>CM055065.1:13501528-13661483 GCA_029204045.2 Tillandsia leiboldiana
AGTCCTAATGCCAGAGAGTAGGTGATACCTTTGCCACCGGACGATGGTCCCACGCTGCTGAAGAATCCTCTACCCTTGTGCAGCAACAACTCCCCACGTCTGAGCTGGGGAGGGCGATATCGGTGGGATGTAGAAAGATGGCTTTCCTCCTGAGCATAACGGCCGCTGAGCCGTCGACCGCTCGCTGCTGCTATGATGCTGGGGCAGATGCTTGAAGGTGATCGGCTGAGTCGAAAAGGGGCACGCAGCCCTCGATGTGCCCTGGCTGTCCACATCCGTACAAGCGACCCCGCCCACCGCTGGTCGCAACGTGCCGGGGAATTTGGGCCTCCCAAAGCTAGCAACTACTCTGGGAGCCCTTGACTGTCGGGACTGCTGCGGGCTAGAGATGTCGCTGTCGCTGTGGCTTGGCCGCTGATACCCCCGTGCTGCGACGCTTCTGCGATCTCTGCTGCTGCTGCGGGGGCCTCTGGGACCCACTAGGCCCTCGCCGATCCAACGCCCACGGCCTGGGAACTAGGCTGGCGGTCGGGCGGCCCTCCAGTGACTGCCTGTCCCCCCCTCGTCCTGGCTGGTCGCTTTCTGTCGGAGCTCTGAGCGACCGCGGCCCTCTTCTGGCCACTCGACCGTCACTCTCTCCACCCTACTGTGCATGCTCTGCGGCTGCCTCCAGAGTCTGAAATCTCTGAGCATGCACCAGTGTGTAAATCTCTGGACGAGGCCTCCCTCGAACAACTCAACCTGGTGCGGACCGTCACGGGCGACGAAGGGCACACAGTTCAGCAACTCCGTGAACTCCTGGAAATAGGCATGAGCCGATCGATCGCCCTGCTGCAGGTTCTTCAAGTCGTCCTCCAACTTCTTCTTCACACTGGTCGAAAAATAGGTGTCCAGCACCATCCGTCGGAACTCCTCCCAAGGCAGCTGCCGAGTAATCCGGAAACTCCAGGGGCTCTACCCGTTGCCACCAAAAATCAGCATCTCCGTCCAAACAGTGCACCGCCATGTGCACTCGATACCTCGGGTCGATGAAGAAGTCCCGAAAAAGCTTCTCCATCGCAGATAGCCATCTCCCAACAGCCCAGGGCTGCGCATCCCGCCCTGAGAATCTAGGGGGTCCCCGCTGAACAAACTTGGAGAGTTTGTTAGCGATATCCTGCTCCTCCTCCGCAGTCAAAGGCTGAATAGCTCCAGAAGCCCCGCTACTCGAAGATGGCGATGACGGCACAAAAGGTGCAACAGGAGGCACAAGGGCCTCAGGAATAGCTGGGGGTGGTGCCTCTCTCTGAGCAAGCAGCTGATCGATCCTCTGCCCCTGGCGGCGCTGACCCTCCGCCAATTGGGCCACCAAGGCCCTCAACTCAGTAAGCTCGGGGAGTGTAGGCTGCTCTGACTCATCAGGGGGTAACGGGACACCCGAGTAGGGATCCGACGTCGGGGAGGCATCCTGCCACAAGAAATCACGAATAAGTAACATAACCCCACACGACCCAATCTAGCGAAAGTCAAAGACATCCCCCAATTTCTGCGACTTTATGTTGTCTGCAGCCAACATAACGGTCCACCAGAAATTGGATATGTCGATCCCTTTTCACTCACTGGAAGAGTCCAATAAATAAATCAACGACTTTCGCGAAGTGTCACGCCTCTCGCGCCCTATCATCCTAGGGTCTGCCAAAAGCCTAGGGTTTCCTAAGTCCCAACTGACCTATCCCTAAGCTCTGATACCAACTTAATCTGTCACGCCCCGGGTGTAAACCGGAACCCGGGCCCGCCAACAGATCCGCCGTGCACCCAGAATTTTCTATGTGCACGAAGCGCTGGTAACCTGCTCAGATAGATAATATACAATAAAAGAGCATAAACAGAGCTGAACTAATAGAACTAAAAGTAATCTCAGACTGAAATAAGCTACAAGCTGAAATAAAAGTACAATAAACTCCCAGCTCACCATAAATACACAACCAGCTAGCCAAAGCCAGACCCAAAAGGAAACTACTGAAGTCTGAGATACAAAAGGGGGGTACAATAAAAACCTCGCTAGTCTCTCACTTGGGGTAGACGATCTAGCTAGTCGGCGATCCTCTTACCTCGATCTGCCGCTGAAGGCCCAGCAGCTCCCACAGATGACTCTGCAAAACAAAGGGAAAGGAGGACAGAAAACAATAATGGGGGTGAGAACTACTAGACAACCAGTAGCCTCCCCTAGTGGGTAAAACCTCTAATGCTGACGCACCCACTGGGAATAAAGAGGCAAAAGAAAAGAACAGTGGTATGAAATAAAGACTGCTGGAAAAGGAACTACCACTTACTATGCCTCTAAATGCAGTGCCAAAAGATAACTGTATATATGCAACTATAAAGCTGACTGCCCAAAGAAACCCAATCAGAGGGCCAGGAAATACTGGCACTGCCTGCTCTGTCATCACTCACAACTCACCAACTGACCGGCACTCATCACGGTCAAAAAGCCTACTCCGGAGTGGCACTCGAGGGGAGCGACCCACACGAGTAAAGTATCTCTGTATCAATCATCTCTGTAACCGATGTCTCACAATAGCAGGACTGGATCATGACCATGATCAAAGTGGGAATACTCCATCCACTAATGCAACCCTGATCCCCAATCTGATGTGATAATAACATCCGATCAACCGCCCAAAATTCGCGGTTGCCACTATCTCCCACAATCCCCAAGAAGAGTCTAAACTGTCCCAGACTCAAGATCCAACTATACTATCTCAAGATCCCGATCTGACTCGATCGTCATGCATCGATAGAGAAGAATAACAATAAAACATGTTTTCTCCTAAGTCAAATCCCATAATACAGTGCTGCAGTAAAATGGTGGCCTAACTAGATGTCCAATTAAACATACAATTATTCCTTTAAAAAGTATTAGAAAAGTGACTAAGGTTTCTTGTAAAGAATCATTTTAAAACATTATTGGATTATTTATTTGCATGCAGTTTAAGATATAGCAATTGTCCAACTTCATTGTCCCAGATTGATCACATAGAAGCTATCAATTAATTTAGGGGGGCCAATGCAATAGGTTCATATACCACGAGTTAACTGTCACATTTATAATTGGGAAACTCTACTATTCCTAGTGAGCAAGTCAACAAAGAGGGAAATGCAACCACCCACCTCGAAAAGCGTGCACAAAACACCCAAAAAATACCTGCTGTCCTCTAAGCACACCGTCAGCTGAAACAGTATCCTACAACATCACACAAGTGTACACGGTGTAAAATCTACAAGTTCCAAACACATAATGCTGTTTTTACAATCAGCACGGAAAACGAGGAATTTCACCTCTGTCTCGAGCTCCTAAAATCTCAAAAAAATCACGGTTGCGTTCCTCGCGAAAAGTAGCCCAAAATCGACTCTTGAATCGCCTCGATCTGATATTCCTACGCTGAGAAATAATTTGTCGAAGTCGCCGCTGTCCAAAAACCCAAACAGCAAAAGAGGGGGTCAAAACACCTCGGGAATCGTGCCAAGAAAACGGAATCCAGAGAAACCATCAACACAGAAAACGAAGCCCTACCTCTCAGGAACACACCCGCGAAGAAATCATCGAAAAAGGACTCCTGTACTACGCAGGGGACTCCTCGGACTGAAATGCGACGATAACGGGCCAAGATTGGGGAAAAACGAGGCACACTGAAAAATCCGGATCGCCGCTGTCGAACTTCTAAAAAATCTAGCAACGCACCACGAGGTAGAAAATAAGAAGATGAAAAACTTCTCTTAAGGCCCCTCCCACAGGTTCTCTCTCTATCTCTCGGAAAACAGAGAAAAAGAAGGGAGGGGGGCCTTTATATAGGCCCACAAAAACAATTGGGATAATTCCCAGTATGTCCCGGATTTCGGGCGCAAACAGTGCGGCCCGCCCATTTCGGGCGCGCATAGTGCGGCCCGGCCCAGCCATTTCCGGGCGCACACAGTGCGGCCTGGCCCAAGCCCCGCTCGCACAGCGGATCGGCCGCACCCTTCGCCCGTCCGACCCGCCCCCAGGGCCCGACACGTGTCCGCCAAACAGGCGGCAGCCGTGCGGGCCCAGCGGGGAAACGCCACGTGTCCCCCCGCAATCAGCGGCGCGGTGGGTGGCGCCCGCCTATGGGGCGGCGCCACGTGGCCCACGCGCTGCCGTGCCTGACACGGCTGTCGGGCGGCCGCTGCCACCCACGTGCGTACGGCCGCAGCCGCGTGGCCCAGCGTGCGCCACGCGCATATGGGCCACCCAATCCGGGGCCGCCACGTGGCGCGCCCCGGTCCACCGTGCACCGCGCACACCCCGCCCCTGCCCGGCCTGCCCGCGCTGCCCTCGCATGCCCCCGCGCGCCGAGCGCACTGCACCGGCCCAACCGGTGCCCGCCACGTGGCCCGCCGGTCCACCGTGCACCGGCGGCACGCTCCGTGGACCGAGAGCCGTGCGCTGGCCCAATAAGAGCCTGCCACGTGTCCCCAGCCGGTCCACAGCTCCCCCCGTGCACCAATTTGCGCAGAAAACTTTCGGGGGTCCCTTTTTGGGCATCCGGACTCCAAAATAAATAAGTAAATAGCCAATTTCAAGCGTTTTTTCGCGCTGAATTCAAATACGGCCTCCGATTAGCCTGATTCCACTCCTAAAATTCGGCAAAGGCAGCCGAAGGTCAGGCTTGCTCCCAAATCCTCTCTGGTTCCAAACAACATATCACTTTGACATGTTGGGGCCCCTCACACCACTAACAGGTGTTCCACACCCCGAAACAGGGGAAAATACAGGGGAAAACTGGGACACTACACTCTGTCCGTTTGTGGGGTGAATTTGTATGTGTGGCGGGTCTGGGCACGTACCGGAGGGTGGGACTGTTTAAAAAAAAAAAAAAAAAGCTTATACGTTTTCCGCCTATTTAAACCCCCGGGCGTGACAATAACGACGAGCAGTTCATTTTGGTCGGAATTGGTTTTAATGAAGGAGTCTTTTACGACGGGCCACGACGGACGAATTTGCTGTCGTTAGTGATTTTTAACGACGAAAAGCCGAATTTTTAACGACGGTACCGCCTTTCGTTAAATAACCTATTTCCTGTAGTGTTGGTCAAGAGCCCACGAGAGAAGTATGGATGGAATTAGGGTTTTCATCTTAAGCTATAAAAGAGATAGAAAATTTCTTATAGTTCTAATTCCTATTTTAGGGATTTTCTTGGAGAAGAAGGAGATCAAATCCAATCTTCTTACAAAGAGCTTAAGGTGGGGGATTCTTCCGAAAATGGGTGACCTCTTCCATTTGTCCTTTTGATTTTTCGATCTAGAACTATGTTAGTAAGAATGTAGGGTATTAGGATCAAGAATGAGAATGATTAGGATTTAGCCCTAAAAGAAATTATGTTAAACCTATTCTAGGTTAATTTTGCATGTGTATAAATAGTAAAGAGTAAATGATTGAAAGTGATCATGTTAGGGTATAACCCTAGGAATCATGTAAAAGTATAAGAGAAATGCATGATGGTGGTAAGACCTAGGAGAAAACGAGGATAAGCGAATGGATGCAAAACTAAGAGAAAACCTAGATTAAGGATTTAATGAGTGGCACGACAACCTAGGAGTTAACCTTAAGAGAACGAGTGGCATCGTTTTAGGGAATAACCTAAGTTTGATTATAGAGTGTTCAACATAGAGTCAAAATGTACTCTGGGTTATGTGGAAAAGAGAAAAACATAGAGTTAAGGGTACTCTAAGTTAAAGGAAAAATACAATTAGAGATAATAAACTCTAAGCAAAAAGGGAATGGAATTAGAGTTATTGAACCCTAAGCTAAGGTGAAAGATGGAATAGAGTTAATGAACTCTAGGTAAAAGATAAAAATGCAACTAGAGTAATAAACTCTAGGTTAAGATGGAAAATGGGAAATAGAGTTAAGGAACTCTAGGGATAAGTTGAATGCAAGTAGAGTTAATAAACTCTAAGCCAAGTGCAATTGAAAGTGACTAGTGTTCTTGTGACATAGTGAAACCCTAAGGCTAATTAAGACATAGGGATGTGAAATGAGAACAAGTAAGTTAGGAAAAGTTTAAAAGGGGCTAAAGAGTTAAAGAAATTGCCAAGTGGCAAGATTAAGTGTAAATGTAAATGAACAAGATGTTCAAATCTAAATCGGTGTTAGAGACACCCAAGCTATCATAGAGTAAAGAACTTAGGATAAAAGAGAAAAGTAAAAGAGAAAGTATTGAGGCATGAATGCTAACGTGAGGGTTGAGCATATGTCACTCCCCGGTGGATGAGTGCTAAGGTGCTTTAAACTCATCTAGAACCAAAGTGAAAAGAAAATGCTTAAAGAGCAAAAGATGCTAAAGGTTTAATTGAATGAAAGAAAGTAATGCTTAAAGAAAGGTAAAAAGGAAAACAAAGTACATTGGGCCGAGCACTACGGGAGGCGGTGTTTACAACCTGTTCTTGTTTGATTGGGGTTGTAGGCATCCATTTTTTGGAACCCTCGGACCCGATAAATGCAAGCTTTAAAAGAAAAGTCTAAATGACTAATGGGAGGGTTGAGCATATGTCACTCCCAAGTGAATTAAAGAATTAAAGGCAAGTTGCCAACGGGAGGGTTGAGCATATTTCACTCTAGGGGGAAGTGTGTGAGCAAGACTCAGCTTCCCAAAGGAAAGGCAAAGTAAAGAGCTAAAAGCTAAATAAATGAAAATAAAATGGATAATCGTACCTTCGGGGGTAAAACGTAGATCTTGGGTCGAAATAATGGCAAGGACCATCTTCCGGGCCGGGCCCGTATGACCGAGTTCCCTGTTGGGCGGGGTAGCACTTGCGGGTGCTATCGGCAACCTTGAAAATCTTGTCTTGTGGTAGCATGACTATAGGGCTGGGGCCCGTTGGGTAAGAATTTTTGAGGGTTCAACAACTTGAACTAAAGCACAAGAATGTGAAAGAGTAGAGAGAATATAGAGTGACCTATGTGGTCGGGTTAGCATAACCCTTTTGTAGCGACATAGTGACCGGGTATTTGGATAGTAGCCCAGAGTGGCAGGATTGATAGTATTGAGACAAAGAACATACACAGATAGTGTAGTGGTATTCATATATATATATATGAAAATATTTATTAGCATCTGCAGTTATTTTAGCATGTATTATCTTGCTATCTTGTTTCCATTGGACCAAGTGGGGTAGAACATTCTTTCTCGGTGGTTGAACCCACTAGGAACTTTAAGTAGTTCTCACACCCTTGGGTGACCATTTTTTCAGGTTCAGGTGCAGTTAGCGAGGCATGCCACAGGGGAAAGGGCCCAGCAGCATAGAGACCTAGAGGGTCTAGCAGATGTATCCCTTTTATATTTTGAGTGAACTATGTATGGTGAGGAAAAAGAGAACGTAAATTGTAATATTGTTTAGTGTTCAAGTTGAGAGATGAAAATGTAATAAATTTCATATTATGGTTCACTCATGTATGCTTTCATTTGTAGTTAAACTTGTTGTTTATTGAATGAAAGTTTTTAGTTGTAGTAGTTTTTTCTCTGATATTGTATCTCATCATACGCATTGTTTGATTGGAGATGGATGTTACCGTTCCTTTAGGATAGTGAGAGGTCATGCCCGATTGGCATGTTTGTTGGCATGCCCGAACTGTCCAAATTGGCAGTCTCGGGGCGTTACAGATTAGAGTGGTATCAGAGCCTAGGTGTCACGCCCCGGGGTCGAAACTGTGACCCGGGCCCGCCAACAGATCCGCCGCCCATACGGGAAGCCCCGTATAGATGAAGCAACTAACCTGCAAAAGATAATACTATCCACTATACAGATATCAGAGCGGAAAAGTAACGAGCCAAAATAAAATAACTACAACTCCAAATAGTACATGTCAGGTCCTCACAATACAAAGTCTCTCCAAAATAAAGCTCTCAAAATAAAAGTACAAGAAACCTCCAAACCACTGACAGTACTAGAACATCACCAAAAAGGGGGTACATCTACTCTCTCGCTGGAGACGGGTAGGGTTCTAGCTCACGACTCCCTTACTTCGGTCAGATGGATCAGCAACAAGAGCAGCAGGAACTAGAGAAGAGGTCCCTGGAAAAAGTCACCAACAATGGGTGTGAGAACTACACCGTCACGTAGTTTTCAGTGGGTACCGCCACCAAGCCCGACGGTCTGCCTACTAAGTCTACTAGAGGCATAAAGTAACAAATGCAATACTATAAAAGAAAGGCTGGAAATAACTCTACAGCTCCTATGCCTCTATCTAAATGCTCAAGGGGTGATACAAATGAAATATGATGCATCTACTATCTCTCGATAAAACAATCACCCAATCTACACTGACTGCCACATAGGGTCCAGTCAAACCTGCGCCCACCTACTGCCATTACATCCACGGAGGACTGGACTTACGTAGGGCATCCGTGACTGCCCAAAAAAGGCCCAGCCGGAAGGAGTGCGTCGACAAGTCGCGATAGCAAGTAATAGGCCCAGCTTCGGAGCGTCACTCGAGGGGCGTGACCCCACCGAGGATAGTATCCGCGCATCTCTGTCGAGCTCAATATGGCTCATGCATGCTATAATCCAAATCTACGATCAACAAGATCGACAGTAACCAACATCACATCTCTCACTCACTAGCTGGAAATCCTCGACAACCGGGACCCACCGTCGACTCAGATGGCTCCGAAGACTAGTACTGATCTAAACACAGCTACCAGACTCCACTCGGCCCCCAGGCACGAGTGTAACATGCATCCCACAACAACCCAACCACTCGGCCCACGACCCGGGCGAGGAACACTCTAAGTCCAGGTGAAAAGAGTAAATGTGTGGGAGTGTCTAAAGCATAAATAAACTAGCCCAAGTTGGAGTTTTCTACTAGTCTGGTTGAACATGCAACATATGACAGGGTGCTAGGTCAAGTTCCAATAATAGCATTTAATTCAACATAAATAGGAAACATTAACAAACATGATCTCAATAACAACACAAGAAACATCATCTCTCTCAAACATGCTTCCTATCTCAACTCATCATCATGCATGCTCACTATCAATTAGAATTAAAGAACCGTCCACCGGTTTTGGAGACGAAAGCAACCCACCTGGATGCACACGTCGATCCGAAGTCCAAATAAGCCGAAACTGAACGAGGATACTCAGATTCCCACGATCCCAACGAGCCCAAAAACACCTGAAAAATCCTCCCGGCCACATAGATACAGTCCAAATACCGCGGTAAGCAAAAAATCCTCAAAATTCTAACTCTGCGGAAAATCAGTCCAAAAGAAGTCAAAATATCACCTGCGGGACGATCCCCAAAAATTATTCTACGATCCTCGTGAAGCGTAGATATCAATCGAGTCCTCACTGGCCGAAATCCGATAACCAAGCACCGAGATAAAAATCAGACAAGCTCCACTGTCCAGAAAAACCACCAGCAAGAAAGGGGTTCAAAGATGCTCCAAAAACCCCAATAAAAACCCAAAACTGAGAGGAGCAGTAAATATGAAAATCAAATAACTACCTCTTATGGAAACGATGATGCAAAAATCGGCCAAAAACACCCTCGGATCAGCCAAGGAGAGCCCGCGGACAAAACACCCTCGGTATAGAAGACGCGTCGAAGCTCGCGATGTCGAGGAGGAAGCTAATGGAACGCCTTCCAAAAAATCTTCGGGATGCCAATAATCAAAGAAGACTCGAAGGTGGAACTCCCTATCGAAGATGGGCACAAAAAACCCGAGAAAATAACCTCAAATGGATGCACAAATGGGCTATTTATAGTCGAAATCCAAATAATTTGGATTTATGATTCGGGCCCTGAATTCGGGTGCCCGAATGCCACAGGAGCGCCTGAAGGACACGTGGCGGCCATCTAGGCCGCCACCGCGCAGCGCCCGGATTGACGGGATCGCGCCATTCCCCCCCCTGCGGGGTCTACGCCGGGGTGCACGGGGCGCGGTCCGCGCCGGGGCTGCCGGGTCCATGCGCCTCGCCAATAGGCGGGCGACAAGTGGCCTGGCGCGGTCCACGGTGCGCCGCGCTCGGCGCGATGTGTCCCCTGACTCGCGCCCGTTGACCACGCAATGACAGGCTGCCACGTGGCCTCGCCGCGCTGCCCGCTGGTCCCGGTGCACGCCGAGTGGGCCGTGGACCGACCCACTTGAAAATTCGGCCCGTTAGGCCCATTTTGCCCGAAAATAGCCGATTTTCAACGTTTTCATGTGCTGAGTCCATTTTTGGCATCCGTTTGACACACAATGGGCTCGATACACCAATAATTGGTGTTTTCTCACCGCCGACCACCCAGTCAAGTCGCACGGGAAAACCGGGACACCACATCCTCCCCCACTAAAAGAAAGTTTCATCCCCGAAACTAAGAAAATAAAAACAGACGTATCTCAGCCAGAAGCCTCAAACAGGAAAGGATAGGTATCCCTCATCACCGTCTCTAGCTCCCAAGTGGCCTCACGCTCCTCGTGATTGCTCCAGTAAATCTTCACGTACGGTATAGCCCGGTTGCACAATTCCCTCACCTCATGAGCTAGAATCCGCAACGGGCGCTCCACGTATCCAAGGTCCTTGCCGATCTCCAGCGGAGTGAAGTCAATCATGTGAGAAGGATAAAAAACATACCTCCTCAAGGCCGAGACGTGGAAAACATCATGAACTCCTGCAAGGCGCGGGGGAAGTGCAACTCGGTACGCAACAGGGCCTACTCTCTCAAGTACCTCAAAGGGTCCAATAAAACGGGGACTAAGCTTCCCACGAACTCCAAATCTCCAGACCCCTTTCGAAGGCGAGACTTTCAAAAAGACATGATCACCAACCTGAAACTCTAAGTCTCGCCGTTGAGTATCAGCATAACTCCTCTGTCGACTCTGTGCGGTCTCAAGATGTCATCGTACTAATCTGACCTTTTCCTCTGCCTCCAGCAGTATATCAGGCTCCAAAGTCCTCCTCTCACCCACGTCACTCCAATATAAGGGCGACCGACACTTGCGTCCATACAACGCTTCAAACGGAGCCATCTGAATGCTCGCTTGATAGCTGTTGTTGTACGCAAACTCAACCAATCCTAAGTGTCGGTACCACCCTCCTCCAAAATCCAGGATGCACGCTCTCAACATCTCCTCGAGGGTCTATATGGTGCGCTCAAACTGTCCATCAGTCTATGGGTGGAATGCTGTGCTAAACCAAAGCTGCGTCCCCAAGGCTGTCTATAGATTCCCCCAGAAATGCGAGACAAACCTCGGGTCTCTATCTGATACGATCAAGGCGGGTACACCATGTAACCTCACCACCTCATCCAGATACAACTGAGCAAGTCGCTCCAAAGGCCAAGTCACCTGCACAGGTAGAAAGTTAGCAGACTTGCTGAGTCTATCCACAACTACCCATACTGCGTTAGCTCCACTCTGCGCCCTCGGCAGTCCAGTGACAAAATCCATCATACTCAAACTCTGCACTGACCTCCTGCTCAAAGCATCTGCCACAACATTGGCCTTGCCGGGGTGATACGTAATTCTCACATCATAATCATTCAGTAACTCTAACTACCGGTGTTGCCTCAAATTCAACTCCTTCTGAGTAAACAGATACTTCAAGCTTTTGTGATCGGTTTAGATCTCACAGTGCTCTCCATACAAGTAATGTCGCCACAGCTTCAAAGCAAAAATAACGGCTGCAAGCTCCAAATCATGCGTAGGGTAATTCTTCTCAAAATTCTTTAGCTGTCGCGAAGCATAAGCAATTATCCTACCATGCTGCATTAGTACGCAACCCAAACCGCTGTGAGAGGCATCGCTGTAGATCACAAACCCATCTCCCATCACTGGCAATGCTAAGATCGGCGCTGATATCAGTCTCATCTCCAGCTCCTCAAAGCTCTGCTGGCACTGCTCAGTCCAAGTGAATTTGATCCCCTTCCTAGTGAGTCGAATAAGGGGAGTAGAGAGCTTCGCAAAGCCCTCCACAAACCGACGGTAATAACCAGCTAAGTCCAAGAAGCTCCGGACCTCAGTAACCGTCGTCGGTCTAGGCCAATCCCGAACAGCATCAATCTTTGTCGGGTCCACCGCCACTCCTGCGGCTGAAACTACATGGCCTAAAAATGCAACCTCCCGAAGCCAAAATTCGCACTTCTTAAACTTGGCAAACAACTTCTTCTCTCTCAGAATCTGCAGCACTATCCTCAAGTGCTCCTCATGCTTCACATCACTCCGGAAGTAAATCAGAATATCATCAATGAATACCACAACAAACTTGTCCAAGTACGGCTGGAATACCTGGTTCATTAAATCCATGAATGCGGCAGGGGCATTAGTCAATCCAAATGGCGTCACTGTGAACTCATAATGCCCGTACCAGGATCTAAAAGCCGTCTTGGATATGTCCTCGGCCCCCACTCTCAGCTGGTGGTAACCAGACTGGAGATCGATCTTCGAGAACACCGAAGCTCCCTGCAGCTGATCAAACAAATCATCAATCTGCGGTAGAGGATACTTGTTCCGGATGGTTATTTGTTCAGCTCTCTGTAATCCACACACAATCTAAGCGAACTATCATTCTTCTTCACAAACAAAACCGGCGCTCCCCACGGTGATACACTGGATCTAACAAAACCCCTGTCCATCAGATCCTGTAACTGTTCCTTCAGCTCTCTCAACTCGGCAGGTGCCATCCGATAAGGTGCCTTCGAGATTGGCGCGGTTCCTGGA
The DNA here is from genome assembly GCA_029204045.2 of Tillandsia leiboldiana. Classification (NCBI taxonomy): domain Eukaryota; kingdom Viridiplantae; phylum Streptophyta; class Magnoliopsida; order Poales; family Bromeliaceae; genus Tillandsia; species Tillandsia leiboldiana. The sequence goes on from CM055065.1 coordinate 13,514,235, forward strand.
ACCACGTCAATCACAAACTCTATCTCCCTCTCCAGCGGCATAGTTGTCAACTCAGGGGGAAACACATCCGGTAACTCGCGGACAATAGGGATATCCTCGAGTCCCGACGCCGCCATAGGCACCTCAACAATAGTAGCCAGGAAGGCAGTGCAACATCTACTCATCATCCGCCTAGCCCTCGCTGAGGAAACGGTCGCTGCGAATAGCGTGCTCTGGCAGCCTCTGTAGATGAACTCCTCCTGTCCTAGCTCACGGAGAGTCACAGTCCTCTCTTGCAATCAATGGTCGCAAAGTATCGCGACAACCAATCCATACCTAGTACAACGTCAAAATCTTGGAGTTGCCGCAAGACAAGCAAGTCCGCCGGCAAGATCTAAGATCCCAACTGCACTGGGCAAGCCCTACAGTACTCCTCGACATGCAAAATATGATATGGAATCTGAACCTCTAATGCATGCGATAATGAATCTGTCTCTATACCATGTAGGGATGAAAATGCTCTATTAATAAATGAGTGTGAAGCACCAGTATCGAAAAGAGCTCGAATACGACCTGCAGAAATCAAAATAATACCTGCAACGACGTGGTCGGCCGCCGAAGCATCCTCAACCTGAGCGGCATAAACTCGCCCGCTCGGTGCTGAGGGTCGTCGCTCCGGCTGTCGCGAGGAAGAAGCACGATCTAGCATACCATAAGTCGAGGAAGGTCCAGCCATCTGTAGAGGAATTGGTGGTGCTAAGGCCATTGAGGGTGATGAAAATCCCGCTCTGGGGCACGACGCCGGAAAATGACCAGTCTGACCGCAACGGAAGCATCGGCCCTGCCTCTGAGTACACTGGCTCGGCGGGTGCGGTCCCCCACAAATAACACATCTCTCCTAGCGCTGCTACTGCCGCTGGAACTGCTGCTGCTGCTGAGACTGCTGCTGCTGCTGCTGGGGGTGACGGGGTCCACCAGACCTCTGGCACCCCTGAAACCCACGACCCTGAGAATAGAATCGTGGAGGTCTCGGAGGCACCTGCCGGCTCGTCTGTCCCCCGTCAACCTGTTCTGGGCGCTTCGCCCCAGGAATCATTGCGGGTGCAAGAGTCATCTCCTCCATCACTACCTCCCCGCGCTCAACATATAGTGCCTGCTCCATCGAGGAATCCAGAGTTTGCAGTCTGCGCGAACGAACAAACTGGTAGATATCCCAGCGCAAACCTCGCTCAAACATGTAAATCCGATGCGTCTCATCCCTGGGACCACCCTATCAGAGATTCTTCAACTCGCCAACAGATCTGCCGCCTGCACGGGTTCTGTTCAGTAACCGGTTGAAATCCACAATGTACTCCTATACAGCGCGACCACCCTATCGGAGATTCTTCAACTCCTCCTCCAGCCTCTGTCTGACACTTTCAGGAAAGAAGGCTCCAAGAAGAAGGCTGTGGAACTCCGCCTAAGTAAGCAGCTGGATCCCAGGCAGACCAACAAGTCGCACTCGCCGCCACAATGCCTCGGCATTGTGCTCCAGAAAGTTTGTCGCCAAAAGAACCTGAAATCTCTCCTCGATAAAAAGGGTCTCAAAAAGTCGCTCCATCGTCGTGATCCATGACTCTGCCTCCCACGGCTCCAAACTCCGCCCAGAGAAACGAGGCGGGTCGAGCTGGCGGAACCTCATCAAGCAATCAACAACCTCTCGCTGCTCCGCAGGGGTCAACTGTCCCGCCGTCCTGGACGGATGTCTGCAGGTAACCGGCGTAATAGGGGCTGCCGGTGCCGCTGGTACAAGTGGGGGTGCCACGGCCGGCGAAGAAGGCGCAGGGGAACTCTCAGGGGGTGCTGGAACCGGCTGCGCCGTCTGCTCAAGCATGTGCATCATCCGGTCCACGGTCTCCGACATCTGGGCCATCTGAGCCCAAAGCTCCTGTACCTCTCTCTGCTAGCCCAGCCCTAACTCCTCCTGCTCTCCGGCTCATCGGAGGATGAAGGCTGAGAACGCGTCAGCATCCTGCGTCGTAGAGGCATCGTGCACCCTGAAACAAAGGAAGAAGATCAGGACCAAAACAACTCTCGACCCAAATCTAGCGAAAGTCTAATGCATGTCCCCCTTCCTGTAGCACTATGTTGTCTGCAGCCAACATAGCCGCTTACCGAGAGAAGACATGTCAATCACTCATCCCATCCCTTGGGAGAGTTAGGAAACTCAATCAGGACTCTCGCAACAATCACGACTCTCACGTGAGTCATCCTAGGGTCCAACCATAAGCCTAGAATTTCTAAGTCCACAATGACCTACATCCTAGGCTCTGATACCACTCTAATCTGTCACGCCCCGGGGTCGAAACTGCGACCCGGGCCCGCCAACAGATCCGCCGCCCATACGGGAAGCCCCGTATAGACGAAGCGACTAACCTGCAAAAGATAATACTATCCACTATACAGATATCAGAGCGAAAAATTAAACAGCCGAAATAAAATAACTACAACACCAAATAGTACATGTCAGGTCCTCACAATACAAAGTCTCTCCAAAACAAAAGCTCTCAAAATAAAAGTACAAGAAACCTCCAAACCACTGACAGTACTAGAACATCACCAAAAAGGAGGTACATCTACACTCTCGCTGAAGACGGGTAGTGTCACGCCCCGCGGTCGAAACTGCGACCCAGGCTCGCCAACAGATCTGCCGCCTGCACGGGACTTCCCGCACAGACGAAGCGTCTAACCTGTAAGAAGATCTATAGCTACACAAATATCAGAGCTGAAACGAAACTAAAGCTATAGAAACAAAACTGAACAAGCTGATTCAATATACAATCAAGATCCAAAATACAAAGTCCTCCCACTAAGAAAATAAAAACACAAACTGTCCAGTACAAAAGTGAAAACTCAAAATACAGGGGTACCTCTACCTCTGACACGGGTTCCTTCGCTTCCTCCTTCTCTATTTCTTTTTCCTCCGGTTAGGGTTTTCTTTTCTTTCCTCTTTTCTCTCTTTTCAATCTCCGAACTAGGGTTTTGTTCTTGGTCTTCGGCACGCACAAGAGGGAAGGGTTTGAGGAGGCGATCTTTTAAAACTAGGGTTTTCCTTTCGGTAAACGGGGTATAATTATCCTTTATTATTAATTTATTTTCTTTTATTTTTTTTCCTTTTCATATGTACGTATAAAGAAAAAATCCCCATATCCAGTATTCTAAAAATATTCCTAATTTTAGTTACAGGAGATAAAAATCGCCATCTCCTCGAAAAGCGTGCCAGACTCTTAGCACGGATTCCGGTGCACACTAAGGATACCGCGACCTTCAAAACTCCATTCCGGGAGATTCGTAAGTCGGATTTCAGATCCGATCGCAGTGCCGTTCACCGTTTTTCGGGCTCTATCATAGAAAAATACCCGCACAGTGCAACGATCGACTTAAGAAAACTCGATAAAATAAGCCCCTAACAACCAATTTATTCCGAAAGGGGTTAAAGAAAGGCAGGATAGGTCGTGACATTACAGCGCCTTTGTCGCGCGCAGCTGATATTTTTGCACCGCATTGTTGGACAGTACTTCACTGTTTTACTCGCCACCTTTGATCCGGGAGGAGTTTTTGGGAGATTCTTGATCCGTTGGGACCGTGGACTCTGAGGAAACGCGCACGCCATATTTTCAGCCCGATCAGACGTTGGATCTGCACATTCCAGGTGGGTGGTTGTTGTTTACCTCTTGCTATGATTTACTCACTAGGGCTATTAGAGAGACCCCTGATTTATTGATTGTCGGTTTACCACCCTATTGGACATCATACATGATTAAAGTATTCTGATTAATTCTCAGCCTATTTATGTGGGATTGATATACCATAGTGATGATATATTAACATGCCATGTTAGCACTTAGTTTTTCATGAAAGTTGATTATTTGATGGGACAATATGATATATCCTATGTGCGGATACTACTTGATGATTTTATGGACATGTATAGTTTGGATGGTGATTATGACCCGATGATTTATTCATTTGTGAGATTGTTACATGTTACTCTTTCTTCTATCTTTCTTGAGGACACTTGCATGCTTGTATGGACATTTAGATAGGCCATCTTTTATTGCTACACTATCATATTGGGATTTGACTTAGGAGAAACCATGATTATTTCTTCCTTCTTTTTATTTAGACTTATGATTCATGCTGCTCGAACTCGAGCAGGGGTTTTGGATAGTGTAGTCGAGATCATTGAGTTTGGGAGAGGTTGTATCGAATTTTGGATTTGTGGGGTATTGCGGCAACCGCGGACATTAGGCGGTTGACCGGATGTTGATTATTCTATCAGATTGTGGACTTGTGGGGTGTTGAGGCAACTGCGGATATTAGGCGGTTGACCGGATGTCGATCTTTGCATCAGATTTGGGGTGGAGATCTTATTAGTGGATGGAGTTTCCCACTTTGAGCATAGTCGTGACTAAGTCCTGCTATATTGGGATACTTGTGAGACATGGTTACTGTACTTGTGAGACATGGTTACTTTACTCATGTGGGTCGCGCCCCTAGAGTGCCTGTCACGCCCCGGGTGTAAACCAGAACCCGGGCCCGTCTATAGATCCGACGTGCACACAGAATTTCCCGCGTACACGAAGCGCCAGTCACCTGCTCAGATATAAGAGATACAATAACAGAGCAATAAAACAGAGCTGAATTAAAAACTACTACATCTCAGACATAATCTGAAAGTAAAATACAATACATCTGTAAAAATAATACATATGTCTCTCCCAGCTCACCACAATAAATACAACCAACTGGCCCAAGCCGGACCCAAAATGAATATACTACCGTCTGAGATAAAAGGGATACAAGTCCAGCTAAACTCACTGTCGGGCAGACGATCTATCTACTCAGCTGTCCTCTCTCCTCGATCCGCCGCTGAAAACCTAGCAGCTCCCGCAGAAGACTCTGCAAAACAAAATGAAGAAAAAGAGGGAAAGAAGAGTGGGGGTGAGAACTACTAGTAAACCAGTAGCCTCCCCTAGTGGGTAAATCCTCAAACTCCGACGCACCCACTAGGTCTACCAGAGGCAAAAGGGAAAGAAATGTGGTAAGCAATAAAGACTGCTGATAAAAGAAAACTACCACTACTATGCCTCTAAATGCAGTGCCAACGAGAGAGTAACTATACGTATGCATCAGTAACCAAAACCGTCCAGATAAACCCAATCTATCCACCAGTAAAAACCGGCACTGCCTGCTCTGTCATCATCATCGGGCATGCCAGCCCACGCATAACACCGATGTGAAATGGTCCCTATGATCGGGTATGCCAGCCCACGCATAACACCGATGTGATATGGTCCCTATGATCTGGTATGCCAGCCCATGCATAACACCGATGAGATATGGTCCCTATGATCGGGTATGCCAGCCCACACATAACACCAATGAGATATGGTCACTATGATCGGGTATGCCAGCCCACGCATAACACCGATGAGATATGGTCCCTATGATCGGGTATGCCAGCCCACGCATAACACCGATGAGATATGGTCCCTATGATCGGGTATGCCAGCCCATGCATAACACCGATGAGATATGGTCCCTATGATCAAAGTGGGAAAATCCATCCACTAAATAAACCTCGATCCCCAATTTGATGCACAAGTAAACGTTCGGTCAACCGCCCAATGTCCGCGGTCGCCGCAATATCCTACCATCCTCAACCTGATACAACAACCGACATCCGGTCAACCGCCCAATATCCACGGTTGCCGCAATACCCCACAATCCACAATCGAGTCCAACAACCGGCATCCGGTCAACCGCCCAATATCCGCGATTGCCACAATACCCCATAATCCACAATCAAGTCCAATAACCGACACCCGGTCAACCGCCCAATATCCGCGGTTACCGCAATACCCCATAATCCACAATCAAGTCCAATAACCGACACCCGGTCAACCCCCCAATATCCGCAATTGCCGCAATACCCTAGAATCCAGGCCCCGGCTACACTATCCCAAACCCCTGCTCGAACCCGAGCAACATGTATCTAGAGTCTAGAAATAAATGAGAAAAGAACAATCATGGTTTTTCCTAAGTCAGATCCCAACATGATAGTATAGCAGTAAAAGATGGATTATCTAGATGTCCATACAAGCACGCAAGTGTTCTCAAGAAAGATAAAATAAGTCATCGATCAATATCACTATCCACCTATGCATGTCCATAATATCCTCAAGTAGTACCCACTAACAGGATAAATCACTTTGTCCCAATTTAATATTCAATTCCACATGCAAGGTTAAGTGCTAACATAGTAAACCATATATCCAAACAAGCATGCATAATTTCCAGCCACAAGTGCTAATCAATAATCCTATCATAGGGAAAAACTCTCTAATATTCCTAGTGAGAATGTCAAAATAGAGGTATACAACAACCACCCACCTGGAACGCGCAATCCACAACTGTAGAAGTCTCCTCGCTGTCCAACACTCCTTTCCCCCGCAAAACACCCAAAAACTGCGAACCACTGCAAAAAGAACCGCACTTGACATAAAAGGGGGATCCACAAAAACAGCACTCACTGTTTTGCAAAACAGCATAGAAAAACATGAACTTTCACCTCTGCGCAGTCCTCATAAAAATCCAGAAAAATCACCGTTGCGATCCTCACGACGAGTAGATACAAATCGAGTACTCGCACATCCCGTTCCGACACCTGTAGGCCAAGATACAATTAGAACACCGCGGAAAGCCAAAACTCCTCACGATCACAATTCTGCGGCATTCAGTCCAAAAGAAGCTAAAACATCACCTTCGAAACGTCCCCCAAATATTTCGATAAAAATACGGTTGCGTTCCTCTCGAAGAGTAGATGTCGATCGAGTCCTTAAACGTCCCGTTCCGATGCCCGTAGGCCGAGAAATCCCAACAATACACCACCGTTGTCCCACACGTTATAGTAGTACAAGGGGGTCAAAAGATACCTCGGGAACAATACCAAAAACTCGAAACGGAGCGAAAAGATCAACACGAAAATCGAAGGCCACAAAAATTGGCTCAAAACTCCATCGGGGTAGTCCAGGGGAGCTCGCGGACTGAAGTGCGACGGAAGAAGCTCGGTATCGAAGGCACGTCGAAGCTCACGATGTCGAGGAGAACGCTGAAGACACGACTTCCAAAAATTCCCGGGATCCCAAAAATCAAAGAAAACTCGAAGGTGAAGCTCCCTATCGAAGATGGGCTCAAGGGGGCTCGGGAAAAGCCCTCAAAAAGAAGCCCAAATGGGCTCTTTATAGCCCAGCCCACAAAAAAAGGAAAATCGAATTCGGGTGCATGAATCGGGCGCCCGAATTCGGCCCGGCCCGGCACTGTGCACGCCCGAAACGCCCACAGCGCGCCACGTGGCTCTCTCCGCACCCCGCGCGCCCAGCGCACGCGCGTCCGCCAATCGCATCGCGACGCGTGGCAGCGCGGTCCACGGCGGGAAGCGTGGGTCCACGGCGGGAAGCGTGGCAGCGCGGTCCACGGCGGGAAGCGTGGCAGCGCGGTCCACGGCGGTTCACGCCTGATCAGCCGGGTCACTGCGCTCGCCAATAGGCAGGCGACACGTGGCCCGAGGCGGTCCACCGTGCGCCGCGCCCGGCGCGAAACGCACGCTGTCGCGCGTGCGTTTACCGGCCTATCCCCGCGCGCCACGTGTCCATCTCGCTGCGTCCGCTGGTCCCGATGCACGCCCAAGCCCCGTGGACCAGCCTGCCCGCGCCCGCTCCGCCGCCTGCCCGCCGCCTCCGGTGCTGCCCTGGCCTGCCGGAACAGTAACCTTGCCTCGAAATCCGTGTTTTGGCATCCGGGCTCCGAAAAATACAAGTAAATTATCACGTCCCGCGGTCGAAACTGCGACCTTGGCGCGCCAACAGATCCGCCATCTGTATGGAAACCCCCACACAGACGAATCGTCTACCCTGCAAGTCAGATCTATAGCTAAACATGTATCAGAGCGGAAATAAAACTAGTAGCTACAGAAATCATAAACTGAACATCTGAATAAACATAAATCCTCAATACACAGTCTCTCCCACTATGTAAAATAAATACAATACAAATCTCTCAGACTGTCCAGTACAAAAGTAGAAACTCAAAAATACAGGGTACATCTACCTCTGACTCTCAAAATGCTGGTAAGGAACTACTCGGTCACGCCCTTACCTCGATCGGCTGTCTCCGCACGAACTAGCCGGAACAGCAACCTCTGGAAAACCTGTCACCACAGCGGGTGTGAGAACTACTGCAGAAGGTAGTTCCCAATGGGTACCGTCACCAATATCCACGGTATGCCCACTAAGTCTACTGGAGGCAAAACAATAGGTATGCATATAGATAATATGAAAGATGGAATGAAACTACAGCTAATATGCCTCAAGTACCATGCTCAAAGGAAAACTCAACTAAGAACATGCTATGCATCCACTCGCTCACGAGGTGCTCACACAACCCAATCTCAGTGACTGCCACATCGGGTCCAGTCAAGCCTGCGCCCCCTAGTGTATCAACCAGGGGGTCCCATCGGACTATCTCAGTATCACGCAAAGCGGCCTCTAGTGTATCAACTAGGCGCATTATCATCGCATCCGGAGCGTAACTCGAGGGGAGCGACCCCACCGAGCTCAAGCGTGTCTCATCTGGCATAAAAAGCGGCATCTGCAGGCTACAATCCACGATCAAACAGATCGGAAACTCGAATACCCAAATAACCATCACTCAGTCGGAGAATCCTCCACGACTCAATCTAACAATGCCCAAATAAACATAGCTAAGTCGGAGAACCCTCCACGTGTAGTATCACGACCTTTCTTGTTTTCCTTTTAAATTTTTTTTGAATAAATTAGTTGTTAGGGGATTAAATTATCGAGTTTTCTTGGGTAGAACGTTGGTGCTTGCGGGTATTTTTCTGTGATAGAGCTCGAAAAACGGTGAACGGCAAAGCGATCGGATCTGAAATCCGATTTGCGGATCTCCCGGAATGGGGTTTTGAAGGTCACGGTGTTCGTCGGGTGCATCGGGATCCGTGCTAATTATCACGGGACGTTCGATGATCGGCACACTTTTCGAGGAGATGGGAGTCCTTTTATATACCGAACGAGGGTATTATTTTATACGTACAAGTGAAATATAATTAAATATTATTTTATTAACATCTTTCAAGAAACGAAAAAAAAATCGTAGTTCGGAGAGGAAAAAGAGATCGGATCTTCCATCTTCTTCGATCAACGTACCGGAAGCCGGGATCGAAGCGTCACCGTCAACGGGGAGAAGATCCGGCTTCTCCCTACCACGAGGAACGAGATCGGGTCGTCTTCTCCGATTGAGTGAGGTTAGCGGCGTTTATCTCTCTCGCGTTTTCGTCGTTCTTGGTTTCGTGTTTTTGGTTTTGGGTTTTGCGTTCTTGGTTTTGTTGTTTGGGCGACGCTAGGATGCCCTAGCCGCCGCCGCGCCGCACGCGCCGAGCAGGGGAAACAACCCGCGTGGGGCTGCCGCCGCGCCGCTTGCGCACCGTGCGGGGCTGGTGCCGCGCGGGGCAGCATGCTGCCGCGCCACTTGCGCGCCGCGCGGGATTGGTGCCCGCGCGGGGCCGCATGCCGCTGCGCCGCTTGCGCGCTCGCGCGGGACAGCTGTGCTGCCGCGCCGCTTGCGCGCCGCGCGGGGCTGGTGCCCGCGCAGGGCAGCATGTCGCCGCACCGCTTGCGCGCCCGCACGGGGCTGGGGCCCGTGCGGGGAAGCATGCCGTCGCGCCGCTTGCGCGCCCGCGCGGGGCTGGTGCCCGCTCGAGGCAGTTATGCTGCCGCGCTGCGCGGGGCTGGTGCCCGCGCGGGGCAGCATTTCGTTGCGCCGCTTGCGCGCCCGCGCGGGGCCGCTGATGCCGCGCGGGGTTGGTACCCACGCGGGGCAGCTATGCTGCCGCACCGCTTGCGCGCCGCGCGGGGCTGGTGCCCACGCGAGACAGCTGTTGCTGTCGTGCCTGCCGCACCGCTTGCGCGCCGCGCGGGGCTGGTGCCCACGCGAGACAGCTGTTGCTGTCGTGCCACGCGGGGCCGCTGTCGGTGTCGTGCGCTTCCGCGCGGGGAAGGTGCCCGCGCGGGGCTGTCGCATGCACCGCGCCGCCGTGCCGCATCGTCTTTGCGCCGCGTCAGGTTGGGTCTTGGGTTTCTCTGTCTTTTCTGGACAGAGTTCGGGGCTACGAGTTTCGCAGCTGACGGTTTAGCTTATTGATGTTTCTTTTTTTGGGGGGACTTCCTAGGTCCGGGAATCGTACGAAGGCGTGGGGCGATTTCAGGTGTTTCGGTCAACACACTCTAAGGTGGGTACCCCTTTCGTGCGTTTTCTTGGAGTTTGGTTCTATTTGTAATACGAAAGAGTAAGGTAATAGCGTTTTTGAATCTTGACTAACCCCTATAAAATGCATAAAAAAATCTTATTATTACTATCTGTTGTGACTGAGCGTCGCGGTGCTCTATATTACATATTGACCTTAGTTACTACGCGCATGGCTGCTTGCACGCACACCAGCGGTTTGGCCACCGCATTGGTGTATTTTTTCGGAGATGTGGTACGTTGACCCGTGTACCCCACAAGGTGACGTAGTGGGGACCCCTTGCGGTTACTTACGGTGCTGCACAAGTGCCGTGGAGGGGTTAAAAGCACCAAGGTGAGAGCAAGGTGTCTTCTTTTGCCAGAGGTCTTTAGACCATTTGTCAGGTGCTCTGTTTCGATTTACAGGGGATTATTGTTGATTCATGAGGGGGAGTGTGAATGCTCTGGTCTTTCGGTTTGCTTTATTCTCAGTATTTATAGCATCTTACTCATTTCACATTTTCCTCTTACTCTTTTTTTCACTGACTTCCCACACTGTGACAGGTTCGGTCAGGAGTGGGATCCGGGACGACAGTAAGGCTGCAACTAGAGGATTTTAGCCTCGTATGGGGTTGGTGACCTTTCCTTTAATTCGTTTTGATTATTTCGGTTAGTTAGCTTATGTGCGTGTGATACATTATTGTGGATGTTGGGATTGTATTATGTCTTTTTGTGGATGAACGATATTCCCTTATTGGATGTTGGTTCGGCCAATTTCCAAATCAAAAAAAAAAATTGCGAAAACATTTTTAAAAATTAGGTGTCGTGTGGGCACCGTTTTACAACTCGTGGATTTATCCTTTCAAAATATGGTGGCCTTATTGGATATGGTGTATGGTTACTTTTTCCCTTCTCTTTTCATACTTGACTGGTGTGGTTAAAGTGATGTTGTATTATCCTACGCCGTGCATACGCAAGGGTCACTCTGTTTGTTTCGTCGAGGACTCTCGCGTATGTGGCAGATCTGTGCACGTGTCTGGCGGGTGTTCTTTAAAAAAAAAAAAAAAAATGTACACGTTTTTCCGCTTATTTAAACCCCCGGGGCGTGACACCAAGACTCAATCTGATAAAGCCCAAATAAACATAGCTAAGTCGGAGAACCCTCCACGACTCAATCTGCTAAAGCCCAACCCATGATCTAGAGTAAACTAATCGACTTCCTTGAAGGGCCGAATATTCCGAAAGACTGACACCTACAACCCAAATCAAACAAGAACAGGCTGCAGGCACATCCGCCCATAGCTTCCGACCAAACAATGGAATCAGTCCTCAATCTCTCACATATAAGGCCCGGAAATTCCGAATGACTGACGCCTAAAACCCAAATCAAACAAGAACAGGCTGCAGGCACAGCCGCCCATAGCTTCCGCCTCCGAAGTGAAACAAATGCCCAAACTCTCATGACGCTAGAAACTCATCCCACAGAGTTCAAAAAATCCGCTCGGCCCCTTGGCACGAGGATACATGCATCCCGAACTACCTGGACCATCCATAATGCTCTCGATATTTTAAAACACTTTAAAAATCAGAGTTTAACTTAAAACCATTTATAGAAATTTTATGAAGGTCCAAATGCATCCCGAATGTCAAGAAAATATGCAGTCTTGTGTCAAATCATCTCTAGATCATGCTAAAAATATCTGGGGCATAGGATTGTCTTTCTGTAATTTTCTAGGCAACTATCAGATTTACCAACTATAATAACAGATAAACTATACAGCTCAACATGCATACAGAAGTATTAGAGGGCATTCCACAAAGCATGGAAAAATTTCCAACCCACTTGGATCGCTTTCCACAGGCAACGCTGAAATCGATGAAGAACGGACACTGTCAAATTCCGCCGAAAATAGCACTTCGGCTCCTCGCGCGCGCACCTCTGCCAAGCGCCCAGAAAATCCTCAAGGAGCTCTCAGCTCACTCCACAGCCTCTAACAGGGCTCCAGTTGTGCTCCGACCAACCCACGGCCAACTCCGCCAAGTCACTGCGCCCACAGCCCACGCCCCTCGCGGCTACGCACAGTGCACAGGGCAACTCGCACGCACTCCTCCGCGTCACGCGCAGCACTCAGCTGCTTCACACCACACATGGAAAAAAGAAAGGATGAGAAAATCTAATTCCAACTCAAAAATCCATTCCTCTGATCAAAACTCCAAAATCCACAAAAAATCCGAAATCTCGGAACAGCACCGTACTCACCTTGCTGCTGCTTCCGTGCGTGCAAGCTCCCAACCAAGCTGTCACGCCCCGGGGTCGAAACTGCGACCCGGGCTCGCCAACAGATCCGCCGCCTATACAAAACCCCGCATAGGCGAAGCGTCCTACCTGCAAGAAAAGGTACTACAGCTAAACAGATATCAGAGCTATAAGATAAAAGTGCTGTAAAACTAAAACCAACCATCTGTACAACTGGAAATAATGATACAATATCCATCTCTCATAAATGATAATCATACAATATCCTCAAATACAATAAACCAGAACTCAACAGGGAGGTAACCTGAAATAATACATCAGTGTACAGGCTCTCAGTACAAGTCAGATCCTCACAATACAATGATCTCTCAAAAGTGAAAATAAAAGAATAATCTACTGACTGTACTCAGGATCTCCAATGAAGGGGTACCGCTACTCTCCACAGACGGGTAGGGATCTAGCTCGCGACTCCCTCGCCTCGAACAGCAACCGCAGAATCAGCAACACCCGCTAAGACTCTGCAAAACAAAGGAGAGAAAAGAAAAATGAGGGGGAAAACCTCCAACGGGTGTGAGAACTACACCAAAAAGGAAGTTCTCAGTGGGTACTGCCACCAGGCCCGACGATCTGCCCACTAAGTCTACTAGAGGCATAAAATAACCATGCAGTAAAAACTGAACAAGAGTGCTGGAGATGCTCAACAGCTACCATGCCTATATCTAAATGTTCAAATGGGGAAGACCAATGAAAGGTATGCAACCACTCGCACCTGAAGTGCACAATCGACCCAATCGAGCTGACTGCCACATCTGGTCCAGTCAAGCCTGCGCCTCCCTAGTGTATCAACGTAGGGTCCCCTGTATCAATGTAGGGTGTCCAATCGGACTAACTTACCCCTCGCACAAAACTGCCTCAACATGCCAAACATCGCATCCACTGCGGCATCTCACGGGGTGCTCCCCCACTGAGGAAAACGGCATGGTATAGAGTATCAAAGAGTGGCGCATGCAGGCTATAGTCAAAATCCACGCTCTCTCTCTCAGAACGGATAGACTCGAGATCCTCAACAACTCGCACAACGGTCGAAAACTCACAGCGACCTCGGGACCACCATTAACCCCAAACGGTTGCCAACGACACTAGCACTGGTCTAAACACGGCTACTAGACTCCACTCAGCCCCCAGGCATGTGTGCAACAATAAAAGTATCAGTCCGAATAAACCCAATCAGATGAACCGGTATAAAACCCGGTACTGCCTGCTCTGTCATCAATCTCACGAACTCAGTATCTCCAATTATCCAACTGACCGGCACCCGTCACGGTCTAAAGCCTACTCCGGAGTGGCACTCGAAGGGAGCGACCCACATGAGTAAAGTATCACTGTAACCAATATCATCACTATCATAATATAGCAGGGCTGGATCACGACTCTGATCAAAGTAGAAAAACCCATCCACTAAAGGAAAATCTGATACCCAATCTGATGCACAAGGACATATCCGGTCAACCGCCCAATATCCGCGGTCGCCGCAACACCCCACAAGTCCACAAACTAATCCAACCTAGTGAAACGGGCGTATGATAACTGGATCCACGTTATCGAATACGATGGCAAGGTGTGTGTATATATATATATATATATATATATATATATATATATATATATATATATATATATATATATATATATATATATATATATATATATAAGTGGGAGATATTCTATATGATATGTTTCTTTGATCTTTTGAGGGAAAAAAATCATACTGTTGGTCATTAAAATTTCCTTTCTGGGTAAAAGGAATAAAAGGGCCTTTTGTTACACTCTGAATTGAATGTGTAAGCACTTGTAGCATTCAGAAGGGGCAGGCTGCGCTTTCTGGAACAGATGAGCTTCTGTTTGTAATTTTCCTGCAGTAGTTGTCGACCCAGCGTCCAACCATTTTAATTGTAGTTCATAGTTATATCTGGGATTGAGGTATTAAAGTAAGCAGAGCAAAAGAGCAAGTTAAAAAGTGTCATTTTTATATGATAGTGAGTATAATTGAAGCCTAAATATGATTAGTGAATTGGGGATTACACAGATGAGCTGTGGTGCCAAGGCAGATTTAGAAAAAAGAATATCCAGGCTTGTTGTAAAAGGCATTAGCCATGGGTGGATGGCAGTAAAACATTCTTCATAAATTTTATAAAACTCTGGGGCAACACTATTTCAACTAATTAAGTAGCAGCCGTTGACCCTCAAATTTGAATCTTGTGCTAATAATTTTATGAAGCCACTGTAGATTGTTTTCATGCACAAATGAACAATCAAACCTCAAGTACAAAACTTGAAAATTTAATGGAGGCAGAATGGTAATCACTTAAAGTGCTAATACTATTTAGTCATTTTTTTAATGGCATGCAGTCAATCAAGTAATCAAACAATTACATGCAAATATTTTTGATTGACAGACTATCGCTTTCTAGTCTCTTATTCAGAATCTGCAGGTTTTGGCCTTAAACTAGGACAACAAGTATAACTAAACTCAACTGTGACTGACAAATCTAAAAAAAAATCAATGTAAACATACAAATTAGCGCTAAAAAATACAAAACTTACACAAAAAATCTCTCACAGCATGCACAGTAAATGCATTTAAAAACAATTACATGCAAATCAAACAATTACATGCGCGCGCGCGAGAGAGAGAGAGAGAGAGAGAGAGAGAGCAAAAACAACACATTAAACTTATCAGGGTAATAGAAAAGGAATTACTTTGAGGCTTGAGCAAGAATTTTCATGCTCAAATAGTTCAACGTAATTTTCCAACTTACGAAAATCTGAAGAAAAAAAAAAAGAAGCCAAGTGTATAATTTCCTTGTAGGCATTTAAAAACATGACAAGCAGAATATGTTCTGATAAGTAATATAAAAATATCACATTACTAAATTAGATAGTCGAAACTCACTTACTTTCTTCAAGAACTCATTCATTTTCTATATTTAAAACAAGCTATAAGCCAGATCAAAACAACTAGCCATACAAGGCTGCTGAGGACAAAACAAATTAGTGGCTACTACAAATTATATTTATATTGTAATTAACTACAAATTAAATTAATCTAATGAGGATTTAAGCTTCACAAGTACATCCAAAATTTAAATTCAAAACCCTTACATTCATAAAGCTAAATAAAGACTAAGAGCAGAAAAAATAATCATGACTTTGACCGGATTTGCATTGCTGCAGCAAGCATGGACTAAAAACAATGGATGTAGTAGGTATGGAGGTCATTATTATACCATGAAACAAGAAAAGTATGCATACATGCTAAATTATCTGACTTTGGATGCATACCTCGTCGAATTCGTCTCCTCCAAGCTCCTGATCAAGTGCTGAAAAAAGGAAATCTGATCGCCCAGGATCACACAAAAAGTGCTCGCCTCTGCCACCGGACAATCGAAACCGCCCGATCAGAGCAAAACATAATCGATCTCTCTCTCTATGTTGAGGTCGCAAGTAGTACCAAATCCGAGCAATTAATACCAAATCACAGCAACTAGAAACCTAATAAATATAAAAAACAGAAAAAAATAAGCAGAAATTGGATCAAAAATATTGATATGAAACCAAAATCGAAATCTACAAGCGATTACCTCGCTTATCCCGTGGGTTGGTACGGAGTCGGAGAGAGAGATCGGTGTCGAAGAGGAAGAGAGAGTGTTGAGGGAGATCGGTGGAGAGGGAGAGAGAGTGTCGAGGGGAATCGAAGAGGGGCGAGGGGCGAGGGGCGAGGGCGAGGGGCGAGGAGAAAGAGGAGTGTGGCGGGGTGAGATGCGCACGAGCGTGGGGTGGGGGGAGGGATTTGATCGGGGGAAAGGGATTTGATCGTTTTTTTTTTTTTTTTTTTTTTTTGGTCATTTGGGCTGGGCTTTAGTGGTTTTTATTTGACTGAATTTTAAAGGGGATGTTTTTTTGGGCAGAATTGTTTTTGTTCTTTGTCGTATAATAATATGGTGGCCATAAATTATGGCTATCAAATAAAAAAAAAAAAAAAAAAAAAAAGTTATTTGGTGGTAAAAAAAATTTTGCCACCAAATAAAAAAAAAAATAGTTGATGGCAAAAAAAATTTGCCATAAAAAATAATTGCAAAAAATATTGGAGATTATATGGTGACTATAAATTATGACTACAAATATATATATATATATATATATATATATATATATACACGATAAATTTTCGCCATAAAAAAACTAAATATAAAAAATTATATGGTGGGAATAATATGTCACCACCGAAACTAATAAATCTTGATCTAAAAAAAAAATTAATAATAATTATTTTTATTTGGTAGCGACAATATATGGTCACCAAAAAACAATAATAACGGTGGCAACATTTATATAATCGCCATTAATTATAAAAATTTAGTGACAATAATTTATATGGCCATAATATATTTGTCACTAAATATTATTGTTGGTGTAGTGGTTTGTGTTTTTTTATCAAATGTCAGTCAGTCATTAATTTTAGTGATCACTACCTACTGTGTGTGGATATGAAATTATGATTTACCCTTTTGATTTTGATGTTGACAATGCCATTTTTTCTATCTTTTTTTTTCAATTTTTTTTCCCAAAAAGTTTAGATATTGTAGTCTTTAAGTTATATGCAGTAGGACTTCCAGACATTGCCTATGTCTCATTCTTTATTTTCTCGCTTTCACTCTGTTGTTGTTTCTATTTAAGTAGGATTTCAAATTTTTTTTGTTCGTCAAAAACTTCTCATGATTAGTTTTATGCCATTGGTGAAATTTTATTATATCTTAAACTTTTTTGGATGTTTATATTAACATATAAACATTATTTTTAGATTCTATGAGTTGTTTATTTATTTTATTATTCAAAATTTATTTATATGACTTATTTTTGTAATATTTTAATAAAAATTATTTTTCTTTTTTATAGGTAGTTCATGATGTCCACCTCTTTCATCCTAAAGGTAAACAATATAATCTTATTTAGATTTGTATTATTTTTGAATGTTTATATCGACACACAAAATTTATTTTTAGATTCTAAGTTGTTTATTTGCTTTATTATTTAAAATTTATTTGCATGACTTACTTTCATATTATTTTAACATTTATTCTTTTTCTCTTTTGTAGGTAGTTCGTGGCGATTTTTGGGACAAAAAAAATAATGAATTGCAAGCTGTCTTTTTATTATTATTATTTTTAAGTTAACTATATATGTAATGGTGTGATGAAAACTTTAATGTATTAGATGAATGGTTTGGAGAAAAACATTAATATTGTGGATGCTAATTACTTTTATGAGCAATGCTATATGTACACACCGAAAAGGGTGTACATCCTACATCCCACCCATCCAATGGGTGGGGTGTCTTTGGGGTCACTTGATGTGACCCCTTCTCACACCCTCACCCATTGGATGGGTGAGGGTGTAGGATGTACATCCCGGGTGGGGTGTACACATAGCATTTTCCATATATATATAGGGTATATATAAGTATGCACTCCTTTAGGGGTGTATATCTTACACCCCACCCCATTCTGGGGTGGGGTGAATTCCACTCGTCACTCGATGTGACGAGTGGAATAATACCCACCCCAGGATGGGGTGGGGTGTAGGATGTACACCCCCTAAAGGGGTGTACACCTAGCATCCCTCAAATAAAATATGATCAAATGCAATATTTATACCATTAACGACGGGAGGTATGGTCTTTGTTATGTTATTTTTCTCTATTTATGAAATGCTTTTAACAATGAAAAATATTATCGTTAGTTATACTAGCGACGAAACGTTTGGTCGTTATTAACACTATAAATGGGAGATTGTAGTTTTTGTAATCTCTGTTACGACAGTAGAAATAGTCATTATTGTAAAACGGAGATATTACTAATGTAACTAAATAGCGGTGACAACTTATGTGGTCGTTAGTAGTCTATAACGACTAGCAGTTCATTTTAGTCGAAACTATTTTTAATAAAGAAAGCGTTTACGACGGGTAACGACTGATGAACTGTTTGTCGTTATTGACTACTAACGACCACCCCCAATAGTTCTACATCGGATGTGGATGGAATTGTGATTGGGTTTATAAAAGATATGGGCACTAGTAATAATAACTTGGCTTAAATATTTTGGGCTGTATTTTGGGCCCAACGAGTTATTATTACTAGTGGGCCGGGTCGTTATATTTGGTATCAGAGCCAATAACCGGTCGGAAGTGTGTGATAAGACTCGACTGAATTTGGATCTAGATGACATGACTAGCGAGACAAGTCTTACATCGCCTGGTGATCTTGAGTTGTGCGTGTGTTTGGACTAACGAGGACGTAAGACCTAAACTTTATAAGAGACATTAATACTAATAATAATAACTGAGTTTAAATATTTTAGACTGTGATTTGGACCCAACGAGTTATTATTCCTAATGGATCGGTCGTTACAGACCACGTAAGGTATTTCTTGTAGTATGCAAATGCGGTTGACTATCTCGAGTTGAAAATGCTTAATTAAGTGAACAAAATTAGAATAAGAAAACAAATATTTAGATTGAAGTAAAAAAAAATAGAAACTTCCAATTAGCATGATTTGTTAACTCACAGGTAGTTAACAACGTACCAACAGTCTAAAAGAATCATCTATCCTATAAAGAGTTTATTATTATTATTATTATTATTATCAAGTGGAGTGACATCCATGAGTTAGTCCATTAAATCAGTTGTTGAGCTATTGATATGTATTCTTTTCAATATTTAAAAAATTATAACTTCCTGATTAAGAAGAAATTGTTGTAGGTACTATTTTTTTTTGTAAAAATTAAAAATGACTCGTATATAGGGGTGTAATGTGGGTGGTGCCGCTCAGTCCACATTCACCTGGCCCGAAACTGGTCGGGGGTCAGCCCAACACAGTCCGGCCCCAAAGTCTGGCCGTGTTGTGTTGGGCCAGAGTTCTTGGATCTCCTGGCCAGCACGAACCCCCAGCCCGGACGGCATGAGCAGAGCTGGGCTTCAGGCAGGCTCATTATTATTTTTTATTAATTTTATTTAAATTATATACTTTTTTTAAAAAAAATAAATAGAATAATTTTGAAAATAATATATTAGTGAAAAAGTTATAAAATTTTAAAAAATATTTATAAAAATAATTAAAATTTAAAATTTTTATAATATTAAATATATTTTGGACAGAATATCCTCCCAACAGTCAAAAGTTGGACAAAAATACCCAACTCCCAAAGGTATGTCAACGACCTTGCTTCCAAAGACCATATCTTGTCGTGTCGGGCTAGGAACTACCCTTAGACCCGACACAGCCCAGGCCCGTCTTGGGCTGGGCAGGGCCGTGCCGAGCTAATGAGCTATAAAGACTAGGCCTATCACGGCCCATTGTATCGGGCTGGGCCTGACCGACATGAGGGACTGTCGTGCCTCAGTCCGGCCCAAGCTTGTGCCAGGTTTGGCGGGCGTCCGGCCCGTTTTACATGGCACGTTACCCAAACTCATATATATAACTTGTATAAAAAAAGCTAGCAAATTAGACCAAATAAGTCCTAACATAGATATTTCAAATTATAACCACACGGCCTGTTTTATACCCCTACTCATATATATAACTTCCATAAAAAGCTAGCTAGTTAGTTAGACCAAACAAGTCCTAACATAAATATTTCAAATAAAATTGGTCATAGCAACCAAATAAACTCATCATAAAATAAATAGCACATTCTTTGAGAATAAACTAAACTAAGAAGGACCTAAAAATTAATAAATGTAAAGAAACAAAATACCAAAAGCCACAGCAAAATCTGAAAATTTTAAAAAGCAACAGCTCCAGGTTGTGTGGTGTGGTTACTAAATTAACGTATCAAAATCAGCCCTTCCTATTGGTCCAAAACATATCACCTTATCCAATCCACACCCCCACCACATATCCCAATATCCTTCCCAACCTCCCTCCACAGAGCATAACCTCCCTTCATTCTCCTCCTTTCCCCCAACACCCCCACCACAACACAAATTAATCACCCACCTTCCTGAAGCGCTCTTTCATTCTCCTCAATGGCCATGGCGACCACCCAAGCCTCCCTCTTCACCCCTCCCACCACCACCCTCTCTGCCGCGAAATCTGCCGCGTCCTTCCGTCCCCTCCTTGCATGGAAAGTACCATTGGCACCGCGCCGCCTAGCATATAAAATCTCCGCAACCGATGAGAAGGCCGCCACAGCGGAGCTAGAGGCACCCGCAGGCTTCACCCCTCCGCAGCTGGACCCGAACACCCCCTCCCCAATCTTCGGAGGCAGCACGGGGGGCCTGCTGCGGAAGGCGCAGGTCGAAGAATTCTATGTGATCACATGGACGTCCCCGAAGGAGCAGGTGTTCGAGATGCCGACAGGTGGGGCGGCGATCATGCGGGAGGGACCTAACCTGCTGAAGCTGGCGCGCAAGGAGCAGTGCCTGGCGCTGGGCACGCGGCTGCGGTCCAAGTACAAGATTAACTACCAGTTCTATCGCGTGTTTCCAAACGGCGAGGTGCAGTACCTCCACCCGAAGGATGGCGTCTATCCGGAGAAGGTCAACCCAGGCCGTCAGGGTGTCGGGCTGAACTTTCGCTCCATTGGCAAGAACGTCAGCCCCATTGAGGTCAAGTTTACCGGCAAGCAAGTTTTTGACCTCTAAAATTGTTATGTAACCTTGTTGTTCTGTGATTGTCCATGCCTGCTGTTTTAATTGTATTTTTTGTGCTGAAAACTTGTACTTAAATTACTTTGGCATCTGTTACCAACATCACATTCAGCATTAGCTTCTCTTATAATAATTAGAATAATTATTCTTGAAAAATCCTAAGTACCTATTTATAATTTTTGGAATCTAATTAGAGTCGGTTTATCATTATTTTCATAACCTGACATTGCGTACCGGTACTTAAAGTTGGGTTATGGTACTCAATGACGCAAAACACAGATTTTCCTATTGTGTTCCGGTACTCCAAGATGGGTTCCGGTACTCAATGAAAATTCCAGAAATCCTATGTCGGGTTTGAAGAACTCAAAGTGGGGTTTCGGTACTCAATATAAAAACTGATTTTTTCAAGATAAACTTTATCAAAAACAAACCATGTACCGGAATCCAAACTTAAAATAAGTTGTGAGTTAAAAATCAAGTTCCCAAAACCACGTCTAAACCGGGTTTCAATAAATTTCTGATTCCAAAGATTGTAAATGTACTTAAATCACCATGATTAAATTAATCATACCTGAGTGTCAACTTGAGCCCTTGTTGAATCTTGTCATGCCCCGGGGGTTTAGATAGGCGGAAGAAAAGCATATATATATATATATATATTTGATACCCTTTCCCCCCGGTGTGTGCCCAGACCCGCCGCATATACAAATTCACTCTGCAAACGGGCGGAGTCTCCTTTGTATATGCACGGTTTCACGACTACAATTATCACTTTAACCACACTAGTCCAAGAGTCGAGTAAAAGAGTACATATAACAATATTGCATAAGCATCAAGAGGCCGACTAACTTTGAAAAGATAAATCCATAGGTTTTTGAAACGGTGTCCACACGACACCTATATCTTTAAAATCATTTTCGCAATCCATAAATCCACAGGGTTTTAAAAACGGTACCCACACGACACCTATATTTTTAAAATTATTTTCGCAATCCATAAATCCATAGAATTTTAAAAGCGGTGCCCACACGACACCTATATTTTTGAAATCATTTTCGCAATACTTTTTCGGTAGTTTGAAAACGATCAACTAACAGATAATGAATAAACATTCATCCACATAAGTATGAAATCATCCCAACATCCACATCAACCCTACAATGTATCAAACTCACATAGCTACTAACAGATAATGAAACGAGCATAAGGAAAGTAAAAACAGTCTTAGCCTCGAAGGGCCAACAATCCTCTCGTCGCGGCCTCACCGTCGCCCTAGCTCCCACCCCTGACTGTACCTGTCACAATGTGGGAAGTCAGTGACACCTGGAGTAAAGTATGAAATGTAGGAAAGACTGTAAATAAAGCAAACCGCAAGATAACCAGAGCATCCACCCTCCTCATCGTGCAATCGACGGTAATGCCCCATGTATAACCCAAACCGAGCACCTGCCCCGGCAAACCACACCGAGCACCTGCCTCGGCAAACCACACCGAGCACCTGCCTCGGCAAACCACACCGCTCTCACCTTGGCGCCTCTAACCCCCCACCTACGGGGGCCCCCACTATGTCACCTTGTGGGGTATACGGGTCAACGTACCACTTTTCCGGAAAAGCACACCCTCGCGGTGGCCAAACCGCTGGTGTGCGTGCAGCAACCTGGAGCATCGTAACCAAGTGCAAGATATAACAAAGGGCACCGCGACACTTGGTCGCCATAATATCGATGGTATTATATAATAAGCATTAATAGGGGTTAACAGTATTAAATCACGCCAATACTTTACTCCTACACATTTCCCATAATTTCGGAATCCACAACATCGGAAAAGTACCCACCTTAGCGTGCGACGACCGGGCACTCGGCTCGTCCGCGTCCCTGTGTGCCTCCTGAACCTAAAAAGTCCCCCAAAGAAAACGTCAGTGACACTAAAACAGACTACCCCAAAATAATTTAAAGACGCAGCGAGCCAGTCGCGAAAAAGCGGCTCCAGGGGCCCGGCGGCGGAGCAACTCCGCGCTGCGTGCGGTCGTCGCATGCTAATTGCGGCAGCCCCGCGCGGCACCAGCCCGCGCGGGCGCATGCTAAATGCAGCAGCCCCGCGCGGCACCAGCCCGCGCGGGCGCATGCTAAATGCGGCAGCCCCCGCACGGCACCAGCCCGCGCGGGCGCATGCTAAATACAGCAGCCCCGCGCGGCACCAGCCCGCGCGACGCATGCTAAATGAGGCAGCCCCCGCGCGGCACCAGCCCGCGCGGCACCAGCCCGCGCGGGCGGCCCCGTGCGGCACCAGCCCGCGAGGGCGCCCCGCCTGCGGGCGGCCCCGCGCGGCCCCAGCCCGCGAGGGCGCCCCGCCTGCGGGCGGCCCCGCGCGGCGCCAGCCCGCGCGGGCTCCCTGCCCGCAGGCGCGGGCGACCCCGCACGGCACCAGCCCGCGCGGGCGCCCTGCCCGCAGGCACGGGCGGCACCGCGCGGCACCGGCCCGCGCGGGCGCCCCGCCTGCGGGCAGCACCGGCCCGCGCGGGTGCCCATTCGCGGCCGGTACATCGCGGTGGCGGCGGAGAGGGCGGCGGCACACGCAAGGGAACTTGCCCCCGACCCCGACGCGACAATGGCAAGAAAACTCAACAACGAAAGACCGGAAAAACTCTAACCGCTCACCTTAATTTCGCTGGAGGAAGAGGAAGAAGGAGGATCGCCCGCTCCCCGCTCGATCAAATCTGCAGAAAGGAAGCAACTTCTCCTTCCCTCTCCCCGTCTCGGGTTCTCTACGCCGCTTTCTTGAAAAGAGGGAAAAGATGGATTGAGTTTTCCCCGCACGCACCCCGATCGGAAATAAAAGGCTAAACAACCAGATTACTAAAATTAATAACCATTTAAATCCATAGCCATTCAAAATTTGAACGAGTGGTCCAGATTACCTCGAAAAGCATGCCGATCGCCAGCACGGATCCCGATGCGCCCAAGCTGGTAGAGAACTTCAAAAAAACTTTTCTGGGAGATCCCGGAGTCGGAATTCAATTCCGATCGCGCCGCCGTTCACCATTTTGCGAGCTCTAGCACCTAAAAATACCCGCAAACCCCGACGACCAGCCCAGAAATTCTCGAAATTTCACCCTCATAACACTGAAATAATTAAATTAGAACCAAAACGGAAAGCGGAAAGGTCGAGGTATTACATCACTCACCCCTTAAAAGAAGTTTCGTCCTCGAAACTTAACCCTGGTCCACATCGAACAAATCTGGGTAGCACTCCCTCATCTTTGACTCTAGTTCCCATGTCGCTTCACGTTCTTCCTGGTTGCTCCATAGCACCTTCACATAGGGGATCATCCGGTTGCGCAACTTTTTGTCCTCCCGTGCTAAGATCCGCATCGGTGTTTCATCAAAGCTCAGGTCCTCTGTAAGCTCGATAGCAGTGACATCGAGAACATGCGACGGGTCAGGGAGGTATTTTCAGAGCATCGAGACATGAAACACATTGTGTACCCGGTCGAGGTTTGGCGGTAGGGCTAGACGACAGGCCACCGAGCCGACGCGCTCCAAGATTTCAAACGGCCCCACGAACCTTGGGCTCAACTTGCCTCTCAGCCCGAACCGTTTAATTCCTTTGGATGGCGAGACCCGTAGTAACACGTGCTCCCCCACTTGAAACTCCAAGTTGCGGCGTCTCTGGTCTGCATAGCTCTTTTGTCGACTCTGGGCGGTCAACAATCGCTTCCTGATGAGGCGCACCTTTTCCTCGGTCTCCTCTACCAAGTCCGGGCCCAAGAACTTTCGCTCCCCTAAGTCATCCCAACAGATCGGAGATCGACAGCGTCGCCCATATAAGGCTTCGTACGGCGCCATTTGAATGCTAGCCTGGTAACTGTTGTTGTAGGCGAACTCCACGAGGGGTAGGTAGCGCGACCATCCGTCACCCAATTCAAGTATGCAGGCTCGAAGCATATCCTCGAGAATCTGGATCACCCGTTCAGCGCGCCGCGCGAGGGAGCCGCCGCCGCTGCCTAGGGCTCGCACAGACGAGCGGGAGGCTAGCACCGGACGCCCCCTGCCCGAGGCGGGCGCTCGCCGCAGCCGCAGCTGCGCCCAGCCGTGCGGGCCAGCGCGCTCATGCAGGGCCCAGCGCGCGCGAGGACCGAACCGCGCGGGCCTGTGCGCGTGGGGAGCCGCGCGCCGCCCCCCTTGCTCGGCCTCTCCCGAGTTCGGGCGCCCCCTTCCTCACCAGCAGCGTGGGGTGGTCCGTGCCTGCCCCTCTCCGTCGCGGACGTCGCAGCAACGCCGCCGAGCCCCGATTTCGCCTCCGGTTGCGTGTCGGATCGTGCGCCCTCGACGAAATTTAGTTTTGGCTTCCGATATGACCCAGAGCTTTCCTCAGGTATTAACTTCGCTCCGGACAGCGAGCATCGCCTTCAGAACGTCGAGACCTGTCGGGCTATGGTGTTGTTGAATTCCGAAGTGTGGGAATTTTTGGTAAATGCTTAATTGTTGTATTCTTATGTATTTATCTTGCTTTTTAGTATATGTTTAGAGGTTTTTGTGCAATTATTGCATGAAGGTTGTCTCGAAAAGTGTGTATGAGTGGTGCTTGACCTTTGGACTAGTCGTCCTAGGTCCGTGGATTATCGCGGTCCTTATTTCGGGATGTCGACATGATCATCGGCCAAATCGGTCGTCCGATCGCGGTTCTGTTCCATAATTCAGTTCTGTCAAATTGAACGCATTCCGTTTGTTGTCGAGCCTTGTGGGCTGGTCATCCTTACCTCCTCGTGTGTCCAGAGACAGTGGATGGGTTGTGGGGGGTTTCGGAGCCGAAATTGGCATCCTTGGGAATTCGGTATTGTTACGGTAGGTTCCGGGAATCGGTAAAAAGTACCGATGGCCCGAATGGTTCTCGGAATTTGAGTCGATGTGTGGGTTACAGTGGTATTTAGTATCGAGTGGTTTATGATTTTTAGTACCTTTCGTAGGTACAGGTGACTAGTTGCATCACTTTTGGCGTTAGATGCTTCATCGAACTTCAGGTGGGTACTTCGACCCGACGTTGGTTCAGTGGTGCATGCTCGGTGACATTCCTTCCCCCGTGTTTCTTTTCTTGATTACACACTTTGCATGTGATCACTTGAGCACTACACGCTTTGTTCCTGTTTGCTCTACTTTCCTATTTGCATCATGACTCAGAAGTAGAGCGGTAATCTGTGACTGCTAAAGTTCATATGACATGATTATAGCACATGATCTTGAGACATAGCATGATTTAGTGGCTTCATGATTGTTTACATCTCATATCGATTGCATGATTTCTGGATATAGTGGACCTGATAGGTCGATGACATTGTGACATTCCTTCGGGAATAGTGGACTTGATTGGTCGGTGACATATTGAGACTTGTGATATGACTCGTTGGACTCGGTCAGTGATTCCTTGTTGATTCTATCTCGGCTATTTGCCGACAGTTGGCGATTGAGCATGTTGCATCGATCGTCATAGCCTGTTTTGTGCATTTCGCGTACACCAGCGGTCTGATCCACCGCAAGAGGGTGTTCTTTTCCGGAGAAGTGGTCGTACGTCTGACCCAAGAGCCCGATGCGGTCACTGCTAGGGTTATATGCCAGGTTGAGCATAGCGTGACATTTGCCTGAGGTCTCTTGACCAACATGGTGGTTGATTGGGTTTATATTTGTTGGACTGCTTGCCCGGTTGATGCATCCCTATTGTTACGGTAGCTACAGTTGTTTATATTAGCTTCTTTCATTTCCTGTTAGATCATGTTACTGTGGTATTACTGTTTACCCCTTATTAGTATCCTTTCAGTTTACTGTAGCGGTTATTCTGATAGTACTGTTGGATATATCCTCGTGCTACTGTATTGGGCTTACCTGTTTATTATTATGCTTTCCTTCTTTGATACTATATCTGACTTTACGATACCTTGTAGTCGTTTGTTCTCTTTCGTTTGCCAGTGAGTACAGCTTGCTTTCGTCGGCTTGCGGTATCCACTGGGAGACCCTTGCCGGTTTCTCACTACCCCCCAGTTGCAGGTACTGCGGGAGGTGACGGTCGGGACGGTACGTGAGGTGACGACATAGCTAGAGAGCTTAGCAGTCCCGAGATTTTGTTCAGTATTCCTTTTTACCCTACTTTTACTTGTCGATGGGTTTAGAGTTGTGGTGGTTCAATTTATGTCTGGTTGTGTGATTGGTTTAACAATTGGATGGACTAACAGTGGATTCTTGTTACTATGATCTCGTGGTTTTATGCAAAACGTTTTCCACCCCTCGTGGTAGCCGATTTTCAAAAGATTATGTTTCCGTGTGGGAAACCGTTTTAAAAAGATTTTTGGATTTTCATTTCACTCGTAGATTTCAAATAAGGTTTCCGTGTGGGGAACGCTTTCAAAAGGATAGGAATGCTTGATAACCTGTGCATATGCATCATCTGCGGTAAGGACATTGTAGAGCATTAAAGCATCATGCTTAAGGATCATTTAGCTGTATGTGCATCTTGTGTGAATGTGGTGTGCGTGTGAGGTGGAATTGGTGGTTGTGAAACTGTACTGTGTGTGACGCCGTACAAATGCAGGGGAGGTTCTGTCCGTGTCAACAGAGGGTTATCTGTATTTGTGGCGGGTCTGTACGCGTCTTGGGGTGTATAAAAAAAAAAAAAAAACTCTACGATTTTCCGCTATTTTCCTTAAAAGGTATTTATAAAAAGAACCCCGGGGCGTGACATTTGGTTTTATGGTTTGGTGGATGCATATGGAAGGTGGGATCTTTTCAAAATGATAAAACATTTACGAAATCTGTTTTTCAAAACTGAGTGTCAGGTAGGCATTGTTTTTAAATTCTTGTGGTTTTATCCTTTCAACTTGGAGTATGCCGTGTGGGCGATGTTCTCTTGTATGCTTCAAAAGACTAGTAAGGTAGTTTTCCGCAGTGGACCTGTTAAGGTAGTTTTCCGCAGTGGATGCGATGTTGAGCCAGTTAAGGCAGTTTTCCACAGTGGATGCGATGTTGGGCCTGTTGAGGCAGTTTTGCGCAAGGGATGCGTTAGTATGTATGGGACGCCCTACATAATTTTCGCCCCCGTGTGGGATGTGTGGTAGTAGGTAGGCGCAGGCTTGACTGGACCCTATATGGCAGTCATTTTGATTGGGTCGATTGAGCACCTCGTGTTCGAGTGGTTGCATATCTTTTCATCTGTATCACCCATTGAGCATTTAGATAGAGGCATGATAGCTGTAGAGTTATTTCCAGCTTTTATTCTCCAGATATACTGCATTATTATCTTATGCCTCTAGTAGACTTAGTGGGCAGATCGTTAGTCTTGGAGACAGTACCTACTGAGAAATATTGTTGGATGTAGTTCTCACACCCTCTGTCGGTGACAGTTTTGTAGAGGCATCTACTCCAGTTCCTACCCCTGCTGTTGTTGTTTCTACCGATCGAGATGAGGAAGTCGCGAGCTAGATCCTTACCTGTCCTTGGAGAGTAGTTGTACCCCTAGTTGGAGATTTTTACTACAGTCAGTTGGATTATTGTATATTTTACCCTCTTGAGAGTTTTTCTTTATTTTGAGAGACTGATGTATTATGAGGACCTAACTTGTAATGTGAGCCTGTACACTGATGTATTATTATTTTAGTTTACTTTCCTTTTGGGGTTCTCAGATGTTATATCCGAGGATGATGTATGATGATAGCATCTAGCAACTATACAGATATCAGAGCTGAAAATAAAGTGCTGTAATAAAAAAAATCAAATCCACTGTGCAACTGAAATAAAGGCACAAGATCCATCTCGCAAAAATAATAATACAATAATCTGGTCCACTAAATCAAAGTACAATCAAAATCCTCAAATACAACAACTGTGAATCCAAGAAGGGAGGAAAACTAAAACAATAATGCATCAGTGTACAGTATAAACTCACAATCCTGATTGGTACATCTATCTCACCATAATAAACAGCACTGGTAGGGATCTATCTCGTGACTCCCTGTCCTCGATCCGTCAAGCCAGCTAGAGCAGGAACGGAAGGAAAAGCCTCTACAAAACTATCACCAACAGAGTGTGTGAGAACTACATCAATCAGTAGTTCTCAGTGGGTACCATCTCCAAGCCCAACGGTCTGCCCACTAAGTCTACTAGAGGCATAAGATAGCAGGAATACTGTAAATAAGAATGGATAAGTTGGAAAGAAAACTGCAGCTATCATGCCTCTATCTACAATGCTCAATGGGTAAAACAGATGATGATATGCAACCACTCTAACTTGAGGTGCCCAAATCGACCCAATCATAAAAACTGCCAAAAGGCCAGTCAAGCCTGCGCTCACCTACAAGCCCCTCCCACTTGCTGGGCAGGAATTACGTAGGGTGTCCTAACGAACTAATATGCTCTCATCTACAACCATCTCCACTCGCTGGGCAGGAATTACGTAGGGCGTTCAAACGAACAAAAACAACCATCGCATCCGGAGTGGCACTCAAGGGGAGTGACCCCACAGAGGAAAAAGAATAGCGCAAAATTGAGAACCAAAACTGTAACACATGCAGGCTGTAATCAAAGACCACGATCAAACAGATCGAAAAACTCTCAAAGCCAAAACAACTAACCACACTGGCCGAACACTCATCGGCCCAACATCAAAACCCAATCGACTAACGACACCGGCTGGAACACTCATCAGACAAAGATCAGAACCCAACTCAACCGCTAGTAACGACAACGGGATCGAGAATTTCGAGAAACTGACGCCTACAACCCCAATCAGAGAAGAACAGGTTCCAGGCATAGCCTCCCATAGCTCTCGACCCAAATAAGGAGGCAGCCTTTAGAACCCAGATCATCCGAACCCTCGCCGGGTGAGGAGGTTTATATAAAAAGATGACATTTGTTTCTTAAAACCATTTTCACTCGACCGCTCTCTGGGTGAGGACAAAAAGTAACTTCTTTTTAGAAAACCATCTTGATTTGAGGAAACCCAATTTTAATAAAATTTAGTCCTTGATGAAAATCAGTTCAAGACAGATTTTATTTCCCAAACCCAGAAGGACTAGTGCCTTCGCCCTAATCAAACAAGAACATGCTCTGGCGCCCCTCGAAATTTGGAAGGAAAATATTGGTTTACTAAAATTATGTATGTCCAAAAATATTCTGGGTTCAAGGTCCTGCTATCATAAGATCAACACTGCCACAACTCAGTGGCCATAACCCGATCAGAGAAAAACCCAATGACCCGGGATCACCGTCATCCCAAACGGCTCCAAACACTAGCACCAAACTAACCTCAACCACCAGACTCCACTCGCCCCCCCGGCACGAGCGTAATATGCGTTCTACACTATCCCGACCACTCGGCCCACTACCCGCGTCACGCCTAGGGAGTGGTTTAAAAGCGAAAAATATCCCTATTTTTTTTTCTTAAAGTCTCCTGACCTGACACGTGCCCAGACCCGCCACATATACAGGATCTCTCTACACAAACGGATAGAGTCTCCCAGTATATGCACGGCGTCGCATTTATACATACATCAACCACACACAATTTTTCATACATAGAGTACTATTTAAAGAAAAAAGCTAGTCTTTGATTCATATAAGAGAATATCGCCTACACGGCGTACCCCAAGTTAAAAAGATAAAACCACAAGAGTTAAAAAACAGTGTCCACCCGACACTTAGTTTTAAAAATAGATTTCGCAAACGTTCAATCACTTTGAAAAGAACCCACATCCCACATGCATACATAAAACCATAAACTGAATCCAAAAGATCACTTGTTGTCAAAAGCATCTATCTGTCCCAACATCCACATCATCACAGTGTCCACACCTCATGCAAGTAATACCGACCAAAAGTAATAACCAAAGGAGAAGAGTAAAGTGTCACCAGAATGACGAAAATAGAGTCACTCCCTAGTCGTAGCCTCACCCCCGTCAAGCTCCCCGCCCCCGACAGAATCTGTCACATAGTGGAAATCAGTGACATGAACCATAGTAAGGAAAACAGATAAAACTATGAACGACTACAAAAGATAGGTACAATAAAATAAACAGGATATCAAATCGTATATCGGAACGCCCGACTCAACCATACCGCTATCCCGGTTCCCACCACAGGAATCCGGATATACCCGCCTTATTGGTCCTCTAAACTTAGGCACTACAACCAACCCGCTCAACTAACCAGTGCAAAACAAACCCCTATCACAATGTCCGCGATACTGCAATGTCCGCAAGGGTCCCCTCACGCAAATCGCCGCGTAGGGATCACGAGGCAAACATACCACCTCTCCGGAAAAGTACACCCATGCGGTGGCCAAACCGCTGGTGTGCGTGAACAGCGCCATGAGCCTGACGATCACATATCTGTGTAAAAGTCTCTATGACAACCTGTCGCTACTATGTAACATGTCGCGGTAACTATAAATGAGAAAGTTAAAAGATCCGTCCATGTCCTATGTGTATCTACTGTTCCGTCACATTATCCGTGACTATGCCCTTTCCTACTATCAAAATAAATGATGTCAAAAGAAATAGTAAGAGGGAGAGGAGGGTTGAACAACACCGTTCAACAACATCCCCTATCTCGGATCAGGTACCCACCTCAACCACCTAAGGGTTTTTTTTCTCTTTTCTTTTCTTCTTCTTTTTCTTCCTCTTGATACTTAAGGTGTCCTTCCTCCTCTATTCCATTCTTTTGGAGGCTCAGCTGTTGGAGAGACTTGTCACAGAGCTTCACCCCCACTTCCCCTTCATCTTCATCAACAAAAGAAGGATCCAAGTTGGCTTTTGAGCATCATCTTCCTCAAGCTTGGAGCATCACCATTGTTGCAAATTTTTGAGCTACCCGTCGCATTTCAGTGAAAAAATTCTATAGAGCTCATTTCTTAGAGTTTTGAGCTGATTTTTGGCAAGGATCTCCACAAGAGAT
Source organism: Tillandsia leiboldiana (assembly GCA_029204045.2). Classification (NCBI taxonomy): domain Eukaryota; kingdom Viridiplantae; phylum Streptophyta; class Magnoliopsida; order Poales; family Bromeliaceae; genus Tillandsia; species Tillandsia leiboldiana. The sequence goes on from CM055065.1 coordinate 13,546,457, forward strand.
AGGCCTACAATTTTGGTATTCAACACTCTTCTTGGATCATTAGTTTTCTTAGAGTTTTTAAGCCATCTCTGAAGCCATCGCGCACAGATTTTATATTTGGACAGCCAATAGTATTTACGGAATTTCTCTTTCATTTATGTATGGATTTTGGAGTTCTTTAGCTCGATTTATATCTACTCTCGACGAGGAATCCATTGCCACCTTGCTTGCTGGATTTGGAGCTCATTTACCTAGGTAAATTTAACGATCTTCCAGACTCTGTTGCAAAGTTGGCTGCAGTTCTCTTTTTGAGATTTGAGTTGAGCATTGAGCCTGTATATGCTGATATCTTTGGGAATATTAAGTCCTTTTCGGGATTTCAAAGTTTGGATATCTTTTTAAGTTTGAGATGAGCATTTTCTCTTCTGTAACCTGTGAAAAATTCCTGTTGGATTAGCCCCTATGATGCTTAGAACTTCATGCTGAAATTTGATTCACAGTTTTGGACAGCATGTGATAGTTTGTGGTTTTGATTAATTAAAGAGAATTTATATTGAGTTTTTGATGCTTGGGAGATATTTATATGATAGAGGACACCTTGGATTTACTGTTTGGAGCTTCCCTTTGATGAGTTTAATGCAGAATTTCATTCCTTTTTATGCTCTTTGAGCATGCTGAAATTCTGGGCTGAACCGCGCAGCGTGCGGTGTTTCGACGACTGCGCTCAATCCGAGTGGCGGATTTGGGTGATTTTCATGGTGTTAGATTCCTGAGAGACTAAGGATTCTGCAAGTCGAATTTCAGCTTGATCGGGCATCGGATCGACTATTTCCAGGTGGGTTGTTTTGTTCTCCAAAATTGGCGGACGGTTATCTAACTCTATTTGTTAGTATCATGCATGATTTAATGTACAATCTTTATGATTGAGATGTAAGCATGAGAAAATGATCTAAATTATGTGGATTAAGGCTTATGTGATAAATTGTACATGTTATGTAGATTTGAAAGCTAGCATGACATAATTATCCATATGTGTGAAGGAGAGCTTACATGATGAAGATGTTTATCCTATGCTAGTTGAGAGCATGCTTGATGATGATGTTCACTTGCTTGTTTGAAAACATGTTTGATGCAATGTCCGCTTTATATTGTTTAATCTTGTGAACATGGATGATAGAATTAGTTGGTTGATTACTATTCTTATTAAGGATATTGTTGAACCTTGACTAACACCTTGTCATATATAAGCATATATTAACCAAACTAGTAGAGAACTCTAACTTGGGCTAGTTTCTTTATGCTTTAGACATTCCCACACTGTGTTCTCTTTTTTGGACTTAGAGTTTTTTCTTGCCCGGGTAGTGGGTCGAGTGGTCGGGTTATTGTGGGACGCATGTTGCACTCGTGTCTGAGGGCCGAGTGGAGTCTGATAGTTGAGATTAGACCAGTGCTAGAGTTGGGAGCTGTTTGGGTAGACGGTGGTCCCGGGCAGTCGAGTATCTTCCAGTCAGTGTTGTTGGGAACCGTTTGGGTTGACGGTGGTCCCGGGTCGTTGAGTGTTGTCCGACCAGTTTTGTTAGCCCTTGAGTTGTGGGATGGTCCCGGCTGTGGAGTATCTCTGGCCAGTGAGTATAGCGTGGCGAGTTGGGTGTTCTGTTTTGGGAGCCATTTGGGTCGACGGTGGTCCCGGCTGTTGAGTACCTCCGACTAGTGGGTTAGTGTCGCGAGTTGGTTGAGTTCGCTAGCGTCTCGAGATTCGTGATGGCTTTATTAGTTTGAGTCGTTGAGAGTACTCCGACCTTTGTGTGAGATGCTTAAGGATATTGAGTTTTTCCGTTCTGAGAGAGAAAGCGTGAATTTTGACTATAGCCTGCATGTGCCATTGTTTGATACTCTATACCGCGTCGTTTTCCTTAGGTGGGGTCGCTCCCCATGAGATGCCGCAGTGGATGCGATGTTGGGCCTGTTGAGGCAGTTTTTCGTAGTGGATGCGATGTTGGGCCTGTTGAGACAGTTTTCCGAAGTGGATGCGATGTTGGGCCAGTTGAGGCAGTTTTGCGCGAGGGGTGAGTTAGTCCGTGTGGGACGCCCTACGTAATTCCAGTCCCAGTGTGGGATGTGTGGTAGTAGGTAGGTGCAGGCTTGACTGGACCCTATGTGGCAGTCATTTCGATTGAGTCGATTAAGCACCTCGTGTTCGAGTGGTTGTTTATCTTTTCATCTATATCACCCATTGAGTATTTAGATAGAGACATGATAGCTGTAGAGTTATTTCTACCTTTTATTCTCCAGATATACTGCATTATTATCTTATGCCTCTAGTAGACTTAGTGGGTAGACCATTGGTCTTGGAGACGGTACCTACTCAGAACTACTGTTGGATGTAGTTCTCACACCCTCTGTCGGTGACAGTTTTGTAGAGGCATCTACTCCAGTTTTTATCCCTACTGTTGTTGCTTCTACTGGTCGAGGCGAGAGAGTCGCGAGCTACATCCCTATCTGTCCTTGGAGAGTAGTTGTATCCCTTGTTGGAGATTTTTAGTATAGTCAGCTGGATTATTGTATATTTTAGCCTTTTGAGAGTTTTTCTTTATTTTGAGAGACTGATGTATTGTGAGGACCTAACTTGTACTGTGAGCATGTACGCTGATATATTATTATTTTAGTTTACCTCCCTTTTTGGGTTCATAGATGTTGTATCTGAGGATGATGTATGATGATTATTTTTTGGGGATAGATCTTGTACTTTATTCCAGTTGTACAGTAGTTTGGATTTTATTTTACAGTAGTTTATTTTCGACTATGATATCTATTTAACTATTAGTGCTATCTTTTACATGTTAGACGTTTCGTTTATACGGGGCTTCCCGTATGGGCGGCGGATCTGTTGGCGAGCCCGAGTCGCAGTTTCGACCATGGAGCGTGACACCCTAGACTTTTGACAGAACCTAGAATGATAGGGCGTGAGAGACATGATTTATCGCGAAAGTTGGTGATTTATTTTATTGACTCTTCATGAGGTTGGAGAGGGATTGACATACCTTCTTTCTGTCGGGCAATTATGTTGGCTGCAGATAACATAAAGCCACAGAAGTGATGAGATGCCCTTGACTTTCGCTAGATTGGGTCGAGTGTTGCTTGTGTTCTGGCTCGGTGTTCTTTTTGCTTTGGCTGAGGATGGCTCCTAGGCGACGTGTTCCTTCACGCTCCACTCCCGCACCCCTGCGGAGATCGGGCAGGATAGGTTTTCCATGATGGACGAGTTGCAAGCGAAGATTACTCGCATGGGGTAGGGGAACCGTGGCAGGAGGAACTCTTGGAGTGATTGTTAGCTTAGAGGAGTGAGCTAGCATAGTAAGTTTTGGAGCCCCCTGCACCACCTGTTGTGCCCCCTTTACCGACAGCACCTTCTTCTAGCAGTGGAGCTCAAGATCATGCCGACCTTTGACCTTGGCTGAGCAGGAGTAGATTGTGAAGCGGTTGGCTTGTTTTGTCGGTTCGACCCGCCCAGATTCGTGGGGCAGAATGTAGAGCCCTTGAAGGTGGAGTCTTGGATTGCGGCTATGAAGAAGCTCTGCAGGGACATCTTTATTCGGGAGACCGAGAGGGTGCACATGGTTGTTCACTGCTTGGAGGAAGACGCTAACGCGTAGTGGCGGAGAGTTGAGCCTATGGAGTTTCAGACCACCCGTCAGTAGCCTTGGTCCGAGTTTCACGGGAGGCTATTAGGGGACTATTTTTCAAATAGTGTAAAGCAGAAACTCGAGGAAGATTTGGAGAACCTCCAGCATGATGACCGTACTGTACTAAAGTAGCCACGGGAGTTTACGCGGTTGCTTAACTGCGTACCTTTGATCGCACGGGACGAGCTGCACTGAGTCTACTTGTTTGAGAGAGGTCTTTGTCCCGAAATTTTTGCCTTTGTTCATTCTCAAAGATTACAGACCCTTGATGCATCGATTGAGATGGCGTTATTGATGGAGAGGGGCGCGGTTGTCATAAGTGAGAGAGCTCAGGCGCCGGGACAGAGCTCGGAGAGGAAGCGCCCAGCTTCTAAGGGCGGAGGACAGACCAGCAAAAGGAGACCGCCTAGACCACCACGATATCAGTCTCAGGGTCGTGGTTGTTCAGGACAGCGGGGGTCTGGAGGATCCCAGAGGTAGTAGTAGTAGCTACAGCAGTAGAGACAGCAGTCGCAAAGCGACCGAGTCCTTACAGCGCAGGTTGAGGTTTCTTTTGCAGCCGATCACGTAGCGGCAGCGTGCACATCACTGCACAGACTAGAGGAGGACGTTTACCACGTGCACGAGAGGTTCACACTCCTGATCATGCTTTGCACGTGGAGGAGTGCTATTGGTCTTGTCCGGTGCAACTAGAGTCCTGGTTTATGCCGGCAGACCTGTTGGTCCTGCAGCAGCTGCGAGGTTTGGATGTGGTGCTCGAGATGGACTAGCTGGTGAGATACTTTGCAGCTATTGATTGTGAGACAAGGACGGTGACCTTCCACGAGCATGGACAGGAAGAGTTCGTGTACCGAGGATGTCGGAGCACTCTTTTTGCCACGACGACCTCGACATCTAGAGCGAGGTAGATGATTAGTAGAGGATGTGTAGTTTTTCTGGCTAGTGTTGTAGAGGTGCCTACGGCGGCACCAGGACTTGAGGATATCCCTTTTGTTCGTGAGTTCCCGGATGTGTTTTCCCCGGAGTTGATGTGGTTGCCTCCGGATAGGGAGATTGAGTTTGTGATTGATGTGGTTCATGGAACTACACCAATCTCGAAGGCACCTTACCGGATGGCGCCGGCGGAGCTGCGAGAGTTAAAGGCGCAACTCCAGGACTTGATGGAGAAAGGTTTTGTGAGATCGAGTGTGTCGCCTTGTGTCACGCCCCGGAGGTTCTAAAAGAGCGAAAAACGTATATATTTTTTTCTTTAAATAAACCTTGCCTCCGGCGCGCGTCAGACCCGCCACATATACAAATTCACTCCCCAAACGGGAAGAGCCTCCTTTGTATATGTACGACGTTCCAAACACGACTAGTACTTTAACCATGCAATCATTGAGCAATAAGAAGGAGAGATCACACTTAACCATACAATCATAATCACCACATTGCAATGAAGGGATAAATCCATAGGTTTGGAAGACGGTGTCCACACGACACCCGATTTTACAAAACGTTTTCACAATCTCTTTTAAGCAGCGACATTGCTTGAAAGGATAAATCCACGGGTTTAGAAATCAGTGCCCACACGACACTTGGTTTGAAAACACTTTTGCAATCGTTTTGACATTTGAAAACAAGCCGCATACATAAGTCTCAACAATCACAGATATAAGCTGTCATTCCTAAGCTAAGATCTCAACCCAACATCCACAATCATCCATTCACAAGCAATCACAGATATACTAACCAAAAACAATAAGAGATAACCATAAAACTAAGGAGTTTATTAGCCACAATGGCTACGGTCCTCTAAACGCTGCCTCACCGTCGTCCCGGTTCCCACCCCTGCTCGGACTTGTCACAGTGTGGGTAGTCAGTGACTGATAAAGTAGATGATAAACAAGTAAATGCCATAAAACTGAAATGACAAGCCGATACACCAGAGCATTCACTTCCCCCTCATGAATCGCTAAATCCCCTGTCACCAACACGCTGGGCACCTACCCCAAATTTAAAACATGCTGGGCACCAACCCCAGATATCGCGCTCTTTTTTTTTCTTGCTGCCTCCAACCCCTCCACTGCCCAAGGAGCAATCGCCTCACCGTGAGGGGTCCCCATCATCCCTAGTCGCGGGGTACATGGGTAATCTTACCATCTTTCTGGAAAAATACACCCTGTGCGGTGGCCAGACCGCCGGTGTGCGTATAAGCAAATATGAGCATAGAAAACAGCACCGCGACCTCAGCGGCCTCAGTTAGAATATAAAACGAGATTCACAAGCAATGGGGTTAGACAATTTACCAAAACATCTACTTTAAATCTCACGACATACACGGGAACGACATTACACCAAAATACCAAAAGGTACCCACCTCGAATTGTGCTGACCGGAACACCTGGGTTCGAAACTCACCCACAATCGGTACTCGGAACTAAGAAAGTCCCCAAAAGAACCACGATCAGACTGAAATACAGTTTGTAAAGAAACGGAGTCCAAAACCCGAGAATACGACAAAAGACTCGGCACGGCGGTGGCAACTACGCGTGACGGACGACGCGACGGACGACGCGGCCACCACCGCGTCGTTGCATGCCATGCGGCCGCGCGGGCACCGGCCCCGCGCGTCATCGCATGCGGCTCGGCCGCGCGGGCACCAGCCCCGCGCAGCGCTTGCCCAAGGCGCGGCCGCCTGCCCCGCGCGGCGCTGCGGGCAGCCCGACCGCGCCGGCTTGCCCCGCGCGGCGCCTGCCCCGCGCGGCACTGCGGGCAGCCCGACCGCGCGGGCTTGCCCCGCGCGGTGCTGCCTGCAGCACAGATGCGGATACCTGCCCCGCGCGGCGCTTCGGGCAGCCCGAGACGGCGGCGGCGGCGGCGACGGCGAAACTAAAAACGGAAGAAAACCCCATAACGACTTCTGAAGAGAGAGTCGGTTACCCGATTTCGTCGGAGAAGGCGATCCGTTCACGCTCCCGGCTTCGGCACGTTGATCGGGGATGATCGGGTCCCTCCGCTTTCTCCTTATTTCTTTCTTTTCTCTTCCGGTTAGGGTTTTCCCTTCCTCTTTCTTTCTTTTCTCTCCGGCTAGGGTTTTTTTTCGGGAAAAATGATTTCTCTCTATTTGTACGTATCGTAGAAATCCACATCCGGGTATCTAATAATTAACTAATAATTATTTAATCATAAGAGATAATTCCTTATCTCCTCGAAAAGTGTCACGCCCCGGAGGTTCTAAAAGAGCGGAAAAACATATCCATTTTTTTTTTCTTAAATGAACCTCGCCTCCAGTGCGCACCAGACCCGCCACATATACAAATTCGCTCCCCAAACGGGCGGAGCCTCCTTTGTATATGCACGGCGTTCCAAGCACGACAATTACTTTAACCATGCAAACCATAACTGACAATGAGGGGAGACTAGATTTAACCAAACTGTTACATCTATCACATTCAGACTAGCATAAACCCATAGGTTTGGAAGTCGGTGTCCACTCGACACCCAGTTTTACAAAACGTTTTCGCAAATCCTTTTTGGCTGCCATTATGCTTGAAAGGATAAATCCACGGGTTTTGAAATCAGTGCCCACACGACACCTGGTTTGAAAATACATTTGAAACCATGTTTGTACTTGAAAACGAGCCGCAATCACACATCTTAACATTCACAGATAAGAGAAGAAAATCCTACTCGTAGTCCTCATTCCAACATCCACAAGAAATCAAACACAAGTAACCACAGCTAGACTAACCAAACACAGCAGAAGATAACCCTACACTGTAAAGTTTAATAGCCCCTAAGGGCTAAGGTCCTCTAACCGTTGCCTCACCGTCGTCTCGGTTCCCACCCCTGCTCGGACCTGTCACAGTGTGGGTAGTCAGTGACTGATAAAGTAGATATAAACAGTAAATGCAATAACTGAAAAGACAAACCGATACACCGGAGCATTTACTTCCCCCCCTCCCATGTACCGCTAAATCCCTGTTGCAAAACAAGCTGGGCACCAACCCCAGAATACCGAAACGAGCTGGGCTCCAACCCCAGAATACCGTACTCACTTTCTTGGTGCCTCCAACCCCTCCACTGCCCAAGTAGCAGTCGCCTCTCCTTGAGGGGGTCCCCACTAACCTCTCCTTGTGGGGTACACGGGTAAAACAACGTTACCATCTTTCCGGAAAAATACACCCTGTGCAGTGGCCAAACTGCCGGTGTGTGTGTAAGCAATATGAGTGTAAAACAATGTTGCGACCTCAGCCACTCTAATCAGATTAATAAAACAATCTTGCGACCGCAGCCGCCTCAATGAGAATAGAATATGGGATTTACATGCAATGGGATTAGTCACTTTTACCAAAACCATCTACTTTATCAAATGAATTACTCGGGAACGACCCTGCACCGAAATTAATCAGAAGTACCCACCTCTATTATGCGAACTCTGGGCTCCGGAAACTGAATCCTGCTCTCTGTCGACACCCGGACCTCAAAGTAGTCCCCAAAAGAGCCGTGGTTAGATCAGTAATATAATAACACATAAGCCGGACCCAAACACTCAACAACACTAGTGACCGCTGGACACGGCGGTGGCGTCCATGAGCGACAGCGACACGGCCACCCTCTCGGCATTGCCGAACATACGGCCGCGCGGGCACCTGCCCCGCGCGGCGCTTGTCGCGACCGCGCGGGCCCTGGCCCGGCGCGGTGCAAGCCGCGGCCACGCGGGCACCAGCCCCGCGCGGCACCCACCATGACCGTGCGGGTCCTTGCCCCGCACGGTGCGAGCCGCGGCCGCGCGGGCACCGGCCCCGCGCGGCGCGCGTGCGCAGCCGCCTTGGCCTAGGCCCCGCGCGGCGCGCATGCGCAGCCGCGCGAGCGCCTGCCCGCGCGGCAACGGCCACGGCCGCGCGGGCATGGCCCCGCTCGGCGCGCGTGCATAGCAGCCGCGCGGGCGCCTGCCCGCGCGGCACCTTCCGCGGCCGCGCGGTCATGAGCCCCGCGCGGCCCGCGCGGCACCAGCTACAGCCGCGCGGGCAAGGCCCCGCGCGGCGCGTGCGCACAGCCGAGCGGGCGCCTGCCCGCGCGGCATTGGTTGCGGCCACGCGGGCAAGGGGCCCGCGCGGCACCATCCGCGGCCGCGCGGGTGTGACACCCGCGCGGCGCGCACCCCTTCCCACCGCGCGGGTGCCCGCCCGCGCGGCATTGTCCGCAGCCGCGCGGGCAAGGCCCCGCGCGGTGCTCGCCCCTAGCCGCGGCCGTACGGGGACCTTGGTCCCGCGCGGCGCTAGCCGCGGCCGCGCGGCACCGTCCCCGCGCGGCGTGTATCGCGGCCGCGACGCGATGCCCTAGGGTTTCGCGGCGGCGACGCCTAGGTTAGATTTGACTACTCCTAAACTACCCAAAAGACCGGAACGAAAACCGAGCGAAGTGAACATAAAACTCGCATACCTCTAATCGTCGGAGACGGAGATCGTTTACGCTTCCGGCCTTGGCACGTTCGTCGGGAGGGTTGGGTCCTTCCGTCTACACCTTTTTTCTTCCCGTTTCCTTCCGATTAGGGTTCCGCCTTTTTCTTTTCGCTCGTTCTTTTCTCTCGTTTCTTCCGGTTAGGGTTTCTCCTTTTTCTTTCGGGAGGAGTCAAGATTTAATCTTTCTTTTTGTACGATAAGAAACACCCGGATATATTTAAAATTCTAATTAATTAATTTCCCCCAATTAATTAATTCCTCAATAGATAATCCTTCGGGATAATTAATTAAAGATAATTAATTAAAGATAATCCCTTATTTCCTCGGAAAGCATGCAAAATCACTTATACGGATTTCGGTGCACCTCCTGGCTATTGCGATCCTTTCTGCCCCTTTTCGGGAGTTCCGTAAGTCGGAATCCGGATCCGATCGCACCGCCGTTCTCCGTTTTCTGAGCTCTATCGCAGAAAAATACTCGCACCTCACGATTATCAACTTAAGTAAGCCCGTTATTTTACTTTTCCTTAACTTAACCTTTATTAGCAGAAGGGTAAAACGTTCCAAAAATCTGTGATATTACAAAAAGCGTGCACAATCCTTTGCACGGGTTCCGATGCACACTACGGTTACCACGATCCTCAAAACCCCTTTCTGGGGTATCCGTAAGTCGGAATTCGGATCCGGTCGCACCGTCGTTCATCGTTTTTCAAGCTCTATCACAGAAAAATACCCGCACCTCATGATTATCAACTTAAGAAAACCCGTTAATTCGGTTCCCTCAAACTTATACTTTATTAGCAGGAGGGTAAAACGTTACACGAAAAGTTGTGATATTACACCACACACCCCTTAAAAGAAGTTTCGTCCTCGAAACTTATCCTCAACCCTCGCTAAACAACTCAGAAAAACTCTCTCATTCTTGTCTCTAGTTCCCAGGTTGGCTCGCGCTCCTCATGGTTACTCCATTGCACCTTCACTAGCGGATCGTCCGGTTGCGCAGCTTCTTCTCCTCCCGTGCCAACATCCGTATCGGCGTTTCCTCGAAGCTCAAGTCCTCACGCAACTCGACGGCAGAGGCATCGAGGACATGAGACGGGTCGGGAAGGTATTTTCGGAGCATCGAGATGTGAAACACGTTGTGTACCCGTTCAAGGTTTGGCGGTAAGGCCAACCAGTATGCCACCGGGCCCACGCGCTCCAAGATCTCGAACGGTCCCACATACCGTGGGCTCAGTTTCCCTCGTAAGCCGAAGCGTCTGGTTCCCTTAGACGGTGATACACGAAGTAACACGTGTTCCCCCACCATAAATTCCAATTCACGTCGCCTCTGATCCGCATAGCTCTTCTGCCGGCTCTGGGCGGTTAACAGCCGCTGCCTGATAAGGCGCACCTTTGCCTCAGTTTCCTCTACTAGGTCTGGCCCCAAATGTTTCCGCTCCCCCAAGTCGTCCCAGCAAATAGGCGATCGACAACGGCACCCGTACAAGGCTTCGTACGGCGCCATCTGAATACTTGCTTGGTAGCTGTTATTGTAGGCGAATTCCATGAGGGGCAGGTAACGCGACCATCCCTCACCCAGGTCCAGCACGCAAGCTCGAAGCATATCTTCGAGAATCTGAATTACCCGTCCGATTGCCCGTCCGTCTGCGGGTGGAAGGCCGTGCTGAACTGCAGTTTGGTCCCCAGTGCCTGCTGTAGGCTCCGCCAGAAATTTGACACAAAGCGTGTGTCCCTATCAGAAGTTATCGACGTTGGTACTCCGGGCAACCTTACCACCTCGTCGAGGTAGGTTTGCGCTAGCCGGTCTCGGGTCCACGTCGTGTGGATAGGCAGAAAATGGGCCGACTTCGTCAGATGGTCCACTATGACCCATATCGCGTCGTGTCCACGTTGCGATCGCGGAAAACCGGTTACGAAGTCCATGGTAATCCATTCCCATTTCCACTCTGGTATGGGCAATGGCTGTAGTTTCCCCGCCGGTCGCTGATGTTCCGCTTTCACTTGTTGGCACACCAAACAATGCGCCACGAATTGCGTCACATCACCCTTCAATTTGGGCCACCAAAAGGTTTGCATCAGGTCTTTGTACATCTTCGTACCTCCGGGATGCGCAGTGTAGGGGGCATTATGCGCTTTCGTCAGAATCTCTTTCTTTATTTCTGGCACATCGGGCACACAAATTCGTCCCCGAAACCTTATTACATTATCCGAGCCAATCATAAAATCCCTACCTTGCTCCGAGGATACTCTGTCCCGCACCAGTTGCAACTGCGTATCCGTTGATTGGCCTTCCAAGATTCTCTCGATCAGCGTAGGCTTAACCACCAAGGTCAGGAGTTGCGCAACCGCACCCGCTGGCACTACCTCCAGCCTCAATTGCGAGAACTCTGCGATTAGACGTTCTTGTTGGGTAAGGACGCTCAACGCCGTTTCTCCCGTCTGTCCCTTCCGGCTTAAGGCGTCGGCCACTACATTTGCCTTCCCAGGGTGGTAGTGGATGGACAAATTGTAGTCCTTCAGTAGTTCCAGCCATCGCCTTTGCCGTAAGTTCAGTTCCTTCTGTGTGAACAGGTATTTGAGACTCTGGTGATCAGAAAACACGTTACAGTGCGCCCCGTAGAGATAATGTCTCCAGAGCTTTAGGGCAAACACGACTGCCGCGAGTTCCAAGTCGTGTGTAGGGTAGTTCTGCTCGTAATCCTTGAGCTGTCTTGATGCGTATGCTATGACCTTCCCTTGTTGCATTAGTACGCTTCCAAGACCGCTTCGAGATGCGTCGCAATAGATCTCATGGTCCTCTCCGGGCTTCGGCAATGTGAGTACTGGCGCCCATGTGAGTCTGTCTTTAAGTTCCTCGAAGCTCTTCTGGCATTGGGCCGTCCAGATGAATTTCTCCCCTTTCCGGGTTAGTCGATTTAGGGGAGTGACTATCTTTGAGAAGCCTTCCACGAAGCGTCTGTAGTACCCCGCCAGTCCTAAGAAGCTTCGGATTTCTGTCACCGTTGTTGGCCGAGCCCAGTTGGTCACGGATTCTATCTTCCTCGGGTCCACCGCAATTCCCGACGCTGAGACTATGTGTCCCAGGAAGTCAACCTCGCGGAGCCAAAACTCACACGTTTTGAGTTTGGCGTACAATTTTTGATCCCGGAGGGTCTGGAGGATCATTCGCAGGTGCTCCTCATGCTCTTTATCAGTGCGTGAGTAGATGAGGATATCGTCGATAAAGACCATCACAAATTGGTCCAGGAAAGGTTTAAAGATCCTGTTCATCATATCCATAAACACCGCTGGGGCATTAGTAAGCCCAAACGGCATTACCGTAAACTCGTAATGGCCGTAACGAGTTCGAAAAGCTATTTTCGGTATATCCTCGCCTCTGATTCTGAGCTGGTGGTAGCCAGACTGGAGGTCGATCTTCGAGAACACCGTCGCCCCTTGCAGTTGATCGAACAGATCATCAATACGTGGCAAGGGGTATTTGTTCTTCACCGTGACCTTGTTTATCTCTCGATAATCTATGCATAAACGTAAGCTTCCATCATTCTTCCTCACAAACAATACAGGCGCACCCCACGGCGACACACTCGGTCTGATGAAACCCTTATCCAGGAGGTCCTCCAGTTGCGCCTTCAGTTCCCTTAATTCGGCGAAGGCCATTCTGTATGGCGCCTTCGTGATGGGTTGCGTGCCCGGAATCAATTCGATAGAGAAATCGACCTCACGTCCGGGCAGCATCCCCGGAAGTTCGGTCGGGAAAACATCCGGAAAATCCCTTACGACTGCCATGTCGGAAAGTGAGGAGGTGGGTCGCGTCGCCAAATCCACCGAAGCTAAATATGCCACGCACCCACCCTCCATCATTCTCCTAGCCCGAGATGCGGAGATGACGGTCGAAAAGAAGGTGCTCTTACATGCCAGGTACACGTTCTCCGGAAGTCCCGGTTCCCGTAATCGTACTTTACGCTTATCACAGTCAATTTCCGCCTGGTGTTTAGTGAGCCAGTCCATTCCTAGAACTACGTCGAATTCCTTCAACGGAATAACCACCAAGTCCCAGGGGCAATCTAGCCTTCCCAACCTTATTGGGCAAGAAGGCACGAAACTGACCGCCTCGATAGGCCCCCCAGGGGTCCGGACGGTCAGTAGATGGCGAAGGGGTTTCGTTTCTAAGTCATGAGCGTGGGCGAAAGCACGGGATACGAAGGAGTGGGATGCCCCGGTGTCAAATAAAGTTCTAGCTCGAGAGTCAGAGATCAGAGTAGTACCTGCCACTACGTCCTCCGGTGGGTCCGCCCCTTGGTGATTCATAGAGTAGATCCTCCCTCCCGATTGCGGACGCGTCTCCCCCTCCTGTCGAGTGGGCGGAGGGCATACGGTGGGTCCCGAGGAGGTTCTCCCCCGCCCCGGCTGTTGTGGCAATGGGGTGGAGGCTGCGGAAGATGCTGTGCCCGCGTTCAAGGGGCAGTTGAAACGAAAATGGCCCTGTTTGCCACAACGAAAGCAGTGATCGTGCCTCTTAGCGCACTCAGTAACTCGGTGGGCTCCATTGCAGATAACACAGGGTCTGTCCCCTGGCCTTTGACTGCTCGTTGGCGTGCTTTTAATCCCATGGCGCGACTTCGGATGTTTAGGGGGTCGGCTCCCGCTAGAAAATCCCCCTCCAGAGAAGGGCTGGGGTCGTTTCCTATCCTTGTTGTACTCAGAGTCCTCTCGTCGGGCACGTGTCACCGCAAATCCGCGCTCCACTATGGTGGCCCTATCCACCACTTTCTGGAAGGTGTGAAGATCCGCTGCTTGCACAACTTCGAAAATATTGCTCCGCAATCCGTCTACGAAGAGGCGGGCTTTGTGAGATCCATCCCTTATGACAAAGAGAACACAGCTGGCCAGCCTTACGAATTCCCGTTGATACTCCATGACGGATCGGTTCCCTTGTTTGATGTGCTTCAGGTCGTCCTCCATTTGTTGCTTAACGCTGTTGGAGAAGAACGCCCCGAACAACTCTTCTCTGAACTTGGTCCATGATGGTAGGGCGTTACCTTTCGAGGGGTCCGGGCGCACCGTTTTCCACCACATCCGGGCGTTTCCCTCGAGACAGTAAACTGCGAGGGGAACATGTTCAAGATCCTCCATCATCAGGTCCTCAAACAGCTTTTCCATAGTATCCACCCATTTCTCCACGACCCCGGGATCGATCGTCTCTCCCTAAAAAACAGGCGGGTCGTGTTTCTTGAATTCTGCCAAATTCGCTCTCACCCAGTCCCGTTCAGTCCGTTGGGTAGAGTTTTCCCCCGTGACGGGTCCCGAAGCTGTTGGGCTCGGCGCGGCAGAAGGTGCCGTCGGTTGGTCCATTGACACACCGGTAGTCGCGGTCTGGGGAGGGCGGCCGCGGTCTCACCGTCCGTTCTCGATGGTCCCGCCGTAGGTACGGTGGGTTCGGGCGGCGGAACCCGGGCGCCCTCCACTGGCACGGCCTGCTGCTGTTGCGTCAGCTGACGCACGTGCTCCGTGAGGGTCGACAACTGTCCAACCATCTCACGTAGCTGTTGGCGGAGCAGCTCATTCTCCGCGGTTGCTGGAGCCGCGTTGTCTGCTCCGGCGTTATCGGTCGACGATCTGGTACGAGCCATTCTCCACTGTAAGCAAAGAAAACAACGTTAACCCTAGTTCAATTGGTCTAACACCTTGACCTACGAACTCCGGGACTCTATCCTCTTTTTCCCCGCACTCACGCTCGTATATTACACACCTACACCTTGGTTATCAAATTGGTTAGTTACTTGTGGTATTGCACTCTGTGGATGTTGGTCACAGATCGCCATAGTTAAAGTCGTTTTCTCTGATACCATATAATCTGTCACGCCCCAGAGGTTCTAAAAGAGCGAAAAACGTATATATTTTTTTTCTTTAAATGAAACCTTGCCTCCGGCGCGCGTCAGACCCGCCACATATACAAATTCACTCCCCAAACGGGCATAACCTCCTTTGTATATGTACGACGTTCCAAACACGACTAGTACTTTAACCATGCAATCATTGAGTAATAAGAAGGAGAGATCACACTTAACCATACAATCATAATCATCACATTGCAATGAAGGGATAAATCCATAGGTTTGGAAGACGGTGTCCACACGACACCCGATTTTACAAAACGTTTTCACAATCTCTTTTAAGCGGCGTAATTGCTTGAAAGGATAAATCCACGGGTTTAGAAATCAGTGCCCACACGACACTTGGTTTGAAAACACTTTTGCAATCGTTTTGACATTTGAAAACAAGCCGCATACATAAGTCTCAACAATCACAGATATAAGATGTCATTCCTAAGCTAAGATCTCAACCCAACATCCACAATCATCCATTCACAAGCAATCACAGATATACTAACCAAAAACAATAAGAGATAACCATAAAACTAATGAGTTTATTAGCCACAATGGCTACGGTCCTCTAAACGCTGCCTCACCGTCGTCCCCGTTCCCACCCCTGCTCGGACCTGTCACAGTGTGGGTAGTCAGTGACTGATAAAGTAGATGATAAACAAGTAAATGCTATAAAACTGAAATGACAAACCGATACACCAGAGCATTCACTTCCCCCTCATGAATCGCTAAATCCCCTGTCACCAACACGCTGGGCACCTACCCCAGATTTAAAACATGCTGGGCACCAACCCCAGATACCGCGCTCTTTTTTTCTTGGTGCCTCCAACCCCTCCACTGCCAAAGGAGCAGTCGCCTCACTGTGAGGGGTCCCCATCATCCCTAGTCAGGGTACACGGGTAATCTTACCATCTTTCCGAAAAAATACACCCTGTGCGGTGGCCAGACCGCCGGTGTGCGTGTAAGCAAATATGGGCATAGAAAACAGCACCGCGACCTCAGCCGCCTCAGTTAGAATATAAAACAGGATTCACATGCAATGGGGTTAGACAATTTACCAAAACATCTACTTTAAATCTCACGACATACACGGGAACGACATTACACCGAAAATACCAAAAGGTACCCACCTCGAATTGTGCTGACCGGAACACCTGGGTTCGAAACGCGCCCACAATCGGTACTCGGACATAAGAAAGTCCCCAAAAGAACCACGGTCGGACTGAAATACAATTTGTAAAGAAACGGAGTCCAAAACCCGAGAATACGATAAAAGACTCGGCACGGCGGTGGCAACGACGCGCGACGGACGACGCGACGGTGCGCGACGGACGACGCGGCCACCACCGCATCGTTGCATGTCGTGCGGCCGCGCGGGCACCTGCCCCGCGCGTCACCGCATGCGGCTCGGCCGCGCGGGCACCAGCCCCGCGCGGCGCCTGCCCAAGGCGCGGCCGCGCGGGCATCTGCCCCGCGCGGCGCTGCGGGCAGCCCGACCGCACGGGCTTGCCCCGCGCGGTGCTGCCTGCAGCGCAGGCGCGGGCGCCTGCCCTGCGCGGCGCTGCGGGCAGCCCGACCGAGCGGGCTTGCCCCGCGCGGTGCTGCCTGCAGCGCAGGCGCGGGCGCCTGCCCCGCACGGCGTTGCGGGCAGCCCGACCGCGCGGGCTTGCCCCCGCACGGTGCTGCCTGCAGCGCAGGCGCGGGCGCCTGCCCCGCGCGGCGCTGCGGGCGCCTGCCCCGCGCGGCGCTGCGGGCAGCCCGAGACGATGGCGGCAGCGGCGGCGGCGAAACTAAAAACGGAAGAAAACCCCATAACGACTTCGGAAGAGAGAGTCGCTTACCCGATTTCGTCGGAGAAGGCGATCTGTTCACGCTCCCGGCTTCGGCACGTTGATCGGGGATGATCGGGTCCCTCCGTTTTCTCCTTCTTTCTTTCTTTTCTCTTCCGGTTAGGGTTTTCCCTTCCTCTTTCTTTCTTTTCTCTTCGGCTAGGGTTTCTTTTCGGGAAAAGTGCTTTCTCTCTCTTGGTACGTATCGTAGAAATCCACATCCGGGTATCTAATAATTAATTAATAATTATTTAATCATAAGAGATAATTTCTTATCTCCTCGAAAAGCATGCATAATCCTTTGCACGGGTTCCGATGCACACTACGGTTACCGCGATCCTAAAAACCCCTTTCTGGGGGATCCGTAAGTCGGAATTCGGATCCGGTCGCACCGCCGTTCATCGTTTTTCGAGCTCTATCACAGAAAAATACCCGCACCTCATGATTATCAACTTAAGAAAACCCGTTAATTCGGTTTCCTCTAACTTATACTTTATTAGCAGGAGAGTAAAACGTTACACGAAAAATTGTGATATTACACCTTGGGGAGCGCTGGTGCTATTCATGAGACCTGTTGGTCCTGCAGGAGCTGCGAGGTTTGGATGTGGTGCTCGAGATGGACTAGCTGGCGAGATACTTTGCAGCTATTGATTGTGAGACGAGGACGGTGACCTTCCACGAGCATGGACAGGAAGAGTTCGGAGCACTCTTTTTGCCACGACGACCTCGACATCTAGAGCGAGGCAGATGATTAGTAGAGGATGTGTAGTTTTTCTAGCTAGTGTTGTAGAGGTGCCTACGGCGGCACCGGGACTTGAGGATATCCCTTTTGTTCGTGAGTTTCCGGATGTGTTTTCCCCGGAGTTGATGTGATTGCCGCCGGATAGGAAGATTGAGTTTGTGATTGATGTGGTTCATGAAACTACACCAATCTCGAAGGCACCTTACCGGATGGCGTCGGCGGAGCTGCGAGAGTTAAAGGCGCAACTCCAGGACTTGATGGAGAAAGGTTTTGTGAGATCGAGTGTGTCGCCTTGGGAAGCGCTGGTGCTATTCGTGAAGAAAGAGGATGGTTCACTTCGACTCTGCATCGATTATCAGGAATTAAATAAAGTGACCGTCAAGAATAAATACCCTTTGTCGCGTATTGATGACCTTTTGGATCAACTGTAAGGGTCTTGTGTCTTCTCCAAGATTGATTTCAGTCAGGTTACCACCAATTGAATGTGAAGGCCGATGACTTTTCCAAGACGGCGTTCAGGACTCGGTATAGGCATTATGAGTTTACCGTCAAGCCTTTTGGATTAACTAATGCCCCTGCCGCATTCATGGATTTAATGAACAAGATTTTTCGGCCGTACTTGGATCGAGTTGTGATTGTGTTCATCGATGATATCCTAGTTTACTCCCGGAGTGATGCCAAGCACGAGGAACACTTAAGGATTGTGCTGCAACTTCTACATGAGAGGAGGTTGTATGCCAAGTTGACAAAGTGCGAGTTTTGGCTTCGGGAGGTGGCTTTCGTGGGCCATGTGATTTCAGCCGCCGGCGTGGCAGTTGACCCGGCGAAGATTGAGGCAGTTTAGGATTGGCTCAAACCGACGACAATTATCGAGGTGCGTAGCTTCATGGGTTTGGCTGGATACTACCGTCGGTTTGTGGAAGGCTTTACAAAGCATTCCACGCCCATCACTCGTTTGCTCGAAAAGGAATTAAGTTTATTTGGAGTGAGCATGGTCAGAGGAGCTTTGTGGAGTTAAAGCTCAGATTGATGACAGCTACTATCCTTTCCCTCCCCATCCTAGGAAAAGGATATATGATTTTTAGTGACACATCGCACAGTGGTTTTGGTTGCATGCTGACGCAGGATAGTAGGATAATTGCTTATGTTATCCGACAGCTTAAGGATTATGAGAAAAATTACCCTACTCACAACTTAGGGCTTACCGTAGTGATTTTCGCACTGAAGTTTTGGCACCATTATTTGTATGAGGAGCACTGTGAGATTTACACCGACCACAAGAGCTAAAATATCTGTTCACACAGAAGGAGTTAAATTTGAGGCATGGCGATGGTTGTTATTGTTGAAGGACTACGATGTGAATATCCTTATCACCTCGGCAGAGCTAATGTAGTGGCAGATGCTTTGATTAGAAAGACTGTGTAGAATTTGAGCATAATGATTACAGATCTGGCACCCCAACTTGAGGAGATGAGACGACTCAACTTAGAGGTTGTATCCCCCCGAGATTCGGCGCGACTGATGTCCCTAGTCGTGTAACCCACTCTACCAGATCGGATCAGGAAGAAGTAGAGTGAGGATCCCCAGCTCGTGCAGATTCGAGAGCAGGTTGCGAGCGGCCAGACAAAGGATCTCAGCATTGATACATCGGGAGTACTATGATACAGGGACCGATTATGTGTGCCATTGGGTGCCGAGATATGTGAGCGAATTTTGAGAGTGGCCCCTTATACCATTCATCCTGGTGGAATTAAGATGTATAGGGACCTCGGGACACACTTCTGGTGGCACGGCATGAAGCAGGAGGTTGGCAGATTCGTCGCGCGGTGTTTGACATGTCAACAGGTGAAGGCGGAGCATCGTTTGTCGGTTGAGAAACTTCAGAGTCTTCCAATTCCAGTGTGGAAGTGGGACCAGATTACTATGGACTTCGTCACGGGACTACCGAGAGCACAGGGCGGATTTGTTGCAGTTTGGGTGATAGTAAACAGACTGACCAAGTCTGCCCACTTCCTTCCGGTTCAGATTTTCTGGTTCCGTAAGAGACTTGCCCAGCTATATTTGGATGAGATAGTGAAGTTACACGATATGCCTACTTCGATTGTATCGGATCGAAACACAAGATTCGTATCTCCTTTTTGGAGGAACTTACCGGCAGTCTTGGGACCCAGTTATACTTCAGTACCGCATTCCACCCACAGACTGATGGACAGTCAGAGAGGACCGTTCAGATTTTAGAGAATATACTGAGGGCTTGTATTATGAACCTTAGCGAGGGATAGAGTCGACACTTATCATTGTCTAAGTTTGCGTACAACATCACCTATCAGGCGAGCATCAAGATGGCTCCGTTTGAAAAGAAAAACATGGTCAATAATCATGGAGTTCCTCACAATTTCAATTAAGAGGATTTAGAGCAGAGCTCATAACCGAGTTTAGATAGAAGAAATGGACAATGAGATAATAATTAGTCTATCAGAGAGAAGATAGAAAGCCTACTTTGGTGACCACTAAACATTAAAAAAACTAAAACCACGTGATCTTATGGTCATAAGTTGCAAATAAATGTGAGGCAATAGAAGTGGTAGTTAAGTGCAATGAAACAAGGAACAGAAAGAGAATATAAAGTTAGTAAAATTGATTCATTAATGCAAGTACTACATGGTAACCAACCAACCTATAGCAACTTTTCTTCTCCTAGGAACATTTTCATGCAGTATCCTGTGTCCATATCCTCACCGTTCTGTCATTCTGTAGTCCAGCAGAGGCAATTTTGTTCTCAGTTGGATGACAGGAAACTGAGATGACAGTGTCTTTATGACCTTCCAATTTCTGAAGAACATTTTTCCCTTGGAGGTCCCATATATAAACACAATTATCTTCTGACCCACTGACTATGTATTTACTATTTGTAACAGAAAATGTGGAGGTAATGCAGTATATCCTGTTGACATGGCCTGTGTATATCTTTATGAATTTTCCTGTCGAATAGTTGCATAGCTTCTGCAAAG
Organism: Tillandsia leiboldiana; assembly: GCA_029204045.2. NCBI lineage: Eukaryota > Viridiplantae > Streptophyta > Magnoliopsida > Poales > Bromeliaceae > Tillandsia > Tillandsia leiboldiana. Next base: position 13,567,033 of record CM055065.1, read on the forward strand.
TAGTGAAAAGGATGCAATCAGATGTGAGACAGCTTATGTTTAAGAAGGTCATAAAAATAAAAAGCAAGCAGGTATGATTATGGTAAATGCAAATATGGCAAAATTAGTAGGAAAATACAAATTAGGGCCCTCTTACTGTTATTTCCTAAAATCTATCAAATTGCCTACAAATCGCTAAAAGCTAGTTATTTACATGGTGGTACCTGACAATTAGACTCCATATTCATGCTGGAGCATTTTAGTATTCTTGAAAAAATTTTCTACCCAGATTACTTACAAAGGTGAAAAGTTACTTTTTCCCTACGGTTCCTCTTCTTCTGTCAATTTCTACTATGTTCCAAATTATGCCCTCCCGCTATCCCATTATCCCTTTTCTCCTCTTCCCCCTTCTCTGTGACAAGTTAAAGATATTCAAGCTCGTAAACCAGGTTGCTAATCACTGAAAAGTGAGTATTATTAAATGCAAAAGGGAATTAAGACAAAGAACCTCCGGCCCCATTTTTATTTGTTTAGACAGTTGATAGTCAAAAAAATTATGGCGGATAAAAGCAACGAAGCTGAGGTTTTGCAGTGGCTTTTATAAGAATGGACATAATATGGATTTAAGTGTCACAGATGACGCCCTCATTTTTGGCAAGTAGGGATTTGATTATCGTCTGTGAGGGCTTCTTGGTTCTCACGGTCAATTTTGTATTACCTTGAATCTAAAGAAAATTTAGGACAGGAATTAGCTTAAGATCGCATCCTGAATATTAGAGAACAGCCCTTTTAATTATCTGGCAGTACCTATGTCTGAGGAAAAGTGGACTAATTGAAGAGTGGACCATAAAAGAGGTACTGAAGGGTATGAAAATAGATGGTGAGCGGTGGATATCAAGGGTTCTACTAGAGTCTTATTTAGCAAATGAAAATAGAAACTGCTAAATGAAGATAGATACCTACATTGGAAGGAAATAACTACAAGAAACTACTTTAGGGAGTGGTGGGGCCGAAATGTCGCGCTGACCATTGACCGGGTGCGGTCCGCGATCGGCCCTCGAGTTGACCCTCTGAGTGTGATACGCCGCATGCCAAAAGGAATCAAGCAATCGGGCCGAGAAGGAATCTGCTCGGCCGGATTCTTTTCACTCAAACTCTCACAGAGTTCCGTCTAGAGGAGCCGAACTGAAATTTGAAGACAAAGGATTTGACACAGTCGAATAGCCGGTTTGGGAATTGTATTGCTCGAAAGAGGTTATAAGGAACGATTACAATTAAGACTACTCCTAGAAAAACTGAAAGAGAAGCAGTAAATGCGGGTATGAAAGGCTAGCTAGGAAACAGTAAGGAAAGCAGTAAACTTAGTCTAGGAAAGCGGTAGATGCAGGTATGAAAGGTATTGAAAAGTAGGGGTGGTCACTGGCTTACGAGGTTGCAGAACCTCTTTTTCTTCGATGGTTCGATTATTTATACTCATTCGAACCATGTGTATAATCGCTGATTAGATAACCGGCGTAACTTAAGGGAAATTATCGCAAATTTCTCAACTACTTCCTTTTGAGTCGATTATCCTCAGTGGGATAGTAGCTATTTTCCGTCCACATTCATCCCCAAATCAGTGCGTCGAAGCGTGATCTTCGGCGCTTTCCAATGCTGGACGCCGCTTGCTATTCCGGAATCAGTTACAAGATTCGCGCCCAGATCTCGTACTATTTCCTTTCAAGATCTTTCCTTTTGCAGCTCGAGCAGCCGAGAGTTGACCCTGACTTCGTCTCTTTTTCCTTTTCGACAGAGGCGATCTGACGGTTCGCCTTCGGCCAAGGCCGATCTTAGTTGCGACGCAGATCCTTCCCCGTTGGCTATTCCTTCCATCGGTTGGTGTCCTTTAGCCGAAGATGCGCACCACGTGTCACTTCCCAAAGTGGTGATATTTTTTACCTCAATAGGAAGAATAAGAAATGTCTTTGGAGATTTAGGGTTTAACAGAATTATCTAGCTCCATCCAAGAGATTAGGGTCAAACGGTACTGGATCCCAAATATTTCTCTCTATTCCACCAACTCCACCTCCACCTATTGTGACCCCCAACGCTTGCAAGTTGTTAAACCGTCCCCATAGTCCGAAGTACACTACGTTAAGGTTGCAGTAGTACTTTTCTTGATCTTTGAAGCTACGGCAAGGCAAGTATCACACATAACCAAGTAATCAAAGCGCATACTAACAATGTGACACCTAATTACCTAAATCATCTGCCAGTGCTAGAACAAAGCAAGTTCAAAAGTAGATGTCACCCACAAATGTGTAGACATATCTTACAAGTATATCTATCAACTTATCAAGTGCCAAACTTACTAGAATGAAGTCCAACAACACCACAATAGATGACTATCGAGTTCAAAGGGATATATAGACTTTGATCTATCACAAGAATCACAAGGCACGCTCGGAAACTAACTATTGTTGCAAATAGCGATGCAAATGGAGGTTGATATCTCATCAAACAAGATCTTTCTCCTACAATCAGCTAGAAAGTAGCAGAATTGAGAGAACTTGCAAATGATGATAACTGTACTTTAGAGACAAAGTGCTTGACATCAAAGGATACCAATCAAACGTTTAATTACCCCCCAAAGATGAACCGCTTCAGGCAAATTTCGAGAGAATAGCAACCACGAAAAAAGCAGTAAGAGCCACCTACACACCACTCGGAGGATACCAGAAACAAGACGATCTATAGCATTAAATTAGTCAGTATGCGAAGGGAGGCTAAAATGGCATCGATGGTGCTTAACGCGGAGATATCCCAAGACCACTCATACAAATCAAGTTTCTCATCTCTATTAGTCCAGTAATGGTAGAGTTGAAGTGTTCTAATTTCTAACCCGATAATTCTTTCACTACACTACTAAAAGTAATCCAAATTAGAATGGGAAATTTTCGGGGAATTAGGCCAAACACTTGATGATCAAGAAGCATTGAATTACCAGGGTGTCGTCGAGGGTGGCGACGAGAATGAACTTGCCGTTGGGGGAGAACTTGGCGAAGGAGACTGCGGGGGTCTTATCGTCGATGAGGACCTTGAGGCACTTGCCGGAGGCGACGTCCCAGATCTTGCAGGAGCAGTCGTGGCTGGTGGAGACGACGATGGAGCCGTCCTTGATGAAGTGGACGGAGGTGACGGGCAGGTCGTGGGCGTCGATGGCGCGGACGCACTTGCCGGCCTTCACGTCCCAGATGCGGACGGTGCAGTCGAAGGCGCCGGAGGCGATGAGGTTGGACTGGGGGTTGAAGTTGGCGCAGAAGACGAAGGAGGTGTGGCCGCGGAGGATCTTGACGCAGAGGTCGTCGGAAGACGCGGCGGTGAGGTTGCGGGCGTCCCAGATGCGGAGGGAGCAGTCGTCGGAGGCGGAGCAGAGGTAGTGGGAGTCGGAGGACCAGGCCAGGTCGGAGATGCCCTCGAGGTGGCCGGAGAGGGTGGCGAGGTGGGAGAAGGAGGACGAGGCGGAGTAGACCACCACGGTGCGGTCGAGGGAGGCGGAGGCGAGGAGGCGGCCGTCGTTGGAGAACTTGACGCAGGAGACGGCGTGGGTGTGGGCGGACAGGGTGCGGGCGAGGCGGTACGGGCGGTAGGGGGGCGGCGGAGGGGCCTGGGCGCTGCTGCTGCCGCCGCCGCTGGCCATGAGCGGAGTCAGACGTGAAAGGGGGGACGGGTTTGTGAAGTGATTTCGCGTCAGGTGCGCACATGTAATTTGCGATGTCGTTTCGTTCTTGAAGGTAGTCGAATCAAATCGGACCGGTTTAAAGCCGGTTTATAATTTGAGCCGGTATCTTTACGGGCCGGATTAAGGTTTACTAAAACCAAATCCAATTCAACGATGGACCCCGCCGGTCAAACAGACGGATTTGCCGTGAACATGGTGATCATTCGTAGAATTAAAGACGAGTTTGGAAGGAGAATAAGTATACCACTAGATAAAAAGTTAGAATACATTTATGAATAATTTAGATTGTTTTAGCCTTATTGCCATTTTTTTATTTATCAAACGTTAATCTTATATAATTTAATGTAGTAGTGGAAAGATTTTACTTGTATTGTCATTTGTGGCTTCTTTCATTCATAAATGACAAAATATTCAAAAAAGTTTGAAAGTATAAAGTAATAATAATAATCTTAAATATATATTTTTTTGAGTTCAATCTTAAATATAATTTTTGTTATCAAAGTAAGTACTTTGAATAAAAGGATTCTAGACAATCAATATCTTCTTCTATACTATTTCATATAAAAATCCTGTTTAAAGAAAAAAAAAACTACAATAATGCCAAACAAGGTCTTAATTTCACATTATTTTTAGTGATGGATATCTGGATCGACAATTAGCATTGTGTTGAGGTCAAAAAATATCGCCACGTTAGGAAGTGACGCGTGGTACTCGCCATCGGCCGACAACATCAGGCGATAGAGGAAATGACCGACAGAATGGTGCTCGCGTCTTAACCAAGACCGATCTCGTCTTAAGGCAAGCCATCAGACTGCCTTAGCCGAAGGATAGCAAGAGGTGAAGTTAGGATTAACTTTCGGCTGCTCAAGCCGCAAAAGAAAAAATCCTGGAAGAGAAAGGTGTGAGATCTGAGGCACAAATCGCGTAACTGACTCTAGAATGGTAAGCAGCGTTCAGCATCGGAAAGTGCCGAGCATCGCGCCTCGGTGCGCTAATCTTGGGGATGAACGTAGACGAAAAATAGCTACTATCCAACCGAGGAGAATCAACTCAAAAAAAAAGTAGTTAAGAAATACACGAGGATTCCCCTTAAGTCACGCTGATTATCCAAAACGGCGATCATATGCTTGGTTCGAACGAGTATAAATAATCGAACCATTTAGGAAAAATGGGTCCTGCAACCTCGTAAGCCAGCGACCACCCCAGCTTTTCAATACCTTCATTATCTGCATTTACAACTTTCCTAAACTAAGTTTATCGCTTTCATTACTGCTTTCCTAGCTAGCTTTTCATACCTGCATCTACTGCTTTCCTTACAGCTTTCCTAGGAGTAGTTCTAATTATAATTGTCACCCTGTAACCCTTCCTCGAGCAATACAATTTCTAATCGGTTGTTCAGGCCATGTCAATTCCTGTTTTCAAATCCTGGTTCGGCTCCTCTAGGCCGAGCTCTGTCGAAAGTTTGAGTGAGAAGAATCCAGTTGAGCATATCCCTTCTCGGCCCAATCGTTTGGCACGCGGCGCATCACATCCAGAGAGTCAACTCAGAGGCCAATCGCGGACCATACCCGGTCAAAGGTCAGCGGCTCTTTTTGGCCCCAACAATCTTTTTGGCACGCTGTCACGCCCCGAGGTCGAAACTGCGACCCGGGCTCGCCAACAGATCCGTCATCTGTACGGAAACTGTCGTACAGACGAAGCGTCTACCCTGCAAAAGATCTATAGCTAAACATGTATCAGAGCTGAAAAATAACTAATAGCTATGTCATCAAACACTGAACATCTGATATAAGTAAAATCTCAATACAAAGTCTCTCAGCTATAAAAAGTAAATGAAATCCTCACTGGTCTCTCAGAATGTCCAGTACAAAAGTGGAAACATAAAAATATCGGGTACATCTACCTCTGACTCTCAATGCTGGTAAGGAATTAGTCGGCCACGTCCTCACCTCGATCAGCTGTCTCCGCGCGAGCTAAGCCGGAACAGCAACCTCGGTACACCTGTCACCGCAGCGGGTGTGAGATCTACTGCAGAAGGTAGATCCCAGTGGGTACCGTCACCAATATCCACGGTATGCCCAGTAAGTCTACTGGAGGCAAAACAGATAGGTATGCAGATAGATAGATAATGGGTAAGCTGAAAAAAAACTACAGCTAACATGTCTCAATCATAAAGCTCAAGAAACTCTACCAATAATATGATATGCATACACACGCTACTGCTAATATGCCTCAAGTACCATGCTCAAAGAAAAACTCATCTAAGTGTTGGGTTATGTATAATTGGATCTAAATAGGGGAAAAAACACCTAGAGGGGGGTGAATAGGTGTAAACAATAAACACTCAAAAATCTTTGCGATATAAAACCCAATGCGGAAAACATAAATAACACGCAGAGATTTTTACGTAGAAAACTCCAAACCGGAGTAAAGAACCACGGGACCGATAACACGGTGAAATCCACTAGAATTAAACACGTACAAGGTGATATACCGTACTCACAGACGACTCAACCTTTTCCATACGCTCCTAGTTGATCTTCTCCGCTCGCTCCACGACGCTTCTCGAATCCACGATCTGCGTCCAACGCCGAATCCACAGCGTCCAACGTCGAGTCCACGACGTCTGACCGAATCCACGGTCTTCACCCAGTAGCACGCTTCGAATCCACGAACGTACCTCGCTCCGAATCCATGAGAGCGGTAGCACCTTGAATCCACAAGGCCACGCGAGTCCACGCGCCGATTTGGGATAAATCGTTGATTTTTGGGTGGTGATGATCCGCCGAATACTTAGATTAGAAATAGATCGGAAATACCATCTAAGTATTCATTGATTTGATTCTACTCAAAATGTGAGTATGCAAACCTAGAATCAAATCAATCAATATAGATGAAGAAACATAAGATTAAATCTCTTGATTTCCTTTCTTCTCTATATGTGGATCTTAGGCCGTATATAAGATTATATTTGATTATGACGGCTATTTGGATTAACCCTAGAAAAAGAATCATAGGGTCTATTTATAGGTTAGAAACCCTTGGAAAAAGATAAGGATCAAAACTATCCTTTTCTGGAATTTTACATAACGACGATCCGGATCGGAGTTCGGCGATCCGGATTGCAGTAGTGAGAAAAACAGTTTCCAGAAAAACGAAGGTTCGGGATCCGGATCGAAGTGCCTGATCCGGATCGTTCATACAGTTTCACCAAACACCAACGTTCGGGATCCGGATTGGAAAGCCTGATCCGGATCGTTCATAAATTATGGTAAAACTAGTGTTCGGGATCCGGATCAAAGGAGGCTACGATCCGGATCGAACTTGTGTATGAACGAACAACCTTCGGGATCCGGATTGAAGAGCCTGATCCGGATCCTGAACATGTCCCATGTCCAGTTTTTGATATTTATGCAATCACAAGTTCATCCAAGTGTTTCTACACTATAAGAAGTATTCGGATCACCAAAGATATTAAGTTAAACATACCTGATCCTTTTGAATTCTTCTTTCTTGAGATTGAGTTATATGATCCAACCTTCTTTACCTTCAATCTTCAAGACTTAACCGAATTCACGAAATACGCCAACTTAAATTCCGTAACAATCTTCCCCTTTGGCGGTTTCGTGACAAAACATAGATCCACTCAAGAAAATTCAAAAATATATTTTTGTTGCTATCACCATACAACAAAAATTTACAATGGAGATCCAAAATAAAATACATGAGTTAAACTCCTAAAACAGACTCTAGACTTAGACATCTGTACTCTCTGCAAAAGAAATCATTCTTGACAAAAGAAATCGTTAGATACCTCAAGAATTTTATATCATTCAAAAACCACATACAGAGATGAAGTTTATACTCATTTATACTTACCATGACATTTATACATTCAGATATGTAATTTGATCATAGTTAAAAACCAACATATCTTCTATGCAATCAAAATCCAAATGTCATGTTAGTGAACATCAACTTGTGAGTTATATTACATGCCCAAATAGTTAGTCGAATAGTTAGTCGAGGCATGCATTCAAACACAAATGAAAACCCAAAAGTTGAAGTTCTACTTACCTTTCAAGTTGAGGTTATACTTACCTCTATAGTTTCAAGTTTCTCACAAACATTGTATCAACATTGTATCATTGTTCATACTTCTCTCTCCCCCTTTTTGTCACAAAAGTTAGCCAAAAATTACCAAAATGGAGAGAATAGTTAACAGTTCAAGTACCAAAAGTGTGAGAACTAAAACGAAAAACTAAAATCTTAAAACCTGCACAAAAGAAAAAAAAGTTAAGAATCTGCACAAGAAAAAGAAATTAGACAATCGACTCAAACATCTGAATCAGAGTCTTCCGAGCTCGTGCAGCCCAGCTTTTTCAAAATTCCTTTAAGCATTCCCGAAATCGTAGAACACTCTTGTTTCATCTGATGTATGTCCTTGGACATCTTTCTGAGTTCTAGAGCCATTTTATCTTGTCCTTGGTTGATGGAAGATTCTAAGTTTGCCTTTTGGTCAGTTCTTCTGGAAGTTGAAGAACGTTGTGTGACGACTGACGGAGCAGTCTGACCTTCATTCCGAGGAGATCTTCTTGGCAGAGAATGTGAATTGTCAAGAGGTTCATTGCTTGGCACATTCTTTTTCCTTGCTTGTTGCTTAAGTATTGAGGAAGACTTCAGTAGCTTATTGTTCTTTAGGTAAACCTTATTTTCTTCATCAATACCTTGTTGTACTTCAGTAAGAAATGTGTCCCAATCTTCTTCGTCTTCAGATTCATTTTCAGTTTGAGGGATATTCTTTGTTTCATCTTGACATGGTTCATTATTTCAATACCTCGAGCTCGTCCAAGCCGTCGAGCAAGTCTTTTTCTTTTTGTCTTCCCAGAAGTTTCTTCCATTTGAGCTTTGCCCTTTTCAGCAGCAGTAGGCGGAGCCTTTGACGTTTCCGCAGGCGCTTTTCCTTTCGAAGCAGTGGGAACAGTTGTTGCTTCAACTTGAAGCTCATCCCAATCAATTGATTCTGTTTCAGATTCTGTATCGGAATCATCTTTAGCTTTCTTCGCTTTCTTAGCCCTCTTGGGCTTGACAGTGTCTCTCGTATGTACCATAGCAGCCAGAAGAAAAATGATCCAGGTGATCACCATTGCTATTGGTTTCTTGTGAAAAGAAATCCTGTGAGCAACAACTCAAGAACACGAAAAAATTGTTAATTTTCAAAAATTTAAAAAATTGTACCCAAACAATCATTATCGTGTAGAGAGACTAAGAATCAAATTAGTTTTGCAAAAAGAATTTTAAAAATAGATCAATCGCATGATTTTCAAAAATTTCCATTATATGCCCTAAAACCGAAATTTTTGAAGTCGAAGCCCAAAAATCCGTTTATCTTGAGAATACCTAGCATATAATCAAAACTAATCCAATTGCTTTACGCAAATGAATAAAACGTTTTTTATCCAAAGGTTTTGTTAGAAAGTCAGCTAATTGATCTTCAGTTGAAATGTAGGAAATTTGAAGAATATTTGATTCAACTAGCTCTCTAAGAAAATGATATCTAAGTTCAATGTGTTTTGTTCTAGAGTGCAACACAGGATTTTTTGAAATGTTTATAGCACTAGTGTTGTCACATAAAACAGTTACCGAAGTTGCTGAAATCCGAAAGTCGCTCAACACGCTTTTCATCCAAATGAGTTGAGTTGAGCAACTACCCGCTGAGATGTATTCCGCTTCGGCAGTCGAGAGTGCAATGCAGTTTTGCTTTTTACTATGCCATGCAACAAGGCAATGGCCAAGATAAAAGTATGCACCACTCGTACTTTTCCGATCATCCACAGATCCTGCCCAATCGGCATCTGAGTATCCAAATAATATCTAGACTTGTTCCCATAGGATACCAAATTCCGAAATTAATGGTTCCTTTGATGTACCGGATGATCCGTTTCACCGCTTTCAGGTGAACCTCCTTTGGTGCTGATTGATATCTCGCGCAAATCCCAACACTAAAGGATATATCCGGGCGACTAGCTGTGAGGTAAAGTAGACTTCCAATCATACTTCGATAAAGTTTCTCGTCTACATTCTCACTAAGAGATTCACTTCCTAATCCCTTATTGCTAGTTCCCATAGGAGTAGGAAAATCTTTACAATCTTCTAATCCGAATTTCTTTACCAACTCCTTAGCATACTTGGATTGACATAGATGGATGCCTTCATCATTTTGTTTCACTTGCAATCCAAGAAAGTATGTCAGTTCCCCCATCATAGACATCTCAAATTCGCTTTCCATGGTTTCTGCGAACTTAGAAGCATCATTATCCTTTGTTGCTCCAAATGCAATGTCATCAACATAGATTTGTGCAACAATGAAGTTATTTTGATAATGCTTCACAAAGAGAGTCCGATCTGCTCCCCCTCGAGTATAGCCCTTCTCCAAAAGGTGCTTTGTCAACCTTTCGTACCATGCTCGCGGTGCTTGTTTTAAACCGTAAGGAGCCTTTTTCAAACGAAAAACATGGTTATGTAGTTTACAGTCTACACAACCTTTCGGTTGAGCCACATAAACTTCCTTATTTAAAAACCCATTTAAAAACGCGCTCTTAACGTCCATTTGAAAGAGTTTTATTTTAAAGTGACAAGCAATAGAGAATAAGATACGAATGGACTCGAGTCTAGCTACAGGGGCGAACGTTTCATCAAAGTCTATACCTTCTATTTGAGAGTAGCCTTGAGCAACTAAACGTGCTTTGTTCCTGATGATGGTACTATCCTCATTTTTCTTGTTCTTGAAAATCCATTTAGTACCGATCACATTGTGTTGCTTCGGAGGCATCGTTAATTCCCAGACTTTGTTGCGTTCAAACTGATGGAGCTCTTCCTGCATTGCTTCAATCCAGTAGTCATCCTGAAGAGCTTCATCGATATTCTTTGGTTCGATCATGGAAACGTAACAAGCGAATCCACAAACCAACTGTCTCCGAGTTTTGACTCCTTCTTGTGGGTCTCCAATAATGTTCGATTCAGGATGATCCTTGGAGATGCGTAATGTTTGATGTAATGGAGTACTCGGAGGTACATGAGATGATTCCTGCACATCAGATAGACTTGAAGAACCATTAGATGCATCATTAATATTGGAAGTATTATCATGAGAAGATGCATTTACAGGAGTATCATCATCAAGAGAGATATCAGGGGTAGATTTATCAGATGCAAAGTGGAAAGCTTCATCTACTTTAACATTTATAGATTCTACGATCGTTTTAGATTCCAAGTTAAATACCCGATATGCTCTACTATTTGTAGAATACCCCAAGAAAATCCCTTCGTCACTTCGAGAGTCAAATTTTCCAAGATTTTCGCGGTCACGTAAAATGTAACATCGACTCCCAAATATGCGAAAATATTTTATGTTGGGTTTTCTACAACACCATAGCTCATATGGTGTATTTAACGTTCCCGGGCGCAAATAAACTCGATTAATAACATAGATTGCAGTGTTCACAGCTTCAGCCCAAAAATGTAACGGTAAATTCCGGCTGTGAAGCATAACACGTGCCATCTCTTGTACAACCCTGTTTTTGTGTTCGACAACACCATTCTGTTGAGGTGTATAGGGTGCTGAGAATTCATGCTTAATGCCGTTGGAAGTGCAAAAATCAATGAATTTAGAGTTTATGAATTCTCCACCTCTATCACTTCTAACACGAATGATCTTTTCATTCTTTTCAATCATAATACGAAGGCAAATCTCGTGAAAAGAATCAAAAGTATCAGCTTTCTCTTTTAAAAATGCTACCCATGAATACCGAGAGAAATCATCAACCAATAAGAAAATATACCATTTACCTCCCAAGGATGGTTGACGTGTCGGCCCCATAAGATCCATATGCAATAATTCTAAGGGCCGTTTGGTACCGACGTGATTCAAGTTCTTGTGTGCAGTCCTAGATTGTTTTCCCTTTTGACAACCACCACACACAATGTTTTGATTAAGTGAAAGTTTAGGAACCCCCTTGACCACGTCTTTGTTTGAAATTCTAGCAAGTTCCTTAAAATTTATGTGTCCTAGCCTTTCATGCCAAAGTGTTTCATTATTCAAAGAGGCTAAGTTACAATTTTCAGAAATTTTATTGAGAACAACATAACAATTGTTTTCAGATCTAACCCCTTTTAAAAAGAAAACATGATCCTTATCAGTTACAATGCATTCAACAGATGAAAAATTAACAGAAAAACCATTGTCACAAAGTTGACTGATACTTATGAGGTTAGTCTTAAGCCCATCAACAAATAACACATTATTCAGAATCGGGCCATCTGGAATAGCTACTGTTCCTTTTCCAACAATTTTGGAAGACTGACCGTCTCCGAAAACTACAAGTCCTCCGGAGATTTTCTCAAAATTTTGAAAGCAGTTTTTGTCACCGGTCATGTGACGGGAACAGCCGCTATCCAAATACCAAGACGAATTATCATATGCATGCAAGGAAATATTTGTAACAAGACAAGGGAAGATTTCACCTTTGCGTACCCAAACCTTTCGAGTTTTGGTGTACGTCGGAAATGATTGTGAGGTTGATACCTTTGGTGAAAGCGTCTTGTATGATCCATCGCTTTTCCTTGAAGTCGTTGTCGTCTTGTTTGATGAACTACCGAGGCTATTTTCCTTCGAATAATTTGCATTTGATTTCCGAGGAATCACCCTTTTGGTAGTCGTTGCAAGAAGTGCTTGAGTTGACCGTTTGGCTCCCATCTTGCAATTTCTCCTTATGTGCCCTGCAAAATTACAACGAAAACATACCTTAGTGCTTGACGATTCCGAGGAGGGTGAAGTAGGCATGTTGTCGTTGCTTGTCGTGAATTCCGGTGTCGGAGGAGGAGATACCGACTGAGGCACAAAAACGGTCCCAACTGAACTAAAATTGTCTTCAGTTCGATTGTATCCGAGGCCGAACTTGTTTGATTGACCAAGACCAAGAAGCTTATCCAACTTACTCCTTCCTGATGAAAATCGCTGCAAGTCATCCTTGAGTTGGAGAATGGTCTCTGTCATTTCCAATTTTTCCTGTCGAGCCTCGCCGTTGAGCTTCAAGAAGTAATTCGCTTTGTTCACCATATCTATATAATTCTTCTCGAGTTGCTCATTGGACTCTTGAAGGGAAACATTTGCTTTTATCAGATTATCCCTTTCCACTTCAAGATCGGTCGAGAGAGAAGTTACCCTTTTTACTTCTTCTTCGAGATCCTGCAATCTCCCTCTCAACCCCTTGTTTTGCTTAGCCAGTTTCTTTGAATCCCTCAAAAGTCTGTGATAGGCTAGAGCAAAATCTTCACCTTCCGAATTATCCTATTCATCGTCCGTTGCAATCTTTTCAACAGTGGAGTTGGACAATGACTCGGATGTACTTGCCATTAAGCACATGAAGGGTGAAGATGTGGACGCGTGGAACGCCGTTGCGTTATCTTCTTCATCACTTGACGATGACTCATTTGACGATGAGGTGTCATCCCAAGTGACGGCTTGCATCGCCTTCTTCTTGAACGGATTCTTATTTGGACATTCCGTTGAGATATGGCCGTATCCTCGGCACTTGAAGCATTGGACTTGTCCTTCTGTGCTTTTCTTATCCTTAGAAAAACCCTCTTGCTTTCTTGACTTGTAACTTGAAGAACCCTTGCCTTTCTTCCACTTTTCGAAGGATGGAGTTTTGCTTGAATTACCCCTTCGAAAATTTCGGCGAAACTTCCTTGTCAAGAGAGCGAGCTGCTTCTCAAAGTCCTCCATAGATAGGTTCTCGTCATCGCCTGAGGAGGATGAATCCGCGTCTTCTTCTTTTGTTGTTTTCAACGCATAACCTGAAGACTTAGAAGATGATGCTTTTCCCGAAGAATAGTTAGTAGGAAATGTCATTTCATAAGTTTGTAATGAACCAACTAATTCTTCTACACGGATTTCGTCCGGGTGTTTAATAGTTTCAATGGCTGTAACCTTGGAACGAAATCTTTCAGGAAGAGTTCTTAGTATTTTTCTTACAACTTTAAATTCTGGAATCTTCTCTCCCAAGTTAGAACATGAGTTTACGATATCTTGCAATCGAGTGTAATAGTCTGTGAACGATTCATTTTCTGCCATGAAAATAGAGTCAAACTTGCTCGTAAGCATTTGCAGTTTCTGAATCTTCACAAGGTTAGTTCCCTCATGCGTAACTTGAAGAACATCCCAGATTTCTTTCGCAGTCTCACATGCCGAGACGCGAGAGAACTCTGTTTGAGACAAAGCATTAAATAGAGCATTAATCCCTTTGCCATTGTAAGAAGAAAAATCTATCTCTTCCTTGGTCCATTTCGACCTAGGTTTGATGGTGCGAACATCACCAATAAATTCAGTTGGATTAGACCATTCTAATTCAATTGATTGCCACACCTGTTCGTTGATGGAAATTAAAAAGGCTTTCATCCGTACTTTCCAGTACGCATAATTTGTTCCATCGAAGAACGGAGGTCTGTTGATGTTTCCACCTTCAACCATTGTTTACAACCCTATTCCCGCTCTGATACCACTTGTTGGGTTATGTATAATTGGATCTAAATAGGGGAAAAAACACCTAGAGGGGGGTGAATAGGTGTAAACAATAAACACGCAAAAATCTTTGCGATATAAAACCCAATGCGGAAAACATAAATAACACGCAGAGATTTTTACGTGGAAAACTCCAAACCGGAGTAAAAAACCACGGGACCGATAACACGGTGAAATCCACTAGAATTAAACACGTACAAGGTGATATACCGTACTCACAGACGACTCAACCTTTTCCATACGCTCCTAGTTGATCTTCTCCGCTCGCTCCACGACGCTTCTCGAATCCACGATCTGCGTCCAACGCCGAATCCACAGCGTCCAACGTCGAGTCCACGACGTCTGACCGAATCCACGGTCTTCACCCAGTAGCACGCTTCGAATCCACGAACGTACCTCGCTCCGAATCCACGAGAGCGGTAGCACCTTGAATCCACAAGGCCACGCGAGTCCACGCGCCGATTTGGGATAAATCGTTGATTTTTGGGTGGTGATGATCCGCCGAATACTTAGATTAGAAATAGATCGGAAATACCATCTAAGTATTCATAGATTTGATTCTACTCAAAATGTGAGTATGAAAACCTAGAATCAAATCAATCAATATAGATGAAGAAACATAAGATTAAATCTCTTGATTTCCTTTCTTCTCTATATGTGGATCTTAGGCCGTATATAAGATTATATTTGATTATGACGGCTATTTGGATTAACCCTAGAAAAAGAATCATAGGGTCTATTTATAGGTTAGAAACCCTTGGAAAAAGATAAGGATAAAAAACTATCATTTTCTGGAATTTTACATGACGACGATCCGGATCGGAGTTCGGCGATCCGGATTGCAGTAGTGAGAAAAACAGTTTCCAAAAAAACGAAGGTTCGGGATCCGGATCGAAGTGCCTGATCCGGATCATTCATACAGTTTCACCAAACACCAACGTTCGGGATCCGAATTGGAAAGCCTGATCCGGATCGTTCATAAATTATGGTAAAACCAGTGTTCGGGATCCGGATCAAAGGAGGCTACGATCCGGATCGAACTTGTGTATGAACGAACAACCTTCGGGATCTGGATTGAAGAGCCTGATCCGGATCCTGAACATGTCCCATGTCCAGTTTTTGATATTTATGCAATCACAAGATCATCCAAGTGTTTCTACACTATAAGAAGTATTCGGATCACCAAAGATATTAAGTTAAACATACCTGATCCTTTTGAATTCTTCTTTCTTGAGATTGAGTTATATGATCCAACCTTCTTTACCTTCAATCTTCAAGACTTAACCGAATTCACGAAATACGCCAACTTAAATTCCGTAACACTAAGAACGTACTATGCATACACCACTCGCACACGAGGTGCTCAATCGACCCAATCGAGCTGACTGCCACATCGGGTCCAGTCAAGCCTGCGCCTCCCAAATATATCAACATAGGGTGTCCAATCGGACTAACTCGCTATCGAAAAGTGGCACATGCAGGCTATAGTCGAAATCCACGCTCTCTCTCAGAACGGAATGGACTCAAGCTCCTCACATCTCGCACAACGGTCAAAGTACTCTCAATGATCCGGGACCACCGTCAACCCCACGGTTCCCAACAACACTAGCACTGGTCTAGCACATCTATAAGACACCCCTTAGCCCCTAGGCATGAGTGCAATAATAAAAGTACCTGACCCTACCTGACCAAAGATAACCCAATCAATCCACCAGTAAAAACCGGTACTGCCTGCTCTGCTGTCGAACTCAGTAACTGATCGGCACACGGCTCGATCCCAAAGTAAGTAACGGACCAGCACACGGCTCGGTCAAAATATAAGTAACAGAACGGCACACGGCACGGTCAAGCCTACCTCCGGAGTGGCACTCGAGGGGAGCGACCCGCACGAGTAAAGTGTCTCAGTAACAAGTATCTCAATATAGCAGGCTATGATCCACGATCAAATAGATCGGAAACTCAAATGCTCAAACGACACAACTCAGTCGGAAAAACCCTCCATGACTCGATCAGGAAGTGCCCAACACTCTCACAGCTATGTCGGAGCCACCTCCCAGACTAAATCTGATATGCACGATCCATAATCTAGAAAACCTCATCGATCCCAACAAAAAGCTCACACTCACATGACACTAGAAACTCATCTCATAAATCTCTAAAAATCCACTCGGCCCCCTGGCACGAGTATACAAGCATAACGGGCCACCTGGACCTATGTCATACCCCTGGCGAACTCATAATTTACAAACCACTTTGAAAATGCTGATTTTCCTTAAAATGGGCTTTCTCGATTTTTAAAACGATCCAGGTGCAAATATGATGCCAACAAAATATGAAATCTAGTGTCATATAGTATCAGGAGTATGCTAAAAATGATCCGGGGTTCCAATGAATTTTACAGAAAATTCCAGGCAACTATCAGATTTAGTAATAGTGAAAAATAGCACTCTATACATGAACAAACTGCATTCAGAAGCATTAAAGGGCATTTCGCAAATTTTGGAAGAAATTCCAACCCACCTGGAACGCTTTCCGCAGGCAACTGCTGAAGTCGGTGAAGTGTCGGAACCTCGAACTGACGAACCCTCGAAAATCGTGCCGCAAATCCCGGAAAATTCTCGGAAGCTTATTTAATTACCCTCGAGTCTTCACAAAATTCTGCGCGCAATCGGCTCACTCCTCGGCCAAAACTACAGTGCAGACAAGGGCTCAACTTCACCACTAACCATCAACAGCAAGCTCACTAAATACAACAAGTCCATCATCAGTTACAGCTTCTCAAAGTACCAAGCATACTAATAATTAAAGTCCACAGCTCACATACACTTTTCACATAAATCCTTTAATACAAGGTTCCAAACCCAATACCAGAATAGGTAATCCTCAACACACACAAATACACTAATTTTGTCCATTAATTCCATCACAAAACCACCCCAAATCAAACACATAAACTCACATAATTTATTCTGTAAGCTCCAATTGCACACAATTAATTAATGTTTACCTACACAAATATTCAACTCCCCCCTTACTAATAAGTATGTGCACACACAAAGCCAGTTATTTAAATCCACCCAGTCACAGTACATAAGCTTCACCTGCCTCCTTTATTACACTCAATTTACATTCCCCTGCACAACAAACACTCAGCACCAACCATCACCCACATGCTTCCATGCACACAGTAATTAGAGCTCACATACTTAAACCACTTCACACATCACTCCACAAGTCAACTAAAAAAATATACTTGCTCTCATAAGCAAATTACCTACGTCCAACCATAAGTTCACAGCACCCTCAACATAACCAACAAGCAGCACATACACACTCCAAAGGCCCACAGCTACTAAAAGTCCATCACCACAACACTTACCCACAAGCTTCAGCACAATTTAAAAACCTGCTCCCACTGTACACACTCACACCAAGCCCAATTACACACAGCACACACAAGGATTTCCATCTCTCTCAAGCTCCAACACCTCGAGCCAACTGCAACATCATCTCTACCGCGCACTCGATCCGAGCTCCACACGGCGCTTCGCCGAAAACCGCGCAACGTGATGTCGTCCTGTGAGCGCAAAAAGGGAAAAAAACCCCGTCAAAACCGCCCAAAACAGTCCATGCGACGCCCGGGCAACACACAGTGCCTCGGCGTGCGCAAACAGCCCGCCGACACCAAATCCGAGCGAGCTCGCCGCGCCCTACAGCCGCTGCTGCCGCGCGCTGCGCACCACACGCCTGCGCGCTGCGCACTGCGCGACTGCGCGCTGCGCGCCGCGCGTGCCCACCGCGCGCGCTGCGCGCCTGCGCGCTGCGCACCGCAGCGCGCCCGCCGTGCGCTGCATGCGCTGCGCACCGCGCGCCTGGGCGCTGCGCACCGCGCCCCTGCGCGTGGCGCGCCGTTGCGCGCGCCTCTCTGCTGCCTGCTGCTTGACACCAATGGACAGCAGTCCATTCACTTCCTCCGCTGGCAGCTCCAACATGGACAGCAAGTCCAAAAAAACTCCTCCAACCAACCAAAATCAAAACCCAAGCTTCCACCACAAAAACAAGAACAACACATACCTCAATCGGTTTCTCGCGCGCGCCTCCGTTCGGGTCCACGCGGCTCCAAGGAGGAAGTTCAACAACAAACTCAACCACCCCTCTCTATTTATATTTTTTTTTTTCCATCTATCTCTTCTTCTTCTTCCTTCTTTTCTCACTTTCTCTCAATCCTCTACTTCACCCCCATTCCTCTGTTTGGCTTGTTGAAGAAGGCGATGACGTGGCGGGGTGTTAATTAAGGAAGCACAATTAGTGGGATGCAGCTGTAGCAAGGCTTAAAATAACCCCCCCCTCTCTCTCTCTCTTAATTCCATTTCCTTTAATTCCCATAATTTCTCTTTCCTTGCTACTTCTTCACAGGCAAAATAAATAATAACTAATTAATTAAATAATTAAATAATCCATAAAAGCCCTCACCAACTCACTTTTTGCCTTCGGGGCCTCCGCCTCCGTCCGGAACCTCCTGAATTCCGCTGTAATCTGAAAATACGCATGTCCACAGCTTTTTCTCCTCAAAAAGCTCAACCGTTGAGTCGGGGTGCTCAAACCCAAAAACCGGCTCCAAAATTGTCAGTTCCGACTCACTTTTCACCTTCGGGTTCTCCGTGTCAGTCCGGAACCTCCCGAACTCCGCTGTAATCATAAAGTACACCTGATCCAAGTGTTCCCAATATTTCTACCCTCCACTGTGAAGTCGAGGCTTTCCCCGAAACCAGTCCTCTAAAGGCGGACAATGCTCGGAAAACCCCGAATCGACCTGGGGCTTCCGCGTAGATCCGAGTCGACCCGAACCCATCTGTAATCCAATATGGAACACGCTCGAAGCGATTTCACTGCACCACGCCATCTACCGAGGTCGGTGCGCCATCCGAAATCCCGGTATTCTACACTCTCCCCTCCTTAAAAGGGTTTCGTCCCCGAAACCAGAATAAATCCATACACAGGAGAGTAACTCAAACAAATGGGGATAGGAGATTCCCAACTCCTCCTCAGGCTCTTAGGTGGTCGTCTTAACTCAATATACTGGCACCACTGAACCTTCACCGAGTATAATCCAATTGCAAAATTCCTCAGTTCCACGAGCAAGAGTTGCACCGGTTGCTTCCGACAGCTCAATTCCTTGTCCAACTCCAAAGAAGCAAAACCCAAAACATGCGGTGATCAAATAAACTTCTTCCGGCCAGATAAAAGCTCGCGGACCAAGTTCCCCGCGTAACTTCAAATCTACAAAACCCTGCGGATAGCGCTTCCACAACTCAAGATCTCCCAGACCCACATTCCAGGCCTCCAATCGACATGACACCTCCGTTGCTCCTTAGCAACTAAGATGCTCGAATTCTACAAATATAACTCTCACATCCATCTACAGAGGAAAAGTTCAACATCGGGAAACAATGCTCAAATTCCAACTCTCAAATCCCAAGTTCCAAAAGTGGCCACCACGGATCGAACACCTCATTCCAAGGTTGTACTGCTCGCCTAGTCAAGGCGTAACTGACCATAAAGTTCTCGCCGGGATAATGATATACTAAATCAATCATAAAGTTCCAATAACTCTGTCCACAGGCGTTGCCTCAACCAAAATCCTCCTGAGTAACCAAGTACTTCAGGTTCAAGGGTCTAGGGATAACTCCATGCTCTCTCCATCACTGGCATTCATCCCCATCCATGCTAGTATCCTCGTCAGCTTTTTCTCTTCCAAACTACACCGGCCTTGCATAGCCCAAGAGCTTCTGACCCCTGTCATTAACATAGGCTAAAGCTAAATCCCAAACGGTAAAACTCTTCGTTGGGTCTACTAATACTTTGTGTTACGAAATTTGAGTTGGCGTATTTCGTGAATTCGGTTAAGTCCTGAAGATTGAAGATGAAGAAAGTTGGATCATCACCACCCAAAAAACAACGATTTATCCCAAATCGGCGCGTGGACTCGCGTGGCCTTGTGGATTCAAGGTGCTACCGCTCTCGTGGATTCGGAGCGAGGTACGTTCGTGGATTCGAAGCGTGCTACTGGGTGAAGACCGTGGATTCGGTCGGACGTCGTGGATTCGGCGTTGGACGCAGATCGTGGATTCGAGAAGCGTCGTGGAGCGAGCGAAGAAGATCAACTAGGAGCGTATGGAAAAGGTTGAGTCGTCTGTGAGTACGGTATATCACCTTGTACGTGTTTAATTCTAGTGGATTTCACCGTGTTATCGGTCCCGTGGTTTTTTACTCCGGTTTGGAGTTTTTCACGTAAAAATCTCTGCGTGTTATTTATTTTTCCGCATTGGGTTTTATATCGCAAAGATTTTTGAGTGTTTAGTGTTTACACCTATTCACCCCCCTCTAGGTGTTTTTTTCCCTATTTAGATCCAATTATACATAACCCAACAAGTGGTATCAGAGCGGGAATAGGGTTGTAAACAATGGTTGAAGGTGGAAACATCAACAGACCTCCGTTCTTCGATGGAACAAACTATGCGTACTGGAAAGTACGGATGAAAGCCTTTTTAATTTCCATCGACGAACGGGTGTGGCAATCAATTGAATTAGGATGGTCTAATCCAACTGAATTTATTGGTGATGTTCGCACCATCAAACCTAGGTCAAAATGGACCAAGGAAGAGATAGATTTTTCTTCTTACAATGGCAAAGGGATTAATGCTCTATTTAATGCTTTGTCTCAAACAGAGTTCTCTCGCGTATCGGCATGTGAGACTGCGAAAGAAATCTGGGATGTTCTTCAAGTTACGCATGAGGGAACTAACCTTGTGAAGATTCAGAAACTGCAAATGCTTACGAGCAAGTTTGACTCTATTTTCATGGCAGAAAATGAATCGTTCACAGACTATTACACACGATTGCAAGACATCGTAAACTCATGTGCTAACTTGGGAGAGAAGATTCCAGAATTTAAAGTTGTAAGAAAAATATTAAGAACTCTTCCTGAAAGATTTCGTTCCAAGGTTACAGCCATTGAAACTATTAAACACCCGGACGAAATCCGTGTAGAAGAATTAGTTGGTTCTTTACAAACATATGAAATGACATTTCCTACTAACTATTCTTCGGGAAAGGCATCCTCTTCTAAGTCTTCAGGTTATGCCTTGAAAACAACAAAAGAAGAAGACGCGGATTCATCCTCCTTAGGCGATGACGAGAACCTATCTATGGAGGACTTTGAGAAGCAGCTCGCTCTCTTGACAAGGAAGTTTCGCCAAAATTTTTGAATGGGTAATTCAAGCAAAACTCCATCCTTCGGAAAGTGGAAGAAAGGCAAGGGTTCTTCAAGTTACAAGTCAAGAAAGCAAGAGGGTTTTTCTAAGGATAAGAAAAGCACAGAAGGACAAGTCCAATGCTTCAAGTGCCGAGGTTACGGCCATATCTCAACGGAATGTCCAAATAAGAATCCGTCCAAGAAGAAGGCGATGCAAGCCGTCACTTGGGATGACACCTCATCGTCAAATGAGTCATCGTCAAGTGATGAAGAAGATAACGCAACAGCGTTCCACGTGTCCACATCTTCACCCTTCATGTGCTTAATGGTAAGTACATCCGAGTCATTGTCCAACTCCACTGTTGAAAAGATTGCAACGGACGATGAATCGGATAATTCGGAAGGTGAAGATTTTGCTCTAGCCTACCACAGACTTTTGAGGGATTCAAAGAAACTGGCTAAGCAAAACAAGGGGTTGAGAGGGAGATTGCAGGATCTCGAAGAAGAAGTAAAAAGGGTAACTTCTCTCTCGACCGATCTTGAAGTGGAAAGGGATAATCTGATAAAAGCAAATGCTTCACTTAAAGAGTCCAATGAGCAATTCGAGAAGAACTATGTAGATATGGTGAACAAAGCGAATTACTTCTTGAAGCTCAACGACGAGGCTCGACAGGAAAAATTGGAAATGACAGAGACCATTCTCCAACTCAAGGATGACTTGCAGCGATTTTCATCAGGAAGGAGTAAGTTGGATAAGCTTCTTGGTCTTGGTCAATCAAACAAATTCGGCCTCGGATACAATCGAACTGAAGACAATTTTAGTTCGGTTGGGACAGTCTTTGTGCCTCAGTCGGTATCTCCTCCTCCGACACCGGAATTGACGACAAACAACGACAACAAGCCTACTTCACCCTCTTCGGAATCGTCAAGCACTAAGGTATGTTTTCGTTGTAATTTTGCAGGGCACATAAGAAGAAATTGCAAGATGGGAGCCAAACGCTCAACTCAAGCACTTCTTGTAACGACTACCAAAAGGGTAATTCCTCGGAAATCAAATACAAATTATTCGAAGGAAAAGAGCCTCGGTAGTTCATCAAACAAGACGACGACGTCAAGGAAAAGCAATGGATCAAACAAGACGCTTTCACCAAAGGTATCAACCTCACAATCATTTCCGACGTACACCAAAACTCAAAAGGTTTGGGTACACAAAGGTGAATTCTTCTTTCATCCTTGAATCACGTCGGTACCAAACGGCCCTTGGAATTATTGCATATGGATCTTATGGGGCCGACACGTCAACCATCCTTGGGAGGTAAATGGTATATTTTCTTATTGGTTGATGATTTCTCTAGGTATTCTTGGGTAGCATTTTTAAAAGAGAAAGCTGATACTTTTGATTCTTTTCACGAGATTTGCCTTCGTATTATGATTGAAAAGAATGAAAAGATCATTCGTGTTAGAAGTGATAGAGGTGGAGAATTCATAAATTCAAAATTCATTGACTTTTGCACTTCCAATGGCATTAAACATGAATTCTCAGCACCCTATACACCTCAACAGAATGGTGTAGTCGAGCGCAAAAACAGGGTTGTACAAGAGATGGCACGTGTTATGCTTCACAGCCGGAATTTACCGCTACATTTTTGGGCTGAAGCTGTGAACACTGCAATCTATGTTATTAATCGAGTTTATTTGCGCCCGGGAACGTTAAATACACCATATGAACTATGGTGTTGTAGAAAACCCAACATCAAATATTTTCGCATCTTTGGGAGTCGGTGTTACATTTTACGTGACCGCAAAAATCTTGGAAAATTTGACTCTCGAAGTGACGAAGGGATTTTCATGGGTTATTCTACAAATAGTAGAGCATATCGGGTATTTAACTTGGAATCTAAAACGATCGTAGAATCCATAAATGTTAAAGTAGATGAAGCTTTCCACTTTGTATCTGATAAATCTACCCCTGATATCTCTCTTGATGATGATACTCCTGTAAATGCATCTTCTCATGATAATACTTCCAATATTAATGATGCATCTAATGGTTTTTCAAGTTTATCTGATGTGCAGGAATCATCTCATGTACCTCCGAGTACTCCATTACATCAAACGTTACGCATCTCCAAGGATCATCCTGAATCAAACATCATTGGAGACCCACAAGAAGGAGTCAAAACTCGGAGACAGTTGGTTTGTGGATTCGCTTGTTACGTTTCCATGATCGAACCAAAGAATGTCGATGAAGCTCTTCAGGATGACTACTGGATTGAAGCAATGCAGGAAGAGCTCCATCAGTTTGAACGCAACAAAGTCTGGGAATTAACGACGCCTCCGAAGCAACACAATGTGATCGGTACTAAATGGATTTTCAAGAACAAAAAAAATGAGGATGGTACCATCATCAGGAACAAAGCACGTTTAGTTGCTCAAGGCTACTCTCAAATAGAAGGTATAGACTTTGATGAAACTTTCGCCCCTGTAGCTAGACTCGAGTCCATTCGTATCTTATTCGCTATTGCTTGTCACTTTAAAATAAAACTCTTTCAAATGGACGTTAAGAGCGCGTTTTTAAATGGGGTTTTAAATGAGGAAGTTTATGTGGCTCAACCGAAAGGTTTTGTAGACTGTAAACTACCTAACCATGTTTTTCGTTTGAAAAAGGCTCTTTACGGTTTAAAACAAGCACCGCGAGCGTGGTACGAAAGGTTGACAAAGCACCTTTTGGAGAAGGGCTATACTCGAGGGGGAGCAGATCGGACTCTCTTTGTGAAGCATTATCAAGATAACTTCATTGTTGCACAAATCTATGTCGATGACATTGTATTTGGAGCAACAAAGGATAATGATGCTTCTAAATTCGCAGAAACCATGGAAAGCGAATTTGAGATGTCAATGATGGGCGAACTGACATACTTTCTTGGATTGCAAGTGAAACAAAATGGTGAAGGCATCCATCTGTGTCAATCCAAGTATGCAAAGGAGTTGGTAAAGAAATTCGGATTAGAAGATTCTAAAGATTTTCCTACTCCTATGGGAACTAGCAATAAGGGATTAGGAAGTGAATCTCTTAGTGATAGTGTAGACGAGAAACTCTATCGAAGTATGATTGGAAGTCTACTTTACCTCACAGCTAGTCGCCCGGATATATCCTTTAGTGTTGGGATTTGCGCGAGATATCAATCAGCACCAAAGGAGGTTCACCTGAAAGCGGTGAAACGGATCATCCGGTACATCAAAGGAACCATTAATTTCGGAATTTGGTATCCTACGGAAACAAGTCTAGATATTATTGGATACTCAGATGCCGATTGGGCAGGATCTGTGGATGATCGGAAAAGTACGAGTGGTGCATGTTTTTATCTTGGCCATTGCCTTGTTGCATGGCATAGTAAAAAGCAAAACTGCATTGCACTCTCGACTGCCGAAGCGGAATACATCTCAGCGGGTAGTTGTTCAACTCAACTCATTTGGATGAAAAGCGTGTTGAGCGACTTCCGGATTTCAGCAACTTCGGTAACTGTTTTATGTGACAACACTAGTGCTATAAACATTTCAAAAAACCCTGTGTCGCACTCAAGAACAAAACACATTGAACTTAGATATCATTTTCTTAGAGAGCTAGTTGAATCAAATATTCTTCAAATTTTCTACATTTCAACTGAAGATCAATTAGCTGACATTTTAACAAAACCTTTGGATCAAAAACTGTGACACCCCCGGAATTTGGATTAGTCCTCTATATAAATGATATAATAGGACTAAATCTCTAACCCGGCTATAGCATTTTGGATGGTAGCAAGATCCAAGAGGAACATGAGAGTTAAGCGTGCTAGAGCTAGAGTAGTTCTAGGATGGGTGACCCCCTGGGAAGTGGGGCGTCACAGTTGGTATCAGAGCCATTCACCAGCCGGAAATGTGAGATGAGTCTCGGCTGAGCCAGGGTTATATAGCGGGTAGAGCGAGGCTCCCCGGCTAATGACCGTTGTGAGTGGAGTGCAGCTCCTCACAAGGTCGGCTAAGGCTAGCGAGACGAGTCTCACATCGCCTGGTGCTTGTGAGTGTGCTTGAGCCTGACGTGGACGTCAGGGCTTAAAGGGGGGAAGAATGTAACACCCCCGGAATTTGGATTAGTCCTCTATATAAATGATATAATAGGACTAAATCTCTAACCCGGCTATAGCATTTTGGATGGTAGCAAGATCCAAGAGGAACATGAGAGTTAAGCGTGCTAGAGCTAAAGTAGTTCTAGGATGGGTGACCCCCTGGGAAGTGGGGCGTCACAAAAACGTTTTATTCATTTGCGTAAAGCAATTGGAATGCTTTCCTTGAAATAACCTCTTTTTGAAACTCTTGCTTAGGTTAGGTTTTGTTTTTGTGTTTTTGTTCATTATCTATGCTTAGTCATAGAACATTAATTGAGCATTAGTTTTATTGACTTTAACTGCATCTTTTTATATGTTTAGAAATTTATTATGCCTTGGATATCATAATATTTCATTTGATGCAATGATCATTTATGTCAATTAAATCATCTTTATTTCGATCAAAGTCAATTTCTCTCTCAATGATCTCTTGGTATAGTTATTATCTTATTTGACTATTTAGTCGAGTATGAAATCGAGATCAATATTTGGTTGAATACTTTATATCTTAAATAATTGATAGCCAATTGAGGGGGAGTCAAAGAAAAAGTGTTATGCTCAAAAGATGTGGAAAGAGTTACATCCCAATGAGGAGTGTGAAAACTACCACCACATGGAGGAAAGAGCTACCACCTCGGTCGTCCGAGTACTGTGTGCAGCTACCACATGTATACCAAGCAAGGTTTTTCAAGTTTGATTAAATAAAATGCATGTTGAAATACTTGACTCTGTCAAAATTTCAAGGTTGGTATAAGGTGGGAATTTTAATGAAAGATGCTCAAAGAGTTACTCTCTTCAATAAATTGACTAGATATATTATCTAACTTATCTGGGATTTCAGACATCTATTGATCTTTGTATTTCATTTTCTTTACCGAATTGATGATTTGATAAAGGCATTACTCATAAGATCAAGTTAGATGTAATTGAAGTTGTTCAACTTTAAGTGATTTAATTTTTATAAATTTTCGTTTCATTTGTTGGATGTTATTGATAGATTTGGCATAATCTATTTCTTATTGTATGAAACATTGATTTTCGTTTAAAGTTGATACACAAAAGTGCTTACAATCTTTTTCTGGATTTTGTGAAATTTTTCTAAATTATTCTAAAGAAAAAGTTGGAGCCGATCCGGATTGGACATGCCGATCCGGATCCCGAACGCAGATATTTTTCTGCGGGCAGACGATCCGGATTGGACATGCCGATCCGGATCCCGAACGCAGATTTTCTCTGCGGGTAGCCGATCCGGATCGAAATCACGAACTGATCCGGATCGCGGCTAGGGTTTTATTTAGAACAAAAGGGTTTTGATTTCTTTTACTTCAATCTTTTGTTCAAAAGTCTCCAGAGCTTCTCTCTCTAGAATTCATCCATCTTGGAAGCTTTCAAACTCAAGTTCTTCGATTCCAAGTAAGTTTTATTGATCAAAATCTCGGTTTTTCACAGTTTTTCATATTCTTCCTCAAAACGTGATGGAATTTCCGTATCTTTTTCGTTTATGGATGGTTTTTGATCAAATTTCTTTTGAAATAAGAACTCTGGGTAGATTAGTTTTGATTATATGCTACGTATTCTAATGATAAACGGATTTTTGGCCTTCGATTTCAAAAATTTCGGTTTTAGGGCATATAATGGGAATTTTCGAAAATCATGCGATTGATCTATTTTTAAAATTCTTTTTGCAAAACTAATTTGATTCTTAGTCTCTCTACACGATAATGATTGTTTGAGTACAATTTTTCAAATTTTTGAAAATTA
The DNA here is from genome assembly GCA_029204045.2 of Tillandsia leiboldiana. Lineage (NCBI taxonomy): Eukaryota > Viridiplantae > Streptophyta > Magnoliopsida > Poales > Bromeliaceae > Tillandsia > Tillandsia leiboldiana. The sequence continues at coordinate 13,594,479 of CM055065.1, forward strand.
ACAATTTTTTCGTGTTCTTGAGTTGTTGCTCACAGGATTTCCTTTCACAAGAAATAGCAACAATGACGTTTTCATGGATCATCTTCCTGCTAGTTGCCATGGTACACACTCGAGCAACAAACAAACTGAAAAGAGCTAAGAATACTCAACGGAAAGGTAAGTTTCTTCTGGTCAGCGACTCAGAGGCTGAAGCAGATAATCAAGAAGTTGATTGGGACAAACTGTCGGATGATGAATCAATGCCTGTTCAACCTAAGCAAAAGACTTTCGACAAGTCAAAAGGTAAAGCGCCAATGACATCCTCTATCTCAATGAAAAGAAAAAGACTGCCTCGACGGTTTGGATGAGCACGAGGTCTCGAGATTAACGAACCAATAGTTCCGGATTCTCCACCTCGTGAGGAACAAGTGTTCGTTAATACGGATCGCCTAAGGGCATTTGAGAATCGTGAGTGCATTGGCGAGAGGCATGTTAATATTGAGGCTCTACGAGATCACTCCCCCGAGTTTGGTGTTCTGATTGAACAAGCAAACCTTATTCAAGTATGCCGATTCCCAGAAATGCTTGGATACTGTCTACATCACGTGAGGACCTTCTATACAAATGCACGGCACCTTCGAGAAAATGAAAATGGTCCGATGGAGTTTTACACGAATATCCAAGGCACGAGGTTTAAAATTACTCCACAGTTAATTGGCGACGTATTGGGAATGCAAGCCAGCAAGACAGGAGTTAATTACTTGAAGGGAAAGGTTTTGACAAACACGATGTGGCAAATGGTCATAAAGGGAATATGTTTGGAGGGAACTCAATCAACGGAGAAGTCTATCAAATCCAAAGAACTTCGTCTTGAGTACCGGTTCCTAAACTTCATCACATGTTACAATATCCTTCCAAATATGCAGACGAAAGTCTTGAGATGGGATCGAATGCTGTTTTTGTATCTCTTAGGACATCCGTCAGAGGCAATGGGATTAAATATCAACATTCCATACGTTATTTGGAATAGAATGACGAGATATGTTGAGCATCCTCATCCCACTGAAAGGATCCCATTTCCATTGATTATAATGAGGATCTTAAAGAGATTTCAAGTTGATATTAGTTCAACAACTTATCATCACTATTTGGGCATGATCGATGAGTCCACCATTGTCAAGTCTCTTCACAAATTGCCTCATGTCACTCCAGTTCCTCCATGCGGAACGAAACCCAGTACCGGCACTTCCGCATCACCATCACAACCAGCACCCGCACCAGCGGATGAAGCATCAGTCTCATCCATCTACAAAGAACAACAACGATTATCCTTTGAGCAGGAACACATTTCGAAGGAACAGAAGAGAATTTCCAATGAGCTTGAGCTCATCACGGCAGCTCATATTACCATAACTAAGAAGGTCAATTCAATGAACAAGCTGGTGAAAAAGATGTTCTCTAAGATGGGTTGCACGAGCTCTGAAGACTCTGACTCAGATGATTGATCTGTGCTAAAATTTTTCTTTTTCTTCTGCAGATTTTTAATCTTTTCCTGTGCAGGTTTTTAGGTTTTAGTTTATAGTTTCAATTCTCAGAGTTTTGGTTCTTGAACTTGTTAACTTTTCTCTCCATTTTGGTAATTTTGGCTAATTTTGTGACAAAAAGGGGGAGAGAATATTAGAACAGTTTGAACAATGAAACTATGATCGATTGTCTCGATTGTCCAGTTGAACCATGAAGGTAAGTAAGGTAAGTAGAACTTCAACTTTTGGTTTTCTTTTGTGATTGCACGCATGCCTCGACTAACTATTTGCTAACTATTTGGGCATGTAATATAACTCACAAGTTGATGTTCACTAACAAGTCTGTGACATTTGGTTTTTGATTGCATAGAAGATATGTTGGTTTTTAACTATGATCAAATTACATATCTGAATGTATAAATGTCATGGTAAGTATAAATGAGTATAAACTTCATCTCTGTATGTGGTTTTTGAATGATATAAAATTCTTGAGGTATCTAACGATTTCTTTTGTCAAGAATAATTTCTTTTGCAGAGAGTACAGATGTCTAAGTCTAGAGTCTGTTTTAGGAGTTTAACTCATGTATCTATTTTGGATCTCCATTGTAAATTTTTGTTGTATGGTGATAGCAACAAAAATATCTTTTTGAATTTTCTTGAGTGGATTTGTGTTTTGTCACAAAACCGCCAAAGGGGGAGATTGTTACGGAATTTGAGTTGGTGTATTTCGTGAATTCGGTTAAGTCCTGAAGATTGAAGATGAAGAAAGCTGGATCATTTAACTCAATCTCAAGAAAGAAGAATTCAAAAGGATCAGGTATGTTTAACTAATTATTTTTGGTGATCCGAATACTTCTTATAGTGTAGAAACACTTGGATGATTTTTAATTGCATAAATATCAAAAACTGGACATGGACATGTTCAGGATCCAGATCAGACTTTCCAATCCGGATCCCGAAGGGTGTTCGTTCATACACAAGTTCAATCCGGATCGTAGCCTCCTTTGATCCGGATCCCGAACACTGGTTTTACCATGATTTATGAACGATCCGGATCAGGCTTTCCAATCCGGATCCCGAACGTTGGTGTTTGGTGAAACTGTATGAACGATCCGGATCAGGCACTTCGATCCGGATCCCGAACCTTTGTTTTTCTGGAAACTGTCTGTCTCGTTACTGCAATCCGGATCGCCGAAATCTGATCCGGATCGTCGTCATGTAAAATTCCAGAAAAGGATAGTTTTTGATTCTTATCCTCTTCCAATGGTTTCTAACCTATAAATAGACCCTATGATTCTTTTTCTAGGGTAAGCCGTATAAGCCGTATAATCTTATTAAATCAAAATACGGCCATATAGATCCACATATAGAGAAGAAAGGAAATCAATAGATTCTATCTTATGTTTCTTCATCTATATTGATTGATTTGATTCTAGGTTTTCATACTCACATTTTGAGTAGAATCAAATCAATGAATACTTAGATGGTATTTTCGATCTATTTATAATCTAAGTATTCGGCGGATCATCACCACCCAAAAAATAACGATTTATTCCAAATCGGCGCGTGGACTCGCGTGGCCTTGTGGATTCAAGGTGCTACCGCTCTCGTGGATTCAGAGCGAGGTACGTTCGTGGATTCGAAGCGTGCTACTGGGTGAAGACCGTGGATTCGGTCGGACGTCGTGGATTCGGCGTTGGACGCAGATCGTGGATTCGAGAAGCGTCGTGGAGCGAGCGGAGAAGATCAACTAGGAGCGTATGGAAAAGGTTGAGTCGTCTGTGAGTACGGTATATCACCTTGTACGTGTTTAATTCTAGTGGATTTCACCGTGTTATCGGTCCCGTGGTTTTTTACTCCGGTTTGGAGTTTTCCACATAAAAATCTCTGCGTGTTATTTATTTTTCCGCATTTGGTTTTATATCGCAAAGATTTTTGAGTGTTTAGTGTTTACACCTATTCACCCCCCTCTAGGTGTTTTTTCCCCTATTTAGATCCAATTATACATAACCCAACACTTTGCAGCTGAACTCACATGGCCAATCCATAGAACCTTTCAAAGTCAAAAAGCATACTCTATCAACTCGACATCCGACTTCTCTGTCAGAAGTTGCTGAACTATCCCCAAGTGCTCCTCATGCTCTAAGTCGCCTCGGAAATAATCCAAATATCCACGACGGGTACTGCTACTAACCCGTCCAAACACAGCTGGAATACACCCAGATCCTTAACTCATGAAGGCGGCAGGGCATTAGTCAATCCACATGGCCTCGCTGTAAGCTCAAAATGCCCCTACCGGGTCCTGAACACTATCAGGGCACAGCCCTCGGCTGTATGGTTCCACAAAGCTATCTATCTCACAAAGGGGCATCTGCCGAAAGGCAATCCAACCCTGTCTGGGCTCGAACCATCATAGAACCCTCACCGCCGGGTACCCACAACGTGGCATCATTGCCGCGTACCAACGGCATGGCAACAACACCGTGAATCTACAGTGTGACAACCTACACAAGTATCAATCTCTCAGATCTTCACTGTCGTATTCCCACGACGTGGTACTGGGTCACATAGACCCCTCGATCCAACAGAAACCACAACTGCGCTATCAGCTCTCACTCTCTGTCTCGCAGGTGATACTCCAATAGGTGCTACCATAGTCGGCGCAGTTTCCAAAACCATGTCAATCACTATCTCGATCTCAATCTCACTAGACGGCGGCTTCAATACCAGCTCAGGTAGACTCATACCCGGGATCACACGGGCGATAAGGATATCCTTTATTCCCGGTGCCGCCGTAGGCACCTCCTCTTCAGTCCCTAATAAGGCGATACGACCACGACTCAACCTCTGTCATGCTCCAGCATCCCCTAAAACACACTCCTCCTGACCAGGTCCACGGAGGGTCATTGTCCTCTCTCGACAATCCATGATAGCACGACAATGGGATAACCAATCCCTTTCCAACCTCATATCACCATCTCGAAGCAGAGGTAGGACTAACAACTCGATGGATCCAATCCAAGGTCCAACTGCACTGTGCAGTACTGGCACACTCATCCATGTGCTATACATGATCTGTAACCTGATCCTCACGTGCACAAGCGGTGACGGCATCCACATGCTCTAACTCCGATGACCACAAGGAAAACCATACCTGGTGAGACGCGATCCACTATTCTGGCGTCCTCAACCGATTGCACAAACTCACCCACTAAAAGCTGGTGGCCATCGATCAATCTGCCCCGGCGTCACGGCTCTATCAGCCTATCAGCAAGTCGGATGAACATCTTCATCCGGAAGGGGTAGTGGGGGTGCCGTCGCAAGCGGCAATTCCATGAGCGCTACTCGGGGACACTCTGCCTAAAATGTCCTGACTATCCACATGAAAAGCATCGCCCCTGTCTGAGGTCACACCATGGCGATAAATGCGGCCCATCGCAAACGACATACTCATCCTGGCACTGCTGCTGGGGCCTCTAGTATCGAGAACCTCCTGGTCTCTGTCTCCTCTGAGACTCATGACCCAGAGACTGGAATCATGGCAACCTCGATGCACTCGACCGTCCCAAAATCAGGCGATACTGGACGCCTCTCTCCGGAGTTGATCACTGACCTCGGTCAATCCATCGAGTATGCATCCTTGCTGCATCAAAAGTCGGCGCTCGCCGAAAATACACAAGGAGATAGATATCCTGATGCAGTCCCCTCTCAAACATAATCAACTTTCTGGGCCTCATCCTAGGCGACATGGGGTACTCTGTTCAACAATCGTAGAAACTCGCTCCAAGTCATCAACTGCGCTCCCGGTGGTCCAACAGGACGAACTCGATGCTACCATCTTTCGGCGTCCTTATCCAAAAGTGCACAACCAAGTGCACCAGATGCTTCTCCTGGATGAACAATTCTTCCAATAACTTTTCCATAGCAGCTATCCGTTCTCGGCCTCCCCAGGCTCCAAACTCTATCCCGAAAACTGCAGGGGATGGAACTGGATGAAGTAAACAACCAGTCAGCAACCTCTCGCTGCTTCTGCACCATCCGTGGTGCAATCAGGGTCGAAATCGACGATGTCGCGGCCGGAAGTACTACTGGCGATGCCCCGGGAGATGCTCTCAGCTCAATCATGCGCATCACGCGCTCCATGTTCTCTTCCTGGCGCCGCATCGCCTCAAATGTCTGGGCTACTTGGGCCTGTAACTCTCAGACCTCACCCTGCTCTATCCATTTAGCCTCCCGCTGTTCGACTCCTCATCCAAGGTCAAACACGCCCTTGCCGCTGCACGGCGTCTCGGAAGCATCAAAACCGCTGCAGCAAAACAAACATCAGGACCAAGAACTCTCTCTCGACCCAATCAAACGAAAGTCTAGAACATGTTACCCATACTAAAGCATTATGTTGTCTGCAGCCAACATAATCATCTTTAGAGAAATAACATGTAAGATCACTCGCCCCAATCCTCTGGGGGAGGTACAACTCAATCAGGACTCTCGCTAAAGTTGTGTCTCTCTCGGCAGTCATCCTACTGTCCAACCAATAGCCTAGGGTCTCTAAGTCCTCAACGACCTATATACCTAGGCTCTGATACCACCCTAATCTGTCACGCCCCGAAGTCGAAACTGCGACCCGGGCTCGCCAACAGATCCGCCATCTGTACGGAAACTGTCGTACAGACGAAGCGTCTACCCTGCAAAAGATCTATAGCTAAACATGTATCAGAGCTGAAAAAGAACAAATAGCTATGTCATCAAACACTGAACATCTGATATAAGTAAAATCTCAATACAAAGTCTCTCAGCTATAAAAAGTAAATGAAATCCTCACTGGTCTCTCAGAATGTCCAGTACAAAAGTGGAAACATAAAAATATCGGGTACATCTACCTCTGACTCTCAATGCTGGTAAGGAATTAGTCGGCCACGTCCTCACCTCGATCAGCTGTCTCCGCGCGAGCTAAGCCGGAATAGCAACCTCGGTACACCTGTCACCGCAGCGGGTGTGAGATCTACTGCAGAAGGTAGATCCCAGTGGGTACCATCACCAATATCCACGGTATGCCCACTAAGTTTACTGGAGGCAAAACAGATAGGTATGCAGATTGATAGATAATGGGTAAGCTGAAAGAAAACTACAGCTAACATGTCTCAATCATAAAGCTCAAGAAACTCTACCAATAATATGATATGCATACACACGCTACTGCTAATATGCCTCAAGTACCATGCTCAAAGGAAAACTCATCTAAGAACGTACTATGCATACACCACTCGCACACGAGGTGCTCAATCGACCCAATCGAGCTGACTGCCACATCGGGTCCAGTCAAGCCTGCGCCACCCAAATATATCAACATAGGGTGTCCAATCGGACTAACTCGCTATCGAAAAGTGGCACATGCAGGCTATAGTAGAAATCCACGCTCTCTCTCAGAATGGAATGGACTCAAGCTCCTCACATCTCGCACAACGGTCAAAGTACTCTCAATGATCCGGGACCACCGTCAACCCCACGGTTCCAACAACACTAGCACTGGTCTAGCACAGCTATAAGACACCCCTAAGCCCCTAGGCATGAGTGCAACAATAAAAGTACCTGACCCTACCTGACCAAAGATAACCCAATCAATAGAAACTCATCTCACAAATCTCTAAAAATCCACTCGGCCCCCTGGCACGAGTATACAAGCATAACGGGCCACCTGGACCTATGTCATACCCCTGGCGAACTCATAATTTACAAACCACTTTGAAAATGCTGATTTTTCTTAAAACGGGCTTTCTCGATTTTTAATACGATCCAGGTGCAAATATGATGCCAACAAAATATGAAATCTAGTGTCATATAGTATCAGGAGTATGCTAAAAATGATCCGGGGTTCCGATGAATTTTACAGAAAATTCCAGGCAACTATCAGATTTAGTAATAGTGAAAAATAGCACTCTATACATGAACAAACTGCATTCAGAAGCATTAAAGGGCATTTCGCAAATTTTGGAAGAAATTCCAACCCACATGGAACGCTTTCCGCAGGCAACTGCTGAAGTCGGTGAAGTGTCGGAACCTCGAACTGACGAACCCTCGAAAATCATGCCGCAAATCCCGGAAAATTCCCGGAAGCTTATTTAATTACCCTCGAGTCTTCACAAAATTCTGCGCGCAATCGGCTCACTCCTCGGCCAAAACTACAGTGCAGACAAGGGCTCAACTTCACCACTAACCATCAACAGCAAGCTCACTAAATACAACAAGTCCACCATCAGTTACAGCTTCTCAAAGTACCAAGCATACTAATAATTAAAGTCCACAGCTCACATACACTTTTCACATAAATCCTTTAATATAAGGTTCCAAACCCAATACCAGAATAGGTAATCCTCAACACACACAAATACACTAATTTTGTCCATTAATTCCATCACAAAACCACCCCAAATCAAACACATAAACTCACATAATTTATTCTGTAAGCTCCAATTGCACACAATTAATTAATGTTTACCTACACAAATATTCAACTCCCCCCTTACTAATAAGTATGTGCACACACAAAGCCAGTTATTTAAATCCACCCAGTCACAGTACATAAGCTTCACCTGCCTCCTTTATTACACTCAATTTACATTCCCCTGCACAACAAACACTCAGCACCAACCATCACCCACATGCTTCCATGCACACAGTAATTAGAGCTCACATACTTAAACCACTTCACACATCACTCCACAAGTCAACTAAAAAAATATACTTGCTCTCATAAGCAAATTACCTACGTCCAACCATAAGTTCACAGCACCCTCAACATAACCAACAAGCAGCACATACACACTCCAAAGGCCCACAGCTACTAAAAGTCCATCACCACAACACTTACCCACAAGCTTCAGCACAATTTAAAAACCTGCTCCCACTGTACACACTCACACCAAGCCCAATTACACACAGCACACACAAGGATTTCCATCTCTCTCAAGCTCCAACACCTCGAGCCAACTGCAACATCATCTCTACCGCGCACTCGATCTGAGCTCCACACGGCGCTTCGCCGAAAACCGCGCAACGTGACGTCGTCCTGTGAGCGCAAAAAGGGAAAAAACCCCGTCAAAACCGCCCAAAACAGTCCATGCGACGCCCGGGCAACACACAGTGCCTTGGCGTGCGCAAAGTGCCCGCCGACACCAAATCCGAGCTCGCTCGCCGCGCCCTACAGCCGCTGCTGCCGCGCGCTGCCCACCGCACGCCTGCGCGCTGCGCATTGCGAGACTGCGCACTGCGCGCTGTGCACCGCAGCGCGCCCGCCGTGCGCTGCGCGCGCTGCGCACCGCGCGCCTGGGCGCTGCGCACCGCGCCCCTGCGCGTGGCGCGCCGTTGCGCGCGCCTCCCTGCTGCCTGCTGCTTGACACCAATGGACAGCAGTCCATTCACTTCCTCCGCTGGCAGATCCAACATGGACAGCAAGTCCAAAAAAACTCCTCCAACCAACCAAAATCAAAACCCAAGCTTCCACCACAAAAACAAGAAAAACACATACCTCAATCGGTTTCTCGCGCGCGCCTCCGTTCGGGTCCACGCGGCTCCAAGGAGGAAGTTCAACAACAAACTCAACCACCCCTCTCTATTTATATATTTTTTTTTCCATCTATCTCTTCTTCTTCTTCCTTCTTTTCTCACTTTCTCTCAATCCTCTGCTTCACCCCCATTCCTCTGTTTGGCTTGTTGAAGAAGGCGATGACGTGGCGGGGTGTTAATTAAGGAAGCACAATTAGTGGGATGCAGCTGTAGCAAGGCTTAAAATAACCCCTCTCTCTCTCTCTTAATTCCATTTCCTTTAATTCCCATAATTTCTCTTTCCTTGCTACTTCTTCACAGGCAAAATAAATAATAACTAATTAATTAAATAATTAAATAATCCATAAAAGCCCTCACCAACTCACTTTTTGCCTTCGGGGCCTCTGCCTCCATCCGGAACCTCCCGAATTCCGCTGTAATCTGAAAATACACATGTCCACAGCTTTTTCTCCTCAAAAAGCTCAACCGTTGAGTCGGGGTGCTCAAACCCAAAAACCGGCTCCAAAATTGTCAGTTCCGACTCACTTTTCGCCTTCGGGTTCTCCGTGTCAGTCCGGAACCTCCCGAACTCCGCTGTAATCATAAAGTACACCTGATCCAAGTGTTCCCAATATTTCTACCCTCCACTGTGAAGTCGAGGCTTTCCCCGGAACCAGTCCTCTAACGGCGGACAATGCTCGGAAAACCCCGAATCGACCTGGGGCTTCCGCGTAGATCCGAGTCGACCCGAACCCATCTGTAATCCAATATGGAACACGCTCGAAGCGATTTCACTGCACCATGCCATCTACCGAGGTCGGTGCGCCATCCGAAATCCCGGTATTCTACACTCTCCCCTCCTTAAAAGGGTTTCGTCCCCAAAACCTGAATAAATCCATACACAGGAGAGTAACTCAAACAAATGGGGATAGGAGATTCCCAACTCCTCCTCAGGCTCTTAGGTGGTCGTCTTAACTCAATATACTGGCACCACTGAACCTTCACCGGGTATAATCCAATTGCAAAATTCCTCAGTTCCACGAGCAAGAGTTGCACCGGTTGCTTCCGACAGCTCAATTCCTTGTCCAACTCCAAAGAAGCAAAACCCAAAACATGCGGTGATCAAATAAACTTCTTCCGGCCAGATAAAAGCTCGCGGACCAAGTTCCCCGCGTAACTTCAAATCTACAAAACCCTGCGGATAGCGCTTCCACAACTCAAGATCTCCCAGACCAACATTCCAGGCCTCCAATCGACATGACACCTCCGTTGTTCCTTAGCAACTAAGATGCTCGAATTCCACAAATATAACTCTCACATCCATCTACAGAGGAAAAGTTCAACATCGGGAAACAATGCTCAAATTCCAACTCTCAAATCCCAAGTTCCAAAAGTGGCCACCACGGATCGAACACCTCATTCCAAGGTTGTACTGCTCGCCTAGTCAAGGCGTAACTGACCATAAAGTTCTCGTCGGGATAATGATATACTAAATCAATCGTAAAGTTCCAATAACTCTGTCCACAGGTGTTGCCTCAACCAAAATCCTCCTGAGTAACCAAGTACTTCAGGTTCAAGGGTCTAGGGATAACTCCATGCTCTCTCCATCACTGGCATTCATCCCCATCCATGCTAGTATCCTCGTTAGCTTTTTCTCTTCCAAACTACACCGGCCTTGCATCGCCCAAGAGCTTCTGACCCCTGTCATTAACATAGGCTAAAGCTAAATCCCAAACGGTAAAACTCTTCGTTGGGTCTACTAATACTTTGTGTTACGGAATTTGAGTTGGCGTATTTCGTGAATTCGGTTAAGTCCTGAAGATTGAAGATGAAGAAAGTTGGATCATTTAACTCAATCTCAAGAAAGAAGAATTCAAAAGGATCAGGTATGTTTAACTAATTATTTTTGGTGATCCGAATACTTCTTATAGTGTAGAAACACTTGGATGGATTTTTAATTGCATAAATATCAAAAACTAGACATGGGACATGTTCAGGATCCGGATCAGACTTTCTAATCCGGATCCCGAAGGGTGTTCGTTCATACACAAGTTCAATCCGGATCGTAGCCTCCTTTGATCCGGATCCCGAACACTGGTTTTACCATGATTTATGAACGATCCGGATCAGGCTTTCCAATCCGGATCCCGAACGTTAGTGTTTGGTGAAACTGTATGAACGATCCGGATCAGGCACTTCGATCCGGATCCCGAACCTTTGTTTTTCTGGAAACTGTCTGTCTCGTTACTGCAATCCGGATCGCCGAAATCTGATCCGAATCGTCGTCATGTAAAATTCCAGAAAAGGATAGTTTTTTATTCTTATCCTCTTCCAATGGTTTCTAACCTATAAATAGACCCTATGATTCTTTTTCTAGGGTAAGCCGTATAAGCCGTATAATCTTATTAAATCAAAAGACGGCCATATAGATCCACATATAGAGAAGAAAGGAAATCAATAGATTCTATCTTATGTTTCTTCATCTATATTGATTGATTTGATTCTAGGTTTTCATACTCACATTTTGAGTAGAATCAAATCAATGAATACTTAGATGGTATTTCCGATCTATTTCTAATCTAAGTATTCGGCGGATCATCACCACCCAAAAAACAACGATTTATCCCAAATCGGCTCGTGGACTCGCGTGGCCTTGTGGATTCAAGGTGCTACCGCTCTCGTGGATTCGGAGCGAGGTACGTTCGTGGATTCGAAGCGTTCTACTGGGTGAATACCGTGGATTCGGTCGGACGTCGTGGATTCGGCGTTGGACGCAGATCGTGGATTCGAGAAGCGTCGTGGAGCGAGCGGAGAAGATCAACTAGGAGCGTATGGAAAAGGTTGAGTCGTCTGTGAGTACGGTATATCACCTTGTACGTGTTTAATTCTAGTGGATTTCACCGTGTTATCGGTCCCGTGGTTTTTTACTCCGGTTTGGAGTTTTTCACGTAAAAATCTCTGCGTGTTATTTATTTTTCCGCATTGGGTTTTATATCGCAAAGATTTTTGAGTGTTTAGTGTTTACACCTATTCACCCCCCTCTAGGTGTTTTTTCCCCTATTTAGATCCAATTATACATAACCCAACATTTTGCAGCTGAACTCACATGGCCAATCCATAGAACCTTTCAAAGTCAAAAAGCATACTCTATCAACTCGACATCCGACTTCTCTCTCAGAAGTTGCTGAACTATCCCCAAGTGCTCCTCATGCTCTAAGTCGCCTCGGAAATAATCCAAATATCCACGACGGGTACTGCTACTAACCCGTCCAAACACAGCTGGAATACACCCAGATCCTTAACTCATGAAGGCGGCAGGGCATTAGTCAATCCACATGGCCTCGCTGTAAGCTCAAAATTCCCCTACCGGGTCCTGAACACTATCAGGGCACAGCCCTCGGCTGTATGGTTCCACAAAGCTATCTATCTCACAAAGGGGCATCTGCCGAAAGGCAATCCAACCCTGTCTGGGCTCGAACCATCATAGAACTCTCACCGTCGGGTACCCACAACGTGGCATCATTGCCGCGTACCAACGGCATGGCAACAACACCGTGAATCTACAGTGTGACAACCTACACAAGTATCAATCTCTCAGATCTTCACTGTCGTATTCCCACGACGTGGTACTGGGTCACATAGACCCCTCGATCCAACAGAAACCACAACTGCGCTATCAGCTCTCACTCTCTTTCTCGCAGGTGATACTCCAATAGGTGCTACCATAGTCGGCGCAGTTTCCAAAACCATGTCAATCACTATCTCGATCTCAATCTCACTGGACGGCGGCTTCAATACCAGCTCAGGTAGACTCATACCCGGGATCACACGGGCGATAAGGATATCCTTTATTCCCGGTGCCGCCGTAGGCACCTCCTCTTCAGTCCCTAATAAGGCGATACGACCACGACTCAACCTCTGTCATGCTCCAGCATCCCCTAAAACACACTCCTCCTGACCAGGTCCACGGAGGGTCATTGTCCTCTCTCGACAATCCATGATAGCACGACAATGGGATAACCAATCCCTTTCCAACCTCATATCACCATCTCGAAGCAGAGGTAGGACTAACAACTCGATGGATCCAATCCAAGGTCCAACTGCACTGTGCAGTACTGGCACACTCATCCATGTGCTATACGTGATCTGTAACCTGATCCTCACGTGCACAAGCGGTGACGGCATCCACATGCTCTAACTCCGATGACCACAAGGAAAACCATACCTGGTGAGACGCGATCCACTATTCTGGCATCCTCAACCGATTGCACAAACTCACCCACTAAAAGCTGGTGGCCATCGCTCAATCTGCCCCGGCGTCACGGCTCTAACAGCCTATCAGCAAGTCGGATGAACATCTTCATCCGGAAGGGGTAGTAGGGGTGCCGTCGCAAGCGGCAATTCCATGAGCGCTACTCGGGGACACTCTGCCTAAAATGTCCTGACTATCCACATGAAAAGCATCGCCCCTGTCTGAGGTCACACCATGGCGATGAATGCGGCCCATCGCAAACGACATACTCATCCTGGCACTGCTGCTGGTGCCTCTAGTATCGAGAACCTCCTGGTCTCTGTCTCCTCTGAGACTCATGACCCAGATACTGGAATCATGGCAACCTCGATGCACTCGACCGTCCCAAAATCAGGCAATACTGGACGCCTCTCTCCGGAGCTGATCACTGACCTCGGTCAATCCATCGAGTATGCATCCTTGCTGCATCAAAAGTCGGCGCTCGCCGAAAATACACAAGGAGATAGATATCCTGATGCAGTCCCCTCTCAAACATAATCAACTTTCTGGGCCTCATCCTAGGCGACATGGGGTACTCTGTTCAACAATCGTAGAAACTCGCTCCAAGTCATCAACTGCGCTCCCGGTGGTCCAACAGGACGAACTCGATGCTACCATCTTTCGGCGTCCTTATCCAAAAGTGCACAACCAAGTGCACCAGATGCTTCTCCTGGATGAACAATTCTTCCAATAACTTTTCCATAGCAGCTATCCAGTTCTCGGCCTCCCCAGGCTCCAAACTCTATCCCGAAAACTGCAGGGGATGGAACTGGATGAAGTAAACAACCAGTCAGCAACCTCTCGCTGCTTCTGCACCATCCGTGGTGCGATCAGGGTCGAAATCGATGATGTCGCGGCCGGAAGTACTACTGGCGATGCCCCGGGAGATGCTCTCAGCTCAATCATGCGCATCACGCGCTCCATGTTCTCTTCCTGGCGCCGCATCGCCTCAAATGTCTGGGCTACTTGGGCCTGTAACTCTCAGACCTCACCCTGCTCTATCCATTTAGCCTCCCGCTGTTCGACTCCTCATCCAAGGTCAAACACGCCCTTGCCGCTGCACGGCGTCTCGGAAGCATCAAAACCACTGCAACAAAACAAACATTAGGACCAAGAACTCTCTCTCGACCCAATCAAACGAAAGTCTAGAACATGTTACCCATACTAAAGCATTATGTTGTCTGCAGCCAACATAATCATCTTTAGAGAAATAACATGTAAGATCACTCGCCCCAATCCTCTGGGGGAGGTACAACTCAATCAGGACTCTCGCTAAAGTTGTGTCTCTCTCGGCAGTCATTCTACTGTCCAACCAATAGCCTAGGGTCTCTAAGTCCTCAACGACCTATATACCTAGGCTCTGATACCACCCTAATCTGTCACGCCCCGAGGTCGAAACTGCGACCCGGGCTCGCCAACAGATCCGCCATCTGTACGAAAACTGTCGTACAGACGAAGCGTCTACCCTGCAAAAGATCTATAGCTAAACATGTATCAGAGCTGAAAAAGAACTAATAGCTATGTCATCAAACACTGAACATCTGATATAAGTAAAATCTCAATACAAAGTCTCTCAGCTATAAAAAGTAAATGAAATCCTCACTGGTCTCTCAGAATGTCCAGTACAAAAGTGGAAACATAAAAATATCGGGTACATCTACCTCTGACTCTCAATGCTGGTAAGGAATTAGTCGGCCACGTCCTCACCTCGATCAGCTGTCTCCGCGCGAGCTAAGCCGGAACAGCAACCTCGGTACACCTGTCACCGCAGCGGGTGTGAGATCTACTGCAAAAGGTAGATACCAGTGGGTACCGTCACCAATATCCACGGTATGCCCACTAAGTCTACTGGAGGCAAAACAGATAGGTATGCAGATAGATAGATAATGGGTAAGCTGAAAGAAAACTACAGCTAACATGTCTCAATCATAAAGCTCAAGAAACTCTACCAATAATATGATATGCATACACACGCTACTGCTAATATGCCTCAAGTACCATGCTCAAAGGAAAACTCATCTAAGAACGTACTATGCATACACCACTCGCACACGAGGTGCTCAATCGACCCAATCGAGCTGACTGCCACATCGGGTCCAGTCAAACCTGCGCCTCCCAAATATATCAACATAGGGTGTCCAATCGGACTAACTCGCTATCGAAAAGTGGCACATGCAGGCTATAGTCGAAATCCACGCTCTCTCTCAGAACGGAATGGACTCAAGCTCCTCACATCTCGCACAACGGTCAAAGTACTCTCAATGATCCGGGACCACCGTCAACCCCACGGTTCCCAACAACACTAGCACTGGTCTAGCACAGCTATAAGACACCCCTCAGCCCCTAGGCATGAGTGCAACAATAAAAGTACCTGACCCTACCTGACCAAAGATAACCCAATCAATCCACCAGTAAAAACCGGTACTGCCTGCTTTGCTGTCGAACTCAGTAACTGATCGGCACACGGCTCGATCCCAAAGTAAGTAACGGACCAGCATACGGCTCGGTCAAAATATAAGTAACAGACCGGCACACGGCACGGTCAAGCCTACCTCCGGAGTGGCACTCGAGGGGAGCAACCC
Source organism: Tillandsia leiboldiana (assembly GCA_029204045.2). NCBI lineage: Eukaryota > Viridiplantae > Streptophyta > Magnoliopsida > Poales > Bromeliaceae > Tillandsia > Tillandsia leiboldiana. The sequence goes on from CM055065.1 coordinate 13,610,396, forward strand.
GCACGAGTAAAGTGTCTAGTAACAAGTATCTCAATATAGCAGGCTATGATCCACGATCAAATAGATCGGAAACTCAAATGCTCAAACGACACAACTCAGTCGGAAAAACCCTCCACGACTCGATCAGGAAGTGCCCAACACTCTCACAGCTATGTCGGAGAACCACCTCCCAGACTAAATCTGATATGCACGACCCATAATCTAGAAAACCTCATCGATCCCAACAAAAAGCTCACACTCACATGACACTAGAAACTCATCTCACAAATCTCTAAAAATCCACTCGGCCCCCTGGCACGAGTATACAAGCATAACGGGACACCTGGACCTATGTCATACCCCTGGCGAACTCATAATTTACAAACCACTTTGAAAATGCTGATTTTCCTTAAAACGGGCTTTCTCGATTTTTAAAACGATCCAGGTGCAAATATGATGCCAACAAAATATGAAATCACGTGTCATATAGTATCAGGAGTATGCTAAAAATGATCCGGGGTTCCAATGAATTTTACAAAAAATTCCAGGCAACTATCAGATTTAGTAATAGTGAAAAATAGCACTCTATACATGAACAAACTGCATTCAGAAGCATTAAAGGGCATTTCGCAAATTTTGGAAGAAATTCCAACCCACCTGGAACGCTTTCCGCAGGCAACTGCTGAAGTCGGTGAAGTGTCGGAACCTCGAACTGACGAACCCTCGAAAATCGTGCCGCAAATCCCAGAAAATTCCCGGAAGCTTATTTAATTACCCTCGAGTCTTCACAAAATTCTGCGCGCAATCGGCTCACTCCTCGGCCAAAACTACAGTGCAGACAAGGGCTCAACTTCACCACTAACCATCAACAGCAAGCTCACTAAATACAACAAGTCCACCATCAGTTACGGCTTCTCAAAGTACCAAGCATACTAATAATTAAAGTCCACAGCTCACATACACTTTTCACATAAATCCTTTAATACAAGGTTCCAAACCCAATACCAGAATAGGTAATCCTCAACACACACAAATACACTAATTTTGTCCATTAATTCCATCACAAAACCACCCCAAATCAAACACATAAACTCACATAATTTATTCTGTAAGCTCCAATTGCACACAATTAATTAATGTTCACCTACACAAATATTCAACTCCCCCCTTACTAATAAGTATGTGCACACACAAAGCCAGTTATTTAAATCCACCCAGTCACAGTACATAAGCTTCACCTGCCTCCTTTATTACACTCAATTTACATTCCCCTGCACAACAAACACTCAGCACCAACCATCACCCACATGCTTCCATGCACACAGTAATTAGAGCTCACATACTTAAACCACTTCACACATCACTCCACAGGTCAACTAAAAAAATATACTTGCTCTCATAAGCAAATTACCTACGTCCAACCATAAGTTCACAGCACCCTCAACATAACCAACAAGCAGCACATACACACTCCAAAGGCCCACAGCTACTAAAAGTCTATCACCACAACACTTACCCACAAGCTTCAGCACAATTTAAAAACCTGCTCCCACTGTACACACTCACACCAAGCCCAATTACACACAGCACACACAAGGATTTCCATTTCTCTCAAGCTCCAACACCTCGAGCCAACTGCAACATCATCTCTACCGCGCACTCGATCCGAGCTCCACACGGCGCTTCGCCGAAAACTGCGCAACGTGACGTCGTCCTGTGAGCGCAAAAAGGGAAAAAAACCCCGTCAAAACCGCCCAAAATAGTCCATGCGATGCCCGGGCAACACACAGTGCCTCGGCGTGCGCAAACAGCCCGCCGACACGAAATCCGAGCTCGCTCACCGCGCCCTACAGCCGCTGCTGCCGCGCGCTGCGCACCGTGCGCCTGCGCGCTGCGCACTGCGCGACTGCGCGCTGCGCGCCACGCGTGCCCGCCGCGCGCGCTGCGCGCATGCGCGCTGCGCACCGCAGCGCGCCCGCCGTGCGCTGCGCGCGCTGCGCACCGCGCCCCTGCGCGTGGCGCGACGTTGCGCGCGCCTCCCTGCTGCCTACTGCTTGACACCAATGGACAGCAGTCCATTCACTTCCTCCGCTGGCAGCTCCAACATGGACAGCAAGTCCAAAAAAACTCCTCCAACCAACCAAAATCAAAACCCAAGCTTCCACCACAAAAACAAGAACAACACATACCTCAATCGGTTTCTCGCGCGCGCCTCCGTTCGGGTCCACGCGGCTCCAAGGAGGAAGTTCAACACCAAACTCAACCACCCCTCTCTATTTATATTTTTTTTTTTCCATCTATCTCTTCTTCTTCTTCCTTCTTTTCTCACTTTCTCTCAATCCTCTGCTTCACCCCCATTCCTCTGTTTGGCTTGTTGAAGAAGGCGATGACGTGGCGGGGTGTTAATTAAGGAAGCACAATTAGTGGGATGCAGCTGTAGCAAGGCTTAAAATAACCCCTCTCTCTCTCTCTCTTAATTCCATTTCCTTTAATTCCCATAATTTCTCTTTCCTTGCTACTTCTTCACAGGCAAAATAAATAATAACTAATTAATTAAATAATTAAATAATCCATAAAGCCCCCACCAACTCACTTTTTGCCTTCGGGGCCTCCGCCTCCGTCCGGAACCTCCCGAATTCCGCTGTAATCTGAAAATACACATGTCCACAGCTTTTTCTCCTCAAAAAGCTCAACCGTTGAGTTGGGGTGCTCAAACCCAAAAACCGGCTCCAAAATTGTCAGTTCTGACTCACTTTTCGCCTTCGGGTTCTCCGTGTCAGTCCGGAACCTCCCGAACTCCGCTTTAATCATAAAGTACACCTGATCCAAGTGTTCCCAATATTTCTACACTCCATTGTGAAGTCGAGGCTTTCCCCGAAACCAGTCCTCTAACGGCGGACAATGCTCGGAAAACCCCGAATCGACCTGGGGCTTCCGCGTAGATCCGAGTCGACCCGAACCCATCTGTAATCCAATATGGAACACGCTCGAAGCGATTTCACTGCACCACGCCATCTAGCTAGGTCGGTGCGCCATCCGAAATCCCGGTATTCTACACACGCCCTGTGGGACACTCAGGTAAACTCTTACCTTTGTCCTATCGATAAAAATGTCAGAAGACAGTAGCTTGAGTCTCAGAAACAGAGTCGTTCCCAGACTCTCGGGGAACGACCAGGCCAGTAGCGCCAGACACGGGGATGAACCGCCATCGATGCTACCGAAGATTCTTGAGACCAGCGGGAGGTCGGCACCACAGGAGCCGACCCTGTCAGAGTTATTCGGAAAAATGACCCGAATGTTAGAGTCTTTCAAGAGGATCCAATTGTCTCTCGAAAGAAGTAGCCAAGTGCAAGGCGCTCGCCTGGATTCGGTATTGGCCGCGGTATCGACCTTGAACGAAAATACGGTGCGAATCGGGCAGCTTCTAGCCCGAAACGATCCGTATAATGGAGGATTCACCTCCACACTACCCCAGCCGTTGCCGACGCAATCGATCCCGATGGCGTCGGCAATGCCGACTGTGCAACCATAAGGAGTTGCACCGCCGGTGGCTATTTATCAAGCGGCGCAGCCGCTGGGGTCAGTGTAGCCGCAAACAGTTCCGTTCTAGACTGGAGCAAGATCGATAGGGCAAAACATCAGCCATCAACTAGAGAACTATTGGGGGACTCATCTGCCTCCCCCACCGCCAGTCTTCCAACCTCAGGCTGGGGGCAGGAACGGCGGACAGGTCCCTGCCCAGGAACCTCCTCAGAATCAGGCCGGCCATTACGGGCCGCCACCTCCACCGGCACAGCCAGCAGCCCCGGTATCCCTGGTAGGGCTTGTCGAAATCCACACCCAGGTGGAGGAGATCATCCGAAATTCCTTTGGCACAGAGGCCAGGCCGACAATTCGGCCAGTGTTCAGATCTCCGTATCCTGCCTATATAGATACGGACCACCTGTACCCGGCCAATTGGAAGATGTCGAAGTTTGATAAATTCTCAGGCGAAGAATCTAAGAATACAATCGAGCACATTGCTCGGTTCACGACCCAATGCCGAGAGGCGACCGCGAACCCATTTTTGAAGATAAGGTTGTTCAGCATGTCATTAGCCAAAACAGCATTCTCTTGGTACACAAGTCTGCCTCACAATTCCGTACGTGATTGGGACGAGCTAGAGAAAAGTTCCACGAGCAATTTTATCGGGTTGTGCCCGAGCTGTCGGTTGTCGATATAGCATCATATCAGCAGAATGCTGGAGAGACGGTCGAGGAATACCTCAACCGTTTTAAGAAGGCGAGGAACCGATGCTTCGTCAGGATGCTGAATGCTGCATTCACAAAAATAGCATTTAACGACCTCCACTTCAAGACCCGCGACCATTTCGAGGGTCGTCATTTCTCCAATTTTTTTGATTTGGGAGTCCAGGTTGCTCAATACGAGCAATTCCAGAATAATAATAAAGAAGGGCGACCGAAATGGGGCCGCAGAAAAGACTGGAGAAAATCGAAGGAGCATAATGTCTTCTCCGTCGAAGAAGGCTCGGATCAAGGGGAGCCGAGAGGATCTAACGAAGGCGAGTCTTCGACTGAGGAAGCCGAAGTGTATGCGGCCGAAATGATATCGGGTCGTGAGCCTTATACATGTCAAATGCTTAAGCCGAGCAAGACCCGAGAGTTCAAGGCTCAGGCATCGTTTAACACCTTCACCTTCGGCACGTCCAAGACCGATCAAATTTTCGATCGATTGCACAAAGACGGTCGAATCAAGCTCTAGGAGGGCCAATCGATCCCTCCGTATAAAGAGTTCAGGCGCCGAAAGTATTGCAAGTAGCACCATTCATGAAGCTATAGAACAGGCGAATATGTCGCCTTTAAAAAATAAATTCAAAAAGAAATTAATGAGGGTCGGCTCATTTTTGCCGACCAAGAAAATAAGAAAGATATGGAGATAGATACTAATCCTTTTCCTCCCCAGGTAAACATGGTTGATGCGAAAGGGAAGAAGCCGACGTAGGACCCTGAGCTCCCCAAGAGAGAGAAGTCAGCACGAAACATGCTTCGGCTCTGCATCCGCTGTAAAGCCGAAATGACCAAGGAAGACTGGGACGTGCTTCTCCTCGATATGTCCGAGGAGGTAAAGAGATGGTTCGCCTTCACCGGCCCTGGCGAAGACGCAAACCACCACGACCACCAGCCGGACCAACATTCGGCTGAAGGGTCTAACGAGCAATCCTCCGAAGAGGAGGATAAGAAAGACAAGCAATACCTCCCCACCCGGAATGTATTGTGCGAGTTCTACGGCCGAGAGAGGCCGAGACCAGCACCAGCCGGTCATGAGGGGCCACGGGCCCCGCCACAACACCTGAGTCCCCACTGCGGCTATAAGGAGGGCCGGGTCCTAGGGGCACCTTGAAGAGACTTCGACCAACAGGCCGAAGAGCGACGGGCATACGGGCCTTCACAATGCCAATATTAGATCGGGCCCTACTAGAGGCTTTGTGAGGACCTGAATCCCCACTTAAGGGTTTATTGATGGATTAGTGGCTTCCGGAAGTGTTTGTGCACGTGTCGGGCCCAAGAAATGGATTTATGGTGTAATATGGGAGCAAGTTTGCTTAACCGGAGGCTTTTGGAAAATTTTAGAAGTGGAATTGGGCCAAACCGACATGGGATTTGGATTCAGCGTGCGAAAACGATGAAGATGGACTATTTACTTGTATTTTTCGGAGCCCGGATGCGAAAACACGGATTTCGAGGTGTTTGGGTACTGTTCCGGCAGCCGGAGAGGCGCCGGCGGCGGCGGAGCGCGGCGGCGGGCAGAGGCGCGGCGGTTCGGTCCACCGCGGAGGTGTGCACCCGGGCGCTGGCCACGTGGCGGCTTCCTGTTGGCCGGCGCAGCAGGCGGTGGACCGAGGGGAGGCCACGTGGCGGCTCGTGGTTGGCGGGTCCATGTGCGCGCGGTCCACGCAGCGGCGGGGGCAGGTGACCGTACCGACACGGCTGTCGGGGGCGACGTGGGGGCGCCACGTGGCGCCCCGCGGTTGGCCGGGCGCAGCCACCCCCACGCCCGCGTGTCGGCCACGCGTCGCTCCGCGATTCGCGAGCAAGCGTGCGCCGGGCGCGGGGAGTGTCGGGCGGACACGTGGCGGCCTCTGGAGCTTCCGGGCGCGCACAGTGTTGGGCCGGGCCCAACACTGTAGCGGCCCGATAGTTCCGGGAGCCCGGTTTTGGGCCCAAAAGTCCAAATTCTGGATTTTTCGGGCTGGGCCTATTTATAGCCCTCTTTCACCCCGAGTTTGAGGCTTTTCCCGAGTTCCCCTGCCCTTGGACCCTTCAGTAAAGTTGGAGATCTTCCTGTCCCGCATCTTTTGACGGAGGCCCGGATTTTTTGGAAGCCGCAGCATCGACGACTTCGGCATCGTAGCACAGAGCGACGATCTTTCTTCGGAGGCCCATTATCGTCGCAATTCGGTCTGAGAGGTCCACATAGCTACTCCGACAGTATTTTTGGACAATTTTCATGGCGTCGCATTCACGAGAGGTACGCCTTCGATTTCTGTGTTGATCATCTTGCTTGATTCTGAGTTCGTGGCACAGTTTTCGAGACATTTCTAAGCCACTGTTTTGCTGGTGGAGTTTTTGGACAGCAGGCCCTTGTCGGAATTTTATCTCTGCGCTCGAGCATCGAATCGAGACGAGCCTATACAATTTTTGCATCTACTCGTCGCGAGGATTATCGTCGTATTTTTCCGGGATTTTTCTGAGGCTGGCCCAGAGGTATACTGTTTCCCCTTTTACTGTGCAGAGTATTACAGTTGTGTTGTTGAGAGGTTTTGCGCACCCTATGTTGTGGAATTTGTAACTCGGCCTACGGGGCTCGGAATTGGACGTGCAGGTACCTGTTTCGAAGGTCTCGACGCGAGGATCACAACAGTATTTTTATTGGATTTTTTGTAGCATTGTTTATAGGTGAAAAATGTGCATCTTTGGGACTGTTCTAGCAGATTTGTTGTACTTGGTTATTTTGTGGAATTAAGTGTAACCTTGGACCTTTTTGTTGTACCCAGGGGTATTTGCGGGTGTTTGTGAACCCGTTGGTGTTGAGGATTATCGGAGACGGTTGTTCTTGGGTATTTTCAGCTGTGGAACCTTGGACAGTTAGCGTTCTCAGGTGGGTGGCCTTGACTCCAAGATTGATGGACTGTACATTAAATCTGCTATAGTAGGACCATGCATGATAGTGAATTGTGGTGTAGCATGCTAGAATGTGATAATTGATATTTCTAGAGTTATTCGATGATCATGCAATCATGTTTCCTACCATCTGTTAAATTATAGTTATCTTGGAACTTGACCTAGCACCCCCGTCATACGTTGCCTGTGTAACCAGACCAGTAGAAAACTCCAACTTGGGCTAGGTTTATTCTGCTTTAGACATCCATACTTCTTATTCTTTCCTGGACATAGTGTTTTACTCGCCCGGGTAGTGGGCCGAGTGGTCGGGATTCTTTTAGTGTGGGATGCATTTTACACTCGTGCTTGGGAGCAGAGTGGAGTCTGGTAGATGTAGTTGATCATTCATCTGTGGCGGGAGCCGTTTGGATAAACGGCGGTCCCGAGATGTTTTATTTGTCTCCACTGTATTAGTGGCAGTTGTTTACCAGTGTCAGCAGGACCTAGGATCCAGACTGTTTTTAGACACACATGATTTCTGTAAACTAATGTTTTCTTCCAAATCTCGAGGGGTCGCCGGAGCCTGTTCTTGTTTGATTTGGGTGATGGCAATAGCCCTTCGGGGTTTGGAAAATAAAACTTATTTAAACAAATTTTCTTAAAAGAACTAAAATATATTAAATTAGGTTTCTCAGATTAAAAATAATTTTCAGTAATAACTGTCATCTTTTTATTACAACTTCCTCACCCGAGAGAGTTTGGGTGATCTGGGTTCTAGGGGCCGTTCCTTTTTCGGGACGAAAGCCATGGGGGCCGAACCTGGAACCTGTTCTTGTTTGATAGGGTTGTAGGTGTTGGTCTTCCGGGACTTTCGGGCCCTGGTTGGTGTCTTCCGCTTGTTGTACAGAGGTTGTCGTGTTTCCGAACTGTAAGGGGGTCGGGAACTTTGATAGGCGGAGCCTGGAGTCTGTTCTTGTTTGATAGGGTTCTAGGCACCGACCTATCGGGATTTTCGAACCCTTATGGTGTCGGTCCTTCATGAGTTTGGTGTTCTGTTGTGGGAGCCGTCGGGTGGACGGTAGTCCCAGCTGTGTGGTTTTCTAGCCTGTGAGTGAGAGTTGGTGTTGTTAGTCGATCTTGTTGATCGTGGTTTGGACTATAGCCTGCATGAGCCATATTGAGCTCGACAGAGATGCGCGGATACTTTCCTCGGTGGGGTCGCGCCCCTCGAGTGCCACTCCGGAGTTGGGCATGTTACTTGCTATCGCGACTTGTCGACGCAGTCCCTCTAGCTGGGCCAGTTTTGGCAGTCACGGACACCCTACGGTAGACCCGTCCTGTTGAGGATGTGCGGCAGTAGGTGGGCGCAGGTTTGACTGGACCCTATGTGGCAGTCAGTGTAGATTGGGTGATTATACTTGAGAGTTAGTAGATGCATCATGTTTTCCATCTGTTCCACTTTTTGAGCATCTAGATAGAGGCATAGTAGCTGTAGAGTTATTCTTTTCCAGCTCTTTCCTTTGAGCACTGCATTTGTTACTTTATGCCTCTAGTAAACTTAGTGGGCAGATCGTCGGGCTTGTTGGCGGCACCCACTGAGAACTACTGTGGGAGGTAGTTCTCACACCCGTCGTGGTGTCTTTTCCCCAGGGACTTCTACTCCTGTTCCCGCTGCTCCAGCGGTTGCTTCTTCAGATCGAGGTAAGGGAGTCGCGAGCTAGATCCCTACCAGTTGTCGTCCAGAGAGTAGATGTACCCCCTTATTATTTTGAGAGTTGCTTGTTGAGAGACCTTGTAGTGAGGTATAGAGTTGTACTTTTCTTTTATTGCTGAGAGACTATTGTATTTTGGTGAGGACTTGGGTTGTATTTTTTTATTTCTAGCAGTTTACTTTCTGCTCTGATATCTGTTTAGTATAGTATCTTTCTTTTGCAGGTTAGACGCTTCGTCTATACGGGGTTCACCGTATGGGCGGCGGATCTGTTGGCGAGCCCGGGTCGCAGTTTCGACCCCGGGGCGTGACAGGCTTGGCCCGATGGGGGCACAGAAAGACCAAGTCGGCCACCCTTGGTGGGGGCCAAAGCAAAGACCTCCCTACCACGGAAGCACGATACCGGGGGCACGAGTGACCCCCTCGGTTCCTGATGCAGAATTTTCTTAGCTCACCGAGAGGAAAGTCGATGCCCTGGGCGTCCAGCTAGTGGAGGAGCTCAGGATCTAGCCATGGCCCAAGTCGTCGCAGAGAAGGAAAATCCTCAGGGAGCACTTGAGGAGGGTGGACCCACCGGCAGACGTGCCGGTCAAATAATGGTTCACCTCAAAGGGACCGGCCCATTAGCAGGGGTTGGTCATGACGAAGATGCAGAAGCGTCGACAGCAGAGAATGCAAGTCGATGCCAGAAACGAGAACATAACGGCCCAGAGGCCGCGGCCGAACCTGAGGTGGGAAGGGTCTATGCATCGGCTGCCAACCGCGCCGATACGACACGACCACGAAGCGGGAGGCTCCGCCGCACTGTCACGCCTCGAGACCGCCAATTTGGACAGTTAGGGCACGCCAACAGACCCGCCAATCGGGCATGACCTCTCACTACTAGAAAGGAACGGTAACATCCATCTCTAATCAAACAATGCGTATGATGAGATACAATATCAAAGTAAAAACTCCTACAACTAAAAACTTTCATTTAATAAACAACAAGTTGTTATCTTCTTTGGTAATTTGTTATCTTCTTTGGTAAGACTTAATCATTATATATACTGCAGAGAAAGTGAGTATTCACCTATTGAGACTATTGTACCTTGCTCGATTAGTAGTGTGCCACCAACGACCACATGTGTGCCACCTACGACCACACACATGCAAGCCACGACCTCACGTGGACAATGCACGACCTCCCGTCTAAAACCAAGGATGTCTCATCTACAACTAGAACCTTATGATTGGGGGTAAGGACAAATCAAATTACCTTTTTAATTAATGGGATATGGAGGTGGTAATGTTGGAATTTTATTTTTAACAAATGTGCAGATTATCTATTTCCTATGAACATTGGAATAATTCTGCTATTAATGATTTTGGTACTAATGTTGACGGAGGATATGATAATATTGACGAATGATGTGCTAATATTGACGGGGGTGGTGATAGTGATGAGGATGCACCAATTAATAATGATGAGAACAGTAGTGAGGATGACGATTTGAATGATCAATCTCCAGATATAGATGATGATCATGATGGAGGGTTGAATTATCTTGCAAATACAGTTTTCAATGAAATCAACAATCCACAAGTAAGCAACGAATATGTAGACAATCCTAACGAGGAAATTGAATTTCTTGATCATCCGGAATATTTTCTTTCAGATAATAATTAGATAAATTAGTATGTTGTAGAACCTATAGAGATTGATATTCGACAAATCAATATTGATCTACCTGGCATTGACGGGACTTGGGTTGGACGCGTCTTTCGTGATAAGGCTTCTTTATTGGACGGTCTAGACCGGTGGCATATTGAGCATAATATTCAAATGGAAGTATATAAATCTACTATAACGACTTATACTGTCAAATGCATGGTAGATGGATGTCCATGGAGATTATATGCTTCAGTTCCTAAAGATACGACGTACTTTAGGGTAAAAACATATGCTGGTCCACACGCATGTGTAATTCCAATGCTGAACGCGGCGCACCGTAATTGTAATTCGATCCTTATATGTCAACTGATTCGCTCGACATTAAACGTAAGACTTAATATGACGCCAAAAGAAATTCAAGAAACAGTGCGATCAACTCTGCATATTGACATAACTTATTGGAAGGCTTGGCAGAAAATGAGTAAAGCATTACAGGTTATTTACGGGAGCTGGGAGCAGTCATACACAGACTTGCCTCGTTACCTTACTATACTAAAGGAATGTAATCCTGGTACTTTATGGTGTCTGGAACATAGGTGGCCCGTTGATGGGATTTGTCGCTTTGGCCGTGTTTTTTGGTCATTTGGACCTTCGATTCGTGGATTCGCACATTGTCGGCCGGTCGTGAGTATTGATGCCACTCATATGTACGGCAAATACGAAGGTCATGCTCTAATAGCAATGGCTGCAGATGCAAATAATGGACTATATCCTTTGGCATTTGCAATTTGTGAAGGGGAGAATGGAGGGAGTTGGCGATGGTTTCTGCAGAATATGTGTCAATATGTTACCCGCGATAAAGCCATTTGTTTTATATCTGATCGATTTCCTGGATTGAGGGAAATAGTGGCTGGTATCTATCCTCCACGACAAGGTCACTCGCATCGTTGGTGCCTTCGACACATAAAAGTAAATATGAATAAGCGTTTCAAAAATAATACTTTGTTTGATAAATTCTGGAACATCGGAATTGCTTCAACACCGACTGAATATTATCAGCTAAAAGAAGAATTAGAAGCGTTGGATCACGATGTTTGGCAGTGGGTGCATGATCTTGAAAGATATAAAGTGTGATCATCTGGATCTCCGTAGAGCTTTTGCAGTATGATCAGTGGTTTCTGGAGACCTATGTTGTGTGTTGGAGATGGTTGCGCGCAAAATCAAACCCCATGATTGGACCCAGCGCAAAAATTGGATCAAGTTTGCCTATCTGGATGTTAGAAATGGAATTTGGCAAAACGGACATCGGATTTGGACTCAGCGAGCGAAAACGATAAAAATCGGCTATTTACTTGTATTTTTCGGAGTCCGGACGCCCAAAAACAGATTTTAGGGCACTTGTTACTGTTCCGGCAGCGGCGGGAAGGCAGGCGACAGAGCGCGGCGGCGCGGCCGCGGGCAGGCGCGGAGCTGCGGGCAGGCCGGTCCACAGCCCAGGCACGTGCACCGAGACCAGGGAAAGTGTGCACCTGCCACGTGGCAGCTTGTGATTGGTTGGACCGCGGCGGCATGACCGCGGCACCACGTGGCGGCTCCTGATTGGTCGACATGGCCCGGAAGACCCGGCGCGTAGACCGAGGGCGTGGACTGCGCATGGACCACGTGGGACACATGGCGGGCTCCCATTAGCGGGCGCAGCCGCCACACGTGCACCGGGCGCACGGAGCGGAGGGGAGCGGACACGTGGCGCGATCCCAGCGTTTCGGGCACTGGGCGTGGATGGCCGGATGAGGCGCCACGTGGATTCGGGCCCCACTGTGCGGATCCGGGTGCCTGAATCCTCAACCTTGACCCGAATTGGAAGTCTTTATGGAATTCAGCTATAAATAGGCCTTTGTGCACTTGATTTGAGGGCTTTCTGAGATCCGTTTTGATAGTCGTTTTCGACAGTGAGTTTCTTCTTAGAGTCTTCTACACTTCTTGGGGTTTTGGAGGATTTTTGGAGATCATTTGATCTTTTTTCCTACCCGATCTCACGAGCTGCGACATTTCTTCGACATCGGTCTTTTTCATCAACTCTTCGTCTGTGGGCTCCCCTGAGCTGAGTTCTTGGAGTTTTTCACCGATTTTTGTGGCGACGTTTTCATGACAGGTAGGCCTTCGATTTTGGTACCCATCGCTCTTCTCCGTTTCGAGTGTTCATGGGAGTTCTTACGGCATCTTTAGACCCTCTTTTTTTGCGACACTTTTTTGGACAGCGGAGGAGTAATCTTTTAATTTCTCGGCCTACGGATGTCGAAACTGGGAGTTTAAGGACTAGATCTCTATCTACACTTCGCGAGGATCGCAGTCGTATTTTTCTTGGAATTTTTGGAGGGCATCTCGTAGGAGGTAATTTCCTATTTTGTGGACAGATGTGCGGCAATGTTACTGTTTTGGATTATTTGAGCTTACCGTGATGTTCGGCTTATATCTCAGTGACCGGGAGGGGTTTTCTGATGATTTTTGGTGCGTTGGAATCGTGGGAACCTGAGGATCACGCACGTTAAATTTTAGTTCTTTTGGATTCTGGACCGACGCGCACATCCAGGTGGGTTGGATTTTCCTCCAAGTCTGCGGACTTCCTTCTAATTCTAGTATTGTAGCTGTCAACATACTAGAATAGGTGCTATTACTGTGTATCATGATGCTTATAGAGTTATGGGACTTGGCTAGCACCCCGACATATGATTGCATGTATTTAACCAGATTATTAGAAAACTCTCACTTGGGCTAGATTCTTGTATGTTCTAGTTTTTACTTCTTGCATTCCTTTACCCTGGACATAGAGCTTTTCCTCGCCCGAGTAGTTGGCCGAGTAGTCGGGATAGTGTGGGATGCATGTCGCACTCGTGCACGGGGGCCGAGTGGAGTCTGGTAGCTATGGCTAGTATTGTGCCCGTGATGGGAGCTGTTTAGGTAAACGGTGGTCCCGTGTCGTCAGGTATTCTTTGATTTGTTGTCGCCGCCGAGGCTGTGGCCGTGGCGTGCTGGTGATATCAGGACCTTGAACCCAGAATGTTTTTGGACACTCAGGATTTTAGTAAACTAGTATTTTCATTCCGAATTTCTAAGGGTCGCCGGAGCCTGTTCTTGTTTGATAGGCCGAAGGCACTAGCCCTTCAGGGTTCAGAAAATAAACCTATTTTAATTGATTTTCGCAAGAACTAAAATCTATAAAAGTGATTTTCTCAAATCAAAACGGTTTTCTAAAAAGTGAGCTATTTTTATCCTCACCCCGAGAGGGTTTGAGTGGAAATGGTATTCAGCAATAAAGATTATCTTTTCTTACAAACTACCTCACCCGTGAGGGTTGAGTGATCTGAGTTCTAAGGGTTGTTTTCCTTCTCGGGTCGAGAACAACGGAAGGCTATATCTATAGCCTGTTCTTGTTTGATTGGGGTTGTAGGTATTAGTCTTCCGGGGTTTTCGGACCCTTCGTTGATGCGGCTGTGGAGTATCTCCAGCCAGTGAGTTGTTGTGGGTTGAGTCGGAGTCCTATTTTTGGGAGCCGTTTGGATTGACGGTGATCCCGGCTGTGGAGTACCTCCAGCCAGTGGGTTAGTGTTGTGAGTTGGACATTATCGATCCGATTAAGTCGTGGAGGGTTCTCTGACATGATTATGGGTTAGATGGCATTCGAGTTTCTGATCTGTTGATCGTGGATTATAGCCTGCATGTGCCGCTTATTGAGTAAGATATGACACGCTTGTTCCTCGGTGGGGTCGCTCCCCTCGAGTTGCCACTCCGGATGCGATGATGATGATTCGCCTAATGAGGCTGCTTTGCGTGATATTGTGATAGTCCGATTGGACACCCTACGTTGATACACTACGGGACCCTATGTTGATACACTAGGGAGGCGCAGGCTTGACTGGACCAGATTTGGTAGTCAGAGAGATTGGGTTGATATGAGCACCTCGTGAGCGAGTGGATGCATAGCATGTTCATAGTTGAGTGTTTTTCCTTTGAGCATGATTCTTGAGGCTTGACTGGACCAAATTTGGCAGTCAGAGAGATTGGGTTGATATGAGCACCTCGTGAGCGAGTGGATGCATAGCATGTTCATGGTTGAGTATTTTTCCTTTGAGCATGGTAGATAGAGGCATGATAGTTATAGATCTCTTTCCAACTTATCATTTCATTTCAGTATTCTGTTATCTTATGCCTCTAGTAGACTTGGTGGGCAGACCGTAGGATTGGAGACGGTACCCACTGAGAACTACGTGTTGGTGTAGTTCTCACACCCTCTGTTGGTGACAGTTTTTGCAGAGATTTACCCTTCCGTTCCTGCTCTAGCTGGCTTGACGGACCGAGGACAGGGAGTCACGAGATAGATCCCTACCAAGGTAGTTCATTTCGGTGAGGTAGATGTACCATCCCGGACTGTGGGATTTACTGTACACTGCTGCATTTCTTTTATTAGTTATCTCCATTTTCGGATTCATAGATGATGTATAGGAGGTTCTATTTGTACTATTCCTGTGGATCGGATTTTGTATTATTGTTATTTGGGAGATGGACCTTGTATTATTCCAGTTGTACAGTAGTTGGATTTTTTTATTTACAGCTGTTATTTTTCGCTCTGATATCAGTATAGCTGTAGTACTATCTTTTACAGGTTGGACGCTTCGCCTATGCGCGGTTTCCCGTATGGGTGGCGGATCTGTTGGCGAGCCCGGGTCGTAGTTTCGACGCCGGGGCGTGACATAAAGAGTACTAGGCAAGGGCATTTGATGGAGGCCGACGATTTGGGTTGATGACTACGAATCTTTCTAAATCGTTAAATGGAGTATTTAAGGGGATTCGTGCTTTGCCGATCACGGCTTTTGTTGTAGCGACATTTTACAAACTGAATGTGTATTTCTTAAAACACCGCAATGAGGGTGAAAGTGTGACGGGCGCGTTAAGTCCTAGAATACAAGTAGAAATTACGCAAAGTATGGATCAGGCGCGGGGACACGATCTACACGTATTCGTAATATAATGGACGAGGGGGTGGCCGACGAGAAAAATGCTCCATTTGTAAACAAACAGGTAACTATAGGAGCACATGTCCACAAAATGTAGAAAGAGTGCAACAAGGACATCGGCGTATGACTTCCACAATTTTATTTATGTTGTCTTAATATTTTGCATTTTTAAGCTATTATGTTACTAATATGTAGATTACAGATGGCAGATCACGAGGACGCGGGACCAGTTGATCCGTCGATCCTATTAGAGCAGCATCTCCATAGGTCAGTATTTATCAAGATTAAGATAAGAGCTATAAAATTTAATTTGATATTTATCGTAATATAAAAAAGCTGAATTGATATAAGAGCTGACTATATTTTTTTGCAATACAGGGGTATCATGCTGTGCAGTTCTCAGAGCATGGGCGCAAGCTCAACTATTGGGAGCTTGACCATCCAGCTGTACTAGATCTACTCCGACAGTCTGGATTTTACGGGGTAGCACACCTAATGTCACGCCCCGAGTTCGAAAATAGAGTCTAATTTTTTTTTTTTTTTCAATCAGAGTTTAAAAGTAAGCCAAGGCACGACAGACCGCCACATATATAGAAAATTTCCAATCCCCTTGGATTGAGCATTTTCTATACATGCACGGCTAAGCACTTACAGCCAATACCAGAGTAGTCTAAACTACGCACTAACTATAAAAGATTACAAAAGATTATTATTTAACATTTACAACAACTTATTCAATTACATGTTTACAACTGGTAAAATTTCAGCGGCTGCCAAGGGTCAAAGCTATCTCGATAACCTCACCAACACGTCCCGACATCTCAGCACCCGACCGACCTGAAAAATGGTCACCCAGGGGGTGTGAGATACATCAACAGTGTATCCCAGTGGGCACGACGAGCCGAGAAATAGCAAATCGTACCTACTGGCATACAATAACTAGCAGATAGTAAGAGTAATTAGGTAAGGCAGATGTATATAACATAGTTCTGAAATAAAGGTACTGAACGAAACTCAACAATTATACAATGGTAGCGATAATCAAGAATAAGAACTAAGCAATCATAAGTGTATGATGAAAACAGATTAGGCAATTTATGCATCAATGAAAGAATAAGCAAGTACCCAATCAAAGCCACCATATTGGTCAATAAGACCTCAGGGAAAACTCGCCGAACCTGGCACCAACCTGGCTGACATACTCCGGCACCCTCGGGCACTAACCTGGGAGTCAACACTCCGGCACCCTTGGGCACTAACCTGGGAATCACGGGTCATACACCAGACCACTTTACCGGTAAAGAACATACACACGGGGAGCGACCCCGCTTATGTTCGTGAAGTACAGCAGTGCGGGCGATCAATCATGCGAATGCTCAAGCTCACGGTCCACAGACCGGGTAATCGGCAACAAGCCAGGAAAATCCCAACAGGGATGCAATGCAGAATAGCCAACTGAATCTCAACTCATGGTAATCGGCAACAAGCCGGGAAAATCCCAACAGGGATGCAATGCAGAATAGCCAACTGAATCTCAACTCATGGTAATCGGCAACAAGCCGGGAAAATCCCAACAGGGATGCAATGAAGAATAGCCAACTGAATCTCAACTCATGGTAATCGGCAACAAGCCGGGAAAATCCCAACAGGGATGCAATAATAGAAAGCCAACTGATCTCAACTCATGCAATATAAATGCAGGAAACAATAACTGATCAATCACACATGGCAAATGGCAAGAATAATCAGAATATACTGATAAGCGAGTAAATGTGTGATAACTAACTAATGACCAATCAGGCATGGCAAATGTCCAGGATAAGGATCATAATATCTGATAGCAAGCTAAAGATCAATCAAGCATGGCAACATATAAGCTAGCAAGCTAAGGATCAATCAAGCATGGCAACATATAGGCTGATAACTGATAATGATCAATGAATCAAGCAGATATAGCAATATAAAAGTGATGCTGATCAATAAAAAGAGCAGGCTCAACAAGGAAATCTAGGCTATCACAAGAATAGGGGTCCGACCAATTACGATACCCCAGAGGGCCGAGATGATAAAGCCCGGACCGAAGATAAACCCACCTGTCTGCAGGCGAACTATCGACTCCAACAAAAAGCTCGAAGACTGTGCCAACCTGAATCATATGTTTTTATCAGGGAACAACTCACACATACCCAAACCACAGACTCACTATTCTTACTTAAACCTGGATCTTTTCCAGATTGACGCAAAATTTACCAAAATACCCCTCCCGAAAATTCATTTTAGATTTCCGGGAGATACGGGCATCAACCCTACGCCGCTGGCTCAACCAGATTCTACTGGAACACATCAGACAGCAAGGCGTAATCGCCGCAATTCCTCGAATTGCGTGATTAACACCGGGATGCCGTTAAATCGATGATTTTGCCGATTTACGGACCGATAATCAATTTCTGCTCAACGAGAGCCGTTGGATCCCTAACGAAAAGCTTAGAGATCATGGACACACAGTCCAAGTGTCACGCCCCGGGGGTTCGAATCGCGCGGAAGAGGAGCCACCGATGCCCCTGAAACAGCCATATATTTTTTTTGTAAAACAATACTCCCCGGCGCGTGTCCAGACCCGCCGCATACACAAATTCACTCTGCAAACGGGCAGAGTCTCCTTTGTATATGCACGGCGTCTCAACTACAAAGTGTCTCACAAGGCGTAGCACACACAATCTCTAACCACATCAGTTGGGGTCTCGTGCACATACAACCAAACAATTCACATGATATTCTAGCATTCACTTAGAGCATAGAGGCCGGTGTTTTGAAAGGATAAATAATCACAAGGTTTTGAAAGCGGCATCCACACGACGCCATCGTTTATGAAAACAGTTCGCAAACACATAAATCCCATAAGGTTTGTAAAGCTCGGTGCCCACACGACACCCACGTTTTAAAAGTAGTTTTCGCAAACGGTTTTCTTTGCTTTTCATCGTTCAAAACGACCAAGTAAGAGAGAACGTAGAATTCATTCAATTATTCAAAAAGGAAAAAGGCAACCTCCACTTCGACCCCACGGGGGTATCGCAAACCACAACTAACTAACATGAGTAATAAAAGATAAAGGGAAAGAAAGGTCACTGTGTCTGAAGCTCGATCAAAGTCAGAGCAGCACTCTTGCGGCCTCTCCAGTGCCCTAGCGCTCGACCCCGGACGGTCTGGGTGAACCTGTCGCGGAGTGGGGAGTCAGTGACAAGAAATAACATAAGAAGCAAATAGGGCTAAAGTCAGGCAAACCACGATAGAAACCAGAGCAACCAACAATGAAGCACCATGTGCAAACCATACAATGCTGAACCCCGTGCAAACAATATAATGCAGAACCTCGTGCAACCAAAACCGGGCACCTCCCCCGGCAACCACACCGAGCACCTGCCTCGGAGACCCCTACCGAGCACCTGCCTCGGCCGCCGAGCACCCACCTCGGCATCATCCACCATAACCACACCCTGTATCAAAACAACATCGGGCACCTTCCCCGATGCCCACCGCCGAGCACCTGCCTCGACATCACCGCTCACACCCCCCACCCATGGGGGCCCCCATTCCTAACGCCACCACCGCGTGGGGTACACGGGTCAACGTACCACTTTTCCGGAAAAGCACACCCTTTGCGGTGGCCAAACCGCGGGTGTGCGTGTAGCAATCTCGAGCCTCATCCGAGCACCATCCTCGGCAAACCAGACCGAGCACCTGCCTCGGCAACCAAATATCCACACAATAGCTTTAACAGGGTTAGCAAATGTAAACATGCAATTACTAAGATCTTTGTGCGTGTAGCAAATCTCGAGCCTCATCCGAGCACCAACCTCGGCAACCCAGACCGAGCACCTGCCTCGGCAACCAAATATCCCCACAATGGCTTTAACAGGGTTAGCAAATGTAAACATGCAATTACTAAGTTCTTACCCCTTTTCCCATAACTCCGGAAACCAAGACAATGGAAGAGTCCCCACAGCGACCCATAGTCGCCATACTATAAAGATAATAAAACACAAACCTTTACCGGAGTTAACAATATTCCACAAGTTCAACTTTAATGTTCTGAAAGGTCACGTCGATCACTGCCCCCAACGCTAGTATGCCCCGAACAACCCTACCTTTGTTCGGATAGGGCGAACTGCCCGCCCGGTCTTCTGCCGCGACAGCCGTAAATCCGGAGGTCCACATCACCCACCAAACCCCTCAACAAAATAAACATAGCAACAACGGAACTGTGCATAAAGAGGTTCTAAGGGGTACCCACCTGGAACGCGAAGAAAAGGGTGTGCGGGAAAAATTCCAGTCAGAAGTTCTCCCGCCTTGCGCCCGAAAAACTAAGGTAGGAAAAGTATTGTTAAAAACATCGTCGTAGTCAAAAACACTCAAAAACGGGGCGAAACGGGCCAAAAACGGAGCTCCCGGGCTTCCGGGCTGACGGATGGTGCACGGATCCAGGCGTGGACCGGGCCCACGGCAGCAGACGACTGCGGAGCAGACCGGGTGCACCGCTCGGTGAGCCGTCGGAGCACACCGGCGTCGCAGACCGGGTTCACGGCCACAGTGCTGGCGGTCGCGGACCGGGTGCACCGCTCGGCAGGGTGAACCGGGGCGGCTTGGGCCGGGCCGCGCACGGGGAAAGGCGCGGACCGGGTCCATGCCGCGCGGTGCCGCGGCGAGCGCCGGGTGCACGCCCGGAGCGTGCACCGCGCACAGTGCGCAGCCCGGCGCACGGTTCCGTGCGCCGGGTCTGCGCCTCCGGGGCTGCGGGGGCTGCACCGGGTGCACGACTGGGGTCTGTGGACCGCGGCTAGAGGATCCGTACGCGATGAACAGTAACGCCCCCTTTTTTTGTGTTTTCTTCTCCGTTTTTGCTCCCGTGCGACTCCGGCGACGACCTCGTGGGCATGATAACGGCGGCGGCGGCCTCCCGTTTGACAACGGCGACGGCGGCTTCCCGTTACCACAACCCACGACGCGTGCGACACCCGAACAACCCCCAACCAAAACCTCGACCCCACAGAAAATGCAATAAAAGGGGGGGGAAACGACGCTTACCGTGATCTTGTGAGGAAAAAGGGTGGGAGGGTGGATCGTCCCTCTCGTCTCCAACGGAAAGCTCCACGAGGGATGGGTTTCCCCCGTTCTTCCCTTCTTCTCGTCTCGTCGCCTCGGTTTCTCATGCGCCTCATGAAAAGGGAGGAAGAAAGGAATGGGGTTTTCTTTCTTAAAAGTGCCGCCCTAAATCCTAGCCGTCAAGAGGGAAAAACCAAGAGGGAAAAGAAAAACCCTACGCCCCCCCCCCCCCCCCCCCCCCCGTTTTAAGGAAACCCTAATAACAATCGGCGGCTAAGACTGTCTCGAAAAGCGTGTCATCCAATCGTACGGATCCCGGGGCGCCTAAAGGGGTCCGAACTTCAAAAATTTATTCTGGGAGAACCGGGAGTCGGAATCCGAAACCGATCGCGTCCCCGTTCTCCGTTTCGCGAGCCCTTCCGCCTAAAAATGTCCGCGAGTCCCGACGGACTTTCCGGAAAAACACTAAAAATTGTCCCACAGTCGGACAGTCGTAAGAAAGGGATAACGGAAAGGGTAACGGAAAAGCCAGGTCTTACATCACTCACCAATAAAAACAAGTTTCGTCCCCGAAACTTAACTCCCGCCTGCGGCGAAGAGGTCCGGGTAGCACTCCCCCATCTTTGACTCTGGTTCCTAAGTTACCTCACATTCTTCCTGGTTGCTTCACAGCGCCTTCCCATAGGGGGATCGTCCGGTTGCGCAACCTTTTTGTCCTCTCGTGCTAAGATCCGCATCGAGGTTTGGCAGTAAGGCCAACCGGTATGTCACCGGGCCTACGCGCTCCAACATCCCGAAAATCGGGTCATTGACGCCAACCAACAATGCCAAGAGCTCGAACCATTAGCAATACGCAACTCATTTACTTAAGGCGTTCTGTCACACCGCCAGCGATCTTGTCCTGACTCAACCCACCTGGACGTCTATGGCGTACTGTTACAACGCCTCGGGTCTATTGTCACAAGGCCGGAAGTTGGACCTATTTAACCCTTAACTAAATAGCCAACATAAAAGACAACTAAGTCTTCACCTCCTTATTGGGCAGGAGGGTACGAAGCATTACTTCTAAGGGTTCCCCTGGGGTTGTGGCCAAAATTTCTCTTGTACAAGGTCTTCCTTGCTACTACCTCCCTCGTAGCCGAAACGTCTGCTTTCCCCCGCCGGTCGCTGATGTTTCGCTTTCTCCTGTTGGCACACCCAATATTGCGCCACAATTTGTGCCACATCGCTCTTTCGATTTGGGCCACCAGAAGGTCTGCCATAGATCCCTGCACCTCTTTGTACCTCCGGGATGCGCGGTATAGGAGGTACTATATACTTTGGCTTGATTTTCTTCCCTCGTTTCTAGCTTATCGGGCACCCGAATTCGTCCCCGGAACCTTATTACATCATCTGAGTCACTCGTAAAAATTCCGCCTTGCTCCGAGGACATTCTGTCTTGCACCAGTTGTAGTTACGTGTCCGTCGTTTGGTCTCCCAAGATCCTCTTGGAGATTCGTCAGACAAGATCTTATAGTCCTTTCCGGGCTTCGGCTGTATGAGCACTGGCGCCTGTGTGCGTCTGTCTTTAAGTTCTTTGAAACTCCTTTGGCACTGGGCTGTCCAGACGAACCTCTACCCACTTTGGGTTAGTCGATTTAGGGAAGTGGCCTCCCACGAAGCGTCTGTAATGGCCTGCCCGTCCTAAGAAGCTTCGGATCTTCGTCACCGTTGTTGGCCGAGCCCAGTTGGCCACCGACTCGATCCTCCTCGGATCCACTGCAATTCCAGATGTCGAAACGGTACGCCCCAAAAAGTCCACCTCACGGAGCCAAAACTCACACTTTACGAGTTTGGCATATGGTTGCTGATCCTGGAGGGTCTAGGGGATTACTCGCGAGTGTTCCCCATATCCCTTGTCCGTTGTGAGAGTAGATCGGAACGTCCACTATAAGACCATTACCGGCTGGTCTAAGGAGGGCTTGAGTATCCTATTCCTCATGCCTATGAATACCGCTGGTGCGTTAACGAGTCTGAACGGTATGACCGTGAACTCATGACAACCACTCCGAGTTCATAAGGCTGTTTTTCGGTAAGTCCGGTTCCCGGAGACGCACTTGGAACTTCAAGCAGTCAACTACCACTAAAAGATTGCCGCGACTGTCGGCCCCAAGCGTGATGCTGTTAATTTTTAACGGAAACCTCATTAGTCCTTAGAGACTAAGAACCCGTCTCGCCCTCGCTGGGCAGGAAGGAGTACAGCCGCCTGCCTCGAGGGGTAGCCGGAGGATCCGACCGAACTTATTTCTACGATGGGATTTCTTCTAATATCTATGGTAGGGAGAAACATGAAGCGAGGTGGAGGAGTGGGATGCTGTTACGGGTGATGTCCCTGTTTCCGAGGGGCAGTTGAAACAATGGCGCCCCGGTTTACCGCATCGAAAACGGTGGTCTTGCTTCTGGGGACATTCGGTCACTTGGTGTATTCCACCGCAATTGATGCAAGACTTGTCCACCGACCATTGTCCTCCCGTCGGCACATTCGTGGTTCCTTGTTGCCATCTCAGGTATTTAGGAGGCCGGCTCCTCTTGGTATGCTCCTTTCCAAAACAAGGTCGAGCTCGTTTCTTATCCCCGGCGTGATGTGAGCTCTCCCGTCGGGCTCGTGAAATCGCAAATCCGTGCTCCACTGTGGTGGCTCTATCGACCACCTCCTAGAAGGTGTGCAAACCCGCCGTTTGCACCACCTTGTAGATGTCGCTTCGTAAACCATTCACAAAAAGACGGGCTTTGTGAGATTCATCTCTTATAACAGGGGGAACACATTTGGTCAACCTCACAATTTGCCCGTTGATAACCCGTAACTGTCTGACTTCCTTTCTTGATGTGCTTCAGGTCATCTTCCATCTGCTGTTTGATGCTGTCGGAGAGAAATGCCTCAAACCGTTTCTCTCGGAACGTGGTCCAAGATGGAAGGGCGGTGCCCCCGGCGTAAGTCCCGAAGTTGCTGGTGTTTGTGCTACTGAAGGCGTCGTCGGATGAACCGACGGTATCTCGGTCACCGAGGTCGGAGAAGGGGCAACCGTAGTCTCGCTGACCGCCACCGACGGTCTCGTCACTGGTGCGGTTGGTCCGGGCAAAGAAGCCTGGGCGACCTCCATTGGTATTGTCGACTGTTGCGCCCACTGCCGCATTTGTTCCATAAGGGTTGCCAACTGCCCGGCCACCTCTTGTAGTTGTTGTCGGAGCAGCTGATACTCCGCCGCTATTGGCACCGTACTTTCTGCCCCTGCGTTCTCCGCTGATAACCCATTTCGGGCCATTAATCGCTACATACAAAGAAACCAAGTCAACCCTAGACCTATCGGGTCTAGCACCGCGACCTACAGACGTACTAAAATTAAATCCCCCAGTTCACTTTATTAATCAGTAGTTAGTGTATTGCGCCCCGTGGATGTTGGGCCCCGACTGTTGTGGTTAAAGTTTACCGCTCTGATACCATCTTAATCTGTCACGCCCCGGGGGTTCGAATCGCGCGGAAGAGGAGCCACCGATGCCCCTGAAACAGCCATATATTTTTTTTGTAAAACAATACTCCCCGGCGCGTGTCCAGACCCGCCGCATACACAAATTCACTCTGCAAACGGGCAGAGTCTCCTTTGTATATGCACGGCGTCTCAACTACAAAGTGTCTCACAAGGCGTAGCACACACAATCTCTAACCACATCAGTTGGGGTCTCGTGCACATACAACCAAACAATTCACATGATATTCTAGCATTCACTTAGAGCATAGAGGCCGGTGTTTTGAAAGGATAAATAATCACAATGTTTTGAAAGCGGCATCCACACGACGCCATCGTTTATGAAAACAGTTCGCAAACACATAAATCCCATAAGGTTTGTAAAGCTCGGTGCCCACACGACACCCACGTTTTAAAAGTAGTTTTCGCAAACGGTTTTCTTTGCTTTTCATCGTTCAAAACGGCCAAGTAAGAGAGAACGTAGAATTCATTCAATTATTCAAAAAGGAAAAAGGCAACCTCCACTTCGACCCCACGGGGGTATCGCAAACCACAACTAACTAACATGAGTAATAAAAGATAAAGGGAAAGAAAGGTCACTGTGTCTGAAGCTCGATCAAAGTCAGAGCAGCACTCTTGCGGCCTCTCCGGTGCCCTAGCGCTCGACCCCGGACGGTCTGGGTGAACCTGTCGCGGAGTGGGGAGTCAGTGACAAGAAATAACATAAGAAGCAAATAGGGCTAAAGTCAGGCAAACCACGATAGAAACCAGAGCAACCAACAATGAAGCACCATGTGCAAACCATACAATGCTGAACCCCGTGCAAACAATATAATGCAGAACCTCGTGCAACCAAAACCGGGCACCTCCCCCGGCAACCACACCGAGCACCTGCCTCGGAGACCCCTACCGAGCACCTGCCTCGGCCGCCGAGCACCCACCTCGGCATCATCCACCATAACCACACCCTGTATCAAAACAACATCGGGCACCTTCCCCGATGCCCACCGCCGAGCACCTGCCTCGACATCACCGCTCACACCCCCCACCCATGGGGGCCCCCATTCCTAACGCCACCACCGCGTGGGGTACACGGGTCAACGTACCACTTTTCCGGAAAAGCACACCCTTTGCGGTGGCCAAACCGCGGGTTTGCGTGTAGCAATCTCGAGCCTCATCCGAGCACCATCCTCGGCAAACCAGACCGAGCACCTGCCTCGGCAACCAAATATCCACACAATAGCTTTAACAGGGTTAGCAAATGTAAACATGCAATTACTAAGATCTTTGTGCGTGTAGCAAATCTCGAGCCTCATCCGAGCACCAACCTCGGCAACCCAGACCGAGCACCTGCCTCGGCAACCAAATATCCCCACAATGGCTTTAACAGGGTTAGCAAATGTAAACATGCAATTACTAAGTTCTTACCCCTTTTCCCATAACTCCGGAAACCAAGACAATGGAAGAGTCCCCACAGCGACCCATAGTCGCCATACTATAAAGATAATAAAACACAAACCTTTACCGGAGTTAACAATATTCCACAAGTTCAACTTTAATGTTCTGAAAGGTCACGTCGATCACTGCCCCCAACGCTAGTATGCCCTGAACAACCCTACCTTTGTTCGGATAGGGCGAACTGCCCGCCCGGTCTTCTGCCGCGACAGCCGTAAATCCGGAGGTCCACATCACCCACCAAACCCCTCAACAAAATAAACATAGCAACAACGGAACTGTGCATAAAGAGGTTCTAAGGGGTACCCACCTGGAACGCGAAGAAAAGGGTGTGTGGGAAAAATTCCAGTCAGAAGTTCTCCCGCCTTGCGCCCGAAAAACTAAGGTAGGAAAAGTATTGTTAAAAACATCGTCGTAGTCAAAAACACTCAAAAACGGGGCGAAACGGGCCAAAAACGGAGCTCCCGGGCTTCCGGGCTGACGGATGGTGCACGGATCCAGGCGTGGACCGGGCCCACGGCAGCAGACGACTGCGGAGCAGACCGGGTGCACCGCTCGGTGAGCCGTCGGAGCACACCGGCGTCGCGGACCGGGTTCACGGCCACAGTGCTGGCGGTCGCGGACCGGGTGCACCGCTCGGCAGGGTGAACCGGGGCGGCTTGGGCCGGGCCGCGCACGGGGAAAGGCGCGGACCGGGTCCATGCCGCGCGGTGCCGCGGCGAGCGCCGGGTGCACGCCCGGAGCGTGCACCGCGCACAGTGCGCAGCCCGGCGCACGGTTCCGTGCGCCGGGTCTGCGCCTCCGGGGCTGCGGGGGCTGCACCGGGTGCACGACTGGGGTCTGTGGACCGCGGCTGGAGGATCCGTACGCGATGAACAGTAACGCCCCCTTTTTTGTGTTTTCTTCTCCGTTTTCGCTCCCGTGCGACTCCGGCGACGACCTCATGGGCATGATAACGGCGGCGGCGGCCTCCCGTTTGACAACGGCGACGGCGGCTTCCCGTTACCACAACCCACGACGCGTGCGACACCCGAACAACCCCCAACCAAAACCTCGACCCCACAGAAAATGCAATAAAAGGGGGGGGAAACGACGCTTACCGTGATCTTGTGAGGAAAAAGGGTGGGAGGGTGGATCGTCCCTCTCGTCTCCAACGGAAAGCTCCACGAGGGATGGGTTTCCCCCGTTCTTCCCTTCTTCTCGTCTCGTCGCCTCGGTTTCTCATGCGCCTCATGAAAAGGGAGGAAGAAAGGAATGGGGTTTTCTTTCTTAAAAGTGCCGCCCTAAATCCTAGCCGTCAAGAGGGAAAAACCAAGAGGGAAAAGAAAAACCCTACGGCCGCCCCCCCCGGTTTTAAGGAAACCCTAATAACAATCGGCGGCTAAGACTGTCTCGAAAAGCGTGTCATCCAATCGTACGGATCCCGGGGCGCCTAAAGGGGTCCGAACTTCAAAAATTTATTCTGGGAGAACCGGGAGTCGGAATCCGAAACCGATCGCGTCCCCGTTCTCCGTTTCGCGAGCCCTTCCGCCTAAAAATGTCTGCGAGTCCCGACGGACTTTCCGGAAAAACACTAAAAATTGTCCCACAGTCGGACAGTCGTAAGAAAGGGATAACGGAAAGGGTAACGGAAAAGCCAGGTCTTACACCAAGATAGCACGTGAGGTTACAATTGTGTTTAGACCGCTAGGGCTTCCAAAACCGCATTATTACGCGTATTTGAGAGCCGTTTTCGCTCGTTCTAACTTTCGGAGCATCAGTTTAATGAACCGTCACCACCAGTAGGTGGCCCTCGACTTGCTGGACACCATGCTCACCACTTGGCAATAGCACAGATCCCAAGGAAAACTTCGGGTCATGTTCTTCTTTGCTAACATAACCTACTATGCTATTTTCCAATTTTTACTCGACCAAACCCATCTTTTAAGGTGAGCATCACATTCAGTGACCTCAAATTAGTCCACGGCTCACTGCTGCGAAGTTGCTAAGTCGCTAAAACAGCCCCAGGATCAATTCGACCCACATATGGCTCTAATTACCATAACTTAATTTTCTGCTTGTGCCAACCACCAAATAAGTTGAGCTTCTTGCTCGGGACATCACAGAGGCTCAAGGGCTTGCTCATGCGCAACCCAGAAGCTGCTGGATCCACATATCCAAGTCATCTTTCTCTCTAATGGCCATGAATGCTCCACATATAATTCCACTCAGTCAAAATTGCAACCGAAGTGAGCATCAAGCTCAGGGGATCATGTGGAGGCAAAAGTTCACTTTCTGGATAGTCACAGATGGCTAAAACCCATTTCGAGCTCTTTGAGGCATTCTATCAAACACATGGTGTGCACCAAGCTTAAACACACACACAAACCCAACCCAAGCAAAAACTTGTACAAACAAAGATCTGGGAGATTCTAACTTGGATGAAAAGTTGCTACAAGGCTGCAGGAGCTTTCCCAGCAAGTTTGGGTCCTCTTGCACCCACGGTTGGCCGAGAAACATGAAGAAGAAAATGAGGAAGATGAAGCTTCAAAGACCAAAAATGGTATTTTTCTATTTCTGGGTTATGGGCCTCAAGCAATAGCACCAACAGGTGCATCTCATCCCTACAAACTCATCTGGACCCGTGCCCGGCGACAGGACACGGCGGCAGCGGGGGTGGAGCAAGCTCGGGCCAAGCTTGAGCTTTATCAATGGCAACTTTGTAACTAAAGGCTTTGAGGTGCAAAGGACAGCACCAACAGCTTCCTAAGATCACATAGAGATGGTCTGGGCAAGCCATGACCGTCGGCGGGCTGTACACGGCCGGCTGCTATTGTTGGGCTCGAGCTCGGGCCAACAATGGTAGATCCCTCCTCGGGCTGCATGGTTGCCACGCAAAGGCATGGATGGACTCTAAATGGTCCCACAAAGCTTCTCGACTACTTGGCCCGAGGTGGGGAGCGACGCCGGCGCCGGAGCAAAAGGCTCGGCCATGGTACAATAACCCGAAAACTAGGGTTTGGGTTTTTGACGCTCACACTTGACCAAACTCCACCAATTTTGGTGGAGATGATCCTTGGGCCCTACAGTCCAAGCCCATGATTTTAGTTCTGTGTTTGAGCCACTGATAGCAACAATCGACCGCGGCGGAGCAAACTAGGTTTCCGGCGAGAAGTTTTCTCCCGCCGGCAACCAGGACCACCACAAGAGCTAGGACTTGGTGGGAAGCATCACTTGACTCTACAGAAACTACTTCCTAAGGTATTAGGAACTAAGAAAACCGAGGGAAGAAAAACTTACCTCGCCGGAGTTGGAGAAGAAGAGGGTGCGGCCGGTTCTCCTCCCCGCGTCGCGCAGCCTCACAGCAAGCTCAGGCTTGGTCACAGGGCGCAGGAGAGCACCTCAGGGACCCCAGAGAGAAATTTGGAGCAACTCTGCTCCAACCTTCCCTCTCATCTCTCTCTCGGGTTAGCTTCAATGGTGATGGCTCCTCAGCTATCCTCGCACCCAGGGGTTATAAGGAATAACTCATTGGAGTTAGGAAACCCAAACAACCAGAGTTGGCCCCTTGTGTAACCACCCAAAGGAGACCAAAAGCCATATATGTCTTTAATGCATAGTTTAGTGCAATTTCGGTTTAGCCCTTCTACAACTAACCTTATGCCTTTAGGTCCTCACTGTAGCTCACAAATGCCACCAGGACCCTATACTTAAAGCCTTAAAACCTATGGTCCAAGAAAAGTATAGGTTTTAATAGAAAAGATTGGTTTTTTCGACACTTTTTGCGCATTTCGAGACAAACGGTTCGTCGAATTGCGGAACGGACTTTGGCACAACGTCCGGCTCGTCGAGACCTATCAAATAGTGCCCTTGCTTGTTTGATTTGGTGCTCGAATAAAATCTCGGACCATAATATACTATAGGCTATACTGTAATGCACGCATTTCGATGCACCAG
Organism: Tillandsia leiboldiana; assembly: GCA_029204045.2. Classification (NCBI taxonomy): domain Eukaryota; kingdom Viridiplantae; phylum Streptophyta; class Magnoliopsida; order Poales; family Bromeliaceae; genus Tillandsia; species Tillandsia leiboldiana. The sequence continues at coordinate 13,639,906 of CM055065.1, forward strand.
AATCGCCAAACGCGAATTCTGTCAGTTCCATTGCGCTCAGAATATCGAAATTAGCTAGAAACGACTACTCACACTGCTATGTTTGGATTTTAGACAGTGAAACGGCTGACGGTTGATCGAGAGGGAACCGAAATCAGGGGCTACTATTCATTTCATTATTCACTTAAGTCGTGGGCCCCGCGACTTCTTCACTGTTTTGCGGAAGATCCGACCGTCGGATCGAGAACATATGAATATTAATTTTTCTTGTTTCGACGAGACGGTCGCACCGGTGATCTCAGATTTTCGAGATCAGACTCCGATCAAAAATCGATATTTTTGGGTCTAACTTACACTACTAGTAATCCACTTTTGCCATTTAAATAATCCAGGAAATTATTTAAACTTAAAATCTCGTTTTAAAAATCATGGTTACTACACCTAAGACGCGTGCATCTGGATCAGGCTTTACTAGCCGCCCTTGCCGAGAGGTGGAGACAGGAGACCAAGACGTTCCACTTTTCGCCATGGTGAGATGACCGTCACACTACAGGATGTGGCGGTTATTTCTGGTCTCCGTGTTGACGGTCCACCAGTGACAGAAACTGCACTGCAAGATTGGGAGCCTCTATGCGAGGCATTGTTGGGAGCTGTGCCTGACGAAATCAAGGGGTCGTATGTCACGCCCCGGATGTAAACCAAAACCCGGGCCCGTCCACAGATCCACCGTGCACACCAAATTTTCCGCGTTCACGAAGCGCCGAAAACCTGCTCACATATAAAATAAGCAATAAAAGAGCGCAAATACAGAGCTGAACTAAAACTACAACATCTCAGACTGATACAGAACTGGAAAATAAAGTACAAATGTAATAAATACATCTGTATCTCTCAGCTCACCAAAAATAATACAAACAGCTGGCTAAAGCCAGACCCAAAAGTAAAAGTACAACAGTCTAAGAGAACGGGTATACAACATAAGTCTAGCTACAACTCACTATCGGGGCAGATGATCTATCTACTCAGCGATCCTCTTACCTCGATCAGCCACTGAAGGCCCAACAGCTCCCGCAGAAGACTCTGCAAAACAAAGGGAGAGAGAGAAAGAAACAATAATGGGAGTGAGAACCACTGATAAAACCAGTAGCCCCCAGTGGGTAAATCCTCAAGATCCGACGTACCCACTAAGTCAACCAGAGGCAAAAAAGAGAATAAAGTGGTAAGCTAAAAGACTGCTAATAAGAAAACACTACCACTACTATGCCTCTAATGCAAAACTGAATGAAGTAACTGTATACCTACATCAGTAACAGTATCTGCCCGAAATAAACCCAATCCAAGGACCAGTAGAACTGGTACTGCCCGCTCTGACATCATCATTGGGGTATGCTGGCCAACGCATAACGCCAAAGTGATAATCGAACTCAACAACCTGCCGACTGACCGGGACCTACCCGGTACAGTCACCCGCACACTCCGGAGTGGCACTCGAGGGGAGCTACCCACACGAGTAAAGTAACCATGTCACAATATCTCAATATAGTGGCCTATCTAAATGTCCATACAAGCATGCAAATGTCCTCATGTAGAATAAAAAGGAAGCATCAATAGTACACTCACATAGGCTAAATCATAATGTCCCAACATGATAATCCCTTTGCATAAAAGCTAAGTACTAAATATGGTAGTAATATTCCCAACATGATATTCCCAACATGATATTCCCACAAGAATAATCCCACATGATAGGCTCACAATTATTATTATAATCAAGCATGACTTCCAATAGGGTAATATATCAATAAATGATAATATAGGGATTCCTCTAACAGTCCTAGTGAGCAAGTCGTAAAACGAGATATACAACAACCACCCACCTCGGTCGCGAAGAACAATTCCAACCTCGCCTCCCATCAAGGAACACCAAACTCACAGCGAAAACTGTAACAGAAGTCAAAAATAATGCACAATTAGTCCCAAAAATAACATCATCCCGCTATCTGCGCAAACAATCCCAAAGATGGCCAATTTTCACCTGCAAAATGATCTCGAAAAATTTCAAAAATAATCACCGTTGCGATCCTCGCGAAGTGTAGATACGAATCGAGTATTTATACGCCCCAATACTGTGAGGACCCGAATCCCCACGTAAGGATTACTGTTACATCAGCAGCTTATGGAGGCCTATGTAGTGTGTCGGCGGTGTTTGTGCGCGTATTGGACACAAGTGTTGGACTCAGTGTGTAAAATAGATCACGAGTGCATTCGGATGCCCCATCGAATTTTAGAGGTGGTTTTGTGCGAAACGGGCATTAGATTTGGATTCAGCGCGGAAAAACGATGAAAATCGACTACTTGGTTGTATTTTTCTGAGTCCGGACGCCCGAAAACGGACACCCGGAAGATTTCAGTGTTTTCGGGTGCACGGTGGACCGGTGGACCGAGGGTGTGCCATGTGGCGGTTTCTGATTGGCTCCATACGCCACGTGGCGGAGCAGGAGGCGCAGGCAGGCGCACGGGCGAGCGCGGTGCAGCGGGGGCGTGTGCCACGTGGCGTCTTTCGAGTGGCCCGCTGTGTACACGTGGCAGCAGAGGAGTGGATGGCACATCAGGCGCGGTCCACGGAGCAGGCGGGGAGGCGCCTCGGGCTACATGCAGGTCAGGGTGGCAGGCGGCGGGCGCAGGCGCACGTGGGCGCGGCGACCGAGCCGTTGACAAGCGGGTTCCGGCGCGTGGGCGCGCCACACGTCAGCGTGGGCGTGGGCCACCCGGCGCAACGCGGGCGGCCGGGTCGGCTGTGCGCTGTTCGGGGCCACGTGGCGCTTCCTGGCGGTTTCGGGCGTGATCGTACGGGCTTCGTGCAACTGGGTTTTCGGCACCCGAAACCAGGGACTCAGCGGGTATTTTCGCATTTGTTCGGCTGAGCTTATAAATAGGTCCCCTCCCTCTCCGTTCCTCTGTTTTCAGGATTTTTCGGAGCTGTTCTCCATGGGACTTCTACAGTGAAGTTCCTCCCCTCCATCTTCTCCACCCTTTGATGGATTCCCGAGATTTTTGGAGGCCTCGGTATCGGCGTTTTCTGCGACGCGGCGCACATCGACGCTCCTTGGATTTTTGCTTTTACCGTCGCTTTTCAGTCCGCGAGACCCCCTGGATCACCCCGATGATTTTTTGAGCCGATTTTTGCGGCATCGCGTTCACGAGAGGTACGCCTTCGATTTTCGTGTTGAGTACTTTGCTCCATTTCAGGTTTTTGGCATGGTTCCCGAGGTATCTTTTGACCCTATTGTACTGCTGCGAGGTATAGGACAGCGGTGGAGTATTGTTGGGATTTCTCGGCCTACGGGCATCGGAACGAGACGTATGAGGACTCGATCGGCATCTACACTTCGAGAGGAACGCGCCCGTATTTTTATTAGAATTTTTGGAGGACTCTTCGAAGGTGATAATTAAGCTTCTTTGCGACTGATTTTCTTTAGGCTTGTGTTCGTGAAGGATTTGGCTTACGGCGATGTTCTAATTGTTTCTTGGCCTACAGGTGTTGGAAAGAGGTGTATAAATACTCGATTTGGATCTACTCATCGCGAGGATCGCAACCGTGATTTATTTGAATTTTTCGGAGGACTGCACGTAGGTGAAAAGTCCCCTTCTCTGTGCTATTTTGGCAAAACAGCAAATGCTGTTTGGTGTGTGTGGGGTATTGACTAGTGTGTTGTGGTTGTGATGTGGGTTGGAGCTGAGGCTCGTGCGATCGTGTACCGAGGGTGCGGTTTCGGCGGAGGTTGATAGCGAGTGACTGCGTACTTCACCGACTTCGGCTTTGCCTGTGGAAAGCGTTTCAGGTGGGTTGCTTTGTCCCCAGAACCGGTGGACGGTTCTCTAATTCTATCTGATAGAATGCATGCATGTTTAGGGTACATTATCTGTGATTGAGAGGTAAGCTTAGTAATGATGATTGTCTAAGAGAATTGCAAGATTAATATTCATGTTATATATTATGAGGACTTGCTTGATTCGGATATCCATGTTGGTGATTAGTGAAAGCTTACCTAAGGGATTGTTACCCTATGTGATTATTAGCATGCCATGTTAGCACATAGCCTTTATGAGATTTGATTATGCGATGGGGCAGGATTATGTATCTATGTGCAGATATCACTTTGATCGTGGATTATGGACATGTGTCGTTGATGAGTGATTTAGGCATGTTGGTTATATCCTTGTGGAGCTAATATGTGATTTACTCCCTTTTATCTTTCTTGAGGACAATGCATGCTTGTATGGACATCAAGATAGGCCATCTTTTATCGCTATACTATCATGTTGGAACTTGACTTAGGAGAAACCATGTTTGCTTCTTTTCTCCTTATTCGTTAGTTAGGTGATTTTTGTTGCTCGGGTTTGAGCAAGGGTTTGGGATAGTGTAGTCGAGACTTCGAGTCTGGGGCAGGTTGGACTTGATTGTGGGTTGTGGGTGTTACGGTGATCGCGGATATTGGGCGGTTGACCGGATATGTACTTGTGCATCAGATTGGGTATCAGATTTCCTTTAATGGATGGAGTTTTCCACTTATTGTTTACTGTTGTATCAGATTGGGAATCGGGTTTTCCTTTAGTGGATGGGTTTTCCCACTTTGATCAGAGTCGTGATCCAGTCCTGCTATATTATGATACTTATGATACTTGTTACAGTGATACTTTACTCGTGTGGGTCGATCCCCTCGAGTGCCACTACGGAGTAGGTTTTAGACCGTGACGGGTGCCGGTCAGTTGGATAGTTGAAGATACTTAGTTCGTGAGATTGATGACAGAGCGGGCAGTATCGGGTTTTATACCGGTTCATTTGATTGGGTTTATTCGGACAGATACTTTTATTGTTGCACTCGTGCCTGGGGGCTGAGTGGAGTCTGGTAGCTGAGATTAGACCAGTGCTCGTGTTGTTGGGAGCCGTTTGGATTGACGGTGGTCCCGTGTCGTTGAGAGTACTTCGACCGTTGTGCGAGATGTTGAGGATCTTGAGTCTATCCGTTCTGAGAGAGAGCGTAGATTTCGACTATAGCCTGCAGGTGCCACTATTCGATAGCGAGTTAGTCCGATTGGACACCCTACGTGGATACACTAGGGAGGCGCAGGCTTGACTGGACCAGATGTGGCAGTCAGCTCGATTGGGTCGATCGTGCACCTCGTGTGCGAGTGGTTGCATACCTTTCATTGGTTTTTCCCTATTTTAGCATTTAGATAGAGGCATGGTAGCTGTAGAGTATCTCCAGCTTTCTTGTTCAGTTTTTACTGCATGGTTATCTTATGCCTCTAGTAGACTTAGTCGGCAGACCGTCGGGCCTGGTGGCGGTACCCACTGAGAACTCCCTTTTTGGTGTAGTTCTCACACCCGTTGGGGGTTTTCCCCCTCCTTTTTCTTTCCTCTTCTTTGTTTTGCAGAGTCTTAGCGGGTGTTGCTGATTCTATGGTTGATGTTCGAGGCGAGGGAGTCGCGAGCTAGATCCCTACCCGTCTGTGGAGAGTAGCGGTACCCCTTCATTGGAGATCCTGAGTACAGTCAGTAGACTAGTTTTATTTCCACTTTTGACTATTGTATTGTGAGGATCTGACTTGTACTGAGAGCCTGTACACTGATGTGTTATTTTAGTTTACCTCCCTATTGAGTTCTGGGTTATTGTATCAAAGGATTTTGTATATGATCATATTTGGGAGATGGATATTGTATTATTATTTCCAGTTGTATAGATGGTTGGTTTTTAGTTTTACAGCAGTTTTATTTTTATAGCTCTGATATCTGTTTAGCTGTAGTACCTTTTCTTGCAGGTAGGACGCTTCGCCTATGCGGGGTTTTGCATAGACGGCGGATCTGTTGGCGAGCCCGGGTCGCAGTTTCGACCCCGGGGCGTGACAGATTAGAGTGGTATCAGAGCCTAGGTTGTAGATCATGGTGGACTTAGAAACCCTAGGCTTATGGTTTGACCCTTGGATGACTTCGTGAGAGTTGTGATTTATAGCAAGAGTCCTTATTGAGTTTTATACCTCTCCCAAGGGACGGGATGAGTGATTGGCATGTTTATTTTCCTAAGTGATTATGTTGGCTGCAGACAACATAATGCTGCGGAATGGGTGACATGCTCTAGACTTTCGCTAGATTGGGTCGAGTGGTTGTTGTGTGCTGTTTTGCGGTTTGTCGTGGTGCGCGGTGTCTCCCCGATGCTGGGTTTTGACCCGTGTGCATCCTGTCGCAGCAGTTGAGCCTGAGTGGTTAGATTTGGGCCGGATACCCAGATTGAGGTCAGAGAGCTCCGGAGCCAGATGGCAGGATTATCAGTGGCATATCAGCGGCGGAGTGAGCAGCTGGTTTAGGTGACACAGTTGTCGGAGCACTGAGTAGCCCCTTCCGTGCCAACGTTTAATGTCGAGGCACCGGGGCAGGGTGGATAGTTGACAGCTGAGGAGCTGTGGGACATCATCGATTGATTGAGCCAGTTTCGGCAGATGAACCACCCCGATTCGTAGGATTGAGCTTGGAGCCTGTGGAGGCGGAATCGTGGTTGGTGGTGATAGAGAGACTATTTGAGAGCCTCCTTGTGCCTGAGAGTTTACGCAGTTGTTGAACTGCGCGCTCCATGTTAGAGGGATGTGGTGCATAAGATATGTGTGACCGGGAGTGGATTGCGCCAGGATATCTTTCAGCCTATTCAGTCCCTCCGTTACAGATTTTGGATGCCTCGATGGAGTAGGCGTTGTGTATGGAGTGTGGCGCTGCAGTTCCTTTGGATAGGGATCTGCCATCAGAGGCGAGTTCTAGATAGAGGCGCTTGGCGCCGGGTGATGGAGGACAGATCGACCGGCAGAGGCATTCCAGATTTCTTCTCCAGGGTAGTGGATTTCTGAGATGCCAGAGATCGAGTGGACCCCGATGGAAGCTTCAGCATCGGTATCAGCAGCAGCGGTAGCATGGATATGTTATCTGCTGAGGGCCGTATTCGTCACCCTAGTGTGGGCAGAGGCAGAGGTCGTGCTCCCTATGTGGTTAATCAAGATATGTTCTGGCAGACTGAGCGACGACCACCTTCATTGAGCGGATGAGTCTGTGTCGCCTGGTTGGAGGGCGCCATGGCAGTGGATCGGGTTGTCGCAGGTGTAATTTCATCAGTTAGAGCATTTTGCATCACTGCATGGACTAGAGGCAGAGTCGTTACCACGTGCACTAGAGGTACAGGTTACTGTTGGTGTCGTGCATGTGGAGAAGGCTTGTGGATTATGTCCAGTGCAGTTGAGGTCGCGAGTTATACCGACAGACTTTTGGTATTGTGTCAGTTCAGTGTTTTGACCCAGTGCGTGGGATTGGTTGGCACAGTACCACATGATGTTTGACTGCAGAGAGAGATGGCTATGAACTTCTGCGAGGCAGACAAGAAGAGACTTGTTTGTAGAGACAGTTAGAGCACACAGGTTACAGCGACAATGTGAGAGGTGCCTACGGCGGCACCGGGACTCAAGGATATCCCTGTTGCCCGTGAGATCCCAAGTGTGAGTCCACCTGAGCTGACGATGATGCCGCTGGTTAAGGAGATTGAGATTGCGATTGACGTGGTTCTGGGAACCGCGCCAACCTCGACAGCACCTCATTGGATATCGCCGGTAGAGCTGAGAGAGCTGATGGCGCAGTCGCAAGATCTGATGGATCGAGGGGTCTGTTTGACCTAGTGCCACGCCGTTGATACATGGTGGTGATGCCACGTCGTTGATACACGACTGTGAGGGTCCTTTTATGGTTTGAGTGTAGACAGGTCCGGGTTGTATTTAGGACCTTTTGATGGAGTTATACTCCGGCAGTGGTTTGGTCATGATGCACGTATCTAATTTGGATCATACAGCTGAGTACTTTGCCAAGACGGCGTTCAGGACACGGTAGGGGCATTATGAGCTCATGGTGAGGCCAAGTGGATTGACTAATGCCCTGCCGCTCTTACGATTTGAGGAATTGTGTGTTCCAGCTGTACTTTGATGGATGGGTAGCGGTATTCTCCAGGGATATTTTGATTTACCCCCAGAATGACTTGGAGTAGGAGGAGCACGTGTAGATGGTGCTACAATGTCTGCGCGGAGGAAGCTGTATGCCAAGTCGTTGAGGTGCAAGTTTTAGCTTCGAGAGCATATCTTCTTAGGTTACATTGTTCTAGCCATAGGAGCTACGGTGGAAATCCGGCCAAAGTGCATGCTATTCGAGAATTGGCCGAGGCTGACATTGATTGTTGAGGGAAGAATTCCTTGGACTGGGTGGTGCTAGCAGAGTTTATTGAAGGGATAAGGGGAATGATACCAGCGCCAATTTTTGCATTGCTAATGATGGGAGTTGGATTTGCGAGTTTAGTGATGCCTCCTTTAGTGGCTGTGGAGTTGCTGTTGGATTTTATTAGACATCTAGGATCACCCCGACAGGGCCACTATAGTGGCGGATACCTTGAGCAGGAGAGCTGTCTGGGGTTGAGTTTGATGATTCCACAGTTGGCGCCGTGTAGAGTTTTTGAGGCAAGCAGGGCTTGAGGTTGTGTCCCTGGGGGTCCCTTTTGATGGTAGACTGCGGCTGAGCAGTCCACTCGGATGGTTAGGATCCGGGAGTGACCGAGTGAGGACCCCACCTGTTAGGGCTCCTTTCCTTATTGGATGATCGTGTGGGTGGGTTTTGGGTCGCCCTGGCTGAGTTGGCACCAGGGAGTAGTTTTGGTGCATGCTGCACTGGTTGTTCGTTTATTTTTTCCCCAGCTTCCTTGATGGAATCCTCGAGGTTTTTCCACGTCTCAGCTCAGGAGTGTTATGTTTTTGGATCCCTCGCCCGTGATTGACTCGCTCCATTTGAGATCTGTGAGTGCTTGGAGTACGAGGGACACCCGTTGCGAATTCTGGCTCGTGAGATAAGAGAATTTCGCAGCCGGGCCATGCTGTACCGGTTATTGTTGATGATGATGAGTAATCACGGGGAGTGTGTGGTGACTTGGGAGCTAAAGACGGTGATGTTGAGTACCTATCCTTGGTATTGGAGACTCCCTTTTGAGTTGTGTTAGTTTTGAGGACGAAACTTTCTTTTAGTGGGGGAGGATGTGAGGACCCGAATCCCCATGTAAGGATTACTGTTACATCAGCAGCTTATGGAGGCCTATGTGGTGTGTCGGCGGTGTTTGTGTGCGTATTGGACACAAGTGTTGGACTCAGTGTGTAAAATAGATCACAAGTGCATTCGGATGCCCCGTCGAATTTTAGAGGTGATTTTGCGCGAAACGGACATTAGATTTGGATTAAGCACGGAAAAACGATGGAAATCAACTACTTGGTTGTATTCTTCTGAGTCCAGACGCCCGAAAACGGACACCCGGAAGATTTCAGTGTTTTCGGGTGCACGGTGGACCGAGGGTGTGCCACGTGGCGGTTTCTGATTGGCGCCGTACGCCACGTGGCAGAGCAGGAGGCGCGGCGCAGTGGGCCCGGCCCACGGGAGCAGGCGCGGGCAGCGCAGGCGCGCGGGCAGGCGCGCGGGCGAGCGCGGTGCAGCGGTGGCGTGTGCCATGTGGCGTCTTTCGAGTGGCCCGCTGTGTACACGTGGCAGCAGAGGAGTGGTTGGCGCATCAGGCACGGTCCACAGAGCAGGCGGGGAGACGCCTCGGGCTGCGTGCAGGTCAGGATGGCAGGCGGCAGGCGCAGGCACATGTGGGCGCGGAGACAGAGCCGTTGATAAGCGGGTTCCCGCGCGTGGGCGCGCCACGCGTCAGAGTTGGCGCGGGCCACGCGGCGCAACGCGGGCGGCCGGGTCGGTTGTGCGTTGTTCGGGGCCACGTGGCGCTTCCTGGCGGTTTCGGGCTTCGTGCGACCGAGTTTTCGGCGCCCGCACCCAGGGACTCAGCGGGTATTTTTGCATTTGTTCGGCTGAGCCTATAAATAGGTCCCCTCCCTCTCCGTTCCTCTGTTTTCCAGATTTTTCGGGGCTGTTCTCCGTGGGACTTCTACAGTGAAGTTCCTCCCCTCCCTCTTCTCCACACTTTGATAGATTCCCGAGATTTTTGGAGGCCTCGGTATCAGCATTTTCTGCGACACGGCGCACATCGACGCTCCTTGGATTTTTGTTTTTACCGTCGCTTTTCAGTCCGCGAGATCCCTTGGATCACCCCGATGATGTTTTGAGCTGATTTTTGCGGCAGCGCGTTCACGAGAGGTACGTTTTCGATTTCTGTGTTGAGTACTTTGCTCTGTTTTTGGTTTTTGGCATGGTTCCTGAGGTATCTTTTGACCCTATTGTACTGCTGCGAGGTATAGGACAGCAGTGGAGTATTGTTGGGATTTCTCGGCCTACGGGCATCGGAACAAGACGTATGAGGACTCGATCGGCATCTACACTTCGAGAGGAATGCGTCCGTATTTTTATTAGAATTTTTGGAGGACTCTTCGAAGGTGATAATTAAGCTTCTTTGGGACTGATTTTCTACAGGTTTGTGTTCGTGAAGGATTTGGCATACGGCGATGTTCTAATTGTTTCTTGGCCTACAGGTGTCGGAACAAGGTGTATAAATACTCGATTTGGATCTATAAATACTCGATTTGGATCTACTCGTCGCGAGGATCGCAACCATAATTTTTTTGGATTTTTTGGAGGACTGCACGCAGGTGAAAAGTCCCCTTCTCTATGCTGTTTTGGCAAAACAGCAAACACTGTTTGGTGTGTGTGGGGTATTGACTAGTGTGTTGTGGTTTTGATGTGGGTTGGAGCTGAGGCTCGTGCGATCGTGTACCGAGGGTGCGGTTTCGGCGGAGGTTGATAGCGAGTGACTGCGCACTTCACCGACTTCGGCTTTGCCTGCGGAAAGCGTTTCAGGTGGGTTGCTTTGTCCCCAGAACCGGTGGACGGTTCTCTACTTCTATCTGATAGAATGCATGCATGTTTAGGGTACATTGTTTGTGATTGAGAGGTAAGCTTAGTAATGATGATTGTTGTCACGCCCCGGGGGTTTAAAATAAGCAAAAAACGTGTACATTTTTTTTTTTTTTTTTATAAGTACACCCGCCGGGCACGTGCGCAGATCCGCCACACATACAAGTTCACCCCGCAAACGGATTGAGTCTCCTTTGTATATGCACGGCGTCGCAAGCATAAATCGTACTTTAACCACACTAGCCAATAAGTTAAGTTGAGGAAAAAATATCATCATGCGCAATAACTAAGCCGGCCACCTACATTTTGAAAGGATAAATCCACGGGTTGTAAAACGGTGCCCACACGACACCTAAATTTTATTAAATATTTTCGCAATCTTTTTACTTGATTTGAAAAGAGTGGCCGAAACAACAACTAGTAAGGGAAAACGTTCATCCACGATAAAACACAGTTCAAACCCAACATCCACAATAATGTATCACACGCACATAAGCTAACTAACCGAAATAATCAAAACGTAAGTAAAAAAAAGGTCACCAGCCACTAATCGGGCTAAGATCCTCAAGTCGCGGCCTCACTGTCGTCCCGGATCCCATCCCTGACCGAACCTGTCACAGTGTGGGAAGTCAGTGACCAAAGAGTAAGAGGTAGATGTAGAACAAATAAGATGCTATAAGTACTGAAAGGAAAGCAAACCGATAAACCAGAGCATCCAAAATTTTCCCTCATGAATCCACAATACCCCTATAAGTCAGAACGGAATACCTGCCAAAAGGTCTAAGGACCCTCAGCGAAACGAAACACCTGCCAAAAGGTCTAAGGACCCCCAGCGAAACGAAACACCTTGCTCTCACCTTGGTGCTTTTAACCCCTCTACAGTACTTGTGCGGCACCATAAGTAACCGTAAGGGGTCCCCACCACGTCACCTTGTGGGGTACACGGGTCAACGTACCATCTCTCCGGAAAAGTACACCGATGCGGTGGCCAAACCGCTGGTGTGCGCGTAAGCAACCATGAGCATAAGGACCGAAGTCGATGTGAGATATAGAGCACCGCGACACCAGTCGCAACAGATAGTAATTAAAGGGATACTCATGCGAAAAGGGGTTAGTTGAAAACCATCAGCACATCTACTTTACTCTTACATAGAACATGATAACACCTTACTTTAAAAAGGACGCATGAAAAGGGTACCCACCTTGAGTCGCGTTGAACAGAACACCTGAAACCGTCCTGCGCCCATGCACGACTCCCGGACCCCTAAAAGTCCCCAACAAAAACATCAGTAACACTTAACTTAAAAGCCCAGACCACCCGAGTAAAAACCGAGACTAGAAAATGCATGAGAAGAAATAAAACGGGGCGGCGGCGACTTGGCAACGGCGGCGGCAGCAGCAGCGGCGCAACGGCGAACAGTGCGGCCCCGCGCGGGTACCTGCCCCGTGCGGGCGCCGCATGCGGTGCGGCCCTATGCGGCGGGCCCCGCGTGGGCACCAGCCCCGCGCGGGTGTAATGTCACGACCTATCCTGCATTTCTTTAATCCCTTTCGGGATAAATTGGTTGTTAGGGGCTTATTTTATCGAGTTTTCTTGGGTAGAACGTTGGCGCATGCGGGTATTTTTCTATGATAGAGCCCGAAAAATGGTGAATGGCAGTGTGATCGGATCTGAAATCCGACTTACGGATCTCCCGGAATGGGGTTTTGATGGTCGCGACATCCGTAGTGTGCACCGGAATCCGTGCTAAGAGTTTGGCACGCTTTTCGAGGAGATGGCGATTTTATCTCTTGTAACCCAAATTAAAAATATTTTTAAATTACCGGATATGGGGATTTTCCCTTTATACGTACATATGAAAAGGGAAAAGAAAATAAATTATTAAAAAAAGATAATTATACCTCGTTTACCGAAAAGAAAACCCTAGTTTTAAAAGATCGTCTCCTCAAACCCTTCCCTCTTGTGCATGCCGAAGACCAAAACGAAACCCTAGTTCGGAGATAGAAAAGAGAGCGGATCCTCCACTTACTTCGATCGACGTGCCGGAAGCCGGGAACGAGACGTCACCGTCATCGGAGGGCGGATTCGGTTTCTCACCACCGCAAAGAACGGAGATCAGGATCGCGTAGCCTCCTCCATCGGAGCAAGGTTAGCGATCGTTAATTCTCTTTCGTCGGTTTAATCGTGGGTTTTTCGTGCTCTTTTGCGATTGGTTTTGATCGGTGTTTTGTTCGTGTTTTTGACCGGTTTTGATCGATGGTTTTAATCGGTCTTGATCGGAGGTTTGATCGGGTTTCCGATCAGTGTTTCATTTGGTTTTTGATCGATGGTTTTATCGTTGGAGTTGCCCGTGGTTTTGTTTGGGTTAATTGGGTGTTCCGTCCGAGCATGGGGGGAGTTAACGGGAAGCCGCCGCCGCCATTGTTAAACGGGAGGCCGCCGCCGCCGTTATCATGTTCACGAGGTCGTCGCCGCAGCCGCCGTGGTCGCGTGGTCGCAGCCGGAGCCGGAAAAGACGACGAAATCGGAAAATTAGAGCAAAACGGGTTTACTGTTCATGGAAGCCCAGGCCGCAGCCGCGCGGTCCACGCTCCAGGCGTGGACCCGGCACAGGGTTCGGCTCTCCCTCCGGTGAATCCCGCTACACCGGCCCGGCCTGCGACGCCTGCACCCGCCCGGCCCAGCGTGCGCGGTGCACGCGTTGGGCGTGCACCCGGTGCGCTCCGCCGCGGCGGCGGGGGTGGACCCGGTGTGCGCCTTTTTCCCGTGCGCGGCCCGGCCCAGGCCACAGCGGTCTACCGCATAGCGCGCGCCCGATCTGCGACACCGACTTCACTGTAGCCGTAGGTGTGATGACCTGGATCTCCGCAGAGCTGTTGCAGTGCGTTGGGTGGCTTCTGGAGGCCTACGGGGTGTGTTGGAGGTGTTTGTCCACAAATTGGACACAAGTGTTGGACTTCGGGCTTAAAATGGATCACGTGAGTGATCGGAGGACCCCGTTGGACGTTTAGAAGTAGTTTCGCGCGAAGCGGATATTAAAAATGGACTCAGCGCGAAGTTTGGACCAAGGAACACCTTTCCGGATGCCTTCGGCAATTTTTAGAGTTAGAATTTGGCAAATCGGACACTGGATTTGGATTCAGCGCGCGAAAACGGTGAAAATGGACTATTTACTTGTATTTTTCGGAGTCCGGATGCAAAAGCGTGTTTTTCGAGGCTTGGGGTTACTGTTCCGGCCGGCGGGCAGCGCCGGCGGCGGCGGAGGGCGGCGGCGCTGGCTCGGGCAGGCGCTGGCGCGGCGGCGGGCAAGCGCGGGCAGCGCGCAGAGCGCGGGCAGGCGCACGGTCCACGGGCCGGCGTGCACCGGAGGGCAGGACACATGGCAGCTGGCGGTAGGCTGGTGCAGTGGACCGGGTTCATGGAGCAGGAGCGGGTGGCCTCGGGGCGCGTGCGTGCAGAGGGCGCAGGCGCGCACGTGGGCCGCGTTGACGCGTTTTCCCTCGATCGGGCGTGCCACGCGTCGGCGCCGCGTTGGGCCACGCGTCGCGCGGTGGATGGCCCGCGCGGCTGTCCGTTGTTCGCGGGGCGACGTGGAGGCCCGTGGGGGATTCGGGCCAGCACAGTGTTGGGTCGGGCCCAACACTGTAGCGGCCCGAATTTTCCGGGCGCCCGGAAGTGGGGACTCAAGCGTCATTTTCCGATTTGTTTCTTCCAACCTATATATAGGCCAAGAACGCAGCAGAGAGCTCTTTTCCTGCTCATCTTCTCATAGTGCGGCCTTCACAAGAATTCCTCCTCTCCCAGAGCTGGTTCCATCTTCAGATTCCCGGATTTTTCCGCGACACGCATCCCAAGGTTTTCATTTTTACGGCGCAGCGCGACGCTCGTTCATTTGTGATCTCCTTCGTCGCGGTTTGGGTGCGAGGACTCCACCGGCTTTCTCCGACCACCGTTTTCATCGATTCTTGCGCCGTTGTCTTCAGGACAGGTAGGGCTACGATCTTCGTGATTTGAGTTTCCACTTGTTTCGAGTTTATCTTCGAGTTTCCCGAGCTTTCATTTGACCCTTTTTCTTGGGCGGAGTTTTGGACAGCACTGTGGTATTTTGGCGATATCTTTGCGCACAGGCATCGGATTGAGGCGTGCCAATAGGCGTTTTTCATCTACACAGCGTAAGAAACACCCTCGAATTTTTTGGGATTTTTCTGAGTATTTTCCGAAGGTGAACAATCCATTATTTTCAGTGTTTGATGCTATAGATCTCTGTACAGAATTCTTTGGGATGGTTCCCTTGCAGAATTTATATCTCAGTGTAGGAAACTCGGATTTGAACGTGCAGGTACTCGTTTCGACAGGCTCGTCGCAAGGATCACGACAGTATTTTTTTGGGAATTTTCTGTGCATAACTCGCAGGTGAAAATGGCACAACTTTGGACTGTTGGCATTGGGACAGCATGTTTTTGAGTTTAATTGTATGTTTTGGGGTAATTCTTGTACAGTGATCGCGGCGGTTTAGCTGTTTGGGCGAGAGCACTATTTGGACTTGGAATTAGCGATCGAGGTGGGTGGTTGTTATACTCCTCATTTTCTGACATACCCACTAGGAATATTATAGAGATTTTTATTGGAGCATTATGATCGATAATTGCTAATCTTATGAGCCTATCAGGTGAGACATATCATGTCGGGACTGTTATTGGGAAACTGCTAAGTTGGAATTATGATTGTATTTGGAACTTAAACATGCTGGCATGGACATAGTAGTAGTACATAATCTTGCATGTGGTAGCTAGTGGCATGTTGGACAATGTGAAATATCTTGTTGGTAGGTACTACTTGGGGCTCCTTTGGACATGTATAGGTGGATGGTTATGAGAGGGTAGTCAGTGGATTTTTTTAGACATGTGTAAATGCTTATTGACTTTAGCATGATGGTTATATCTATGCAGAACTATTACCTAGTACACATGTGGGACTATTAGTTGTTATACTCCTTTCTAATTGCATGAGGACAATTACATGCTTGTATGGACATCTAGATAGGCCATTTCTTATCGCTACACTATCATGCTGGAACTTGACTTAGGAGAAACCTTGTTTGCTTCTGTTCTCCTTATTCTTTAGTCAGGTGGTTATTGTTGCTCGGGTTTGAGCAGGGGTTTGGGATAGTGTAGCCGGGGCCTGGATTGTGGATTGTGGGTTTTGCGGCAACCGCGGATATTGGGCGGTTGACCAGATGTCGGTTATAGGACATCGGTGGTAGGACATGATTATGGACTAGAGGGCTTTGTGGCAACCGCGGATTTTGGGCGGTTGACCGGAGGTCAGGGGTTGGACTTGATGTAGTCGGTAGAGTTACGGCTACCGCGGATAGTAGGCGGTTGACCGGATACATATCATTTTACCCGATTTTGGATTGGGGGATTATAGGGGCTACCGCGGACAGTAGGCGGTTGACCGGATGTCGGATGTGGGACATGATTGTGATTGTGGGTTATTTCGGCGACTGCGGATATTGGGCGGTTGACCGGAGGTCGGTTGTGAGACCTGGTTGTGGATTGTGAGGTATTGCGGCGATCGCGGATTTTGGGCGATTGACCGGATGTTCATTTGTGCATCAGATTGGGGATCAGTTTTCTTTTAGTGGAGGGGTGTGTTCCACTGGGGCTTTATAGTTGTGATCCAGTCCTGCCTTTGATACTTATCACACCGGCGCGGTTATTGCCCGGTGATACTTTCCTCGTGTGGGTCGCTCCCCTCGAGTTCCCCTCCGGAGGCCGGGGTCAGACAGTTATTGACAGTTTTGCTATCACATCGGCGCGGCTTATTTGCCCGATGATGAGGGCGGCAGCAGGAGTTTTGCTATCACATCGGCGCGGCTTATTTGCTCGATGATGAGGGCGGCAGCAGGAGTTTTGCTATCACATCGGCGCGCTTACTTGCCCGATGATGAGGGCGGTACAGATTGGGTTCATCTGGGACGGTTGGTTACTGTTGCATATGGTTATTCCAGTCTAGGACTGCATTTTAGAGGCATAGTAGTGGTAGTTTTTCCTTTACAGTAGTTTTATTACTTACCACTCTTCTTCCCCTTCTTGCCTCTAGTAGACCTAGTGGGTGCGTCAGGGCGTGAGGCTTTACCCACTAGGGGAGGCTACTGGTTTACTAGTAGTTCTCACCCCCATTCTTTTTTCCTCTTTTTTCTTCTCCCTTGTTTTGCAGAGTCTTCTGCGGGTGCTGCTGGGCTTTCAGCGGCGGGTCGAGGAGAGAGGCGGCTGAGTAGATAGATCTCGAGGCAGGATGAGCGTGTTAGCTGGACTGTTGGTGTACCCATGTTCCTCAGACGGTTGTTCTTTTACTTTTGGGACTGGCTTTTGCCAGCAGGTTGTATTTATTTTTGGTGAGCTGGGAGAGACAGATGTATCATTTATACAGATGTATTGTATTTTATTTCCAGCTTCAGTCTGAGATGCATTAGTTTTAGTTCAGCTCTGTTTTTATTTCTCTTTTATTATTATCTCTTATATCTGAGCAGGTTTGGCGCTTTGTGTACGCGGAAAATACCGTGTGCACGGCGGATCTGTAGACGGGCCCGGGTTCTGGTTTACACCCGGAGCGTGACAGTAGGCCCGGTCCACGCCTATCCTGTGCTCCAGCGGTCCACCGATCTATGCTCCCGGTCTGTGCCGCCGCCACCCTTGGCCGCAGACCCGGTCCACACCTGGCTTCGTGCACCAGCCCCCAGCCCGGAAGCCCGGAAGCCCGGTAACTCCGTTTGGCCCGTTGTTGACCCGTTTTTCACCGTTTTGAGCGCCGTTTTCACCGCTTGGATCACAGTTTCCGCCGTTTTTATTAGCATGGCCACCCGGGGTCATTTAGGCCACCGTTTCGCCATGTCATGTGCTAGTTTCGCACGTCGCCGTCGCTCCGCGCCTTGACAAAATCGTCGAGGTCGCGCCGTCGGGCCTTTTTCTCATCGTTTTCGCCGTCGGGGTTTCCTCGGCTTGACCGTTGACGTCCCGAGTTGGCTACCAGATGAGAAATTGGGTTTTGTTGGATTTCCGCTAGCGGAGTTGGGTTCTGATGGGGTTCGCGATGATATAGTCGCGGTCCTGTTGTTGTTAACCATCGGTTTTACCGTCGGAGATCCGGTTTGATCCGAGTTTTACGGTTTTGCTTGACAGTTTTGACTCGACGGTTTTTGATGGACGACGCGGTCCTCTTGGCACAGTGATTTTAGTTTTTCGTCGGCTTATTGTTTTGGGATAGAAGGGATTCATGTTACAGTGGTCTGGACCACTGATTTTGCCTGTTTAGGGTAAAGTGTTAAATTGTGTTTTTGGTTATTTTATTAGGCCGCGTAAAGTTCTGATTGCTTAGGAGGGTCACGGGCGCGGTCGTTTATCTTCGTTTCAGGTGGGTACCCTTATCCAAGGAAGGGGGAGGCCTCCAGACCCTCCCCTACCCTTTTGTTATGGTTATTAGTGGTAGCTTTTAATATGTGAGAATGTTAGAGCCGGTTGTATAACACCCCAAGAGTTAAAACAAGATGGTTCAACCCCGGTTTATCTACTGAGTTCTTATGCTACTTTGGTGCGACTGAGTGTCGCGGGAGGCGTACGACACAGGTTTGACGATTGATATGCTCATGGCGCTTGCACGCACACCAGCGGTTTGGCCACCGTGTCGGTGTACTTTTCCGGAAAGGTGGTCTGAGGACCCGTGAACCCCACGCGGCTATGTGTGTGGGGGCCCCCTTGCGGCTATTTGCGGGGCTGCATTCGTGCAGTGGGGGGTTACTTTGCACCAGGTTCTGAGCGGGAGATTGATGAACCCCACGCGGCTATGTGCGTGGGGGCCCCCTTGCGGCTATTTGCGGAGCTGCATTCGTGCAGTGGGGGGTTTCTTTACACCAGGTTCTGAGCGGGATGACTTCTTTTGCCTGATGTCCTTGGACCAACGTGGCGGTATTGTGCTGGGTTTTTGGTGAGATTCGTTGAGTAGCTTGTTGGGGTTGTGGATGCCCTGGTTATCGGTTTGTCTTTATTTCAGTATTTATTGCATCATACCTATTTACATCTACTCTTTTTGTCACTGACTCCCCACACTGTGACAGGTCCGTTCGGGAGTGGGATCCGGGACAACGGTGAGGCTACGTCATAGAGTACTTTAGCCCTTTGAGGCTGGTGACACATTTTACTTTTTTTTGGTTATCTGGTTGTTTGGTTAGTATGTTTGTGGGTGCCTTATGTGTAGATTGTTGTGAATGTTGGATTGAACACTTGACTTGATGTTGGACCGTCCTCTATTATGTTTTTACTAGACTTGTATGCGGCAGGTTTCTAAATGAAAAAGTGTTTGCGAAAACGTCTTCAAAACTGGGTGTCGTGTGGGCACCGTTTTACAAACCCGTGGATTTATCCTTTCGAAGTTATGTAGCCGCCGAGAATGAGAATGTGAACATGTTTTAAAAACAGGGTGTCGAGTGGACACCGTTTTAGTAATCTTTGTGAACGTATTAGTAGTTGTGATAGATTGTAATCCTTCCCCTTGTTTTTCATTTGGACTGTGTGGTTAAAGCTTGTATCGTGATGGTGACGCCGTGCATATACAAAGGAGACTCCGTCCGTGGGGTGAATTTGTATATGTGGCGGGTCTGGCACGTACCGGAGAGTTAAGTTCTTTCTAAAGAAAAAAGAAAAAAAAAATTACACGTTTTTCGCTTACTTAAAACCTCCGGGGCGTGACAGCAGGCGCGCTGCCTGCGGAGCGACCCCACGCGGGCACCAGCCCCGCACAGGCGCGCTGCAACGGAGCAGCCCCGCGCGGCGCGCCGCATGCGATGCGGCCCCGCGTGGGCGCACTGCAGCGACGCGGCCCGGTGCGGGCACCAGTCCCACGCGGGTGTGCTGCCCGTGGAGCGGCCCCGCGCGGCGCCGCATGCGGTGCGGCCCCGCGCGGGCACCAGCCCCGCGCGGGCGCCGCATGCGGTGCGCCCGCGGGCCGCAGGCGATGCGGCGGCGGTCACGTGGCGCGGCACGTCCGTACACCGCAACGGCGGTGCTCCGGGACATCGCGGCGGCGGTGCTCTATGGCATCGCGGCGGCGACGGCAAATGCGAAACAAAGCAAAGAACGGCGAAACCCTAAAAGCCAAAAACGCCAAACTCTAAAACGACGATACGCGAGAGATAAACGCCGCTAACCTTGATCTAACGGAGAAGTGTGAGGACCTGAATTTTCGCAAGAGGATTACTGTTGGATCAACGGAGCTTCTGCAGTGTGTTTGGCAGCTTTAGAGGCCTTTACTGTGTATTGGAGGTGTTTGTGCACAAATTGGACACAGGTGTTGGATTCAGGGATTAAAATAGATCACGAGGGTAATCGGATGACCCCGTCGGATGTTTAGAAGGGGTTGCGCGTGAAACAGACTTTAGAAATGGACTCAATGCAAAATTTGGGTTAAAAACACTTGTCTGGATGCATTCGGCAAATTTTGGATTTAGAATTTGGCAAATCAGACACCGGATTTGGACTCAGCGCGCGAAAACGGTGAAAATGGACTATTTATTGGTATTTTTCGGAGCCCGGATGCGAAAACACGGATTTTGAGGCTTGGGTACTGTTCCGGCTACCGGCGGGCAGCGGCGGCGGCGGCGGGCAGCGGCGGAGCACGGCGGGCAGCGGCGGAGCACGGAGGCGCAGCGGCGCGGGCAGGCGCGCGGGCGCGCGGGCAGGCGCGCGGTCCACGGGCCGGCGTGCACCGGAGGGCAGGACACGTGGCGTGTTTGGGTTGGTCGGTGCAGTGGACTGGGACCACGGAGCAGCGCGGAGTGGTGCATGGACCGGGCGGACACGTGGCAGCTTCCAGTTGGCGGGCTCAGGAAGGCGGGGTCCACCGAGGTGCGGGAGGTCGCCTCGAGAACCGTGCCTGGCAGGGGCGTGCCAGGCGGCGTGCCAGGCGGCGCGCCGGGGTTGGTCGGGGCATCATTGCGGGCCACGTGGCGCCCGCTGATTCGCGGGCGCCACCACCCGTGTTGACCGGGGAGCGGCCACGCGGCACCCCGCAAGTGGCGGGGCTGGCTATCCGCTGTTATGCGGTGACGTGGCATTCCCCTGGTGATTCGGGCGCTGTGTGTTTGGTGCGGCACAGCGGATTCGGGCGCCCGGATCCGCTGTGGGCGCCCGAATCCAGGGACATGGGGTCATTTTGTGAATTGTTTTTCTCAGCCTATATATAGGCCGAGAACAACTTCAGAAAGCTTTTTCCCTGTTCCTCTTCTCACTGGGGGACCTTCACAAGACTTTCTCCTCTCCCAGAGCTGGTTTCATCTACAGATTCCTGGATTTTTCCGCGACACGCATCCTGAGGTTTTCATTTTTACGGCGCGGCGCGACACTTGTTCATCTGTGATCTCCTTCGTTGCAGTTTGGGTGCGAGGACTCCTCTGGCTTACTCCGACCACCGTTTTCGTCGATTCTTACGCCGTTGGCTTCACGACAGGTAGGGTAACGATCTTTGTGATTTGAGTTTCCCCTCGTTTCGAGTTTATCTTGGAGTTTCCCGAGCTTCCTTTTGACCCTTTTTCTTTCGCGGAGTTTTGGACAGCACTGTGGTATTTCGGCGATATCTTTGCGCACAGGCGTCGCATTGAGGCGTGCTAAGAGGCGT
>CM055065.1:13661493-13676249 GCA_029204045.2 Tillandsia leiboldiana
TTCCCCCTATCTCGATGATCTCATCTCCCCCATTTCTCTTCTCCCCCTTTTTTGTCACAAATTGTCAAACAGTGAACATACCAGACAAAAGGAAATCACTAACAGCATTAGTTCATAGAGAAAGAGAGATAAAAGCTCAGTTCCGGTATATAACAAAAACATAGATTGCGTACCGGTACTCGAAAGCAAAAATCAAATAATTTCTTGAAACAAATCTAGATTTTAGAATCTTTTCAAATACCGATTTGTATTCCATCAAGAAATCAATTTAAGTGCTTTAACCAATGAATTCACACAGATGCCATTCAATGCAATTAATTTCACGAAATTAAAAGATTTACTCCTAAATCATGAAAAACAAAGATAAAGCATTATAAACAGTTTTTCATGTTATCCATAAAAACCAGAAAAAGTATGTAAGCACTTTAGCGCATCAACTTTAAACAAAAGTCATCGTTTCATGCAACAAGAAATAGATTATACCAAATCTATCAAAAATACTCAAAAATGAAACGAAAATTTATGAAAATTAAAACCCTTAAAGTTGAACAACTTCAATCACATCTAACATGATCTTATGCGTAATGCCTTTATCAAATCATCAATTTGGTAAAGAAAATGAAATACCAAGATCAATAGATGTTTGAAATCCCAAATATGGTAGATAATATATCTAGACAATCTGTTGAAGAGAGTGGCTCTTTGAGCATCTTTCGTTAAAAATCCACCTTATACCAACCTTGAAATTTGACAGAGTCAAGTGTTTCAAAATGCATTTTATTTAATCAAAAATTGACAAAACCATGCTTGGTATACATGTGGTAGCTGCACACAGTACTCGGACGACCGAGGTGGTAGCTCTTTCCTCCATGTGGTGGTAGTTTTCACACTCCTCATTGGGATGTAACTCTTTCCACATCTTTTGAGCATTTTACTTTACTTTGACTCCCCCTCAATTGGCTATCAATTATTTAAGATATAAGGTATTCAACCAAAAATTGATCTCGCATTCATACTCGACTAAATAGTCAAATAAGATAATGACTATACCAAGAGATCATTGAGAGAGAAATTGACTTTGATCACTTAAAAGATGACTTAATTAACATAAATGATCATTGCAACATCGAAATATTATGATGTCAAAAGCATAATAGATTTCTAAATGCGTGAAAAGATGCAATTAAAGTCAATATGACCAATGCTCCAAGATTATGATTATGGAGTAAAGTTGATAATCCATATAAAATTAATTTGGAGTGAATGAACGTGAAATCCTTTTTATTCGATGCACTTGTTCGTTAAAACCCTTTTGTTTTTTAAAAAAAAACAAAACATAAAAACAAAGAGCATTGAAAACATGTAATGCAGAGATTCAGAAAGATATGAAAGGAAAACCAATCAAAGCATTACATACAGTCATAAGCTATTTAGAACTTAAGACAAGGAAAGATATCACCTTTCCGAATCCAAAATCGCTGGATTTTGGGTTGTCTTGATTCGTTGTGGCCGGGGGTTGTCCGCTTTGACTGTTGGTCCACCTTAGGTCTTTGCCTCGTAGTGATCCACTTGTATGATTGATGTTGTGGCTCGGACCTTTGGTGGGTTGAGTGAACTCCTTTGACTTGATGTGTCTTTTGATTTCGTTGAGTTCGCTCCGTAGATGAAGTTGCCGAAGGACTCTTCTTTCTTTTTTTCGGGCAATTCTTCACCAATTGTCCTTCAAGTCCACATAAGTGACAAGTTCTTCCTTTCAATTTCATTGTGGAACTTGAAGCATGCACAGTTTGGTCCTTTTTGAATCCCAAACCAACCTTGCTTGTTTGACCTAATCCGGACATACAATCTAGTTTCTTGGAACCGGTTGAAAGCCTTTGTATGTCGAATTTGAGTTCATGAACTTGCTTGGTCAAAACTTGGTTGGTGACATGAATCTCCTCAAACTGTTTTTCTAGAAAACCAATCTTGTCCATAAATGATTTAGCGTTTGTCTCCGATTGGTTTAGCTTTTCTTGGAGGATTTTATTGTTATTCAATAAACGTCCTTGTTCCTCCTCGAGATCATGAAGTTTTATCTTTAAAGCATGATTCTCGTCTTGAATCTCAAGTCGTTGCTTCCTCAACTTCTTAATATGTTTGGCCATCTTCTTTGATTCCGTAAGAAGTTGTTGATATGCCTCAACGAGTTCTTCTTCGTCCGACTCCCCCTCACTTGATGACTCTCCGCCGGTTGTTGATGTTTCATACAAAATCAAAGGAGTAGAGTCAGTGACTGAAGATGATAAACACAAATTAGAAGAGGGATTTTGAGAGGCATGAAAAGCAACGGCATTTTCCTCTTTACTTGAGGTCGATTCATTAGAAGAAGAATCGTCCCAAGTTTTCGCTTGCAAAGCCTTCTTTTTATATAATTTCGGAGAAGGACAATCCGTTGAAATATGGCCGTAGCCTTTGCATCTATAACATCGGATTTTCCCTTCGAATTCATCTTTTTCCTTAGAAGGTTTTGCAAGGCTTTTGAGGTAAGAGGATTTAGAATCCGATGATCCTTTAGATGGTTTCGTGGATGAAGATCCATCGGTTCGATTCTTCCAAAATTTCCGACGAAATTTCTTTGTGATCCGCGCCAATTGTTCTTCAAAATCGGCAAAAGAGATTTCATCGTCGGAACTTGATTCGCTATCTTCTTCCTTTGTTGATTTGAATGCAATACCTGTAAGCTTAGAAGAAGACTTGGAAGAAACTTGATTAGTAGGAAAAGTCATTTCATAAGTTTGCAAAGCACCTACTAATTCCTCTACACTCATCTCATCCGGATGACTAACAGTTTTAATGGCGGTAACTTTTGCCCTAAACCGTTCCGGAAGAGTCCGAAGTATCTTCCTTACAATTTTCGACTCCGGGATCTTTTCTCCTAAATTAGCACAAGTATTGATTACATTTTGAAGTCTAGTGTAATAATCTGTAAACAATTCATGCTCTTCCATATGAATAGAGTCAAATTGACTTGTAAGCATCTGGAGCTTTTGAATTTTTACAAGATTAGTACCCTCATGTGTAATTTTGAGAATATTCCAAATTTCCTTCACGGTTTCACACGCGAAAATTCGTGTAAATTCAGTCGATGAAAGAGAATTAAATAGAGCGTTCATACCTTTCCCATTGTAAGAAGATCTTTCAAATTCCTCTTTGGACCATCTAGAGCGAGGTTTTGGGGTAGTAGAATTTCCTACTTCCTCAATAGGATGCACCCAACCGTCTTCCACGGTTTGCCATACCCGCTCATCAATTGAGATGAGAAAAGCTCTCATCCGCACTTTCCAATAAGCATAATTGGTCCCATCAAAAAGAGGAGGTCTATAAATATTACCACTTCCACCCAACATGATAGATAAACCTAAAACCCTCTCTGATACCAATTGTAGGTTTTTATATATCCCGAAGGATCTAAATAGGTACTATCAAACAACTAGAGGGGGGGTGAATAGGTGTAATACTTATAAAACCAAATCTCAGTGCAAAATAAAAACCAATGCGGAAAATAAAAACAGCACACCGAGATATACGTGGAAACTCCAATCCAGGAGAAAAACCACGGGACCAACACGCAATAACAATCCACTAAGAATAGAAGAATAACAAGGTGATTACCGACTCCACGGACTCAACCCCTCCTTCAGCTTCTTCGGACCTTACGCTGACCGGTTGGACGTCCACGCAATAACAATCCACTAAGAAAAGAAGAATAACAAGGTGATTACCGTCTCCACGGATTCAACCCCTCCTTCAACTTCTTCGGACCTTGCGCTCCACCGATTGCACGTCCACTGCACACGTTCGAATCCACGAACGCCACTCGAATCCACGAGCACACGTTTCGAATCCACGAAACGCCTTTAGCACACCGAATCCACGATGCCACGTCGAATCC
Source organism: Tillandsia leiboldiana (assembly GCA_029204045.2). NCBI lineage: Eukaryota > Viridiplantae > Streptophyta > Magnoliopsida > Poales > Bromeliaceae > Tillandsia > Tillandsia leiboldiana. Next base: position 13,665,425 of record CM055065.1, read on the forward strand.
ACGACGGAAACTCAGCCGGTAAGAATATTGGCTTCGATGGTGATCCTTTGCTTAGATTATCAATGAAGATCCATGGGAAAAATCTCTAAGCAAAGATTAGATCAATTCGACAAAAGATATGTTCTTGAAAGAACCGTCGAATTGACCTAAAAGAGGCTATAAAGAAGAACGATAAAAACCTAGCCTCTAGGGTTGCTCTCAAGTGTTTTATCAATTGATCGGCCGTGCTCCCCACGTTTTTGAGAAACTCTAAATGTCTATTTATAGTTTAGAAACCTTTGGAAAGAGATAAAAATCAAAAACTTACCTTATCTGGAAATTTTCAGGACGGCGATCCGGATCGGATTTACTGTGATCCGGATCGTCGTAACGAGTCAGGCTATTCCAGAAAAACAGGGTTCGGGATCCAGATTGAAATGCTCGATCCGGATCGTTCATGTATTCCAGCAAAAACCCATGTTCGGGATCCGGATCGAAATGACCTTTGATCCGGATCGGATTTGCCAATGAACAAGCACCCTTCGGGATCCGAATTGGACTGTCTGATCCGGATCCTGAACATGTCCCATGTCCAGTTTTTGATTTTTATGCAATTAAAAATTCATCCAAGTGTTTCTACACTATAAGAAAGTATTCGGATCACCAAAATTATTTAGTTAACCATACCTGATCCTTTTGAATACTTTCTTCTTGAGATTGATGTAACTGAACCACAATTCTTCAACTTCAATCTTCAAGACTCAAGACACTGAGTGTCAACTTGAGCTCTTGTTGAATCTTCTCTAAGTCTTTGATTGCTGATTGACAATTTGATCCCTTTAAGACTCCGACTCAACTCACTGACATGACTCACGAAATATGCCAACACCAAAATGCCGTAACAGGGGTCAGACAGTTATTGACAGTTTTGCTATCACATCGGCGCGGCTTATTTGCCCGATGATGAGGGCGGCAGCAGGAGTTTTGCTATCACATCGGCGCGGCTTATTTGCCCGATGATGAGGGCGGCAGCAGGAGTTTTGCTATCACATCGGCGCGGCTTACTTGCCCGATGATGAGGGCGGTACAGATTGGGTTCATCTGGGATGGTTGGTTACTGTTGCATACGGTTATTCCAGTCTAGGACTGTATTTTAGAGGCATAGTAGTGGTAGTTTTTCCTTTACAGTAGTTTTATTACTTACCACTCTTCTTCCCCTTCTTGCCTCTAGTAGACCTAGTGGGTGCGTCACGGCGTGAGGCTTTACCCACTAGGGGAGGCTACTGGTTTACTAGTAGTTCTCACCCCCATTCTTCCTTTTTCTTTTCTTCTCCTTTGTTTTGCAGAGCCTTCTGTGGGTGCTGCTGGACGTACAGCGGCGGGTCGAGGAAAGAGGACGACTGAGTAGCTAGACAGTGGGCCTGACAGTGAGTTAGCTAGACTTGTACCTCTTATGTATCCTATCTCAGACGGTTGTACTTTTACTTTTTGGGGTCGGGCTTTAGCCAGCTGGTTGTATTTTTGTGGTGAGCTGGGAGAGAGACTTGTACTTTATTTTTACAGTCATTTGTATTTTACTTCCAGTTCAGTCTGAGATGTAGTATTTTCAGTTCAGCTCTGTTTTTATTGCTCTATTATTATATCTGATTTATCTGAGCAGGTTACCGGCGCTTCGTGTATGCGGAAAATTTCGTGTGCACGGCGGATCTGTAGACGAGCCCGAGTTCTGGTTTACACTCGGGGCGTGACAAGAAGACAACCCGATCTCGCTCCTCGCGGTAGTGAGGATCCGGATCCGCTCCCCGTTGACGGTGACGTCTCGTTCCCGGCTTCCGGCACGTTGATCGAGGAAGATGGGAAATCCGCTCTCTTTTTCTCTCTTTTCTTTCTCCTCTCCCAGAACTAGGGTTTCCGTTTTTCGAGAAAATAAAACATAAAATAAACCGTATTTCTCTCTTACGTAGAATCCCCTAAATGCGATAAAGGGATTCTCTAACTAACTACTAGATAAGAGTGCCACCTAAGCCAAGTTTTAAAATAGTCGGCGCGGATTTTGATGCACCAAGGCCTTAACGGGTTCGACTTATCCCATCGTACCCGTTAACACAAAAGACTCAATCCGGGAGATCCGTAAGTCGGATTTCAGATCCGATCGCTTCGTCGTTCACCTTTTCTCGAGCTCTACCACCAAAAAATACCCACAAGCACCGACGTTCTACTCGAGAAAACTCGCTAAATTAACCTCCTAACGGCTAATTAATTCAAAAAGAATTAAAAGAAAGACAAGACAAGTCGTGATATTACATCACACACCTGTAAACTCATGTACAGATAAAGGGGAAGAAGTATACCTCCGGGAAGGTCTCAGAAAAATCCAAGAAAAATATGGTGATAATCCTCGCGACGAGTAGATGAAAAAAGTGTATAGGCTCGTCTCGATCCGACGATCGAGCGTGGAGATAAAATTCTGGCAAGGTGCTGCTGTCAAGAGAAAAATCCAGTAGCAATAGGGGTTAAAAATGTACCAGGAACCCCCAGAAAATCTCGGATGTGAGGGAAGTGATCAATACGAAAAACATAGGCCTACCTCTCGTGGATCCAATGCCGTAAAAATAGTCCAAAAATACAGTCGGGATAGCTCTGTAGACCTCTCAGACTGAAGTGCGACAATAATGGGCCTCCAACAGAAAATCGTCGCTCTGCGCTACGATGCCGAAGTCGTCGACGCCGCGGCCTCCAAAAATTCCGGGCTTCCTTCACCAGATGCGCAACAAGGTAAGCTTCAACTTTGATGAAGGGTGCTAAGTCTCAAGAGCTCGGAAAAAGCCTAAAAAGTGTGAGCAAATGGCCTATTTATAGGCCCAACCCGGAAAAATCCAAAAAAAGCTCTCATTGGGCTTTTGGGCCCAAGATTCGGGTGCCCGAAAGTTTCGGGCTGCTACAGTGTTGGGCCTGGCCCAACACTGTGCACGCCCGAAACTCCCAGGTGATGCCACGTGGCCTGCCGAACAGCGAACAGCTGCGCGGGCCACTCAGGGACGGCCACGTGGCCCTAACCCGGTCAACGTGGCGGTTGGCGCCCGCCAATGCGCGGGCGCCACGTGTCCCACCGGGGAACCCGCCGACCGGTCGCCGACTCGTCGGTCGCGCGGCATGGCCCCCCACGTGCGCACGCGCCCCGAGGCGCCGGCACACCCTCCCGTGCACCGCGCCTAATGCGCCAGCGAATCAAAGGGTGAAACGTGTCCCCTACACCCGGTCCACGCACCCTACTTCGGGATTCCGTGGACCGCGCCGCGTGCACAGACCAACCGGAGGCTGCCACGCGTCCCCCGCCTTGGTCCATGCACCCCCGCGCTCGCCCGGTAGACCGCGCGCCTTGAGCCCGCTAATCAGGCGGCGCCACGTGTCCATGCGCCGGGTCTGTGCACCCAGCCGCGATGCTCAGTGGACCGAGCGCTGAAAACCGGCCAATGACAGGCCGCCACGTGGCATGCCGGCAGTCCACGGCCCCTCCCATGCACCAAAAGCCAATAAAAACTTCCGGGAGTCCGTTTTTGGGCATCCGGACTCAGAATCAAACAAGCAAATAGCCGTTTTCAAGCGTTTTTTCGTGCTGAATCCATTTCCAACCTCTGTTTTGCCAAAAACCTTTTCAAAATTTCAGCAAATGTAGCCGAAAGCCAAAACAGCTAAAGATATCACACAGGGTCCATCTGTGGCATCCCGTTGATGCACTATGGGCCAGATACACCAACACTAGGTGTTCTAACAGTGGATTCACCGGAAAAAAGGTTGCATGGGAACCTGGGCCACTACATCCTCCCCCACTAAAAGGAAGTTTCGTCCCCGAAATAAAGAAAAACAAACAGACGTACCTCAACCGGAAGTCTCAAACAGAAAGGGGCAGGTATCTCTCATCACTGTCTCTAGCTCCCAAGTAGCCTCTCGCTCCTCGTGATTGCTCCACAAGATCTTCACATACCGAATGGCCCGGTTGCGCAATTCCCTCACCTCACGAGCAAGAATTCTCAATGGGCGCTCCTCATATACCAAGTCCTCGCCGATCTCCAAAGAAGTGAAGTCAATCACGTGCGACGGGTCAAAAACATATCTCCTCAGAGCCGAGACGTGGAAAACATCGTGAACTCCGGCCAGGCGTGGAGGAAGGGCAACTCTGTAAGCCACGGGGCCTACCCTCTCAAGTACCTCAAAGGGTCCAATAAAGCGGGGACTGAGCTTCCCACGCACTCCAAATCTCCGGACCCCTTTCGAAGGCTAGACCTTCAAGAAGACATGGTCACCAATCTGAAACTCTAGGTCTCGCCGTCGAGTATCAGCGTAGCTCCTCTGACAACTCTGGCCTGTCTCAAGATGTCGGCGAACTAACCTGACTTTCTCCTCAGCCTCCAAAAGTAAATCCGGTCCCAAAGTCCTCCTCTCACCCACGTCACTCCAATACAAGGGCGACCGACACTTGCGTCCATACAACGCCTCAAACGGAGCCATCTGAATGCTCGCCTGATAGCTGTTGTTGTATGCAAACTCAACCAATGGTAAGTGTCGGTACCACCCCCCTCCAAAATCCATAACGCACGCTCTCAACATATCCTCGAGGGTCTGTATGGTGCGCTCGGACTGGCCATCAGTCTGTGGGTGGAAAGCAGTGCTAAACCTGAGCTGGGTCCCAAAAGCTGACTGTAGACTCCCCCAAAAGTGTGATACAAACCTTGGGTCCCTATCTGATACAATCGAGGCGGGTACACCGTGAAGCCTCACCACCTCATCCAAGTACAACTGTGCCAGACGCTCCAACGGCCAAGTCATCTGTACAGGCAAGAAATGTGCAGACTTGGTGAGTCTATCCACAATAACCCAAACTGCGTCGGCTCCACTCCGCGCCCTCGGCAGTCCAGTGACGAAATCCATAGTAATGTGGTCCCACTTCCACTCGGAAATTGGAAGACTCTGCAACTTGCCAGCAGGAACCCGGTGCTGTGCTTTAACTTGCTGGCAAGTTAAACAGTGAGCCATAAATCTCCCAATGTCCCGCTTCATTCCGGACCACCAAAAATGTGTCTTGAGGTCCTTATACATCTTAGTACCACCAGGATGAATGGTATAAGGTGTATAATGAGCCTCTCTCAAAATCTGGTCTCTGATCTCAGGATCCGTAGGCCCACACACTCGGTCCCTGTACCGTAGTACTCCCGAGCTATCCACTGTAAAATCCCCTATCAGATCTGCCTGAATCTGTGATCTAATCCTCGCCAAGTGGGGGTCCTCACTCTGTGTTTCCCTAATCCTGTCCAACAGAGTGGGCTGCAAGACCATAGACATAAGTCTAACAGAGACCCCAGGGGATACCACCTCAATCCGTAGCCGCCTCATCTGCTCAACAAGCGGTGCCTGCTGTGTGATCAACATACTCAAACTCTGCACTGACCTCCGACTCAAAGCATCTGCTACAACATTGGCCTTGCCGGGATGATAAAGGATGCTCACATCATAGTCCTTAGTAACTCCAACCACCGGTGTTGCCTCAAATTCAGGTCTTTTTGAGTAAACAAGTACTTCAAACTCTTATGATCAGTATAAATCTCGCAGTGCTCACCGTAGAGGTAATGCCGCCACAGCTTCAACGCGAACACCACAGCTGCAAGCTCCAAATCATGAGTAGGGTAATTCTTCTCATAATCCTTTAATTACCGTGAAGCATAAGCAATTACCCTACCATGCTTCATCAAAACACATCCCAATCCGCTGTGAGAGGCGTCACTATAGATCACAAATCCATCACCCATCACTGGCAATGCGAGAACTGGTGCTGAAATCAATCTCCTCTTCAGCTCCTCAAAACTCTGCTGGCACAGCTCAGTCCAAACAAACCGTGTCCCCTTCCTAGTCAGACTGGTCAGGGGGGTAGAGAGCTTCGCAAAGCCCTCTACAAACCGACGGTAATAGCTTGCCAAGCCCAGAAAGCTCCGAACCTCTGTAACCGTCGTCGGTCTCGGCCAATCCCGAACAGCATCAATCTTCGTCGGGTCGACTGCCACTCCTGCGACTGATACAATATGGCCCAAAAATGCAACCTCCCGAAGCCAAAACTCGCACTTTTTAAGCTTGGCATACAGCTTCTTCTCTCGCAGAAGCTGCAGCACTATCCTCAAGTGCTCCTCATGCTCCAAATCACTCCGGGAGTAAATCAAAATATCGTCGATGAATACAACCACAAACAGGTCCAAGTACGGCTGGAATACCCAGTTCATCAAATCCATAAATGCAGCAGGGGCATTAGTCAAACCAAAAGGCATAACTGTGAACTCATAATGCCCGTACCGGGATCTGAAAGCCGTCTTGGGGATGTCCTCGGCCCTCACCCTCAGCTGGTGGTAACCTGACTGGAGATCAATCTTCGAGAACACTGAAGCTCCCTGCAACTGATCGAACAGATCATCAATCCGTGGTAGAGGGTACTTATTCCGGATGGTCACTTTATTCAGCTCCCTGTAATCTACACACAATCGAAGCGACCCATCCTTCTTCTTCACAAATAACACTGGCGCTCCCCACGGAGAAACACTGGGCCTAACAAAACCCCTGTCCATCAGATCCTGAAGCTGGGCCTTCAACTCCCTCAACTCGGCAGGTGCCATCCTATAAGGTGCCTTTGAGATTGGTGCGTTTCCTGGAACCACATCAATCACAAACTCTATCTCCCTCTTCGGCGACATAGTCGTCAACTCTGGGGGAAACACATCTGGGAACTCGCGGACAACAGGAATATCCTCGAGCCCCAGTGCCACCGTATGCACCTCCACAATCGTCGCCAAGAAAGCGGTGCAGCCTCTGCTCATCATCCGCCTAGCCCTCGCCGAAGAAATCGTCACTGCAAACAAGGAGCTCTGGCAGCCTCTGTAAACAAACTCCTCCTGTCCCGGCTCGCGGAGGGTCACCGTCCTCTCTCTGCAGTCTATGGTAGCAAAATACCGCGACAACCAATCCATGCCAAGTACAACATCGAAATCCTGGAGCTGCCGCAAGACAAGCAAGTCTGCCGGCAAAATCTAGGGTCCCAACTATACAGGGCAATCCCTACAATACTCCTCGACATGCAAGACATGATCTGGAATCTGAACCTCTAATGCATGCGATAAAGAAACTACCTCTATACCATATAGGGATGCAAATGCTCTACTAACGAATGAATGCGATGCACCGGTATCAAAAGTTGCACGAGTACGAACTGAAGAAATCAAAATAATACCTGCGACGACATGATCAGCTACTGTAGCATCCTCAACCTGAGCGGCATAGACTCGCCCGCTCGGCGCTGGGGGACGTCGCTCTGGCTGTCGCGAGGATGAGGAAGCATGATCTGGCCTACCGTAGGCCGCCGAAGGTCCTGCCGACTGATGAGGAACAGAGGGTGCTGAAGCTGAGGAAGGAGCTGGATGACCTGCTCTGGGGCACGAACTCTGGAAGTGACCAGTCTGCCCACAACGGAAACAACGGCCCTGCCTCTGAGGGCACTGGATCGGTGAGTGCGGCCCTCCACAAATGACACATCGGTCAGGGCGTGGCTGCCGCGAGGTCTGCTGCTGCTGCGAAGGCTGCTGCTGCCGGGGCGGTCGACGCTGCTGCTGCTGCTGCTGAGGCTGACGAGATGCTCCTGATCTCTGGCGTCCCTGATACCCACGACCTTGAGAGTGGAAACGTGGAGGTCTCGGGGGTCCATGCCGACTCGACTGCCCCTCCTCCATCGGTGCTGGGCGCTTCGCCCTTGGAATCACTGCGGGGGCTGGAGCCACCTCCTCCATCACCGCCTCTCCTCACTCTACGTAGAGTGCCTGCTCCATAGAGGCCTCCAAGGTCTGCAGTCGGAGTGAGCGAACAAACTGATAAATGTCCCGGCGCAACCCACGCTCAAACATATAAATCTGGTGAGCCTCATCCTTGGCCACGTGAGGTACACAAGCTAACAGCTGGTTGAAGTCAGCTATGTACTCATGCACGGGCCGATCTCCCTGGCGGAGATTCTTCAGCTTCTCCTCCAACCTCTGACGAACACTCTCCGGGAAAAAGGCCCCAAGAAGAAGACTGCGGAACTCCGCCCAAGTGAGAAGCTGCGTCCCAGGCGGACCAGCAGGTCGCACACGCCGCCACCAAGCCTCGGCGTTGCGCTCCAAGAAGTTGTAGCCAAGGGGACCCGAAATCGCTCCTCAATGAACAAGCTCTCAAAATGTCGCTCCATAGCCGTAATCCATGACTCAGCCTCCCACGGCTCCGCACTCAGTCCAGAAAAAACGAGGCGGATCGAACTGACGGAACCTCATCAATAGATCAACCACCTCACGCTGCTCAGCTGGAGTCAAAGGTCCCGTCGACCCAGACGGTGGTCTGCTGGAAACCGGCTCAACAGGAACTGCCGGTGCTGTCGGAACAGTAGGGGGTGCCACAACTGGCGAAGAAGGCACAGGTGAACTCTCTGGGGGTGCTACAACTGGCTGCGCCCTCTACTCCATCATGAGCATCAACCGACCCAAGGCCTCCTCTTGGCGCCGTGAAGCCTCCTCCTGGCGCCGTGAAGCCTCCTCCTGACGCTGCGAAGTCTCCTCCTGGCGCCGAACAGCCTCAGACATCTGTGCCATCTGGGCACGGAGCTCCCGCACCTCTCTCTGCTGTCCCTGCCCCGAGTCCTCCTGCTCGGGCTCAAAGGAAGAAGGCTGCGAACGCGTCGACATCGTGCGTCGCGGAGGCATCACTCTCCCGAAGAACAAAAGAACAATCAGAACCCAAATCAACACTCGACCCAATCTAGCGAAAGTCAAAGGCATGTCCCCCTTCCCATAGTACTATGTTGCCTGCAGCCAACATAGTTGCCACCGAAGGAAGACATGTCAATCACTCATCCCAATCCGCTCGGGAGAGTTAGGAACCCAATCGGGACTCTCGCTAAAAATTACGGCTCTCACGTAAGTCATCCTAGGGTCCAACCACAAGGCTAGGGTTTCTAAGTCTTCAATGACCTACATCCTAGGCTCTGATACCACTCTAATCTTTCACGCCGCGGGGTCGAAATTGCGACCCGGGCTCGCCAACAGATCCGCCGCCCATACGGGAAGCCCCGTATAGACATAGCGACTAACCTGCAAAAGATCATCTACACTAACAGATATTGGAGCTGAAAAGTAAAAGCTGAAATAAAGATAAATACAACTCCCACATAATACAACAAAGTCCTCACCAAAATACATAAGTCTCTCAAAAGTAGAAGAAAAGTATAACTCAATACCTCACTACAAGGTCGGTCAACAAATAACTCACAAAAACTGGTAAGGGGTACATCTACTCTCTCTCAGAAGATGACTGGAAGGGATCTATCTCGCGACTCCCTTACCTCGATCTGTAGGAGTATGTCACGCCCCGGGGGTTTAAACGCGCGGAAGGGTAGCCACCGATGCTCCCAAATTTACATACAATTTTTTTTTTTGAAACCGATCTCCCCCGGCTCGTGCCCAGACCCGCCGCATATACAAATGCACTCTACAAACGGGCAGAGTCTCCTTTGTATATGCACGGCGTCCTGACTACAAAGTCCATAATATCATACCTTTAACCACACTAGTTCAATCATCAAATACATACAACCATTTTCCATAAGTAATAAAGAGGCCGACTATTTTTGAAAGGATAAAACCGCAGGGTTTTGAAAGCGGTGCCCACACGACACCCTAGTTTTACAAAGCCATTTCGAAATCCATAAATCCACAGAGTTTTGAAAACGGTGCCCACTCGACTCCAATGTTTTTCAAATCCTTTTCGCAATGTTTTCTTTCCTTTTCCTTTTCTTTTTGTTTGAAAAACGGCCAACTATCCAACAGTAACTAAACATGCATCCACAGAGTACTGTAATGAATCCAACGTCCAAGTCAACCCCACAAAAAGTATCACACCACTACAAGAAAAGATGCATGTAGAGGCGGTTGCGTAGGGGCGGTTGTTGCAACCGCCTCTATGTTCTATCATAGAGACGTCATAGAGACGTCTTAGAGTCGGTTTGTCACAACCGCCTCTACATGTAGAGGTGGTTGCGTAGAGGCGGTTGTGGCAACCGCCGCTATGTACTAACATAGGGACGTATTAGAGGCGGTTTGTCACAACCGCCGCTATGTTCTACCATAGAGACATCTTAGGGGCGGTTGTTACAACCGCCTCTACATGTAGAGGCGGTTGCGTAGAGGCGGTCGTTGCAACCGCCTATATGTACTACCATAGGGACGTATTAGAGGCGGTTTATCACAACCGCCTCTACATGTGAATTTTTTTTTTTCCTAATCTGTTTTTTTCTTTCCCCCTCTTTAATTTCTTTTCTCCCAAGGAAATTTCATTAATTCCCCCCAAAACCCTACTCCCACCCACGTACCCGATCTCCCCTCCCACTCGATCCCCCTCTCCCCGGCCTCTCCCGTCGGCGGCATCACCGGCGTCCCACTCTCCCATCTCTCCCCTCTCCCGTCGGCGGCATCACCGGCGTGCATGATCCTCTCCGGCAGCGGCTAAGGTATGGCTCCTCCCTCCCTTCTCCTCCCAACCCCCCCCCCCCCCCCTCCCCCTGGCCGCAGCCCACCCGCCCCCCGCTGCGGCGCGACCCCCTCCGGCGCGCATGCACACCCCGCAGCGCCGCCCCACCCCCGCGCATGAGCGCCCCCGCGCCGCCGGCCCGCCCCAGCCCCCCCGCGCGCCTCCACGCCCGGCGCCCACCCCCCGGTGCGCATGCACTCCCTGCAGCGGTGCCGCCGGCCCACCCCCCGTGCATGCGCCCCCCCACCTGCGCGCATGCACC
>CM055065.1:13676349-13731356 GCA_029204045.2 Tillandsia leiboldiana
TGCACTATATTAAATTGCAATAAATTATTGACATAGAATTATAGTAAGTAATTTTTAGCTTCATAAGTACAAATTGATATTGAATAAAATAGTTGTTGTTATTTCAGTTGTTTTGCCATAATGGATAAAAGTTGGATGACCCAAACCTAGAAATAGTGATGCATATAAAAATGGAATCTTACAATTTTTGGATTTTGCATTCTGTAATGCATCCTATAGTGGCAAAATAATGTGCCATGTGTACGCTGTGTTAATTGTTCACTACAAACCTATGAGGATGCGAAGATACACTTGATATGTGATGGATTTCTAAGTGGATATACTAGATGGGTTTGCCATGGAGAAGAGCATTCCTCAATTAATGTTGCCAGCTCTTCTTCAACTTCTCAGTTTTTACATGTCCAAGAAATCTTACAAGTGGAAGAGTGCATCCCTATGACCCAAAATTTTAGAACGATCGATGACATACATGCACTTTTACATGATGCCATTGGCTTAACCATGTTGTACCAACCAATGAAACAGATATACCAATTAATGAAATTGATGGAAGGCCGAACCCCGAACAATCTAGTCAAGATACTAATGAAAATCATGATTTTCACAAACTATTAGAAGATACAAATGAAGAATTATATCCAGGATGCAAGACATTTTCAAAATTATCCTTTTACTCCATTTGTTTTCATTTGAAATGCCTAAATTGGTTGGTTCGGGAAAGTCATTAGCATGTTACTGGAGTTATTGGCTGATGCATTTCCTGAAGGTACTGCATTACCTCGTTCTTCTTATGAAGCAAAAAAATTATTCAAACCTTAGGTCTAAGTTATGAGAAGATTCATTGTTGTCCAAATGATTGTATGTTATTTCGAGGTGATAAACTAAATCAAGAAGTCTGCGATGTTTGTGGGGACCTCCCGTTGGAAACATACTAATATGGAAAAAGATCATGTTTCAAACAGTGAAGAAAATACTTCTAATACACATGCAATACCAAAACAAAAGAGAAAGATTCCAGCAAAAATTTTACGATATTTTCCACTTATACCAAGGCTGCAAAGGCTTTTTGCCTCAACCAAAACATCAAATGATATGAGATGGCACACCGAGGGTCGTAAGAAGGATGGGTTACTGAGGCATCCTGCAGATGGTGAAGCGTGGAAGGCATTCGATGAACGATATGCAGATTTCTCCTCTGATTCTCGCAATGTGAGACTTGCTCTTTGTAGTGATGGTTTCAAACCCATTTCGAACAATGAGTACTGCTTATAGTACATGGCCAGTTGTATTGGTTACATATAATTTACCACCCTGGATTGTATGAAGCAATCTTCTTTTATATTATCAATGATTATTCCAGGTGAAAAAGGTCCAGGAAATGATATTGATGTTTTTCTACAACCTTTAATTGAGGAATTGAAAAAACTGTGGGAAGGCGTTGAAACGTATGACGCTTCAAGCAAAAATATGTTTCATATGCGGGCTGCATTGTTATGGACCATAAATGACTTTCCTGCATATGGAATTTTGTCTGGTTGGAGCACTAAAGGACAGTTTGCATGTCCTTGTTGTGCAGAGCAAACTCATTCTAAGTGGTTACGTCATGGAGGGAAGTTTTGTTATTTGGGCCATCGTCGTTGGTTACCTGAGGGGCATATATTTCGTTATCAGAAAGATTTTTTTGACGGCACGGAAGAGATAAGAACTGCACCTATTCGGATAGCTGGAGTTGATATTTTAAACCAAATACAAGACATGCAATTCAAATTAGGCAAACCACCAATAGTAAATAATCAAGGAGCAAATAGTCAGAGATCCAAAAGGAAGAGACGAATGAGAAACGATAATACAGAACCCATTGGCGCATTGAGGTGGTGGAAAAAGAAAAGTATTTTTTTGAATTACCATATTGGCAATTTAATTTGTTGCGCCATAATTTAGATGTGATGCATATACAGAAAAACGTGTTTGATAATTTTGCTGGCACTCTATTGAATCTTGATAAAAAAACAAAAGACAATCCAAAGGCACGACAGGATTTAGTAGAAATGGGCATAAGATCTGAACTCCATCCCAAGTTACTTGCAAATGGTAAGACAAGATTACCTCCAGCTTGCTTCACAATGTCTAAAAGGAAAAAAAAATTCTTTGTCAAGTTCTCAAAAATCTTAAAACACCCGATGGTTATGCATCCAATATTTCAAGATGTGTGAATGTTAACGAGTGTAAGATCAGTGGCCTTAAAAGTCATGATTGTCATATTTTGATTGAGGATATACTGCCATTGGCATTACGAGCATCTAGTCCATCAAAGGAAGTGATTTCAATCGCAATTGAATTGGCTTGTTTTTATAAATCGTTATGCTCAAAGGTGTTGGATGTTAATGAGCTGGACAAATTACAAAACCGCATTACACTTACTCTTTGTCACATGGAAAGAATCTTTCTACCATCATTTTTTACCGTAATGATTCACTTAATGGTTCATTTAGTCGAAGAGGCAAAACTGGGTGGTCCGGTACAATATCGATGGATGTATTCTTCGGAGAGGTAAATAATAATTAATTACTTATTTCTTCTTAACTTAACTACAAATTGTACAAGTATATGCTATCCTAGCACTCTTATTCTCTATTATTATAGGAACTTTGTACGAATGAAATCAAATGTTCGTAATAAATCTCATCCTGAAGGGTCAATAGCTGAAGGATATATAGCCGAAGAATGTTTGACATTTTGTTCGAGATATTTAGATGGAGTTGAAACAAGATTTAATCGGCCTGTACGGAATCCTGATCCACCTAAAGATGAAACAGAAGGATTATATTTATTTACAAGTGCTGGTAGTTCTATTGGAAAGATTGAAAATATTATACTGGATGACAAATCATTGATTCAAGCACATCGTTATGTACTTCGCCATTACGATGACCTTGAGCCTCTTCGCCAGTAAGTCAAACAGCTACCTTATTTACTCTATTGATATTTGAAATTTATATATAAATTGAAAAAACTAACTTTATATATAATATAGGCAATTCATTGATTCAGAGAAAAGGAAACGGCGCCGTCATACGCGCCTCACTGATCACGATATAGAAAATCTGGTAAATGAGAGATTTCATGAATGGTTACAAAGTAAGGTACATATTATTTATGACAAAAAATAATTTACACAATTTAAAGTAATAAAATATATAATAATATTTCTTACAATATAGGTTATGAGGATGGATGATTCAACTATTTCAGAAGAAATTCAAGTTCTTGGTAGAGGCCCTAACAAATTTGCAAGGAGATTTAGTGGATTTATTATCAACGGTTGCAGATTTCATACACAAGCTCGTGAAGAAAATAGAAAGACTCAAAATAGTGGTGTTGTTAATACTTCAGAAATAGGCGACATAAACTATTATGGCCGATTGAAAGATATCATTGAATTAAATTATTATGGACGTTTCAAGGTTGTCTTATTCAAATGTGATTGGGTTGATGTTCACCACAGTATGGGCATTAAGCATGATGAATTTGGGTTCACTCTTGTAAACTTTACTCGCTTAATACATACAGGTGCAGAGTTGAAAGATGATCCTTATGTATTTTCATCACAAGTCCAACAAGTATTTTATGTGCAAATACCGAAAGATGAGAATTGGTTTTCAGTTGTGAGAATCAAACCGAGAGATTTATTTGATATGGGTGAAGATTCAACGGATGAGACTTTTGTAATCCCTCCGTCTCTACAAATTTTAGATGAGACTGAACATCCAAATTGGATTCGAGTTAATGTAAATGAAGATGACAATGATGAAGCATAATTTTTTTAAAATTTTTTTTGAAATAATACTTCTCATGCATGTGATATTTTTATCTCAGGTTAGTTTGATGAATATACTCTTACTCTATATTTGGTTGATTAAGTTCTATTATTTTAAATTTGCTTGATTTATATCATTTGTTTATCATTTGTAGGAAATTGAAACATGTCCTCCAGTTCAAGAAGATTGCGTAGTTGCAATATAGTTAGATCTACCCCTGAAGATGACTTGGAAGTTCAAGGACCAGTAGGAGATGAGCATTTGCCATTTTCCCCAGAAACTCCTACAAATGCAAGTACCACTGAGATTGAAAATAATAATCAAAATGATTTCTTTCTTTGGATCATTGGTAAGCAATATTATTTATTAATTATATAGTATATAAGCTTGATTTTCTATTAAAGTTAATATATTTAAGTTTATTTTCAGGTACTGATAAAAATCGACGTAAGAAACGAGGAAGAACAACATTAGCAGATGTGTGGAACCTACTTGAAGGAGAGAGGATTGATGTCGAAGTTGATAAATATGGGGTTCCATGTACCTATGCAGGATCTGTCCTTGGATCATTTTTAGGAGTAATCGCGAAAAATGGAATATTTGCTCCTTTAAATATTCCGCGATGGGATAATCAAATTTTTAATCCATTCAAGGAAAAAATGCTAAAACATATTGAGGTTCTTTCATTTTTGCTCATTATTTTTTTTATTGTATATTTATATACTTTTATTATATTATATTTTTAACAGTAAACTTTTTATTTTATGAAAAGGCAAAGTTTAGATATCCGGAGGGAACGAGACATTGGGTGTTGGCATCATTGAACAAAAAATGGAGAGATTATAAAAGTGAATTAAAATGTGAATTCTTTTCAGAAGACAAACCGATTCAAGAATTAGTTGACAATGTACCAACAGATGTGATTAGAGACCAATGGACTAGTCTAGTAGCATATTGGTCCACCGAGGAAAGTAAGGTATAAAACTTTTATTTTTATAGCAATGTTATTGATAGTGCATTATTCATTTTTTAACATATTTATTTATTGTAGAAACGTTGTCAAGTTAATTCAACTTCTGCAAAGATGGTGAAGATGGCCCATACTTCGGGAAGGAAAAGTTATGCAAGGAAGCGAAAGGAAATGGTAATAGCTCGAGATTTAAATTTATTTTATTTTAAGTAATATGCCATGTGTTTTATAATTTAGAAATTATTATTTATAATTATAGGAAATTATTCTTGGTAAAGAACCTGATCGGCTTACATTTTGGGAGGAAACTCATAAGAAAAAGAATGGAGATTTTGTGAATGAAGATGCGAAGAAAAATTTGGTAAGTATAACTTTCTATTATATAGTCATATATAACATTCATATAATTTGTGAAATATTAATATTTTTTTTCAAATCTCTAATAGGATGATGCGCGTGCAAAATTCATTACACTTTCACAAAGTTCCGAATCTGATACGAACAAGTTGATGGATGAAGCCTTTCTAGATGTCATGGGTCCTGAGCATAATGGACGTGTGAAAGGTTTAGGGTTGGGACTTACGCTAAGATCATATTATGGCGTAAAACATATAAATTTACCTACAATAGATGAATCAAGAGAAAGTCAATCAGAGGAAGTAAAAAAGCTCAAAGAAGAAATGCGCGAGATGCGAGAGGAAATGGCTCAGCTAAAAACAAATTTATTACAGGTATGTTAAATTAATTGCAAGTTATTATATATAGATAATAATATATATATATATATATATATATATATATATATATATATATATATATATATATATATATATATATATATATATATATATATATATATATATATATATATATATATATAATTGGGTTGTCATATAACTAATAATTTTTATAATGTTTGATTTTTTTTTAGGTTGCTGGGGACAAAACAAATATGGTTGGGGCATTTTCTCCAAATAATTTTTCATCGAATGCAAGTCACGAGCCCGAGGCCACAAATGAAGGACATTGAAATGCAATTTAAATTTTTGTGAATGATTGGCAACTCAAATGTTGACAAACTATGATACTTTTTTGATTATGACATTACTACTCTCTATGATACTTATTGAACGATATGATATGTGTTTTGGTTGGTATGTTTTCTTAAATTATGAAGTCTTGATGATATTTTTTACTGTTTGTTGAGAATTGTTTTGTTTCTTGTATTAATTGTTAGTGTATGTTTGAAATTAAATGATAAATTTTGTATGATTGTCATCGAATCTGGAATTTATGTGTATAAATACGGTTTAAAATAATTATTAAATATAATTTTTTATTTTATTTTTTACGTAGAGGCGGTTCAAACCGCCTCTTTATAATGAGATTTTGTCAATCTGTAGAGACGGTTTAAACCGTCTCTAAATAGCAAATCTTTATAGAGGCGGTTTAAACCACCTCTATAAAATAATATCAGTAAAGACAGTTTGAACCGCCTCTACAATACAACATTTGTAGCGGCGGTTTAAACCGCCTCTATGTTATTACGAAATTATATATATATATATATATATATATATATATATATATATATAAATAAAAAATTAGATGCGGTGGTCCAAACCGCCACTAGAGAACCGTCTCTAGTATTCCCCGGCGGGCCCCCAAACCGCCTCTACAACGTAGAGGCGGCGTCTACGCCGGCGGTCCAGAGGCGGTCATTAGAACCGCCTCTAGCTCTTGTAGAGGCGGTTTAAACCACCACTACAATAACTAAAACCCGCCTCTACAAGCACATTTTGGTGTAGTGCACCCACATAGCCACCAACAGAGAATGAAATGAGCAAAAGAAGAACTAACCACAGTCTGTAGCCTCGAAGGGCCGATAGACCTCTCATCGCGGCCTCACCGTCGCCCTAGCTCTCACCCCCGACTGGACCTGTCACGGAGTGGGGAGTCAGCGACACAAGATACAAAGTATGAAAAGCAAACTGTAATAAAAGCCAGAGCAACCGCCCTCATCATCATGCAATCGACCGTAAAATGCAATAAGGGCTAAAAGTAAGGCAAACCACAGTAAAACCCTCCCCCTGTACAATCCAAACCCGGGCACCTGCCCCGGCAACCACACCGAGCACCTATCTCAGTAAATCGCACCGAGCACCTATCTCAGTAAATCGCACCGGGCCCCCGCCCCGGCACGACCTCGAGCACCCTCCTCGGCACCGCTCACACCCCCCACCCATGAGGGCCCCCGTTACGTCACCCACACGTGGGGTACACGGGTCAACGTACCACTTTTCCGGAAAAGCACACCCTCGCGGTGGCCAAACCGCTGGTGTGCGTGTAGCAACATCGAGCATCGACCGAGCACCAACCTCGGCCAACAAGACCGAGCACCTACCTTGGTAAACTAGACCGAGCACCTGCCTCGGCAATCACCCCGAACATGATGTATCATCGAGCACCACGACCCTCAGTCGCCATAAATAGGATGATAATAAACACATAAGCATATACGGGGGGTAGCAATATTTTAACATGTCAAACCTTTGCACTCACCAATTACCCTCGTTTCCCGACTCAAGAACTATCAAAAGAGGGACCCACCTTCCGACTCCCGACTGGTCGCACCGATCACCGTCCTCATCGCTAGTATGCCCCGAACAACCCTACTGTTGTTCGGAGAGGGCGAATTGCCCGTCCAATCTCCCACCGCGACGTTCATTAATCCGGAGGTCCACGTCACCCCCACTACTCCTCAAATTGATAAACATAACCATAACGCAAACATACACAAAGAGGTTCTAAGGGGTACCCACCTCGAAGCAAGTCGAACGAAACACCTGGAACGCTCCGCGCCCTCGGACGACAATCAGACCTAAAAGAAAGTCCCCAGAAAGTACATATCAGTAATAATCCAATTTTCTTCGAACCAAAACGTGTATAATCCGACACCGCCGATGAATCGATCATTTTGCCGATTCACGGGTCGAAACGCAAGGATCTGTTCAATGGGAGTCAACTGATTCCGAACGAAAGGTTCAGAGATCAAGTGAATGCTGTCCCCAACAGCCTACCAAGCTACAATTACAATTAGACCCCCGGACTTTGCCAAAATTTCACTTTTATTCATATAAAACTTACTAATTAACCCACAACTTTTAAACCCGGAACCTTTAAACCAAAATAATTTATCAGCAACTAGATTTTTACGTACTGGACCCCGTGCTCACAGTCTCGGATCAATTTGAGCCATGGAGTTACAGTTTAGTCCATGAACAATGCGTCCCTAGGTTCAATGTTGCTTACATCAATATCCTATCAAGTCATTTCCTGTTTTAGCGTGAGCATCATGCTCAGGGATGTCCAAAAGTACAGAGGCTCACCTCTGGACCTTCTCAAAACCCTCCAAGAACCATTCATGGCTCGCAACCGAACCCCACACATACACCAGACTAGTTTAAACCCACACCCACCCACGGGCTCCCTAACATAAATAAACTTGAACACATGCTAGATAGTACTAAAAATAAGGGGAGGCTCACCTGTGCTATGTAGTAGCGCTGTTGGTATGATCCCTGGAGTAAGGTAGGCCCGCACCGAACCGAGAGGAGCACACGTTGGCCGAGCACACTTGTCACTCGGTCATCCTTCAAGAAAAGGTGAGCATCACCTTCCTGGGTCCTCCAGAAGTGGGACAAGCCTCAGCCCAAGCCGATTGGCAGCTCCCTGTGCTCCTCAACCCGAGGAGGAAGAAGAAAGGCTTAACTTAGCCCATTAATGGCGGTTCGAGAACGGGGCTGCATGGGTCGCATGCAAGTGAACTAACGGCAAACCCAAGGTGTTAGAAAACTTACCAGACTTGGCCGGCGCCGGAGGAGCGACGGCGGCGGCCGGAGTCGAAGGTCGTCGAAGCATAGGCCTCTAATGGCGGATCTTCCACCGTGGGCTTCCGGACCCAAGCAAGCACAAAGGATGGATCCTCTAGGTGCTGTGGGGCTTGCCAAGGGTCGGACCGGCGGTCCGGGGCAGTGGCGGTGCCGGGCGGTGGAGCTCGGCCGTGAGGAAGACAACCCGAAACTAGGGCTTGCTCCCCCGCGCTCCACAACGTACCAAATCCCACCAAACTTCGGGGAACCTCATCTGGAGTCGTGCAAGTTGTGTTGATCACAAAGGTCCAGTCGCCGGAGCTTCGGAGGCGGCGCGCACCGATCACGGCCAAAACTAGGGTTCCGGCGGCCCCCATTCCATCCGACGGTAATCGGAGGTCCCGAGGCTTCGCGGCTTCACCTGGGGCACCTTCTCGATCCCAGGACACGACTGCTAGGGTCTAGGTTGCAAGAAAACAAAGAAACCCGAAGACTCTACTCGCCGGACATAAGGGAGAAGGAGATGGTGGCCCGGCGGCGCGCGGCGGAGCTGGGTGCCAGCGCTTCTCAGGTCGCGATCCCGGAGACAAAAAGGGACCCCAGCTGCAACTTGGAAGGTTTCTAAGCCTTCAAGATTGTTTCCTCCTCAACGAAGCCCAAAAGCAAGGTTGCTTTTACTTCTCCTTGCTTTTCCCGGCGAGGGGACGCGGCGGCCGGCGGCGCTGCAGGTGCAGCCGTCGGAGCGGGGGCAGGGGAGGCCAAGAAGCTTTCTTAGGTTGCGGCTGGGTGCGAAAGATCCGAGCTAGGGCATCTACTTGAATGCATTTGCATAAAATGCCAAGAAGCCCCCTCATCTAACCTAAACTAGAGTCGGGTACTAGTGCGGGGACCTCAACTCACACATTGGCCCCTCTCCTAAGAATCCTATTGGATTCCGCACATAAAATGCGGGGACTTGTATGCAAAAACACCATTTTTCGCCCCTTTTCACGCTTTTCGAGGCCACCGGGTCGGCAAACCGAAAAGCGGACGCCACCACGACGTCCGGCTCGACGAAAACTATAAAGTAGTGATTTTGGTTTGCCACGCTCGATCCCCTATAATTTTAAAATCCATCACAAACGGTAAAGAAGATAGTTTTGCACGCTTTACGATGCTACCGGCTCGTCAAACGGAAAATTCGTCGGCGCCACTGCGCTCAGATCGACGACGCCATTCAAATCGACTACCTGGATCGTCAGATTCAGACTACAGACAGTCGATCGGCCGGCGTTGGCTAGCGAGGGAATTAAATCAGGGGGGTTACTATTCATTCACTATTCACTTAAGTTGCGGGTCCCACTAGTTTCCTTGCTAAGTTCAGGACGATCCGACCATCGAATCGACAAACGGTCTATACCATTTTCACTCGATTCGATGAGACGGTCGCACTGGAGACCTCAGATTTCCGAGATCAGACTCGGATCGGAAAGGCGGAATTTGTGCTACGAAAACTGTGCCATTCGCACACCGGTATACACACCACTAAGGTTAAATTTTGTATCCTCGCACATATTCACACCTGAAAAACACTCTTTAAACCAACTCAAATTTCCCGAGTTTTACAGAGTAGGACCAGCAACTGGAGCAGCAGGAATCGGAGCAGAAGTCCCTGGGGAAAAGACACCACGACGGGTGTGAGAACTACATCCCACAGTAGTTCTCAGTGGGTGTCGCCAACAAGCCCGACGGTCTGCCCACTAAGTCTACTAGAGGCATAAAGTAACAAATGCAGTGCTGAAAGGAAAAGCTGGTAAAGTAAACTCTACAGCTACTATGCCTCTATCTAGATGCTCAAGGAGTGGAACAGAAAGAAACATAGTGCAACAACTAACTCTCAACTCAGATCACCCAATCTAAACTGACTGTCGCCTCGGGTCTAGTCAAACCTGCGCCTACCTACTACCGTTACATCCCGGAGGACCGGACTTACGTAGGGCGTCCGTGACTGCCAAAACTGGCCCAGCCAGAGGGACTGCATCGAGAAGTCGCGATAGAAGTATCAGGCCCAACTCCGGAGTGGCACTCGAGGGGCGCGACCCCACCGAGTAAAGTATCCGCGCATCTCTGTCGAGCTCAAATGTGGCTCATGCATGCTATAATCCAAATCCTTGATCAACAAGATCGGCTGTAACCAACAAAACACTGTCTCACTCACAGGCTGGAAAACTACACAGCCGAGACCCACTGTCACTCTGACGGCTCCCAAAGAACCCTGATCTACAGACTGCTATCTGACTCCACTCGGTCCCCAGACACGAGTGTAAATGCATCCCACAACAACCCGACCTCTCGGCCCACTACCCGGGCGAGGAAAACTCAAAGTCCAGAATGAAATATAGAATAGTGGTGTGGGAATGTCTAGAGCAATAAGAACCTAGCCCAAGTTGGAGTTTTCTACAGTCTGGCTGAACATGCTGCATATGGCGGGGGTGCTAGGTCAAGTTCCAAGATAACAATAATTAACAGGATGTAGGAAAATAATAAATCACATGGTCATCTGAATACATCAGGAACATCAATTTTCACAAACTAGCATGTTATCAATATACTATTCTAATCATGCAAGTTCCTACACATATAGAATTAATGTGCAATCCGTAGATCTTGAAGACATGGCCACCCACCTGAAGAGCTGAACTGTCCAAAATCCCACAGCTAAAAATACCAGAAAATCAATAACTCCAGATTCAACGGGTCAAGCAATACCCGCAAACCCTCCTGGGTACAACACAAGGCTAACAATTACACTTTATTCCAAAATTTACCCAGGTAGTCACAATCTGAAAATCAGCCTCAAAGATGCTAATTGTTCACCTGCAAAAAGGGCTCAGAAAAATCCGATAAAAATACTACTGCGATTTTCGCGTCGAGACCTTCGAAACGGGTACCTGCACGTCAAATTCCGAGCCCCGTAGGCCGAGTTACAAATTCCACAGTACAGGTGCGCAACAATCTCACAACCACACAACTGTAAACTCATGCACAGATAAAGGGGAAGAAGTATACCTCCGGGAAGGTCTCAGAAAAATCCAAGAAAAATATGGTGATAATCCTCGCGACGAGTAGATGAAAAAAGTGTACAGGCTCGTCTCGATTCGAGGATCGAGCGCGGAGATAAAATTCTGGCAAGGTGCTACTGTCAAGAGAAAAATCTAGTAGCAATGGGGGTTAAAAATGTACCAGGAACCCCCAGAAAATCTCGGATGCGAGGAAAGTGATCAATACGAAAAACATAGGCCTACCTCTCGTGGATCCAATGCCATGAAAATCGTCCAAAAATACAGTCGGGGCAGCTCTGTAGACCTCTCAGACTGAAGTGCGACAATAACGGGCCTCCAACAGAAAATCGTCGCTCTGCGCTACGATGCCGAAGTCATCGACGCCGCGGCCTCCAAAAATTCCGGGCTTCCTTCACCAGATGCGCAACAAGGTAAGCTTCAACTTTGATGAAGGGTGCTAAGTCTCAAGAGCTCCGAAAAAGGCTGAAAAGTGTGAGCAAATGGCCTATTTATAGGCCCAACCCGGAAAAATCCAAAAAAAGCTCTCATTGGGCTTTTGGGCCCAAGATTCGGGCGCCCGAAAGTTTCGGGCTGCTACAGTGTTGGGCCCGGCCCAACACTGTGCGCGCCCGAAACTCCCAGGTGATGCCACGTGGCCCGCCGAACAGCGAACAGCTGCGCGGGCCACTCAGGGACGGCCACGTGGCCCTAACCCGGTCAACGTGGCGGTTGGCGCCCGCCAATGCGCGGGCGCCACGTGTCCCGCCGGGGAACCCGCCGACCGGTCGCCGACTCGCCGGTCGAGCGGCATGGCCGCCCACGTGCGCACGCGCCCCGAGGCGCCGGCGCACCCTCCCGTGCACCACGCCTAATGCGCCCGCGAATCAAACGGTGACACGTGTCCCCTACACCCGGTCCACGCACCCTACTTCGGGATTCCGTGGACCGCACCGCGTGCACCGACCAACCGGAGGCTGCCACGCGTCCCCCGCCTTGGTCCGTCCATGCACCGCCGCGCTCGCTCGATAGACCGCGCGCCTTGAGCCCGCCAATCAGGCGGCGCCACGTGTCCATGCACCGGGTCTGTGCACCTAGCCGCGATGCTCTGTGGACCAAGCGCTGAAAACCGACCAATAACAGGCCGCCACGTGGCATGTCGGCGGTCCACGGCCCATCCCATGCACCAAAAGCCAATAAAAACTTTCGGGAGTCCGTTTTTGGGCATCCGGACTCAGAATCAAACAAGCAAATAGCCGTTTTCAAGCGTTTTTCCTTGCTGAATCCATTTCCAACCTCTGTTTGGCCAAAAACCTTTTCAAAATTTCGGCAAATGTAGCCGAAATCCAAAACAGCTAAAGATATCACACAGGGTCCATCTGTGGCATCCCTTTGATGCACTATAGGCCAGATACACCAAGACTAGGTGTTCTAACAGTAGATTCACCAGAAAAAAGGTTGCATTGGAACCTGGGCCACTACAGTTTGATCCCCTTGGATGGCGAGACCCGGAGTAAAACGTGCTCCCCAACCTGAAACTCCAAGTCACGACGTCTTCGGTCTGCATAACTCTTCTGCCGACTCTGGGCGGTCAACAACTGCTGTCTGATGAGGCGCACCTTTGCCTCAGTCTCCTCTACTAAGTCCGGTACCAGGAACTTCCTTTCCCCTAAATCATCCCAACAAATAGGGGATCGACATCGACGCCCGTACAATGCTTCGTACGACGCCATCTGGATGCTGGCTGGTAACTGTTATTATAAGCAAACTCCACAAGAGGTAGGTAGCGTGACCATCCCTCACCCAAATCGAGCACGCATGCGCAGAGCATATCTTCAAGAATTTGGATCACTCGTTCCGACTGTCCGTCACTCTGGGGGTGGAATGCTGTGCTAAAGTGCAGTTTGGTCCCCAGAGCCCGCTGCCGACTCTGCCAAAAGTTTGACACAAACTGAGTGTCTCTGTCCGAAGTAATCGTTGTCGGCACCCCATGCAATCTCACAACCTCGTTGATGTAGACCTGCGCCAAGCGGTCACGTGTCCACATCGTATGAACAGGTAGGAAATGAGCCGACTTCATCAGTCGATCAACTATGACCCAGATCTCGTCGTAACCCTACTGCGATTGCGGGAATCCAGTGACAAAATCCATGGTTATTCGCTCCCACTTCCACTCTAGCACTGGTAGTGGTTGCAGTTTTCACGCCGAGCGCTGGTGTTCGGCTTTTACCTGTTGGCAAACCAAACAGCGTGCCACGAACTGCGTCACATCCCCCTTTAATTTAGGCCACCAAAAAGTCTGATTAAGGTCTTTGTACATCTTTGTGCCACGAGGATGCGCCGCATAGGGAGCATAGTGCGCCTCTGATAATATCTCATCCTTCAACTCTGGCAGATCGGGCACGCAAATTCGTCCTCGGAACCGTATTGCGTTGTCCGTGCAAATCGAAAAGTCGCCCTCCCGTCCGAAGGAATCTTGTCCCGTACAAGCTGTAATTGAGCGTCAGACTTTTGACCTTCCAGGATTTTCTCAAACTGTTGTAATGAAATCATGCCTGCGACAACCCGATCCACTGCTGTGGCGACTTCCAACCAGGCGACACAGACTCATCCGCTCGATGCAAGTGGTTGTCGCTCAGTCTACCCGAAACATCAAGACTATCCACCTAAGGAACACGACCCCTGTCTCTGCTCACACAGATGCTGATGATGCTGTCGGGGTCTACCCGACCTCTGGCGTCTCGAAAATCCACTACTCAGGGAAGGAAATCGGGAATGCCTCTGCCGGCTGATCTGTCCTCCATCACCTGGCGCCAAGCTCCTCTATCCAAAACTCGCCTCTGGCGGCTGATCCCTATCCAAAGGAAACTGCAGCGCCACACTCCAAACACACCGCCTACACCATCAAGGCGTCCCAAATCTATAATAGAGGGACCAACTGAGCTGAAAGATATCATGGCGCCATCACTCTCAGACACACATATCCTATGCGCCTCGTCCCTCAAAACATGGAGCGCGCAGTTCAGCAACTGCGTAAACTCTTGGCACAAGGAGGCTCTCAAGTAGTCTCTCCATCACCACCAAACACGATTCTGCCTCCAAAGGCTCCAAATTCAATCCTACGAATCGGGGTGGTTCATCTGCTATCAACTATCCACCTTGCCTCGGTGCCTCGGCTCTACTCGTCGGCACGGAGGGGGCTGCTCGCTCAATCGGTGCCACTGGTACAGCTGGAGATGCCACTGCACAATAACAAACATCAGGACACAACATCCACTCGACCCAATCCAGTGAAAGTCTAGAGCATGTCACCCATTCCACAGCATTATGTTGTCTGCAGCCAACATAATCACTTAGGAGAATAAACATGCCGATCACTCATCCCGTCCCTTGGGAGAGGTATAAAACTCAATCAAGACTCTCGCTATAAATCACGACTCTCACGAAGTCATCCTAGGGTCCAACCACAAGCCTAGGGTTTCTAAGTCCACACTGACCTACATCCTAGGCTCTGATACCACCCTAATCTGTCACGCCCCGGGGTCGAAACTGCGACCCGGGCCCGCCAACAGATCTGCCGCCCATACGGAAAGCCCCGTATAAACGAAGCGTCTAACCTGCAAGAGATAAAACTACAACTATACAAATATCAGAGCTGTAAAATAAACTACTGAAATAAAATAATACAAGTCTAAAAGTACAAGTCTGAACCTCACTACAAAAGTCTCTCAAAATAAAACCCTCAAAAGTAACTATCAACAATAATCCAGCAGACTGTACCACTAAGCTCCAAAAAATGGGGTACAGCTATACTCCGATGACGGGTAGGGAACTAGCTCGCGACTCCCTTACCTCGATCAACAACAGTAGGACCAGCAACACCCGCAGAAGGCTCTGCAAAACAAAGGAGAGGAAAGAAAAAAGGGGAGGGGGAAACCCCCAGCGGGTGTGAGAACTACAACCAACAGTAGTTCTCAGTGGGTACCGCCACCAAACCCGACGGTCTGCCCACTAAGTCTACTAGAGGCATAAGATAACAGAAAAACTGTAATACTAAAGATAAGCTGAAAGAAAAACTGCAGCTATCATGCCTCTATCTACCATGCTCAAAGGGTGATACAGATGAAAATAATGCATCTACTAGCTCTCAAAATATAGTCACCCAATCTACACTGACTGCCACATGGGGTCAAGTCAAACCTGCGCCTACCTACTACCGTTACATCCACGGAGGACCGGACTTACGTAGGGCGTCCGTGATTGCCAAAACTAGCCCAGCCAGATGGACTGCGTCGACAAGTCGCGATAGCAAAGTAACAGGCCCAGCTCCGGAGCGGCACTCGAGGGGCGCGACCCCACCGAGGAAAGTATCCGTGCATCTCTGTCGAGCTCAATATGGCTCATGCAGGCTATAATCCAAATCCACGATCAATCAGATCGACAATGTCCAACTCACAATACTAACCCACTGGCTGGAGGTACTCAACAGCCGGGACCGTCGTCAACCCAACGGCTCCCAAAACAGGACATCCAACTCACAGACGAGAAAGAACCAACCGACACAGTAAGGGTCCGAGAATCCCAAAAGGTCGGTGTCTAGAATCCCAATCAAACAAGAACAGACTCCAGACTCAACCTTTCGAAGTTCTCGACCCCTTACAGTTCGGAAAAACAACTCCCTTGGTAAAACATGCGTAAGAAACCAACCAGGGTCCGAAAGTTTCGGGAGACCAACACCTACAACCCTATCAAACAAGAACAGGTTCCAGGTATAGCCCCCGTAGCTTTCGTCCCGAAATAAGGGAACGGCCCCTACAACCCAGGTCACCCAAACTCTCTCGGGTGAGGAAGTTTGTAATAAAAGATGGCAGTTATTACTGAAAACTATTTTAATCTGAGAAACCCAATTTAATATATTTTAGTTCTTTAATAAAATCAGTTCAAATAAGTTTTATTTTCCAAACCCCGAAGGGCTATTGTCTTCACCCAAATCAAACAAGAATAGGCTCCGGCGACCCCTCGAAGTTTGGAAGGAAAAATATTAGTTTATAGAAATTATATGTGTCCAAAAACAGCCTGGGTTCTAGGTCCTGCTATCACTGGTATACAACTGCCACTAACACAGTGGCGACACATAAATCAGAGAAACACGACATCCCGGGACCACCTAATACCCAAACGGCTCCCGCCACAGATATAAGACCAGCTACATGTACCAGACTCCACTCTGCCCCCAAACACGAGCGTAACATGCATCCCACACTAAGAGAAATCCCGACCACTCAGCCCACTACCCGGGCGAGGAAAACACTATGTCCAGGAATAGAAAATAAAGTGTGGATGTCTAAAGCATAGTGAACCTAGCCCAAGTGAGGGTTTTCTACTGGTCTGGTTATACATGCAACATATGACAGGGTGTTAGGTCAAGTCCAATAATAGCATGTAATTAAACATAGCATAAGTTGTACAATAAGTCATGCATGCTATCAATAAAAGGGGGGGGGGGGGGGGGGGGGGGGGGGGTAACATTCCCTTAGGTAAGCTTCACTAACCAATCATCATGCAATCCTCAAAAATATATATCATTACTAAGCTTACCTTCAATTACACATGGGTATACTAACATGCATGCATTCTTTCAAATAGAATTAGAGAACCGTCCACCGGTTCTGGAGACAAGCAACCCACCTGAAACGCTTTCCGCAGGCAAAGCCGAAGTCAGTGAAGTGCGTAGTCACTCACAATCCAAAATCTGCCGAAACTGCACCCTCGGTACTCGGTCGCACAAGCCTCTGCTCAAACCAACAACACAGCCCACAATTAGATAACACCACAACACACTCTTGCTATTTTTTCCAAAATAGCACAAAGAAGGGCCTTTTTCACCTGAATTCTGTCCTCAGAAAAATCAAAAAAAATTATGGTTGCGATCCTCGCGATGAGTAGATACAAATCGAGTATTTACACTCCTCGTTCCGACACCTGTAGGCCAAGATATAAATGAAACACTGCGGCAAGTCAAACTATCCACTATCAAAATTCTGCAGGAAACCAGTCCGAAAGAAGCTTAATTATCACCTTCGAAGAGTCCTCCAAAAATTCTGATAAAAATACAGGTGCGTTCCTCTCGAAGCGTAGATATCAATCGAGTCCTTAAACGCCTCATTCCGATGCTCGTAGACCGAGAAAATCCAACAATACTCCACCGCTGTCCCAAATCTCGCAGCAGTACAAGGGGTCAAAGTTTGCCTCGGTAACCGTGCCAAAAACCCAAAATGAGATGAAGTGATCATTACGAGAATCTAATCCGTACCTCTCATGAAAGCGTTGCCGCAAAAATTGGCTCAAAATTCCATCGGAGTAATCCAGGGGGTCTCGCGCACTAAAATGCGACGGTAGAAGCCACAAACAAAGGAGCGTCGAAGTGCGTCGCGTCGCAGAAAACGCCGATGCTGCGGCCTCCAAAAAAATATGTAAATCCCTCACAAGATGGAGCACAAGAAGAGGAACAATAATGCTTAAGGGCTCTGTCACAGGGGAGCTCGGAAAAGGGTCCGAAAATGCAGCCAAATGGGGGGTTTTATAGCCTCAACTGAACAATTCACTTAATTCCATCCATGTCCCTGGTTTCGGGCGCCCGAAATATTTCGGGTTGCTACAGTAACCCAAAACGTACCCCAAACCATCAGCGCCCGAATTGTCCACAATGCGCCACGTAGCCCCGCACAGCGGACAGCGGCGCCAGCCACCCCGGCCGCGCCGCGTGGCACCTCCCCGCACCTGCCCCGCGCACGTCGCCCGGCTGCCCCGCGCGTACAGCCACCTGCCCGCCGTGCGGCGTGGACCGCGCGCTCGTGCGCCCGCCACTCCGGGGCCGCCACGTGTCCCCGCGCCGGTCCATGCACCCGGCCGCTCGCCCCGTGGACCGCGCCTGCTGCACCGGCCAACCGGGAGTCGCCACGCGTCCAACCTCCGGTGCACGCCTCGCCCGTGGACTGGCTGGCCTGCGCCTCTACCCAACCGCTGCCCGCAGCTGCTCCGCCGCCTGCCCGTTGCCGCCGGCCGCCGAAACAGTGCTCTGATGCCTCGAAATCCGTGCTAGGGCATCCGGGCTCCGAAAAATGCAAATAAATAGTCCATTTTCAATGTTTTTGCGCGCTGAATCCAAATCCGATGTCCGTTTTGCCCAATTCCACTTCTAAAATTTGTCAAAGGCTTCCGGTTAGGCAAACTTGCTCCCATTTTACACACTGAGTCCATTTCTTGGGTCTGGCACACGCACAAACACTTCCAGAAGCTACTGATCCAACAGTAATCCTCTAAGCGGGGATTCGAGTCCTCACACTAAAAGCTAAAAACGCCAAACCCTAAAACGACGATACGCGAGAGATAAACGCCGCTAACCTTGATCTAACGGAGAAGACAGCCCGATCTCGCTCCTCGCGGTAGTGAGGATCCGGATCCGCTCCCCGTTGACGGTGACGTCTCGTTCCCGGCTTCCGGCACGTTGATCGAGGAAGATGGGAAATCCGCTCTCTTTTTCTCTCTTTTCTTTCTCCTCTCCCCGAACTAGGGTTTCCGTTTTTCGAGAAAATAAAACAGAAAATAAACCTTGTTTTTCTCTTACGTAGAACCCCCTAAATGCGATAAAGGGATTCTCTAACTAACTACTAGATAAGAGCGCCACCTAAGCCAAGTTTTAAAACAGTCGGCGCGAATTTTGATGCACCAAGGCCTTAACGGGTTTGACTTATCCCATCGTACCCGTTAACACAAAAGACTCAATCCAGGAGATCCGTATGTCGGATTTCAGATCCGATCGCTTCGCCGTTCACCTTTTCTCGAGCTCTATCACCGAAAAATACCCGCAAGCACCGACGTTCTACCCGAGAAAACTCGCTAAATTAACCTCCTAACGGCTAATTAATTCAAAAAGAATTAAAAGAAAGACAAGACTGCTCGTGATATTACAATTGTCTAAGAGAATTGCAAGATTAATATTCATGTTATATATTATGAGGACTTGTATGATTCGGATATCCATGTTGGTGATTAGTGAAAGCTTACCTAAGGGATTGTTACCCTATGTGATTATTAGCATGCCATGTTAGCACATAGCCTTTATGAGATTTGATTATGCGATGGGGCAGGATTATGTATCTATGTGCGGATATCACTTTGATCATGGATTATGGCTGCAAGAAAACCAATTAGCATGCCATGTTAGCACATAGCCTTTAGTGAAAGCTAACCTGCAAGAAAATATACTATAGCTAAACAGATATCAGAGCTAAAAGATAAAACTACTGTAAAATTAAAACCAATTATCTGTACAACTGGAAATAAAGGTACAAAGTCCATCTCCCATAAATGATAATCATACAATAACCTCAAATACAAAACTCTGGACTCAACAGGGAGGTAATCCTGAATAAATAAATGATACATCAGTGTACAGACTCTCAGTACAAGTCAGATCCTCACAATACCTCAGTCTCTCAAAGAGAAAATAAAAACACTGATCTACCGACTGTACTGAAGATGACCTCTGAAAGGGGTACCGCTACTCTCCAAAGATAGGTAGGGATCTAGCTCGCGACTCCCTCGCCTCGAACAGCAATCGCAGAATCAGCAACACCCGCTAAGACTCTGCAAAACAAAGGAGAGAAGGGACAAAAAGGGGGGGGGGGACCCCCAACGGGTGTGAGAACTACACCAAAAAGTGAGTTCTCAGTGGGTATCGCCACCAGGCCCGACGATCTGCCCACCAAGTCCTCCAGAGGCAATAAAATAACAAATGCAGTAAAAACTGAACAAGAAAGCTGGAGACACTCAACAGCTATCATGCCTCTATCTAAATGCTCAAATAGGGAAACTCTGGTAAAGATATGCAACACTCGCACACGAGGTGCTCAATCGACCCAATCGAGCTGACTGCCACATCGGGTCGAGTCAAACCTGCGCCCACCTACAACCACCTCCCGCTGACGGACAGGAATTACGTAGGGTGTCCAAATGGACTAACTCGCTATCGAATAGTGGCTCATGCAGGCTATAGTCGAAATCCACGCTCTCTCAGAACGGATAGACTCAAGATGCTCAACCTCTCACACAACGGTCAAAGTACTCACAACGACACGGGACCACCGTCAAACCAAACGGCTCCCAACAACACTAGCACTGGTCTAAACACAGCTACTAGACTCCACTCAGCCCCCAGGCACGAGTGCAACAATAAAAGTACCTGACCGAACAAACCCAATCGAATGAACCGGTATAAAACCCGGTACTGCCTGCTCTGTCATCAATCTCACGAACTCAGTATCTCCAATGTCCAAATGACCGGAACCCAACACGGTCTGACCGGAACCCAACACGGTCTAAAGCCTACTCCGGAGTGGCACTCGAGGGGAGCGACCCGCACGAGTAAAATATCACTGCAACAAGTATCACTGTAACAAGTATCACCGTAACAAGTATCACCATATAGCAGGACTGGATCACGACTCTGATCAAGTGGGAAAACCCATCCACTAAAGGGAAACCCAATCCCTAATCTGATGCAACAGTAAACAATAAGTGGGAAACTCCATCCACTAAAGAAACCTGATACCCAATCTGATGCATAAGCAACCTCCGGTCAACCGCCCAATGTCCGCGGTTGCCGCAATACCCCACAAACCACAACCTGGTGCAACAACCCACACCCGGCCAACCGCCCAATATCCGCGGTCGCCGGAAACCCTGCCTACCACAATCTGGTACAACCTGTCCCCGACACCAAAATCCCAGCTACACTATCCCAAATCCCTGCTCGAACCCGAGCAACATGAACCATGACTGACAAAAAGGAGAAAAGAAGCAAAGATGGTTTCTCCTAAGTCAAGTCCCAAATATAGTGCAGCAGTAAAAGATGGCCTAACTACGTGTCCATACAAGCATGCTTTTGTCCTCAAGGAAGAATAAAGAAAATGAACCTCATGCCAAAATTATCAATGACTATACCTGTCCATAATCCTCGATCCATAATCGCTCCTCAGAGTAGAACCTGCACATAACTACATAATCCTATCCCAGTGCATAAACCAGCCTCATAAAAGGTTATGTGCTAACATGGCATGATAATTAATCATATAGGGTAACCTTCCCTTAGGTAAGCTTCCACTAATCATCAACATGAATATTCGATTAATACAATTGTCATAATATGAATAATTAACTTGCAATTCCCATAAAATCAACATTGTTAAGCTTACCAATCAATTCCAGGTATTGTACCCTACACCTGCATGCAATTCTAACATATAGAGTTAGAGAACCGTCCACCGGTTCTCGGAACAAAGCACCCACCTGAAACGCATTCCGCAAGCAAAGCCGAAGCCGGTGAAGTACGCAGCCACACGAAATCCAAAATCTGCCGGAACCGCACCCTCGGTAAACAGTCGTACAAACCACTGTTCCAACAAACAACATCGAAGCCGAGAATCAATTACATCACAACCAAAACTCTCAAAAACAGCATACGCTGTTTTTACCAACTAGCAGAGAGAAGAAGCCTTTTCACCTGTATACAGACCTCCAAAAAATCCAAAAAAATCACGGTTGCGATCCTCGCGACGAGTAGCCCCAAATCGACTATTTAAACACCCTGTTCTGATACCTGTAGGCCAAGAAACAATTCGGACAACGTTGGAAGACATTCCCTCAAGAACACAGTTCTGCTGAAAAAATAGCAGCAAAGAAGCTTAATTCTCACCCTCAAAATGACCTCATAAAAATGCAATAAAAATACGGGTGCGTTCCTCTCGAAGATTAGATATCAATCGAGTCTTTAAACACCTCATTCCAATGCCCGTAGGCTGAGAAATAAATCCAACAAGCTCATGTTGTCCAAAAATCACCACAGAAAAATAGGGGTCACAAGGTACCTCGGGAACTGTGCCACAAAACCAAAACAAGGCGAAGAAATCAACACGGAAAACGAAGCCGTACCTCTCGTGAACGAGCTACCACAAAAATCGTTGAAAACGATGGTCTGAGTAAGCCAAGGGAGCCTGCACACCGAAACGCGACGAAGGGGATCACCGGTGAAGGAAAGTCGCACTGCGCCGAAATGCCGCATACCTCGAAGTGCGTGCCACCAAAATTCCCAAACTTCTCCACGAGATGCTCCACAGGATGATGAACAACTTTTCTTAAAGGTTGCATAGAGAGGGGAGCTAGGGAAAAGCCTCAAACCGCAGGCCAAAGGGAGGTATTTATAGCCAAAACTGAACAAATCAATTAATACCAAATGGGTCCCAACTTTCGGGCGCCCGAAATGATTCGGGCGCGCACAGTGCGCCCGAATCTGGCCGTCCATCAGCGCCCGAATCCACCAGATGCTGCCACGTCACCCCAAAACAGCAAACAGCAACCTCCGCCATCCGCGCTGCGCCACGTCGCCCGCGCTCGAACAGCAAACAGCGGCGCCGCCCACCCCGGCCGCGCCGCGTGGCACCCCCGCGCCTGCCCCGCGCACGTCGCCCGGCTGACCCGCGCGTACGGCCACCTGCCCCGCGCATACGGCCACCTGCCCCGGCCACCTGCTCCGCTCCTTGCGTGGACCGCGCGCACAACACCTCTCCAACCACACGCTGCCACCTGTCCCCCGCCGGTCCATGCACCAAGCCGCTCGTCCCATGGACCGCGCGCGCGTGCGCCCGCCACTCCCGGGCCGCCACGCGTTCCTCCCCCGGTGCACGCCTGCCCCGTGGACCGAGCGCCCAGCGCCGCTGCCCTCCGGCCGCCGGAACAGTGTTCCATGCCTCGAAATCCGTGTTTTCTCATCCGGGCTCCGAAAAATACAAGTAAATAGCCCATTTTCACCGTTTTCGCGCGCTGAATCCAAATCCGCTGTCCGATTTGCCAAATTCCAATCCCAAAATTTGTCGAAGGCATCCGAAAGGGCGTTTTTAATCCAAATTCTGCACTGAGTCCAATTTTGATGCCCGATTTGTGCGAAACCGCTTCTACACAATCGACGGGGGCCTCTAATTACCCATGTGATCTATTTTACATCCGAAGTCCATCACTTGTGTCCAAATTGGTGCAGAAACACCGCCGACACGCCACATAGGCCTCCAAAAGCTGCTGGTCACACTGTAGAAGCCCTGCAGAGATCAGGGTCACCACAATTCTTGTTGCTCGGGTTTGAGCAGGGGTATGGGATAGTGTAGTCGAGACTTCGAGTCTGAGGCAGGTTGGACTTGATTGTGGGTTGTGGGTGTTGCGGCGACCGCGGATATTGGGCGGTTGACCGGATATGTACTTGTGCATCAGATTGGGTATTAGATTTCCTTTAGTGGATGGAGTTTCCCACTTATTGTTTACTGTTGTATCAGATTGGGAATCGGGTTTTCCTTTAGTGGATGGGTTTTCTCACTTTGATCAGAGTCGTGATCTAGTCCTGCTATATTATGATACTTATGATACTTGTTACAGTGATACTTTACTCGTGTGGGTCGCTCCCCTCGAGTGCCACTCCGGAGTAGGCTTTAGACAGTGACGGGTGCCGGTCAGTTGGATAGTTGGAGATACTGAGTTCGTGAGATTGATGCCAGAGCAGGCAGTATCGGGTTTTATACCGGTTCATTTGATTGGGTTTATTCGGACAGATACTTTTATTGTTGCACTCATGCCTGGGGGCTGAGTGGAGTCTGGTAGCTGAGATTACACCAGTGCTAGTGTTGTTAGGAGCCGTTTGGATTGACGGTGGTCCCGTGTCGTTGAGAGTACTTCGACCGTTGTGCGAGATGTTGAGGATCTTGAGTCTATCCGTTCTGAGAGAGAGCGTGGATTTCGACTATAGCCTACAGGTGCCACTATTCGATAGCGAGTTAGTCCGATTGGACACCCTACGTGGATACACTAGGGAGGCGCAGGCTTGACTGCACCAGATGTGGCAGTCAGCTTGATTGGGTCGATTGTGCACCTCGTGTGCGAGTGGTTGCATACCTTTCATTGGTTTTTCCCCATTTTAGCATTTAGATAGAGGCATGGTAGCTGTAGAGTATCTCCAGCTTTCTTGTTCAGTGCATGGTTATCTTATGCCTCTAGTAGACTCAGTGGGCAGACCGTCGGGCCTGGTGGCAGTACCCACTGAGAACTCCCTTTTTGGTGTTGTTCTCACACGCGTTGGGGGTTTTCCCCCTCCTTTTTCTTTCCTCTCTTTTGTTTTGCAGAGTCTTAGCGGGTGTTGCTGATTCTGTGGTTGCTGTTCGAGGCGAGGGAGTCGCGAGCTAGATCCCTACCCGTCTGTGGAGAGTAGCGGTACCCCTTCATTGGAGATCCTGAGTACAGCCAGTAGACTAGTTTTATTTCTACTTTTGAGAGACTATTGTATTGTGAGGGTCTGACTTGTACTAAGAGCGTGTGCACTGATGTGTTATTTCAGTTTACCTCCCTGTTGAGTTCTGGGTTATTGTATCAGAGGATTTTGTATATGATCATATTTGGGAGATGGATATTGTATTATTATTTTCAGTTGTACAGATGGTTGGTTTTTAGTTTTACAGCAGTTTTATTTTTATAGCTCTGATATCTGTTTAGCTGTTGTACCTTTTCTTGCAGGTAGGACGCTTCGCCTATGCGGGGTTTTACATAGGCGGCGGATCTATTGGCAAGCCCGGATCGTAGTTTCGACTCCGGGGCGTGACAAATACGACACTCGTAGGCCGAGAATATTCATAAATACTCCTCCGCTGTCTGAAAATTGCCGCAGAAAAAGGGGGTTTAAAGATGCTCCAAAAAACCTAGTAAAAACTCGAAACGGACGGAAGTGGTAAATACAAGAAATGTAGCACTACCTGTCGTGAAGACAATGCCGTAATAATCACTCAAAAAGTCCCTCGGGGTAGCCCAGGGGAGCCCGCAGACCAAAATGCGACGGAAAAGAACACCGGAAGAAGAACGTCGCAGTACGCCGAATCGCAGAAATCGCCGATGTACAGGTCTCCAAAAATCTCTAAATCCCTGGAAAAACTAGAGCACTGGTGGATGAAGGCTCTGTGAAAATCCCAGCTCGAAACTCCTCCAAAAAAAGTGAGGAGAGAGGGAGAGGAAGTCTATTTATAGCCTCAAAATGGGAGGGGAGCACACTTTGACGTTTTCGGGCGCCCAAAGCTTTCGGGCGCCGAACACGAAACACCCACACGCGATCCGTGCAGTACCCGGATTGTCCCGGGCGCGACGTGTGTCCCGAACACGGGACAACGGCGCCCGGCCAACCGGGCGCTGCCGCGTGGCCCGACAAAGGGGTGAGGTAGGGTGGCGGCAGCGAATGGCGGGGCGCCACGTGGCGCCCCCCGCGTGGGCTCCATGCCGCCCGCGCCTGCCCCCGCCTGCCCCTACCTGCCCCACCAATGACGCGTTGACACGCGTCCCCCTCTGGCGCTCGCTGTGCCCAGCGCACGCGCCAAGTCCATGGACCACACTCCCGTAGTGCCGCGTAGACCGAGCCGCGTGAGCCGGCCAGTCCCGAGCCGCCACGTGGCTCCGCCTTGGTCCACGGCTCCCCGCGCGTGCTCTCGTGGACCGCGCGCGTGTGAGCCGGCCAACCAGAAGCCGCCACGTGCCCCCCTGGTCCACAGCTCCCCCGATGCACCGAAACGCGCGGTAAACTTCTCGGTGTCCATTTTTTGGCATCCGGACTCAGAAAAATACAAGTAAATAGCCGTTTTTCGACGTTTTTCCGCGTTGAATCTAAATCCGGCCTCAGATTTGCCTGAAACCCCTTCTAAAATTCAGCGAAAGCAGCCGAAAGACAGGCTTGATGCAGAGTCCTCACAGAGTCCGTCTAACACGTCCATTTGACGTGTTGCGGGCCCGACACACCAATAATAGGTGTTTCACATCACGGATCACGGGGGGAAACTGTTCGGGGAAACTGGGCCACTACATCGCAAATACGCCTAGCGTGGCTATATGAGCAGTATGGCCATATACATCTAGATGCCCCTGCAGGAATAGTGGCAGCTACAGCCCGTGCATATATGTTATATCAAATCGGGTGTAGTTTGTTTCCCAACCCCACTGGACACAGAGTTTACCTAAGGTGGCTATCACTTTTGGCTGATTTCGATATCTGCGGGGCTTATGCATGGGGTGCAGCTGCCTTGGCATATCTGTATCGAGTGCTAGGAGCTGCCTCACTAAACGGGAATGCCGAGTGTTGTTGTTTTGGGACTCTGTTACAGGTATAATATCTAATATTTTGATTTTAGTATTAAGTTAATATATTGGTATTTAATATTTTATTTATTATATTAAGTCATTGGTGTTAATATATAGATTTGGGCTTGGGACCACATTCATATCGGCCGACCTACAGGTGTCCTAGCGCTACCCGATATAGTAGATCTCCCTCTGGGTTGCCGGTTAGATATTTATTTGATATAGTAGATTTTTGTATTTCAAATGTAATTACAACTAATATATGTATTTTATAATATAGATGGGCCAACGCTGAAGGACTACGCTTTGGAGCCCATGTCAAGACCACTGACATTGAGTTTTATAGAGATGAGTTGGATTAGCAGAGAGAGACGCATGTTGTAGATATTTTATTCAATACTTTAAATATATTTTTTCTAAATATTTTTATGCTAACTGATCATTTTGTGTTATTAATAGGTTATATGGATGTCGTACACAGATGAGATTTTAGCCGCATTATCAGATTTCTGTGTACAGGGCTCGCAAGTCTGGCGTTCAAGAACAGTCATCATCTTCTTTCACATTATAGAGATGCATGTACCAGACATAGTACAGCGGCAATTCGGTCTTCTCCAGCATATACCTCTCAATGTGGAGTCCATCCAACGCGTGACATCACGTGGGCGTCCGGATGAGGGTTGGATTGCAATTCACGCTGCACACATTGAGAGGTAGTTTGAGAGGTTAGATCACATTGTTGATCAGCTCCCGGCTGCTGGTGAGGACCCACTGCAGGCGGCATCCATATACATGCAATGGTACTGGACGATTACGAGGAGATGGATATATCGTCCAGTACACCGTCCTCCGGTGACTTTTCATCCTCGTGAGCATATAGAGAGGGCACTGGTATAATAATTTATATATATATATTTAACATGTTTTGTATATTTAATATAAATTTAATTTGTAAATTAAAACGCAGACCGATACACTACAACAGATGGATGATACTATAGGCCAGTTATTGCATGATCGACCGTCGCCGGAGATCACATTCGGGACTCTGGCAGATATGCGCGGAAATATTCAAATGGTACTGCAAAATGTACCAATATTACCTACTGTCAGAGTTTCAGGGGGACGAGAAGATTATGCTCACGCATCGTTCTCGAGTCATCAGGTACCTTCATATCACCAGAAATTTTAAATTAAGTCTTTAAATTTAAATTAACAAACTATTTACGCCCTTTCAGGTGCCCCGATCTCCATCTCCTCATATTCGGCCCCCTACGACATTTCCCTCGACTTCAGAGTCGCTCCCGCCTTCTATATCACGGACATCTTTTACTTCGACATATTCACGTCGTCGTCCTTCGTCATGATCGCCACAGGAGATCCAGCATATTGCTGAGTATGATGAGGGTGGTATTATCGAGGAGCTCGATCAGTTGGCAACCGTCGAGTATCTTGATGATATACCGATTATCGAGCTTGTTGTTCCTCGTGGGCGTGGGCGTGGGCGTGGGCGTGGGCGTGGGCGAGGGCGTGGACGCGGACGTGGCCGAGGATATTGAGGGAGAGGACGAGCTCAAAATTGAGTTTTAGCTCAATTTTGAGTTTGAGGTTGTATTATTAATATTTTTGTGATTATGATTTATAGTTGTTACTCAACTGTTATTTCTGAATATTATGAAATTGTTTAACATAATTTCTGAATGTTTTAGCTCAATATCTGGATGTTGTGAAACTTGTTATACTTTTAGATAAAAAATTGAATGTTCTAAAACTTGTTGTACAAATTTTAATTTTTTTTAGTTGGGAAAAAGTGTTAGATGTTACTGTGGCTAAAGGCGCTGAACCATTCAGCGCCTTTAGCATATGCTATGCTAAAAGCACATATGCTAAAGGCGCCATTCAGCGCCTTTAGCATATGTGCTTTTAGCATAGCATATGCTAAAGGCGCTGAATGGTTCAACGCCTTTAGTGCAATGCTAAAGGCGCTGAACTGTTCAGCGCCTTCTTCGTTGTATTAAAGGCACTGAACAGTTCAGCGCCTTTAAGACAAAAAACATGCAGGTCAATTTTCAAACAAAATTGGCTAAATCTTAAGGCGAAGGCGAAATTTGGCTAAGTGGTGTGGAGTGTGCGGTTCACCGCCTTCCGCATGTATACTAAAGGTGGTGAATGGTTCACCGCCTTCAACATATATACTGAAGATGGTGAACCGTTTACCGCCTTCACAGGGTTTTTGTGAAGACGGTAAATAGTTCACCGGCAGTGAACTGTTCACCGCCTTCGGATTGTCTATCCGATGTGGCTCCGAGCTGACAAAAATAAAATTAATTTTATATTAAAAAAAAATTACAGGATTAGTTTACAAATTTTAAAAAGTTTTAGGGTTAGTTTTAAAAAAATCCCCCATCCCCCAAACCCCTATCTCTGGATTTTGGGGGCATCGAATCGAAACCAAGACGATGGATCTCCTGAAGCGCGAGCTCCAGCGGAAGCGGCAGAGCCTGGAGGCCGACTTCGGCGGCAAGAAGCTCCTCCGCCGCTCCGAGATCGAGCAGAAGAAGCTCCAGAAGCTCCGCGACGACGAGCACCGCCACCTCCTCTCCAAAACCCTCCGCTCCCAACCCTCCTCCTCCTCCTCTCCCTCCCCCAACCCCCCCTCCTCCTCCTCCTCTTCCTCCACGAACCCTAACCCTAACGCTAACGACCCCACCTCCTCTCTGCCCCCCGCCCTCTCCTCCTCCTCGTCCTCCAAGAAGCCCTCCGAAACCCTAACCGACGAGCAGCGCATCGACGACCTCGTCCTCCCCCGCCACGAGGTCATCCGCCGCCTACGATTGCTGAAGCAGCCCATCACCCTCTTCGGCGAGGACGACGCCGCCCGCCTCGACCGCCTCAAGCTTACCCTCAAGTCCGGCATCCTCGAGGTCGACAGCGACATGATCGAGGGCCAGGCCAACGACTTCCTCCGCGACATCTCCGAGCTCCGCAAGCGCCACAAGTCCGGCTTCATCAAGAGCAAGAGGGAGGAAGACGGGCTCGAGGACGATGTCGCTGAGGGGGACGCTGATAAGAATTTAAGCGGGGACGGGGGATCGTCCGGCGTTGATGCGGATAAGGACTTGAAGCGGATGAAGGCGAAGTTCGAAGATCTGTGCGACGAGGATAAGATCTTGGTGTTCTTCAAGAGGCTGCTGAATGAGTGGAATCAGGAGCTCGATGAGACGCCCGAGGCGGAGAAGAGGACGGCCCGGGGGAAGTCTATGGTCGCCACTTTCAAGCAGTGCGCCCGGTATCTGAATCCCCTATTCAAGTTCTGCAGGAAAAAGGTATGGACATAATTATGGATAATTACTGCTCAATCTTTCTTTATTTTCCTGTTTTCTTTATGATGTGGTAGTGTGGTACACAGCACTTATTTGTTTAAAAGGCCTATTTAGATGTGAATTTTTCAGTCGGTTGGTTGGTTGACTCGAATGAAGTTTTTATTTAGGTCATAGTTGTGATGTCAATCTAAATGAACCTATTTGGAAGGGGAAAACTGAGAAATTGGAAAAGGTTTCCGGGTGATTCACCGATACTACGCGAAGAGTTTGGTATGCTAATTTTCTATTGTAGTAAAACATTGCGAATGACTAGTTGTATTTCTTATAGATGCTATGCAACATTCTCATTAAAATCAAATTGGTGCAAGACCGAAAATGCATTCCACCTATGATAATTTGGGCTTTTGTTATATCTTCTTATTCCTCAATGAAACTTATATGCAGTATCTTGTAAGACATAAATCTTATGTACATCGTGAGTGTCCTTTAAGTTTCATTAGTGCCTAATAAGGGCAAAATGTGGCCACATTGTGTGGTAAGACAGAATAGCAAGTTTTCTTTTTGTTAATATCTTTTCTTTTTCAAATTTCAAATTTGCACTTCTAGTTTTGAACTGCTCCTTTACCAATCCTAATGGAAACAGAAATATCATGCTAACCTTTAAATGATTCTCTTG
This sequence comes from Tillandsia leiboldiana, assembly GCA_029204045.2. Lineage (NCBI taxonomy): Eukaryota > Viridiplantae > Streptophyta > Magnoliopsida > Poales > Bromeliaceae > Tillandsia > Tillandsia leiboldiana. The sequence continues at coordinate 13,707,260 of CM055065.1, forward strand.
TTAAAATCAGTGGCAGGTTTCAATTATGTTATTTTATTTGTAGTTCTTAGAAAGTGTTGGAAAAAATAATGTGTCATGTGGTTCGTGAGGTTCTTGCTTAGTTGTCAGCACCAGGGGTTCTGGCTGTAAGAATAAGTTGTAAGTTCAAATTTATACAGATATTGGATGTTACATTTGTGGCCTAATTTTCTGCGTGTAAAACACAATTTATGTGGTTCTTGCCTATGTTGCTCTGAAATGAGTATGGAAATACAAATACAACACAACACTGATATGGCGATATAACAAATTCTAAAAGCTTTAGAAGGTTCTTGGAGGATATCCCAATAAAAAGTATTCTTACTACATAATATTTCTTATGACAATAAATATTTATAATATCTTTCTACATATTATTTCTTATGAAGATAAATATTTGTAATAGTTTAGATGATTAGATAGCAAAAAACAATAAACTCGCTAACATGTGCAAAAATATAAATATAATTGAGCTTTGTTCATCAAGAAAGCAATTAACCAGATGAACTTTAATCTTGAGTTTTATTAACCGTGGATCCATTATGCAAGTGTCATCCAAAAGCTTAAGTTAGATGATTAATAACAAGTTTTTGGCTCCGAGGCCACTTAAGAATGACTCTTTTCCAAATTTGACCGAAGAAAACTTCATCTCCTATCTGCAAGCGTTTTCATGTATCCTTCATGTATCACTTGGGTACCTGGGTATTTTTCCAATGTTTTAAAATATCAGATATTTCTATCAAGCATCCGACATGTATTCTTTGTGTATTAGGTGATCCTTGATCGGTATTTGTTACTTACTCAAGCAAACAAGCACATGCAGCAATTTGAAAATCACGTTGTTTGCAAATATTATACATGAGATCTAAGATAAGGTATTTGTTATCATTTAAATTTTCTTTGGAATATCATTGGAAAAGTGTGACATGTAATACCTATTGATGATATGTTGTTTGTGAACATCACCATTTGACTTTTCTGAGAGCATGTTTTAATATCAAGTATGATGATACTTCCTTTCGGATGCTTTTTGCTCTACCTGGCATCTCAGGTTTGGAAAGTCGAATATACTTGGTTGAGTTTATTTACTATATATGCTTAAAGGGACTGCACTTTTATGAGGGATGAATTTCTTGTTACTGTTGTCAAATGCTGTTATTGGTTTGGATTTTGCTTAGAGAGGCAATGTTATGAATACTGGTGTGAAGGTGTTGCATGAAATTTTTGGTCTTGACCGAGTACCTCTTATGTAGTTCTGTATCTTTTGTATTATACTGCTGGTTTGATGGTGTTTGATGGTATTTACTCCACCGACAATCGTTGATAACACTTATTCTGCATGGAAGGTTGTCAGATGATCTGATTCATCAATCATTCACCTGCAGTAGGCATTTAATCTTGAAACCAAAATTGGTAAACAAATTTTTTTATTTTAGTTTGGTAGAATGGTAACATATAATTTGCACTAAAAATAAGTTAAGCTGCAGTAGCATTATTGACGTCGTGTTTGCTAGTTCACTTAAATAATGATAGTAAAATTTTATTTGCTAGTTCATTTAAATAATGATAGTAAAATTTTAGTTTCTAATGGCTTGAAATTGGGTAAATTTTACCATTGTTCACTGAACTTTAAGTGGAATTTTATTCGAGTCACAAAACTTTAATTTGTTTCAATTAAGGCACCACACTTTAATTTGTATTTCAATTAGATTACTATGATGTCAAACTCTATAATTTTCCGAACATAATGGCAGTTGGCAAAGTTATTTTAGTTCAGTTACCACACCATCTTCTAGAGATGACATGTCTAATTAGTGTTTCTCTTGGAGATTATGTAATTGCTAATTCAGTTGTCCAATCGTCTCTTCGAAATGATGTAAAAGTTGAATAATAGTTATTTTGAGATCACATATGTTGAAATGACTAGCACTCCTTAGCGTGTCTTTATTTTTTCCTGGTATTGAATTAGCTGCCACATTATTACCTTATCAAAAAAATCAATCGAATTTTAGAGTTATTTGATTGAAACAGAAATTGAAGTTCAGTGACATAAATGAAATTCGACCAAAACATCAGTGATCTATTGTGTAATTTACCTGTTGAAATTGCATGAAAACGGTTCTTGCCATCAGCGTGCTGTGTTTCTTTGAATGTGATTTTCTTGTAGAGAATTACAATATTGCAACTCAGTTATTTCCACTGGAATGGAATCTGGAGTTAACGATATTCTTTATTATACTTTGTATATTTGCTTACCTAGCTCCCCTACAATCAGGGGATGAAGTATTAGTGTCTATGAATTGCATTTGCTAAATGGTTCTGATTGCTTATTCCCGAATCATGAATCTTTTTCTGTTATGGTGTGCCACCTGCTAATAATAAAGCGTTTTCATAATCCAGGTTCTCCCAGATGACATCCGCCAAGCACTGCTCGTGGTGGTGGAATGTTGCATGAAACGGGACTACCTTGCGGCAATGGACCAGTACATAAAGTTGGCCATCGGGAACGCGCCCTGGCCAATTGGAGTCACTATGGTTGGTATCCACGAGCGCTCAGCCCGTGAGAAAATCTACACCAACAGTGTGGCCCATATCATGAACGATGAAACCACCCGCAAGTACCTGCAGTCCGTGAAGAGGCTTATGACCCTTTGCCAGCGTCGCTACCCAGCCCTTCCTTCCAAGTCAGTAGAGTTCAACAGCCTGGCGAATGGGAGCGATCTACAGTCACTCCTCTCTGAGGAAAGGGGAGGCTCAAAAGCCCCTTCGGATGATAGGCTTCGGTTAATGCCTGCTTCAAGGGAATAACATCTGGTATAACTATTGTTAACTAGGATTCTGTAATCTTGGAAGATTATGAAAGTGTGTAATATGCATTGTATCCTATCTTTTTTAGACTTTCTTGTTTTCAGTGGCTTCTTTTCTTTCTGATACAATTTATAATCTTCTAGAACGAGGAAAATGAGAATCTCAGTATATCCTTTTTAAATTGCAAACACTCTTGGGTTTGTCGAACCTCTCCCAGCTGGCCATCTCTGCCTGCTGTCCTTTATTACGGCTGTTTCAGTTTCCATTTGAAAACTCATTTCATAATAATAAATTTACATTTTTATTGTACTTGTATTGTGCAAGTAAAAACAATTCTTTTAAACAATTCTTTTATTAGGGTGCGGTTGATGACGGAATAAGGTTATTTTAGTTATACCAGCAATAAGTATAAAATACGGAATTAGCATAAAAAAGCGCTTGGAATAGTTCTAGGGATAAAAGATTTTATGTTTGGTATGAGAATGAGGAATAAGAGGAATAAAAAAATTTAGTTGGGTTAAATAACTTTTTTGTCCTGGAACTTTATTATGTGATAAAAATTATTAAATTTTAATTTTTTTATTTTAATTAATAGATTAAAACTTGATAAAAAATAAAATAAAATTAAAATAAAAATTATATTATATTTTATTAAAATAATATTTAATTTTATATTTTATTTGCTCTAATTTTGTATTTGTTAAATTATAATTTTTTTATTTTAATTAATAGATTAAAACTTTACAAAAAATAAGATAAAATCAAAATCAAAATCAAATTATATTTTATTAAAATAATATTTTATTTTATTTTTATTTGCTCTAATTTTTTAAAAAAAATTAAAAATATTTATTATATTTGTAGGAAATAATATGTGTGGGTAATCAATAATGAGTAATATGATGTAACTCGGGTAGTGTGCTAGGGATATAATAGAAAAGTAAAATATAATGAATAATTAATATTGAAACAGTAATTCTTATTTTATCAGAAATAACTGATTATTTCTGGTGCGTTTGGAGGATAAGGAGATATCCCCTTTATCCCCCATCCTAACCCCAAAACAAACACAACCTAATTAGGTAAATAAACAAGAGACATGGACGATAGAAAAAAAAAAATCACCATCAATGATATGCAGAAAAAACATTTTACTAGTAACTATAATGTAATAACAAGTTCGTTTGTCCTGAAGTTCTATGAAACTACTGTTACGCACTGTTCTTTCAAAAATAAATAAATAAATTAAACCTTTATATAGTTTGATCTGCCGGTGGAATATTTTTTTTACATCAGATGCTAGGGACTCAAAAATTTAATGAACAGTTCTCTTCAAATATTTACGGTTCTTCGTTGTGTCTCCTATTGGAAAATTTCAATCTTCTTGTTTACAAAAAGGTTAAAATGTACCGTAATTATTTATTTATTTATAAACTCGTGAAAGGCAACCAAATGAAATCTCCCTGCAATTGGGGGCTTTTGGTCGGTCCGGAGAAGTTTAGTGTGTTGGTGTACGGTTTAATAATTTAAATATATATTAAAAAAAAGGTTTTGACATTTTTTTTTTAAATTTATTATTTTTAATTCTCTTCTTTTACCATCAAAATTTAATTTTTAAATCTAAATTTAAATTGTTATTTAAGTTGCGGTTCGTAAATTAGAGCGTCACTCGATGCGCCAAACTTCTCCGGACCATCCAAAAGCCTCCAAATGTGGAGAGGCTTGACTTTTCTTGCCTTCAATGAAGCTGTGCACCGGGTGTACACTTTCATTTACGAACCGCCGCTTAAATAGCAATTTAAATTTATATTTAAATTTTAAATTTTGATTTTAAGAGAAGGAAACTAATAATTATAAATTATTAAAAAGAAAACGGATCAAAAAATATTTTTTAAATATAAATTTACATTGTTGAAGCCTACACCCGGTGCACCGAACTCTCCCGCATAGAAATTTAGATTAAAAATTTGAATTTTGAATTGTAGGTTTCAAATCCAATATAGAAATACCTTTTAAATTTAGATTTCAAATAATAAATTTGAAATTTATTTTTTTATATATATTTTTTTTTATTATAAACAAAAAAAGTATAGAAGAGTAGGATAATTATAAAATATGTGATTTCTTAAATTAAATATGCAATAAAATGAAATTTAGTTTTCTATATATATATATTTTTATTATACTAAAACATAAAAATACCTTTTAAATTTAGGTTTGAAATTACGTATTTGAAATTTATTTTTCTATAATTTTTTGTTTTTCGATTACAAAGGTTTGAAATACCTTTTAAATTTAAGATAAAAAATTATCGAATTGAAACGAGAGTTTTCATATATATATATATATATATATATATATATATATATATATATATATATATATATATATATATATATATATATATATATATATATATATATATATATATAGAGAGAGAGAGAGAGAGAGAGTTGTGCTGGAATGCTATTGATGGCACCAGCCCAATTTTACTATCCATTTTATAGCCCTTTGATCACGTTGAGATTCGTGCAGACTCTTTAATTAAAAAGAAATGCTTTTTACTTTTTACTTTTTACTTTTTCTTTTCTCTTTTTTTCATTAAAGAACTTTCACGAATCTCGATGCGATCCAAGAACTACAAAATGGGTGGCAAAGTTGGACTGATTCTATCAATAGCATTCCAGCACAACTCTATATATATATATATATATATATATATATATATATATATATATATATATATATATATATATATATATTACTCTTTGGAGAACTTAGATGGATTGAAAAAACTTTTCTATGTAACAATTTGAATTGTTTTTCTTAACCTTAAAAAAAGTAATTAAAAATGTATACAAATTAATTTGAAATTAGGAATCACAATTTTAAATTAAACAAATTTTTAATTTGAAAATTGGAATTTCTAATGTTAAATTTGAACTTTAAAAAAATTAAATTTGATCTTAAATATTAAATTTTGAAACAATTAAATTTGACCTTTAATTTGAAATGAGATTTTTGATTTAATATTTAAACTTTAAATTTCCAATTTTGTCAAACAAATCAAAAAATAATAATATAAATTTAGATTAAAAATTTAATTTTTAGTTATAAAATAAAATTAATTGAAATTTAAAATTTATAATTTTAAATGAGTATATGCTTTAATTTGTGAATCATAATTTTTTTAATAATTTATACTAAAAAATTGAAAATTTAAATTTTGATTTATAAAAAAAATTAATTTGAAAAAAAAATTTATTATCTTAAATGTTTAAGCTTGAAGTTATGAGCCACTTTTTAAAAAAATTTATAATAAAAAATAGAAATATATTTTAAATTTATATTTTAGATTTTAAATTTGGAATAAAAAATTTAAATTTTGAATTGTGAAAGAAAAAATAATTTAAAAATTATACAAATTAATTTGAAAAAAAATTAAGTATGAATAACAATTTTAAATTATACAAATTTTAAATTTTAAATTGAAATTTTTAATCTTAAATTTGAAATTCTTCAATTAAATAGTAAATTTTAAAACCATTAAATTTGGCCTTAAATTTGAAATAAAATTTAAGATTTAATATTTAAACTTTAAATTTAAAATTTTAAAAAATAATGTGTTTTTAAATTTTAAAATTTAAATTTAAAATTTAGCCCGTAAAATCTGCAATACAGTATTAAGTTCATATCATCGATTTAACGCATTTCATATCATATTCTATTTTTCTGCCATATAGTACGAAGCCATACCCATTCAAGCATACTTGCTCTGCCATACAGTACGAAGTCATACCCATTCATCATACTTTTTCTATTATTTTCTTCAATTCCACAGGCAATCTCTTCTCCTTCCAATCCCACGCGCCCGCCGGACCCTCGCGAAGCTCCCCTTCCTTAGAAAAAAAAAAGTAATAATCCATTCTATTTATTTTTTTAAATTTTTTTAGTATAAATTATTAAAAAAATTGTGATTCACATATATACTCATTTTAGATTATAACTTTTAAATTTCAATTAATTTTATTTTATATTCATAAATTAAACTTTTAATCTAAATTTATATTATTATTTTTTAATTTATTTGACAAAATTGGAAATTTAAAGTTTAAATATTAAATCACAAATGTCATTTCAAATTTAAGGTCAAATTTAATTTTTTCAAAATTTAATATTTAAGATCAAATTTAATTTTTTAAAAGTTCGAATTTAACATTACAAATTGCAATTTCCAAATTATTTTAAAATTAATTTGTATATTTTTAAAATTATTTTTTTTATAATTCAAAAATTAAAATTATGATCTAAATTTAAATTTTTAATTCCAAATTTGAATTCTGAAATCTCAATTTAAAATATATTTCTATTTTTTTGTATAAATAAATAAAAAAAAAACCCTCATTACTTCAGGCATAGATATTTAAGATAATAAATTTTCTTTCCAATTTTTTTTTTATAAATCAAATTTTAAATTTTAAATTTTTTAGTATAAATTATTAAAAAAATTGTGATTCACATAGTCATAAATTAAATTTTTAATCTAAATTTAACATTAAAAAATATGCTATTTTTCAAAATTTTAAATATAAAGTTTAAAAACCTAGCTAATATAGAAACCTAAGTCATTATGATAATCTCAACTGTTGAAAAAAAAAGCTCATTAACTTTTGTATATAGATTTTTTTTTTTTTTTTTTTTTTTTTTTTTTTTTTTTTTTAATAAAATTATCGATTCAAATAAAACTCTGCCTGCATTTGGGGTGTTTTGGATGACGTGACGTACGTTTTAATTTATAAACTGTGATTTAATTTTAAATTTGAAATTAAAATTAGTAATTTAAATTTAGGCTGCAAATTTGAATTTTAAATTGTAAGGGAAAAAAAATGAAAATTATAAATTATAAAAAAAAATTTATGTATATTTAAATTTATGAACCGCTTTTTATAAACCACAATTTTAAATTTATACTTTAATTTATAAATAACAATTTTTAGTATTTTATCTTAAAAGATAAAAATATATGTTAAATTTAAATTTCACATTTAAAATAAATAATTTAAATTTAAACTAAAAATTTAAAAATTATAATTTTAAATATGTATATTTAAATTTATAAAAAAAAATTATTTTTATTTATAAAATTATAATAAAATTATAAAAATTATAATTTTAAATATGCATATTTAGAGTCCACTCAGTACGGAACCATATCATCGCCTGTAATACCCCCATTCTAATGCATTCCTTATCACCTTCCATTTCTCTGGCATTGAGTACAAAGCCCATACCCCATTCCATCATAGTTTTTGTAATTTTTTCTCAATTTCACAGCCAACATCCAACCACTTTCTCTTCTCCTCCTAATCCCGCCGCACCCTCGGCAAGCTCCTCTCCGACCCCGTCCTCCTTAGGATCCGCTCCAACGGCGGCGGCCGCCTCGTCCTCGCCGCGTACACCGTAAGCTCCGTCCTCGGCCTAGCCATGTGGGCGCTCGCCACCACCGTGCCATGCGGCAGCACGGCAGCCGCGGAGCCTCCGGTGGGCGGCGGCGATGGCTGCGCTCCAGGAGCGGATCGCGGAGGAGCTGCGGCAGTGCGACCGGAAGGGTGGCGCGGCGGAGTTACTTGCGGAGATGTAGAGGGTGGAGAGGAGCAGGAGGTCGGTGATGGTAAAAAATTAAAATTTTTAATTGTAAAGTTTTTTAATTTATTAACCATCTTTTATGAAACACAACTTTTAATTTAATATCTTAAATTTAAAATGAAATTTGAGATTTAAAATTTTAAAAAATAAAATAAATATAAAATTATAAAATTAGATTTACAATTTTAATTTGTTTGAAATTTTAAATTTAAGATTTCGGATTTGAAATTGGAAACTTAAATTTAGATTTAAAAATTTAAAATTTTGAATTATAAAATTTTTAATTTAAAAATTTGAATTTATAATCTTAAATAAAATTATAAATTATAAATTATAAATTTACCTTAAATTTGTAATTTTAAATTTTGACACTTGAACTTTATAATTTTAGATTTCAAATTTAATATTTAAATTTATAATTTAAAATTTTGTAAAAAAAATAAAACATAATATTATAAATTTTAATTTAAAATTTTAATACAAATATAGAATTACAAAATTAGATTTAAAATTTTATTTTTTTTGAAATTTTAAATTTAATATTTTGGGTCTGAAATTGGCAATTTAAATCTAGATTTAAAAATTTAAAATTTTTAATTTTAAAATTAAAATTTATAATCTTAAATAAGATTATAAATTTAAATTTATAAATTAATATTTATAATTTTCATATTTTATAATTTTAAATTTAAAATTTTAAATTTGAAATTGAAAATTTAATTTTAGTTTTAATAATTTAAATTTTGGATCGCAACATCAAATAATTTGAAAAAATAAATTTTTTATATTAAATTTAAACTTTTAAAATTTAATATTTGATATTATATTTGAAATTTAAAAATTAAAAATTTTAAAATTCAAATTTATATTTAATTTGGATGTTAAAACAGTGTGTTTTTTAATTTTATAAGAGAATGTGTCTTTTCGGATATGTGTCATTTAATGCGTGTGTCCTTTCCTTATCATTGCACTCAATTAAAGTTTGAAAGAATTAAACTTGACTTTAAATTTAAAATAAAATTTGAGATTTAATATATATATATATATATATATATATATATATATATATATATATATATATATATATATATGAGCAACGCTACATGTACACCTCCAAAGGGGGTGTACATCTTATACCCACCCATCTAAGGGTGGGGAGGTCACTTCACAAATTGTGAAGTGACCCCTCACCACACCCCACTCATTGGATGGGTGGGGTGTGCGATGTACACCCCCAAATGGGGTGTACAAGTAGCATTTTCCTATATATATATATACTTTAACTTTAAAATTTTGAAAAACAAATCAAATATAAAATTATAGATATTGATTTAAAATTTTAATCCAAATATAAAATTATAAAATTAGATATATAATTTTATTTAAGTTTTTAAATTTTAAATTTATGATTTCATGTTTGAAATTGCAAACTTAAATTTAGATTTATAAATTTAAAATGTATAAATTTAAATTTAGTTTAAATTTGCAATTTTTTCTTTTAAAACTTGAACTTTATAATTTTAGATTTGAAATTTAATATTTAATTTTAATTTTTAAATTTGGCAAAAAAAAATCAAATATAACATTATAAATTTTAATTTAAAATGTAATTTAAAAATTTAAAAATTGTATACTATATTTATATCTTTAAAAATTTAAATTTACTACTGTATGTGCGTGATAGTGATGATGGATTTATTGTTGCGCATTTAATGCGTTGCGTCTTTGAGGCTATCAATTGCCTGGAACGCCGTTTCGTCCTTTTTTGTAACCGTCTGCTCTGATCTTTTCGCCTTCTCCCTTCTTTGGTTCGACTCCGCAGAGACGGTCCGCCGTTATTTTCTTATTTGGCCAGACGGCTGCGGTGTGAGTGAGTGTGTCCCTGTTTGCTCTGCGGGGAGTGGTTGGTACGGTGCAATCTCTCTTTTCCTTCCGCAGTCGTTCTTCGGCGACTTTGGCTGTTGGAAGTCGTGTCCGATGTGCTTCTCTTGGATGTGCTTCCTGTAGGGTGGTACGGTGCGACCTCTCATCTTCCTTCCGCAGTCATTTTTTGACGACTCTTCCTGTTTTGGAAGTCATGTCCGATGTGCTTCTCTTGGATGTGCCCCCTACAACTCACTGTGTTGCCGTGGATTGCGGTGGTCGTCGGTGTAGATGGCGGGGAAGCCGTCAGGGTTGCTGACAGAGTGATTGACCTCCTCCGCCGGTCGTATACCTGCTCCTCTCCCTTCCTCTTCTTTCTTATCTCCTTCGGAACAATGATTTGCTTCCTATATATAGTGGGTTGTGCTCAATTTTTTCTGTGTTTCTGCTTTTTTATTTTCCTGTTCGGTTTCCTCTTGATTATTGTTTGGTTTTCAATCTGCCTGAGGTGCGTGTTTCCCCCCATTTTGGTCTCTTTCTGTGCTCGATCTGTGCCGCCAGGTTTGTTTTACTTTGTTTTATTATTAATATTATTTTTTTATTAGTCATCAAAGGTGCGCCTCTGATTTTTTTCTCTTTGTTTTCCTGTTTTCTTTTCTTGCTATGTCTGGCAATGTGCTGTTTTGGCTTTATGCTCAGCGGATTGTGATTCTTTGTTCGCTGTTTTCTGAGTAAATTATTACTATTGCGATGCGTTAATTTCTTTTTTTTATGTGCTTATTTTATCTTTTCTATCGTCAATGCAGAATTGCCTATTTGGTTTTTTGGTGGAATCCGGCCTATTGTCTCGCTTCCATATTATGGGCAAAGTTGGTTCGCTGATTGCTGTATTTGATCGAGGTTTTTTTACTGTTGTCAGGTAAAAATAAAGATGCCTATATCTATTTTGCTGTGGTAATTAGAATGATTTATTATTTTATGTGGTGCATTAGTTTATACAAAGTATAAATTGGTGTATGCGATGATTGCTCATATTTAAGAGTTAAAGAGAGGGAATTAGGGAGATAGTGTCCGGTTCCTTGCGAGTCTTACTTCGTAAAATTTATAAATAGAGGATTTTCAATGGGTTTTGAATGCAGTTATGTCGACAGTTTCTATTTCAATATGCTTCCGTGAATTATTATGTGATGTGTGCCAGCATTTTTCGCTTGCAATGCCGATGTTTTTCTTAAACAGGATAATCTCATCCAGGGTATTGATTTTTCATCTCTTTCCAGTTCAGGGTATTGGTTGTTTTTTATTGCTTATTCTTTTGGTTCTATGTATGTGGTCCTGTCAACTCATTTGGTGATTTTTGACAAAGCGTGTTTTGTCATGACAGTGTTGGTTGATTTTAGGTATCTTTTTTAAAGCAATAAGATTTTTAATGTGTAAAGAAAACAATGCCGTTATTCTGGAAATGTTTGTGATTACTATGTTTGCTCACATTAGGAGAATCTAATCTGTTTACATAATATTTGCTTTTAGTTTTTCAATTAATGTAGAGAAATTCTTCTTCTTCTGATCTCTTGCTTCAATACTGAAAATTTCAGAGCAAAATTTTGTAAACCCAAAATATGTACCCAACATCCATATTTGAGATACAAAATTGTGGGTCCCGTAGCATGGCTCAGAAGAGAACTATCAGGAGTGAATAACATAATCAGGGCAGGTAATTAACACGGAAGCAGATATTCCGCTTGATATTTTAGAGTTACATTTTAGAGATATTTTAAGAGCTGCTTTCTAACTTTTGCTTTAGCTTCATATGGGAGCATTAACTGATAGGTTTATTTGTTTTTTTTTTGGGTATTTATTTGTTATGCAGAGGCTGTGGCAGATGCAAATAGAGCCATTGAGCTAGAACCTACAATGTCCAAGGCCTATTTACGCAAAGGGTTGGTGCATTTTGCCATTGGTGCTATAATTATTTATGGTTTCCTTCCTGTCTATGCTTTCCACCTTTGTAAAAAACATGTACACTGTGGTAGTGGGGGAGGAATTTTGTGGTGACCCGGATCTTTGCAGGGCTTCTATAGTGTGACCAGCAGCTTCTGGAAGCCTACGTGGCATGTCGGCGGTGTTCGCGCGCCAGTTTGGACACAAGAATGGACTTGGGGCTTAAATGGATCTCGTAGGTAATCGGGGGACCCCATCGGATGTTTAGAAGAGTTTACGCGCGGAGTGGATATCGAATTTAGGCTCGGCGCGGAATTCGGATTAAAAATACCTTTCCGGGAGCCTCCGGCAAATTATAGGATTGGAATTTGGCAAAATGGACGTCGTTTTTGGAATCAGCGCGCGAAAACGGTCAAGATGGGCTATTTGCTTGATGTTTTTGGGTTGGCGGTTACTGTTCATGCCGGAACAGTACCTCCGGCAGTCGCCGGCGGCGGCGGGCGGCGGCGCGGCCTCGGGCAGGCGGCACGCGACGGCACGCGGCGCGGGCAGGGCGCGGGCAGGCGCCCGGGCGCGCGGGCAGGCGCGCGGTCCACCGCGGAGGTCGTGCACCGGGGGCGGGCCACGTGGCGCTCTCCGGTTGGCCGGTGCAGCAGGCGCGGTCCACTGAATTTGGGCCCGGGTGCACGGTAGACCGGGTGGACACGTGGCGTGAGGTAGTTGGTCCGGTGTTGTGCTCCCGGTCCACGCAATCGGTGGAGTTGTTGACCGGGGCAGGTGGCCGTACGGCGGGGCAGGTGGCCGTACGGGCCCGGGTCAGCCGCGACGTGCGCGGTCCACGGCGCGACGTGCGCGGTGCACGGGTTGCCGGGCCACGTGTCGCGTCGCCATTTGCGGGCGCAGGTGCACCGGGTGCAGTGGGGCCCGGGGGAGTAGTGGACTGGGCTGTGTGGTGGACCGGGCCGCACTGTGCGCGCCAGAAACTTGGCGGGCCGGGCCGCACTGTGCGCGCCCAAATTCGGGCGGACCGGACCGGGCGCCCGGAAGTTGGGACAAGATGGGAATTTTCCCAATTGTTTTCTTCAGCCTATAAATAGGCAGCCCGAGCCCTCTTTTCTGCTCTTTTTCTCTCAGCCCTTGCAAGATCTCCCCGAGCTCCCTTCTTGGAAGATTTTCATCTTCAAGTCCTTGATCTTCCTGCAGAGTTTTGGGATTTTTGGGAGCACGCATCCCGAGGTTCCCCATTTTACGGTGCGGCGCGATGTTGCTTTCTAGTGTTCTTCTTCGGCGCAGCGACAGTGTTTTAGCTCCCCTGGGCTACCCCGAGATCATTTTGCTGTGATTCTTGCGCCGGCAGACTCCTAAGAGGTAGGACTTCATCTTTCGTTTTGGTCGCACTTTCCCGTTCGAGGTTTTGGCACGAATCCCGAGGCAAACTGTAACCCCATCTTCTGTGTGGACTTCCTTGACAGCAGCGGGGTATTTTGGCCATATCTTTGCGTACGAGCGTCAGCCGGAAACGAGTTTATACAACTTTTTCATCTACTGATCGCAAGGAACGCGCTCGTATTTTTCTTGGATTTTTCTGAGATTTCATCAGAGGTGAAAATTACTGTTTTCTCAGTGAACAGTGTACAGTTTTAACACAGATTTTTGTATGAGTGTACCCCCTTGCCGAATTTTTATCTTGACTTACCGAACTCCGATTTGGGCGTGCAAGGTACCGTTTCGAAGCTATCGACGCAAGGATTGCTGTGATATTTTTATTGGAATTTTCTGGGCACTATCTGCAGGTGATAATTTAACAGTTCAGAATTCGAGGTTGTATGTGGTTTTAAGTGCTATAATTGGGAGCCTAGTGTAATTAGTGGACTTTGTATTGTGCCAGGAGAGTTACGGGTGTGCTGAACTTATTGGAGCAATGGATTAGAGTTATCCGGTGTTTTCAGCTGTTGGGCTTTGGACAGTCAGCTTTTCAGGTGGGTGCTTTGTTCCGAGAACCGGTGGACGGTTCTCTAACTCTATATGTTAGAATTGCATGCAGGTGTAGGGTACAATACCTGGGATTGATTGGTAAGCTTAACAATGTTGATTTATGGGAATTGCAAGTTAATTATTCATATTATGACAATGGTATTAATCAGACATTTATGTTGATGATTAGTGGAAGCTTACCTAAGGCAAGGTTACCCTATATGATTAATTATCATGTCATGTTAGCACATAACCCTTTTGTGAGGCTGGTTTATACAATGGGATAGGATTATGTAGTTATGTGCAGGTTCTACTCCAAGGAGTGATTATGGATCGAAAACCATGGACAGGTATGGTCATTGCTAATTCTGGCATGAGGTTTATTTTCTTTATTCTTCTTGAGGACAAATGCATGCTTGTATGGACATATAGTTAGGCCATCTTTTACTGCTGCACTACATATTGGAACTTGACTTAGGAGAAACCATGTTATTCCTTTCTCTTTCTTGTTAGTCAGGCGGTCTGTGTTGCTCGGGTGCGAGCAGGGGTCTGGGGTAGTGTAGCAGGGACATTGGTGACAGGGACGGGTTGTGCTGGATTGCGGCTGGCAGGGTTTTAGCGGTGACCGGGGACTTTGGGCGGTTGACCGGAGGTCGGTTATAGTACTTTGGTTATGGACGGCAGGGTATTGCGGCAACCGCGGATATTGGGCGGTTGACCGGATATTTATTGATGTATCAGATTTGGGTATTAGATCTTCCTCTAGTGGATGGAGTTTCCACTTATCATTTACTGTTGTATCCGTTTAGGGATCGGGCTATCTTCTGTAGAGGGTTTTTCCTACTTGATCGGAGTCACGATCCAGTCCTGCTACATCATATTACTTTCGGCTACTTACTTTACTCGTGTGGGTCGCTCCCCTCGAGTACCACTCCGGAGTGTGCGTCAGACAGACTTTGAGTCCTTGAGACTCATTTGCTTCGGTGTTATGCATCAGCTGGCATACCCGTTGCGGCAGGCAGAGCCAGACAGACTTTGAGTCCTTGAGACTCCTTTGCTTCGGTGTTATGCATCAGCTGGCATACCCGTTGCGGCAGGCAGAGCAGGCAGTACCAGTGTCTACTGGTGGTCGGATTGGGTTATTTAGGCAGGCTTCTAGACACTGATGCATACTTTCAGTTGTGTTTAGACCTGTACTAGTGTTGTTGGGAACCGTTCGGGGTTTGACGGTGGTCCCGTGGTCGTTGCGAGTTCTCTGACCTTTGTGTGAGAGGTTGAGCGTCTTGAGTCTATCCATTCTGAGAGAGAGGGCATGGATTTTGACTATAGCCTGCATGAGCCGCTACTCGATAGCGAGTTAGTCCGTTTGGACGCCCTACGTAATTCCTGCCCGTCAGCGGGAGGTGGTTGTAGGTGGGCGCAGGTTTGACTGGACCCGATGTGGCAGTCAGCTCGATTGGGTCGATTGAGCACCTCGTGTGCGAGTGTTACATATCTTCATCAGAGTTTCCCCATTTGAGCATTTAGATAGAGACATGGTAGCTGTAGAGTGTTTCCAGCTTCTCCTTTCAGTTTTACTGCATCGGTTATCTTTTGCCTCTTGTAGTCTTGGTGGGCAGATCGTCGGGCCTAGTGGCGATACCCACTGAGAACTCCCTTTTTGCGTAGTTCTCACGCCCGTCGGGGGTTTTTCCCCTTTTTGTCCTTTCTCTCCCTTGTTTTGCAGAGTCTTGGCGGGTGTTGCCGTTTCTGCGGTTGCTGTTCGCGGTGAGGGAGTAGCGAGCTAGATCCTGACCCATTGGAGGGTAGCGGTATCCCCCCCCCCCCTTTTTTAGGAGATCTTCAGCATAGTCGGTAGATTAGTATTTATTTCCTCTTTGAGAGACTGTTGTAGTGAGGATGTGATGTATTGAGAGCTGGTACACTGATGTTGTATTTGAGATATCTCCCTGTTGAGCTATGAGTTTTGTACTCGAGGTTATTATATGATCATCATTTTTGGGAGATGGACCTTGTTGTTTTATCTTCAGTTGTACAGTGGTTGATTTTATTCTACAGCAGTTTTATCTTTTAGCTCTGATATCTGTTAGCTGTAGCTCTTTTTGCAGGTAGGACGCTTCGCCTATGCGGGTTTGGCATAGGTGGCGGATCTGTTGGCGAGCCCGGGTCGCAGTTTCGACCCCGGGGCGTGACAGATTAGGTGGTATCAGAGCCTAGGTTGTAGGTCATGGTGGACTTAGAAACCCTAGGCTTGTGGTTGGACCCTAGGATGACTTCGTGAGAGTCGTGATTTGTAGCGAGAGTCCTGATTGAGTTTTACACCTCTCCCGAGGGACGGGATGAGTGATTGGCATGTTTATTCTCCTAAGTAGTTATGTTGGCTGCAGACAACATAACGCTGCGGAATGGGTAACATGCTCTAGACTTTCGCCGGATTGGGTCGAGCGTTGTTGTGTGCTGATTTGCGGTTTCGTCGTGGCGAGCAGTGTCTCCCCGACGCTGGGTTTGGGACCCTTGTGCATCCTGTCATGGCAGTTGAGCTTGAGCGGTTGGTTTTGGGCTGGATACCCGGATTGAGGTCAGAGAGTTCTGGACCCAGATGACAGGATTGTTAGAGGCATATCAGCGGCGGAGTGAGCAGCTAGTTTGGTGACGCAGTTGTTAGAGCAGTGGGCAGCCCGACAGTACTTTTCTTCTGAGACCACCAGGATGTAGTATCCTCAGCGGCAGGGACTTCTGTAGTGCCAATAGAGCGAGTGGCCCCCTCCGTGCCAATGTTTAGTGCCAAGGCACTGAGGTAGGGTGGATGGTTGACAGCAGAGGAGCTGTGGGGCATGTTTGATTAAGTGAGCCAGATTTGGCAGATGAACCACCCCGACTCGTAAGATTGAGCTCGGAGCCTTTGGAGGCAAAGTCGTGGTTGGGGGTGATGGAGTGATCAATTGAGAGCCTCCCTGTGCTAGAGAGTTTATGCAGTTGTTGAACTGGCGCTCCAGGTTTCGAGGGACGAGGCACATAGGATAAGTGAGATTGGGAGTGGATTGCGCCAGGATACTCCTTAGTTTTTTTTCGGTCCCTCCTGTTCGGGTTTTGGACTGTGGATGCCTCGCCGGAGTAGGCATTGTGTTTGGAGCCGGACACTGCAGTTCCTTGGATGGGGATCTGCCGCTAGAGGCGAGTTCTGGAGGGAGGCGCTTGGCGCTAGGTGATGGAGGACAGATCGGCAGGCAGAGGCATTTTCGTTTTGCTTTCCTGGGTGGTGGATATCCTTGTGGATGGTTAATGTAAAGCTTACCCAAGGGGGATGTTACCCTGTGTGATTGATAACTGGCATGTTTGGGGTGCAATATATGTGATTGAGGGGTGAGCTTAGTAAGGATAATTGTATAAGGAATTGCATGAATCAATCGTGCTTGGTCGTATGACGATGATACCCAAGTGGATTTCTGAGACGTCAGGGGTTGGGTGGACCCCGATGACAGCAACAGCCATTTTATCAGAGTGGCGCAGCGGTAGCGTGGATTGGTTGTTTGCGAGAGACCACGTTCGGCATCTCAGTGTGAGCATGGACAGAGGTCGTGCTCCCTTTGTGATTGGTCTAGATATTTTGGCAGGCTGAGCGACGACCACTTGCATCGAGCGGATGAATCTGTGCCGCCCGGTTGGAGGGCGCCACGGTAGTGATTGAGTTGTCGCAGGTGCGATTTCTTCACAGCAGTCGGAGTTAGGACATGTTGCATTCCTGCATGGGCTAGAGGTAGAGTCGTTACCACATGCACTTGAGGTACAGGTTACTGTTGGCATTGTGCAAGTGGAGGAGGCTTGTGGATCATGTCCAGTGCAGCAGAGGCCGTAAGTTATGCCGGCAGACTTAATGGTTTTTACGGCAGCTCAGTGTTTTGACCCAGTGCTTGGGATCGGTTGACATAGTGCCACAGGATGTTTGACTGATGAGAGAAAGGACTTTGACTTCCTGCGAGGCAGATAATGGAAGGCATTTTGTTTGTTGAGACTATTTGAGCACACAGGTTACAGCGTCCGTGTGAGAGGTGCCTACGGCGGCAGCGGGACTTAAGGATGTCCCTATTGCCCATGAAATCCCGGGTGTGAGTCCACTTAAGCCGATGATTAGGCCGCCAGAAAGGAAGATTAAGATTGCGATTGACGTGATTCTGGAAACCGCGCCAACTTCAATAGCCCCTCTTTGGATATCGCCTTTAGAGCTGCGAGAGTTGATTTCTTAGGTGCGTGGATTTGATGGATAGAGGGTCTGTTTGACCTAGTGCCACGTCGTTGATACACGACGGTGAGAGCCCTTTGGGATTGGAGTCCAGGCAAGTCCAGGTATTATTAGAACCTTTTGAAGGAGCTATATTCCGGCAGTCATTGTATGATGCCTGCGCCAATTTGGAATTTCAGCTGAGAGCTTTGTCGAGATGGTGTTCAGGACACGGTAGGGGCAATATGAGTACAGTGAGGCCAATGGAATGACTTATGCCCTGTTGCCTCTAGATTGAGGAATTTTGTATTTCTGTTGGCCTTGAACGGTTGGTTAGCGGCATCCTCCAGGGATATTTTGATTTTACCCCCTCCCTGAGTGATTTAGAGCTTGTGCAGCATTTGTATTTGGTGTGACAAGGTCTGTGGGGAAGAAGCTTTTGCCAAGTCGTTTTGGTGCAAGTTTTAGCTTCGAGAGCATATCTTCCTGGATTGCTTATTCTAGCCGAAGGGGCGGCGGTGGGAATTCTGCCAAAGTGGATGCTATTTAAGACTGGCCGAGATCGACGGTCATTGTTGGGGTGAGGAGTTTTTGGACTGGATAGTGCCAGCAGAGCTTGATGACCGGGTGATGAGATTGGTACCAGCGCCGATTCTACCCTAGTCAGTGGTGGGAGATGGATTTGTGAGTTTTTGTGATACCTCCCTTAGGGGCTGAAGAGCTACCATTGGATTTTTGTTGAGCATCCAATATCACCTTGACTGAGCTACTGTGTGGCGGATACCTGGAGCGGAAGAGCTTTTGGGAGTCGAGTTTGGCGGTTCCTTAGCTGGCGCTGTGTGGGGCCATCCTTGTGTGCAGGGTTTGAGTTGAGTCCCTGAGGATCCCTTTTGATGAGAGGCTGCGGCTGAGCAATCCACTTAGGTGGTTGAGTTTTGAGGGCGACCGAGTGTGAACCCCTGCCTGTTTGGGCCCCTTTTCTGTGCAGGTGTTTGTGTGGATGTGATTCGGGTCGCTTTGGTTGAGCTGGCTCTTGGGAGTGATTTTAGAGCGTGTTACTCAGGCTGTTCGTTCCTTTCCCCCAGTCTTTTGTTGGAGTTTGGAGGGTTTTTCTGCGTCTCAGCTCAAGAGTGTTATGTTTTGGACCCTCGCCCGTGATTGACTCGTTCCTTTTGGGGTCTGTGAGAGTTTGGAGTACGAGGGACGCCCGTTGCGAATTTCGACTCGTGAGGTGAGGGAATTGCGCAATCGGGCTATGCCGTACTGGTTGTTGCTGTTGTTGTTGCTGAGGAGTAATCACGGGGAGTGATAGGGGACTTGGGAGCTGGAGACGGCGGTGTTGAATATTGACCCCTGGTTTCTGAGACTCCTTGGGAGTTGCCTTAGTTTCGAGGACGAAACTTTCTTCTAGTGGGGGAGGATGTGGTGACCCGGATCTTTGCAGGGCTTCTACATGTGACCAGCAGCTTCTGGAAGCCTACGTGGCATGTCGGCGGTGTTCGCGCGCCAGTTTGGACACAAGAGATGGACTCGGGGCTTAAATGGATCTCGTAGGTAATCGGGGGGACCCCATCGATGTTTAGAAGAGTTTACGCGCGGAGTGGATATCGAATTTAGGCTCGGCGCGGAATTCGGATTAAAAATACCTTTCCGGGAGCCTCCGGCAAATTATAGGATTGGAATTTGCAAAATGGACGTCGTTTTTGGAGATCAGCGCGCGAAAACGGTCAAGATGGGCTATTTGCTTGATGTTTTTGGGTTGGCGGTTACTGTTCATGCCGGAACAGTACCTCCGGCAGTCGCCGGCGGCGGCGCGGCCTCGGCAGGCGGCACGCGACGGCACGCGGCGCGGGCAGGGCGCGGGCAGGCGCCCGGGCGCGCGGGCAGGCGCCCGGGCGCCGCGGGCAGGTGCGCGGTCCACCGCGGAGGTCGTGCACCGGGGGCGGGCCACCGTGGCGCTCTCCGGTTGGCCGGTGCAGCAGGCAGCGGTCCACTGAATTTGGGCCCGGGTGCACGGTAGAACCGGGTGGACACGTGGCGTGAGGTAGTTGGGTCCGGTGTTGTGCTCCCGGTCCACGCAATCGGTGGAGTTGTTGACCGGGGCAGGTGGCCGTACGGCGGGGCAGGTGGCCGTACGGGCCCGGGTCAGCCGCGACGTGTGCGGTCCACAGGCGCGACGTGCGCGGTGCACGGGTTGCCGGGCCACGGTCGCGTCGCCATTTGCGGGCGCAGGGGCACCGGGTGCAGTAGGGCCCGGGGGAGTAGTGGACTGGGCTGTGTGGTGGACCGGGCCGCACTGTGCGCGCCAGAAACTTGGCGGGCCGGGCCGCACTGTGCGCGCCCGAATTCGGGCGGACCGGACCGGGCGCCCGGAAGTTGGGACAAGATGGGAATTTTCCCAATTGTTTTCTTCAGCCTATAAATAGGCAGCCCGAGCCCGCTTTTCTGCTCTTTTTCTCTCAGCCCTTGCAAGATCTCCCCGAGCTCCCTTCTTGGAAGATTTTCATCTTCAAGTCCTTGATCTTCCTGCAGAGTTTTGGGATTTTTGGGAGCACGCATCCCGAGGTTCCCCATTTTACGTGCGGCGCGATGTTGCTTTCTAGTGTTCTTCTTCGGCGCAGCGACAGTGTTTTAGCTCCCCTGGGCTACCCCGAGATCATTTTGCTGTGATTCTTGCGCCGGCAGACTCCTAAGAGGTAGGACTTCATCTTTCGTTTTGGTCGCACTTTCCCGTTCGAGGTTTTGGCACGGATCCCGAGGCAAACTGTAACCCCATCTTCTGTGTGGACTTCCTTGACAGCAGCGGGTATTTTGGCCATATCTTTGCGTACGAGCGTCAGCCGGAAACGAGCTTATACAAACTTTTTCATCTACTGATCGCAAGGAACGCGCTCGTATTTTCTTGGATTTTTCTGAGATTTCATCAGAGGTGAAAATTACTGTTTTCTCAGTGAACAGTGTACAGTTTTAACACAGATTTTTGTATGAGTGTACCCCCTTGCCGAATTTTTATCTTGACTTACCGAACTCCGATTTGGGCGTGCAAGGTACCGTTTCGAAGCTATCGACGCAAGGATTGCTGTGATATTTTTATTGGAATTTTCTGGGCACTATCTGCAGGTGATAATTTAACAGTTCAGAATTCGAGGTTGTAGTGGTTTTAAAGTGCTATAATTGGGAGCCTAGTGTAATTAGTGGACTTTGTATTGTGCCAGGAGAGTTACGGGTGTGCTGAACTTATTGGAGCAATGGATTAGAGTTATCTGGTGTTTTCAGCTGTTGGGCTTGGACAGTCAGCTTTTCAGGTGGGTGCTTTGTTCCGAGAACCGGTGGACGGTTCTCTAACTCTATATGTTAGAATTGCATGCAGGTGTAGGGTACAATACCTGGGATTGATTGGTAAGCTTAACAATGTTGATTTATGGAATTGCAAGTTAATTATTCATATTATGACAATGGTATTAATCAGACATTTATGTTGATGATTAGGGAAGCTTACCTAAGGCAAGGTTACCCTATATGATTAATTATCATGTCATGTTAGCACATAACCCTTTTGTGAGGCTGGTTTATACAATGGGATAGGATTAGTAGTTATGTGCAGGTTCTACTCCAAGGAGTGATTATGGATCGAAAACCATGGACAGGTAGGTCATTGCTAATTCTGGCATGAGGTTTATTTTCTTTATTCTTCTTGAGGACAAATGCATGCTTGTATGGACATATGTTTAGGCCATCTTTTACTGCTGCACTACATATTGGAACTTGACTTAGGAGAAACCATGTTATTCCTTTCTCTTTCTTGTTAGTCAGGCGGTCTGTGGTTGCTCGGGTGCGAGCAGGGGTCTGGGTAGTGTAGCAGGGACATTGGTGACAGGGACGGGTTGTGCTGGATTGCGGCTGGCAGGGTTTTAGCGGTGACCGGGACTTTGGGCGGTTGACCGAGGTCGGGTTATAGTACTTTGGTTATGGACGGCAGGGTATTGCTGCAACCGGCGGATATTGGGCGGTTGACCGATATTTATTGAGGTATCAGATTTGGGTATTAGATCTTCCTCTAGTTGATGGAGTTTCCACTTATCATTTACTGTTGTATCCGTTTAGGGATCGGCTATCTTCTGTAGAGGGTTTTTCCTACTTGATCGGAGTCACGATCCAGTCCTGCTACATCATATTACTTTCGGCTACTTACTTTACTCGTTGGGTCGCTCCCCTCGAGTACCACTCCGGAGTGTGCGTCAGACAGACTTTGAGTCCTGAGACTCATTGCTTCGGTGTTATGCTCAGCTGGCAGACCCGTTGCGGCAGGCAGAGCCAGACAGACTTTGAGTCCTTGAGACTCCTTTGCTTCGGTGTTAATGCATCAGCTGGCATACCTTGCGACAGCAGAGCAGGCAGTACCAGTGTCTACTGGTGGTCGGATTGGGTTATTTAGGCAGGCTTCTAGACACTGATGCATCTTTCAGTTGTGTTTAGACCTGTACTAGTGTTGTTGGGAACCGTTCGGGTTTGACGTGGCCCGTGGTCGTTGCGAGTTCTCTGACCTTTGTGTGAGAGGTTGAGCGTCTTGAGTCTATCATTCTGAGAGAGAGGGCATGGATTTTGACTATAGCCTGCATGAGCCGCTACTCGATAGCGAGTTAGTCCGTTTGGACCCCTACGTAATTCCTGCCGTCAGCGGGAGGTGGTTGTAGGTGGGCGCAGGTTTGACTGGACCCGATGTGGCAGTCAGCTCGATTGGGTCGATTGAGCACCTCGTGTGCGAGTGTTACATATCTTCATCAGAGTTTCCCCATTTGAGCATTTAGATAGAGACATGGTAGCTGTAGAGTGTTCCAGCTTCTCCTTTCAGTTTACTGCCGGTTATCTTTTGCCTCTTGTAGTCTTGGTGGGCAGATCGTCGGGCCTAGTGGCGATACCCACTGAGAACTCCCTTTTGCTAGTTCTCACGCCCGTCGGGGTTTTTTCCCCTTTTTGTCCTTTCTCTCCCTTGTTTTGCAGAGTCTTGGCGGGTGTTGCCGTTTTCTGCGGTTGCTGTTCGCGGTGAGGGTTAGCGAGCTAGATCCTGACCCATTTGAGGGTAGCGGTACCCCCCCCCCCCTTTTGAGGAGATCTTCAGCATAGTCGGTAGATTATATTTATTTCCTCTTTGAGAGACTGTTGTAGTGAGGATGTGATGTATTGAGAGCTGGTACACTGATGTTGTATTTGAGATATCTCCCTGTTGAGCTATGAGTTTTGTACTCGAGGTTATTATATGATCATCATTTTGGGAGATGGACCTTGTTGTTTTATCTTCAGTTGTACTGGTTGATTTTATTCTATACAGCATTTTATCTTTTTAGCTCTGATATCTGTAGCTGTAGCTCTTTTTGCAATAGGACGCTTCGCCTATGCGGGTTTGGCATAGGTGGCGGATCTGTTGGCGAGCCCGGTCGCAGTTTTCGACCCCGGGGCGGACAAATTTTGTCCAGCTAATACTTTTTTTTTTTTTTTTTTTTTTTTTACTGAGAGCTATATGTTACGCACACTTTAAAAGCCTCACGATGTCCATGTCGAACACCGCCAGGAACGCTGTTCAATACTGTTCAATAGCAAATACCCATTAAAAAATGTATATCTATTTTTATT
>CM055065.1:13731456-13898224 GCA_029204045.2 Tillandsia leiboldiana
TTTATGTTGATGATTAGTGGAAGCTTACCTAAGGCAAGGTTACCGCTATATGATTATGTATCATGTCATTTAGCACACACTAACCCTTTTGTGAGGCTGGTTTATACAATGGGATGGATTATGTAGTTATGTGCAGGTTCTACTCCAAGGAGTGATTTGGATCGAAACCATGGACAGGTATGGTCATGCTAATTCTGTCATGAGGTTTATTTTCGTTATTCTTCTTGAGGACAAATGCATGCTTGTATGGAACATATAGTTAGGCCTCTTTTACTGCTGCACTACATATTGGCACTGACTTAGGAGAAACCATGTTATTCCTTTCTCTTTCTTGTTAGTCAGGCGGTCTGTGTTGCTGCCCGGTGCGAGCAGGGTCTGGGGTATGTAGCAGGGACATTGGTGACAGGGACGGGTTGTGCTGGATTGCGGCTGGCAGGGTTTTCGCGGTGACCGGGACTTTGGGCGGCTTGAACGAGGTCGGTTATAGTACTTTGGAGTTGACGCCCGGGGTTAGTGCGGCAACCGCGGATATTGGGCGGTTGACCGGGATATTTATTGTGTATCATTTGGGTATTAGATCTTCCTCTCGTGGATGGAGTTTCCACTTTCATTTACTGTTGTATCCGTTTAGGGATCGGGCTATCTTCTGTAGAGGGTTTTTCCTACTTGATCGGAGTCACGATCCATCCCTGCTATCATATTACTTTCGCTACTTACTTTAACCGTGTGGGTCGCTCCCCTCGAGTACCACTCCGGAGTGTGCGTCAACAGACTTTGTATCCTTGAGACTCATTTGCTTCGGTGTTATGGAGCATCATGCTGATACCCGTTGCGGCAGGCAGAGCCAGACAGACTTGAGTCCTTGAGACTCCTTTGCTTCGGTGTTATGCATCAGCTGGCATAACCCGTTGCGGCAGGCAGAGCAGGCAGTACCAGTGTCTACTGGTGGTCGGATTGGGTTTTAGCAGGTTCTGACACTGATGCATACTTTTCAGTTGTGTTTAGACCTGTACTAGTGTTGTTGGGAACCGTTCGGGGTTTGGACGGTGGTCCCGTGGTCGTTGCGAGTTCTCTGACCTTTGTGTAGAGAGGTGGGAGCGTCTTGATCTATCCATTCGAGAGAGGGAGCATGGATTTTGACTATAGCCTGCATGAGCCGCTATCGATAGTAGCGAGTTAGTCCGTTGGACGCCCTACCGTAATTCCTGCCCGTGCGGGAGTGTGGTTGTAGGTGGGCGCAGGTTTGACTGGACCCGATGTGGCAGTCAGCTCGATTGGGTCGATTGAGCACCTCGTGTGCGAGTGTTACCATATCTTCATCAGAGTTTCCCCATTTGAGCATTAGATAGAAACATGGTAGCTGTAGAGTGTTTCCAGCTTCTCCTTTCAGTTTTACTGCGGGTTATCTTTTGCCTCTTGTAGTCTTGGTGGGCAGATCGTCGGCCTAGTGGCGATACCCACTGAGAACTCCCTTTTTGCGTAGTTCTCACGCCTCGGGGTTTTTTCCCCTTTTTGTCCTTTCTCTCCCTGTTTTGCAGAGTCTTGGCGGGTCTTTTGCCGTTTCTCTTAGCGGTTGCTGTTCGCGGTGAGGGAGTACGGAGCTGATCCTGACCCCATTGGAGGGTATACGTTCCCCCCCCCCCCTTTTTAGGAGATCTTCAGCATAGTCGGTAGATTAGTATTTATTTCCTCTTTGAGAGACTGTTGTAGTGAGGATGTGATGTATTGAGAGCTGGTACACTGAGTTTGTATTTGAGATATCTCCCTGTTGAGCTATGAGTTTTGTACTCGAGGTTATTATATGATCATCATTTTTGGGAGATGGACCTTGTTTTTTATCTTCAGTTGTACAGTGGTTGATTTTATTCTACAGCAGTTTTATCTTTTAGCTCTGATATCTGTTAGCTGTAGCTCTTTTGGCAGGTAGGACGCTTCGCCTATGCGGGTTTGGCAAGGTGGCGGATCTGTTGGCGAGCCCCGGTCGCAGTTTCGACCCCGGGCGTGACAGATTAGGTGGTATCAGAGCCTAGGTTGTAGGTACATGGTGGACTTAGAAACCCTAGGCTTGATTGTTGCGAGATTTTGAGCACCTCTCCCGAGGGACGGGATGAGTGATTGGCATGTTTATTCCTCCTAAGTAGTTATGTTGGCTGCAGACAACATAACGCTGCGAATGGGTAACCTGCTCTAGCTTTCGCCGGATTGGGTCGAGCGTTTTTGTGTGCTGATTTGCGGTTTCGTCGTGGCGAGCAGTGTCTCCCCTACGCTGGGTTTGGGACCATTGTGCATCCTGTCATGGCATTGAGCTTGAGCGGGTTGGTTTTGGGCTGGATACCCGGATTGAGGTCAGAGAGTTCTGGACCCAGATGACAGGATTGTTAGAGGCATATCAGCGGCGGAGTGAGCAGTAGTTTGGTGACGCAGTTGTTAGAGCAGTGGGCACCGACAGTACTTTTCTTCTGAGACCACAGGATGTAGTATCCTCAGCGGCAGGGAGACTTCTGTAGTGCCAATAGATCGGTGGCCCCCTCCGTGCCAATGTTTAGTGCCAAGGCACTGAGGTAGGGTGGATGGTTGACAGCAGAGGAGCTGTGGGCATGTTTGATTAAGTGAGCCAGATTTGGCAGATGAACCACCCCGACTCGTAAGATTGAGCTCGGAGCCTTTGGAGGCAAAGTCGTGGTTGGGGGTGATGGAGTGATCAATTGAGGCCTCCCTGTGCTAGAGAGTTTATGCAGTTGTTGAACTGGCGCTCCAGGTTCGAGGGACGAGGCACATAGGATAAGTGAGATTGGTAGTGAATTGCGCCAGGATACTCCTTAGTTTTTTTTCGGTCCCTCCTGTTCGGGTTTGGACTGTGGATGCCTCGCCGGAGTAGGCATTGTGTTTGGAGCCGGACACTGCAGTTCCTTGGATGGGGATCTGCCGCTAGAGGCGAGTTCTGGAGGAGGCGCTTGGCGCTAGGTGATGGAGGACAGATCGGCAGGCAGAGGCATTTTCGTTTTGCTTTCCTGGGTGGTGGATATCCTTGTGGATGGTTATGTGTAAAGCTTACCCAAGGGGGATGTTACCCTGTTGATTGATAACTGGCATGTTGGGGTGCAATATATGTGATTGAGGGTGATGCTTAGTAAGGATAATTGTATAGAATTGCATGAATCAATCGTGCTTGGTCGTATGACATGATACCCAAGTGGATTTCTGAGACGTCAGGGGTTGGTGGACCCCGATGACAGCAACAGCCATTTTATCAGAGTGGCGCAGCGGTAGCGTGGATTGGTTGTTTTCGAGAGACCACGTTCGGCATCTCAGTGTGAGCATGGACAAGGTCGTGCTCCCTTTGTGATTGGTCTAGATATTTTGGCAGGCTGAGCGACGACCACGTGTGCATCGAGCGGATGATCTGTGCCGCCCGGTTGGAGGGCGCCACGTAGTAGTGGATTGAGTTGTCGCAGGTGCGATTTCTTCCGCACAGTCGGAGTTAGGACATGTTGCATTCCGCAGGGCTAGAGGTAGAGTCGTTACCACATGCACTTGAGGTACAGGTTACTGTTGGCATTGTGCAAGTGGAGGAGGCTTGTGGATCATGTCCAGTGCAGCAGAGGCCGTAAGTTATGCCGGCAGACTTAAGGTTTTTACGGCAGCTCAGTGTTTGACCCAGTGCTTGGGATCGGTTGACATAGTGGTGACAGGATGTTGACTGATGAGAGAAAGGACTTTGACTTCCTGCGAGGCAGATATGGAAGGCATTTTGGTTGTTGAGACTATTTGAGCACACAGTTACAGCGTCCGTGTGAAGGTGCCTACGGCGGCAGCGGGACTTAAGGATGTCCCTATTGCCATGAAATCCCGGTGTGAGTCCACTTAAGCCGATGATTAGGCCGCCGAAAGGAAGATTAAGATTGCGATTGACGTGATTCTGGAACCCGCGCCAACTTCATAGCCCCCTTTGGATATCGCCTTTAGAGCTGCGATAGTTGATTTCTTAGTGGGTGTATGTGGGATAGAGGGGTTGGTGATAGAGGGTCGTTGACCTAGTGCCACGTCGTTGATACACGACGGTGAGAGCCCTTTGGGATTGGAGTCCAGGCAAGTCCAGTATTATTTAGAACCTTTTGAAGGAGCTATATTCCCGGCAGTCCATTGTATGATGCCTGCGCCAATTTGGAATTTCAGCTGAGAGCTTTGTCGAGGATGGTGTTCAGGACACGGTAGGGGCCATATGAGTACAGTGAGGCCAATGGAATGACTTATGCCCTGTGCCTCTAGATTGAGGAATTTTGTATTTCTGTTGGCCTTGAACGGTTTGGTTAGCGGCATCCTCCAGGGATATTTTGATTTTACCCACTCCCTGAGTGATTTAGAGCTTGTGCCAGCATTTGTATTTGGTGTGACAAGGGTCTGTGGGGAAGAAGCTTTTTGCCAAGTCGTTTTGGTGCAAGTTTTAGCTTCTGAGAGCATATCTTCCTGGATTGCTTATTCTAGCCGAAGGTGCGGCCGGTGGGAATTCTGCCAAAGTGATGCTATTTAAGACTGGCCGAGATCGACGGTCATTGTTGGGGTGAGGAGTTTTGTGGACTGGATAGTGCCAGCAGAGCTTGATGACCGGGTGATGAGATTGGTACCAGCGCCGATTCTAACCTAAGTCAGTGGGGAGATGGATTTGTGAGTTTTTGTGATACCTCCCTTAGGGGCTGAAGAGCTACCATTGGATTTTTGTTGAGCATCCAATATCACCTTGACTGAGCTACTGTGGTGGCGGATACCTGGAGCGGAAGAGCTTTTGGGAGTCGAGTTGGCGGTTCCTTAGCTGGCGCTGTGTGGGGCCATCCTTGTGTGCAGGGTTTGAGTTGAGTCCCTGAGGATCCCTTTTGATGAGAGGCTGCGGCTGAGCAATCCACTTAGGTGGTTGAGTTTTGAGGGCGACCGAGTGTGAACCCCTGCCTGTTTGGGCCCCTTTTCTGTGCAGGTGTTTGTGTGGATGTGATTCGGGTCGCTTTGGTTGAGCTGGCTCTTGGGAGTGATTTTAGAGCGTGTTACTCAGGCTGTTCGTTCCTTTCCCCCAGTCTTTTGTTGGAGTTTGGAGGTTTTTCTGCGTCTCAGCTCAAGAGTGTTATGTTTGGACCCTCGCCCGTGATTGACTCGTTCCTTTTGGGGTCTGTGAGAGTTTGGAGTACGAGGGACGCCCGTTGCGAATTTCGACTCGTGAGGTGAGGGAATTGCGCAATCGGGCTATGCCGTACTGGTTGTTGCTGTTGTTGTTGCTGAGGAGTAATCACGGGAGTGATAGGTGACTTGGGAGCTGGAGACGGCGGTGTTGAATATTGACCCCTGGTTTCTGAGACTCCTTGGGAGTTGCCTTAGTTTCGAGGACGAAACTTTCTTCTAGTGGGGGAGGATGTGGTGACCCGGATCTTTGCAGGGCTTCTACAGTGTGACCAGCAGCTTCTGGAAGCCTACGTGGCATGTCGGCGGTGTTCGCGCGCCAGTTTGGACACAAGAGATGGACTCGGGGCTTAAATGGATCTCGTAGGTAATCGGGGGACCCCATCGGATGTTTAGAAGAGTTTACGCGCGGAGTGGATATCGAATTTAGGCTCGGCGCGGAATTCGGATTAAAAATACCTTTCCGGGAGCCTCCGGCAAATTATAGGATTGGAATTTGGCAAAATGGACGTCGTTTTTGGAATCAGCGCGCGAAAACGGTCAAGATGGGCTATTTGCTTGATGTTTTTGGGTTGGCGGTTACTGTTCATGCCGGAACAGTACCTCCGGCAGTCGCCGGCGGCGGCGCGGCCTCGGGCAGGCGGCACGCGACGGCACGCGGCGCGGGCAGGGCGCGGGCAGGCGCCCGGGCGCGCGGGCAGGCGCCCGGGCGCGCGGGCAGGTGCGCGGTCCACCGCGGAGGTCGTTGCACCGGGGGCGGGCCACGTGGCGCTCTCCGGTTGGCCGGTGCAGCAGGCACGGTCCACTGAATTTGGGCCCGGGTGCACGGTAGACCGGGTGGACACGTGGCGTGAGGTAGTTGGTCCGGTGTTGTGCTCCCGGTCCACGCAATCGGTGGAGTTGTTGACCGGGGCAGGTGGCCGTACGGCGGGGCAGGTGGCCGTACGGGCCCGGGTCAGCCGCGACGTGTGCGGTCCACGGCGCGACGTGCGCGGTGCACGGGTTGCCGGGCCACGTGTCGCGTCGCCATTTGCGGGCGCAGGTGCACCGGGTGCAGTAGGGCCCGGGGGAGTAGTGGACTGGGCTGTGTGGTGGGACCGGGCCGCACTGTGCGCGCCAGAAACTTGGCGGGCCGGGCCGCACTGTGCGCGCCCGAATTCGGGCGGACCGGACCGGGCGCCCGGAAGTTGGGACAAGATGGGAATTTTCCCAATTGTTTTCTTCAGCCTATAAATAGGCAGCCCGAGCCCTCTTTTCTGCTCTTTTTCTCTCAGCCCTTGCAAGATCTCCCGAGCTCCCTTCTTGGAAGATTTTCATCTTCAAGTCCTTGATCTTCCTGCAGAGTTTTGGGATTTTTGGGAGCACGCATCCCGAGGTTCCCCATTTTACGGTGCGGCGCGATGTTGCTTTCTAGTGTTCTTCTTCGGCGCAGCGACAGTGTTTTAGCTCCCCTGGGCTACCCCGAGATCATTTTGCTGTGATTCTTGCGCCGGCAGACTCCTAAGAGGTAGGACTTCATCTTTCGTTTTGGTCGCACTTTCCCGTTCGAGGTTTTGGCACGGATCCCGAGGCAAACTGTAACCCCATCTTCTGTGTGGACTTCCTTGACAGCAGCGGGGTATTTTGGCCATATCTTTGCGTACGAGCGTCAGCCGGAAACGAGCTTATACAACTTTTTCATCTACTGATCGCAAGGAACGCGCTCGTATTTTTCTTGGATTTTTCTGAGATTTCATCAGAGGTGAAAATTACTGTTTTCTCAGTGAACAGTGTACAGTTTTAACACAGATTTTTGTATGAGTGTACCCCCTTGCCGAATTTTTATCTTGACTTACCGAACTCCGATTTGGGCGTGCAAGGTACCGTTTCGAAGCTATCGACGCAAGGATTGCTGTGATATTTTTATTGGAATTTTCTGGGCACTATCTGCAGGTGATAATTTAACAGTTCAGAATTCGAGGTTGTATGTGGTTTTAAGTGCTATAATTGGGAGCCTAGTGTAATTAGTGGACTTTGTATTGTGCCAGGAGAGTTACGGGTGTGCTGAACTTATTGGAGCAATGGATTAGAGTTATCTGGTGTTTTCAGCTGTTGGGCTTTGGACAGTCAGCTTTTCAGGTGGGTGCTTTGTTCCGAGAACCGGTGGACGGTTCTCTAACTCTATATGTTAGAATTGCATGCAGGTGTAGGGTACAATACCTGGGATTGATTGGTAAGCTTAACAATGTTGATTTATGGGAATTGCAAGTTAATTATTCATATTATGACAATGGTATTAATCAGACATTTATGTTGATGATTAGTGGAAGCTTACCTAAGGCAAGGTTACCCTATATGATTAATTATCATGTCATGTTAGCACATAACCCTTTTGTGAGGCTGGTTTATACAATGGGATAGGATTATGTAGTTATGTGCAGGTTCTACTCCAAGGAGTGATTATGGATCGAAAACCATGGACAGGTATGGTCATTGCTAATTCTGGCATGAGGTTTATTTTCTTTATTCTTCTTGAGGACAAATGCATGCTTGTATGGACATATAGTTAGGCCATCTTTTACTGCTGCACTACATATTGGAACTTGACTTAGGAGAAACCATGTTATTCCTTTCTCTTTCTTGTTAGTCAGGCGGTCTGTGTTGCTCGGGTGCGAGCAGGGGTCTGGGGTAGTGTAGCAGGGACATTGGTGACAGGGACGGGTTGTGCTGGATTGCGGCTGGCAGGGTTTTAGCGGTGACCGGGGACTTTGGGCGGTTGACCGGAGGTCGGTTATAGTACTTTGGTTATGGACGGCAGGGTATTGCGGCAACCGCGGATATTGGGCGGTTGACCGGATATTTATTGATGTATCAGATTTGGGTATTAGATCTTCCTCTAGTGGATGGAGTTTCCACTTATCATTTACTGTTGTATCCGTTTAGGGATCGGGCTATCTTCTGTAGAGGGTTTTTCCTACTTGATCGGAGTCACGATCCAGTCCTGCTACATCATATTACTTTCGGCTACTTACTTTACTCGTGTGGGTCGCTCCCCTCGAGTACCACTCCGGAGTGTGCGTCAGACAGACTTTGAGTCCTTGAGACTCATTTGCTTCGGTGTTATGCATCAGCTGGCATACCCGTTGCGGCAGGCAGAGCCAGACAGACTTTGAGTCCTTGAGACTCCTTTGCTTCGGTGTTATGCATCAGCTGGCATACCCGTTGCGACAGGCAGAGCAGGCAGTACCAGTGTCTACTGGTGGTCGGATTGGGTTATTTAGGCAGGCTTCTAGACACTGATGCATACTTTCAGTTGTGTTTAGACCTGTACTAGTGTTGTTGGGAACCGTTCGGGGTTTGACGGTGGTCCCGTGGTCGTTGCGAGTTCTCTGACCTTTGTGTGAGAGGTTGAGCGTCTTGAGTCTATCCATTCTGAGAGAGAGGGCATGGATTTTGACTATAGCCTGCATGAGCCGCTACTCGATAGCGAGTTAGTCCGTTTGGACGCCCTACGTAATTCCTGCCCGTCAGCGGGAGGTGGTTGTAGGTGGGCGCAGGTTTGACTGGACCCGATGTGGCAGTCAGCTCGATTGGGTCGATTGAGCACCTCGTGTGCGAGTGTTACATATCTTCATCAGAGTTTCCCCATTTGAGCATTTAGATAGAGACATGGTAGCTGTAGAGTGTTTCCAGCTTCTCCTTTC
Source organism: Tillandsia leiboldiana (assembly GCA_029204045.2). Lineage (NCBI taxonomy): Eukaryota > Viridiplantae > Streptophyta > Magnoliopsida > Poales > Bromeliaceae > Tillandsia > Tillandsia leiboldiana. Next base: position 13,740,306 of record CM055065.1, read on the forward strand.
AGTTTTACTGCATCGGTTATCTTTTGCCTCTTGTAGTCTTGGTGGGCAGATCGTCGGGCCTAGTGGCGATACCCACTGAGAACTCCCTTTTTGCGTAGTTCTCACGCCCGTCGGGGGTTTTTCCCCTTTTTGTCCTTTCTCTCCCTTGTTTTGCAGAGTCTTGGCGGGTGTTGCCGTTTCTGCGGTTGCTGTTCGCGGTGAGGGAGTAGCGAGCTAGATCCTGACCCATTGGAGGGTAGCGGTACCCCCTCCCCCCTTTTTGAGGAGATCTTCAGCATAGTCGGTAGATTAGTATTTATTTCCTCTTTGAGAGACTGTTGTAGTGAGGATGTGATGTATTGAGAGCTGGTACACTGATGTTGTATTTGAGATATCTCCCTGTTGAGCTATGAGTTTTGTACTCGAGGTTATTATATGATCATCATTTTTGGGAGATGGACCTTGTTGTTTTATCTTCAGTTGTACAGTGGTTGATTTTATTCTACAGCAGTTTTATCTTTTAGCTCTGATATCTGTTAGCTGTAGCTCTTTTTGCAGATAGGACGCTTCGCCTATGCGGGTTTGGCATAGGTGGCGGATCTGTTGGCGAGCCCGGGTCGCAGTTTCGACCCCGGGGCGTGACAAATTTTGTCCAGCTAATACTTTTTTTTTTTTTTTTTTTTTTACTGATATGCTATATGTTACGCACACTTTTAAAAGCCTCACGTGTCCATGTCGAACACGCCATGAACGTCTGTTCAATACTGGTTCATAGCACATCCCATTAAAAAAATGTATATCTATTTTTATTTCACTTTTTTTTAATGCATATATAATGTTAGAGAATAAATATTTTTGCTTTTTTATGAATGCATACAAATTTTTTTTAGACAACATATATATATATATATATATATAACGAGCCGACCCACTAGCAATAATAATTCGTTGGGCCCACACCACAGTCCAAAATGCTTAAGCTCAGTTATTATTACTAGTGTTTATGTCTCATATAAACCCAATCACAAATTCATCCACATCCGATGTGGGACTATTGGGGGCGTCACAGACTCTCCCCGTTTAGGCCTGACGTCCCCGTAAGCCCAAACATACACACAGCAGCCCAAGATTACCAGACGATGTGAGACTCGTCTCGCTAGCCCTGTCATCTAGATCCAGGCTCAGTCGAGACTCGCCGCACACTTCCGGCTGGTTATTGGCTCCGATACCAAATGTAAAGACCCGAACCACTAGCAATAATAACTCGTTGGGCCCACACCACAGCCCAAAATGCTTAAGCCCAGTTATTATTACTAGTGTTCATGTCTCATATAAACCCAATCACAAATTCATCCACATCCGATGTGGGACTATTGGGGGCGTCACACATGTATAAATGGATGTATGTCTGTGTGTTCGTTTGTTTTCTTGCCTTTTACTAGGTAAAAAAAAAAGGGGTTAGGAAAGGAGAGTTGGAGTTGTCCTCAAAAGTTGTCATATCTAGAAGCCAAAGTGCCCTTCAATTTGGATTGGTTGTGCCATTCAATTAACAGCGACATTTTTTTTTTTTTAGAAATTTTTTTTTTGAATTTTACAATCTAATAAAATTGTTTTTAAAAAAATTAGTTCTCTATGAATGACATCTAATGATTTCTTATAATATCTTCTCTAATGAGCTCCTAATATAAAATTAGGAGAAGTGATGGGTGGAGAAGTCCCCGCCCTTAGATGGGTGGGATGTAGATCATACACCCCAGATGGGGTGTACAAAAAATACTTTTCTATAAAATTTGGGTAAAAATGTACATAGTGTTACGGCTTTTTGTATTGGCATATTTTGTGAGTTGAGTCGGAGTCTTGAAGTGATCAAATTGTCAATCAACAATCGAAGACTTGAGAAGATTCAACAAGAGCTCAAGTTGACACTCAGGTATGATTAATCTAATCATGGTGATTTAAGTACATTTACAATCTTTGGAATCAGGAATTTATTGAAACCCGGTTTAGACGTGGTTTTGGGAACTTGGTTTTTAACTCACAACTTATTTTAAGTTTGGATTCCGGTACATGGTTTGTTTTTGATAAAGTTTATCTTGGAAAAATCAGTTTTTATATTGAGTACCGGAACCCCACTTTAAGTTCCTCAAACCCGACACAGGATTTTCTGGAATCTTCATTGAGTACCGGAACCCATCTTGGAGTACCGGAACACAATAGGAAAATCTGTGTTTTGCATCATTGAGTACCGGAACCCAACTTTGAGTACCGGTACACAATGTCATGTCGTGATAAGAATACTAAACCGACTTTGATTGATTTCCAAAGGTTATAAATAGATACTTAGGGTTTCTCAAGAGGTACCGACCAATTTAGAAACACTCGAGAGCAACCCTAGAGGCTAGGTTTTTATCGTTCTTCTCTTTAGCCTCTTTTAGGTCAATTCGACGGTTCTTCCAAGAGATGCTTTTGTCGAATTGATCTAAACTTTGCTTAGAGATTTCTCCCATGGATCTTTATTGATAATCTAAGCAAAGGATCACCATCGAAGTCTATATTTTCATATCGGCTGAATTTGCGTCGTGGATTCGACGTAGCATCGTGGATTCGATGTGTTGAAGGCGTTTCGTGGATTCGAAACGTGTGCTCGTGGATTCCAGTGGCGTTCGTGGATTCGAACGTGTGCAGTGGACGTGCAATTGATGGAGCGCAAGATCCGAAGAACTTGAAGGAGGGGTTTGAATCCGTGGAGTCGGTAATCATCTTGTTATTCTTCTTTTCTTAGTGGATTGTTATTGCGTGTTGGTCTCGTGGTTTTTCTCCTGGATTGGAGTTTCCATGTAAATCTCGGTGTGCTGTTTTTATTTTCCGCATTGGTTTTTATTTTACACTGAGATTGGTATTTTGAATATTATACCTATTCACCCCCCCCTCTAGGTGTTTGATAGAACCTATTTAGATCCTTGTGGATCATTTAAAACCAACACATAGGCCCTCCAACTATAGGCCATTATAAAATTACCACCAAAACTTTTTTTTCTCTTGGATCAGCAATTTTTAGTTTTTTATTTTTAGGATTTCTTAGTTGGTAATTTCTAAAGTTGAGGGGTCTCCACGCACTTTTACCATCCCAAAGTGAGCACATGGAGGAACCCTATGAACGCGGCGACGCTTCCGACGCATAAAAAGAGCCGATCCTCATAAGTCGCCACCCCGAGTGCCACATCATCCTCGATCACCCCGGCACAAGTCGTTTCCATCTCGAGATCCGCACGAAACCCTTGTTTCGAAAGCTCGCCGTCAGCGATCGATCCTCAGGTGCATCTTCTAATCCCTAATTTTGTTCTTCAAATTTTCCTGCGACTATTTTCGAATTTATTTTCTTTGTGATTATTTGGTTATTAATTGTTGTAATTTATCGGGTTTTTAATTTCGCCTAAATTTTTAGTTCTTGAAACAAGATTGCGCCCAATGCTTCGGGGAACAAGATGGCGCCACTACCGCCATTGATGGAAGAGAAGGAAGAAACCCATCAGGCATTTTCTTGGAATTAATCCCTTTATTTTTTTATCTTGCTAAATCAGTTTTATGATAATCTTTTAAGCAAAATATTTGTTTTTTAAAAAATTATTATTTGATTTAAATTTACCAATTTATCTAACACTACATACTTGCTATCTAAAGGCATTTTATTATTATAGCAAACGACAAGTTTTCTTATTTATCTTATTGATTTGAAGAGAAAACGAACAAGTGTCCAAATATGAGGACACCAAATCTGTTCGTAGCATTATGCTTATAGAACTAAAAAAGGTTGATAGAAGCGAATCCTCTTTAGACAGAAGCTTGCCTTTCCTACTCTCAAGGCTTTACAGTTGTAAACTCTAATTAACCAAAGGTGCTGAGTTCTACATTCCAAAACTGTAGTACCCACTGCTTTTTCCCCTCATTATTCATTTATGTGCTTTTGTAAGTATATAGTAGGTTGGTAAGAACTTTGGTTAATGCTTTTTATCAGTTGCTGATTTGATGAAATCTGTTAATTAACCTGCAGTTTGAACTGGCAACATCAACTATGCAAAAATCCACGGCCAAACCCTGACATCAAGACATGTTTGCAGACCATACTTGCACCCCTCCTAATCGAGCTCGCGCTTCATCAGTTTCTGTCCACTTGCGCCTGTTCTAAAGGCTGCTGCTACATATACACAACTTGAAGCTCATGGAGTAAGTTGCTACCCAGTCGCCACTCTACATTAAAATTGAAGCTTTCATATATAAATGCTCTATTTCTTATGCTTTATGTTTTCAATCCATAAAGCCATTCCCAGTTTCAGCAGCAGCTGCGAGCGCAAAAGCTTTAGCAGGTTGGATGGCTGACGTTGCTGCTTCCTCTTCAATTCAGTCTGTTGTTGTTACATCATCCTCAATACCTGCGCCACCAAGCCAAGGTCTGAATTTCAATTCGTATATTTTGTTACGACAATTTTCCTCTTTAACTAGAGTGATAAATAATTTGTAGTCCTTATTTGTTCCTATAATTTTGATGCTGTTTGGCTGACGTGATCCTATAATTATAGAATAGCACTTTCGAAAATAAATGTGGCGAATTAAATTAAAAATGAATATCATTTTGTATGTAATTAATTCTACGTACAAAATAAAATTGTGGCGAATAAAATAAAAAACAAAACTCATAAAAACTTTTAAAGGAGGTCATCTTTTTTTATGAGGGTAATACAATAATAAGATAGGTCTTGCACATGAAGCAATAGTACAGAAAGATCAAAGGCGAATTCAATGTTTTATGATTCGGTTCTTTTTTTTTTTGGGATAAAAAAATCATTACATACTAAATTGTATCCTACTAACCTGTGAAAAAAAATGCAACATTTCTAAAGCTTTAAAAGAAACCTAATCTTTAAAATGATCACAACACAATACCAAGAGAGAGCTTTGAAATCTCGGATTTCAGTTCTGCACAATCAAAAGTGCAATGGAAAGAAAGTGGATTGTTCGAGCCTTATTTTTTATCTTGAAATTACAAACAGTGTACAATATATATATATATATATATATATATATATATATATATATATATATATATATATATATATATATATATAATCGATAGTACCAAGCATTTGGTACTATTAAGTTTTCTACCCTTAGATTAACCCCTTTAATTATTTTTATCCGTTACAAGTTTTCTATCCTTAGATTAACCCCTTTAATTATTTTTATCCGTTAGATTTTACTATTTCCCCAACCATCTATTAAACCCAAGGGGCCCACTATCATCTCAACCACACATCTTTTAATTCAACGGTTAAAAACTTAATAGCACAAATGACTTGGTACTATTAATAGTATTCCAGCATAGCTCATATATATATATATATATATATTCTCTCTTCTTCATCTACCTTTTCTCCCTCAGAGCAATAATTTGCTTACTATAGATTGTGGATTGTTCTCAATTTATTTCCTCTGTTTCTACTTATATTTTTCTCTTCGGTTCCCTCTTGGTTATTGTTTGGTCTTCTTCCTGCTTGCGGTGCGCATTTGGTTCGATTTGCTCTCTTTCTGTGCTTGATCTGTGCCAGGTATGTTTTAGTTTGCTTTATTATTATGGCTAGAGAGAGAAAGAGCGGAGCGGGTAGGAATAGGGCCACCCATCGACACCTTCAGACACCACCCCGCGTCGCCCCCCCCCCCCCCCCCCTGCCCCTGTCTGGCCCCGCCCAGGACTTGCTTCTGCGGCAAGATTAACAACCCAAACCACCTAGGCCAATCCCTGCCGCACTCCCGACCATCCTTCAACCCTTCGATTGGGGGTCTCCGACCTCGGATCACGTACAAGGATGCGGTCCTCCTACCACCCAAGCCTGTCGCCTCTCCTCCTCCGGCCGGGACCCCGGCTCGACAGTCCCCGGCCTTCCTGAGCAACCCCGCCCTGCCGGCGCTACCTCCTAACTTCCTGCTCAACCCTTCGTTGCGAGGGAGGTGTTTCCGGTGCTTCGCGAGAGGGCACCGCGCGGCGCATTGTAGGGAGCCGAGACGGTGCCTTCTCTGCATGAGAACGGGGCACCAAGCGGTGCGCTGCAGGTATTCGCGCCGCCCCCAGTCTGATGGGCCCGGTGAGGTATGGCCCCTTCGTATTGAGGTTCGGGAACCCAGCCGACCAGCTTCGGCGGCTGCCTTCCTCCCACCTCGGCCATCCCCCCCTGCTGGGCGCCCTTTCTTGGCGGGCTGCGTGGCGAAGGTGGACGTAGCCGGGTTCGAGATCGGGGCCCTCAAGGCGATGCTACCGAAGAAACTCTCCGGTTTTTTCGGGGGGGCCGAGACCGACTTCAAGGTGGCGGAGTATCATTCGGATTCTCTGGCGGTTATCTTCCCTAATTGGGTGACCAGAGAATCGGCGATCGGCCGTAGCCCGCTTCGGTTGGGAGATGACTCATTTTCGTTTTCAAATTGGGTAGAGGGGGGGGAGGGGGATCGGGGGCACCTCCGACATCTGGCTTGGATTCGCCTCGTTGACTGGCCGCTCTTGTGCTGGTACGAGGAGGACGTGAAGGCGGCCGTCAGCGGCATCGGCGAACTTTGGGAAGTCGATGCGGTCAGCGCCGGCGCGGGTAATCTTTCTTTTTTCAGAGCCCGAATCCGATGCCGGGACGCTGCGCTAATCCCTGAGCACCTTGTTCTTATGGTGGAAGATCGACGATTCCGCGTACCCATTGTGGTGGAGGGGTGGGAAGATTCGGAACCTATCCTTCTGGGCGAGGCGCTGGACCTTCGTCTTGGTCTCAATTCGTTGGAGGCCCAGATCGAGTTTGCCAACTCCACGGGGTTCTCGTCCGTGCCGGTCCGTCTGGCGACGGACCACATGCAGGCTGAGGATCTTGGTTGTGCGGCGGCGAGCCGCCGGGACTCTCCGGGGGGCGGTCGCGACGGGGAAGGCCGGCGCGCTCGCGTCGGCGGGCGTACCATGGCTTCGATTGGGGCCCCCAGCTGTCTCCATCGCACGGATGTACGATTCGGTCCGGACCCCCCGCTCTTAGCAAGCCTGACACCAACCTGGAAGCTAGAGCCCAGGGCAACCTGCCCTTTTCGTGTCTCGCTGCTGGACAGGGGGTATTTCCGCTTCGGTGTAGCACGGCTTCCCAGGAGGGGGAAGCGATGCCCCTTGACTTTCCCCCTTTGTCAAAGTCTCCTGCTCCGTGTGCTTTTGAGGCCTCCTCGAGTGGCTGGGGGGACCCAAAGGATCACCAACAGGGGGTATTTCCGCTTCGGTGTAGCACGGCTTCCCAGGAGGGGGAAGCGATGCCCCTTGACTTTCCCCCTTTGTCAAAGTCTCCTGCTCCGCGTGCTTTTGAGGCCTCCTCGAGTGGCTGGGGGGACCCAAAGGATCACCAAGGTGTGGATGTGGGCCCCCCTGACTCGGACCGCATCAGCGTGGGTCTCTTAATGGAGGCCCCTTCCTTCGCGCCTTATAGTGGGGCTACGTCTGGTGGGCTTCCCCATGGTCTGGGCCGGGGAGACAACATTAGCCCCTTAGCCCCTCAGGCGGATTCAGGGGCCCTCCCTCCCCTCGGTGACTCGGGCCCCTGTTCGTCACCCCCAGGCCGGCGAAGCATGCGACTGGCTTCTATGCGTTTGGGCCGCCATTCCTCTTCACTAGCCCGGGCCCAGGATCTAAAGCGTAAGCACCTGAAGATGGGGCGCCCTTCTCCAGGTCCCCCCCCGCCCCCTGTCCTCTCCCTTGCAGCGCCACCGTCCCCCCGGACCACCCTTCAAGCAGCGGCGGTGTCGCCGGGCTCCTCCCGTACCAGGCCATTGAGCAACGGAGACCCACCGCCCATCCGGGAGCTTCGACAACCCCTTACACCGGCCGAGATCCTACACATCAAGGCGTGCTGCGGTATTACCGAAGCGGGGGGGATCAGCACCGCTAATTCTATTCCGCCTATCACGGAGGGAACTGACTTGGCGGGTTCGCGGGGAACCTGAGATCCGGGCCCTCTGGTGTTTCTGCGCGACCTTTGCTTCAATGCCACGAAACAGAACCTTTCGCTTCCTCACTTGGAACGTGCGGGGGCTCAACGGACGGGATAAATGCTCTCTGGTACGTGCCTTTCTCCGATATTGCAAGTGCAGCGTGGTTTGTTTGCAGGAAACCAAACTGGCGTCTACTTCCCCCACCAAATTTTACAGCTTCTGTGGTTACCACCTCCGTGAGTACCGCTCTCTCGACGCCGCGGGCACCAGGGGCGGCTTACTTACTGCTTGGAACCCCTCGCTTTTCGACTGCGTCCAAGATTGGGCCGGGAGGCACACCCTTACCACCGTACTGAGGAGGAAGATCGATGGAGCGATCTTCACGGTCTCCAACACCTACGGGCCCACGATCCCTTCTTTGAAGCGAGGCTTTCTCCAAGAATTGCGCTCTTTAGGCGCGAAAGCAATGGGAGCGTGGACTCTATTGGGCGACTTCAACATCATCCTTTCGGCCAATGATACGAACGGCTCACCTCATCATGTTGCAGACATGCTGGATTTCCGACATGTCATCAACTATCTGGGTATTCTGGATCTTCCCATCGTCAACAGATCGTTTACATGGTCGAACGGCAGACGCACCCCCACCTTGGAACGTCTTGACCGGGCCTTCATTTCCACGGATTGGCAGAGCGCTTTTCCCTGTTCTGTACTCCGCGCCCTCCCGCGGCCTAGGTCAGATCACTCACCCCTGGTGCTTTCGGCATCCTCTTTTATTCCGGCACCTTCACTCTTCAGGTTCGAATCTTTCTGGCTCCGTTACCCGGCGATTTCCGGTGTCGTTTCCAAAGCCTGGGCCGCTGGACCGGGGGGAGTCGAACAGCCAACCGGTTTCGCCTCAAAAATCAGACGTGTATCTTCGGCCTTAAAAGTTTGGAGTTCGGGTCTGACGACAACTCTAAAAGCTCACGCCGACGCGTGCCTCTTCTGGATCAATTGGATCGATAAGGCGGAAGAGGTTAGGGCGCTGCTTTCGACGGAGCTGGCATTGAGAGCCAAGCTCAAGGAGAGGTTCGGGGAGCTTTGTCTCCAAGAGGAAATTAAATGGAAACAAAGAGCGAGGATAAAATGGCTGAAGGAGGGAGACGCAAACACCAAGTTTTTTCACCTATGTGCCAACGGGCGCAGGAACAGGAACTACATCACCCGGCTGAATGTCGGGCCCTCCTCTCAGTCGGGACATGCGGCCATGGCGAAGCTTCTTTTCACTTTCTATGTAGATCAGCTCGGCTCCGAGGCTACTCGCTCCCCGACCGTTGATCTTTCTTTTCTTTATGCGAACGACTCGACTGATCTCCAAAGTTTGCAGGAACCCTTCTCTTTAGAAGAAATCAAGTGCGCTGTCTTCACCTGTGCTCCGGAAAAGGCACCAGGCCCTGATGGCTTTCCTCTGTTGTTCTATCAGCGGTTTTGGGGGGTTCTAAGGAGCGATTTGTTGGAGGTCTTCCACAAATTATATTGCGGTCGTCTGGACTTACATGACATCAACCGTGGTTGGATTTGTCTCATCCCGAAGAAAGTGGGGGCATCGGATGTGCGGGAGTTTCGGCCGATCTGTCTTGTCAACGGTTTGACCAAAATTATTTCTAAGGTGCTGGCTTCTCGACTTCAAAGATTTCTGGACGAGCTTATCAACCCCTTCCAGACGGCCTTCTTCAAAGGGCGGTCGATCCTCGATAACTTCTACACGGCTCATATTCTGACCCACCACCTCTTCTCTTCTCATCAGCAGGCGGCCTTATTTAAGATCGATTTCGAGCGGGTGTTCGACCACATCAACTGGGCTTTCCTGGTTGAACTATTGCATTCGAGGGGTTTTGGGGTCAGGTGGATCAGCTGGATTGAGACGATACTCCAATCGTCATCCAACGCGGTTCTGCTCAATGGAACCCCGGGTGCCTTCTTTCAATGCAAACGTGGAGTGCGTCAGGGGGACCCCCTCTCCCCTTTACTGTTCATCCTTTGTATCGATGTCTTGTACAGGATGATGCATGAGGCGGTTGCTAACTCTCTACTGCCGCCTGTTGGGGTTGGTGGCATCGTCATCCATACTCTACAGTTCGCCGACGATCTCCTCCTTTTTTTCGACGGCGGAACGAAGTCGGCGGAGGTTATCAAGATTGTACTCGACGCTTTTTCGGTGACATCGGGCCTTCGAATCAACTACGCCAAAAGCCGCATTATTCCCGTAAATTTGGAGGAGCAGCAGGCCGCCACCATTGCTTCCTTATTTGGGTGTTCTGTTGACGGGTTCCCGCTGCCTTATCTGGGTCTCTCCCTCTCACCGAAGTCTCTGTGCAAAGGGGACTTCCTGCCGCTCATCGAAAAGATAGGTAATCGCTTGGCGGGGTGGAAAGGCCGGCTACTTTCTAGAGCGGGTCGATTGGTTCTAATCAATTCAGTGCTGACCAGCGTCCCTTCATACTTCTGCTCGACCTTCAAAATTCCGGCCTGGGCTCTCAAGGACATTGACAAAATGCGGCGAGGCTTTTTCTGGAAAGGCGAGGCCCGCGCAAGCGGGTTTCATTGCTTGGTTAATTGGGACCAGGTTTGCCGGCCTAAGAGGGCTGGTGGACTAGGGGTCAGAAATCTTAGAGCGGCAAACTCAGCGCTCCTCATGAAGGGCCTGTGGAAGTTCTACACAGCCAAAGATTTACCTTGGGTGCAACTACTACACCGATTACACTATAGGCGCAGACTGCCGTGCGGGGGCGGTACATTACCCTCAAAGTGCGCGCCACTGTGGAAAGGCATTCTCAGCACGTCGAGCCCTTTCCATGCCTCGGTATCACTTAGGCTCGGGGACGGAGCAACAACCCCGTTCTGGCACACTAGATGGTCGGGAGACAGTACACTGTGCGCTCGCTTCCCGACCCTGTTTGCCTTATCATCGCTTAGACACACCTCGGTGCAACGTTGGATGCAAGTTTTCGCCCCCAGAATTAACTTCGGATTCAGTAACCTGCGGGCGACAGATGAAATAGCTAACAGGGAACTATGTGAATTATCCAACGTGATCGGGAGCACAGTTTTGGGAGTCAACCCGGATGCGATGCTTTGGCGTTGGAACACACAGGCTACCTTCAGCACTCTAAGCGCTTACAATTTCCTGGTTTTCGATGGAGTTGACGACGGCAAAATCCCGCATCTTTGGAGTTTCAAGATACCCCTTCGAATCACTATCTTTCTTTGGTTGGCAGCAAGAGATAGATTATTGACGGCCGATCGCCTGATCAAGAGAGGGTGGCAAGGACCATCCATCTGTGTTTGCTGCGGCAGCGACGCAGAAAATTTAGATCATCTGCTCTTCAACTGCGGTTTTGCCCGCGACGTATGGAGCCAGACCTTCCAGGGCAACTATCCGCTGCTCTTCGCTTTGCTTCATGAACCTGGTAATTTAGCCACAAGATGGCAGAGGGCCTTACTGCTATCCAATCGCAGCAACCTTGGTCATCTCAACGCGCACATCGCAGCCACCTGCTGGGAATTGTGGAGGGAGCGCAATCATAGAATCTTCGACAACCGGATCTCTAGTGCGGAGGCGTGTGGCAGAAACATCGCCAATTCTGTGGCTTTGTGGAGCGCGACGTTGGAAGAACGTATACATGGGTTAGCTTCCAGACCCGATTGAGCGGGAGGCTTGGAAGGGCACACCGTTGGCGCAGCTTCGATCTCCCCGCGCTACAACTTTAGGTCGATAGCTACTCGTTTCTCCGACAACGAGGAGGCCTTGTGCGAAACTTTAGTTGGGTTCTTGGAGGAGTCTCCACTAGGCCGACTTCACCCACTGCATACCAGTGATGAGAAGCCTGGTTCCATTATTGCACCGACGTTTTTTGGTCGTTGAAGAACCCAAGGAGGAGAGATGACAGCTTTTTTTGTTAATTCTGCTTGAGTTCCCTGATCATGCTCTACACTTCCTTTTTTGTGGTTGATCTTCTAAATGCTTGGGCGAATCCCACCTTCTTTCGTCTCAGTTGGGTTGTAATTGACAGCATTACGGGAGGGGGCTGTCCGATTTTCTTTTCCTTGTATTGTTGCTGTCGGGATGCTGTCTTGCGAAGGGGCAAGGACTTAGTTCCCTGTTTTGGGCTCACTCTCTGTATCTTACTCAAATAGGGTTTATCCCTGTTTAATCAAAAAAATTATTATGTCATGTCGTCGGTGTTTTTTACCCTTTTTTTTTTTTTTTTTTTTTTTTTTTTTTTTTTTATGTTGGAGTGCGTAAAAGGCGCGGTTCTAATTTTTTCTCTTTGTTCTTCCCTTTTTTTCTTCTTGCTATGTGCGGTAATGCGCTGTTTGGGTCGATGCTCATCGGATTGTAGTTCTTTGTTTGCTGTTTTCTGAAGAAAATTTGGGTTGGTATTTTTCTCATAAATTTTTGCCATTGCGAAGCGGCGTGTGTTGTATTAATTTCTTTTTTTCTATTACGGATGCAGGGTTGGCTATTTTGGTTTTTGTGGAATCCGGACTACTATCTGGCTTCGAAATTATGCCTGAAGTTGGTTCACTGTTTGTTGTAACTAATCGAGGGCTTTTGGTGTTGCAAGGTAAAAAATTAGGACGGCTACATCTACTTTGCTGTTTTAATTAGAATGGTTTATTATTGATGTGGTGCATTTATTTATACAAAATACAAATTGGTATACACAATAATTTCTCATATTTAAGGATTAAAGATAGCGAATCAGGGAGATGGCGTCTGATACCTTACCGGTCTTAATTCATGAAGTTTATAAATAGAGGGCTTTGAATGCAGTTATGTCGACGGTTTCTATTACGATATGCTTATGTGAATTAGGCGGTGAAGGAATAGGTTGGTATCGACTGTTGTGCTAGCACAATGCATTCTCTTATCTTTCTCATGACCCTGACAATATTGTTCCATTGTTTACAAACTGTCTACGCTGACATCTTTATGAATTGAGTTAGCATTTTAAAAGTACTAGCTTTAGCCTTTGTTAGGTATGTTTGAAACTGAAAATACTCTGGTTATAACTGCTACTTCAAGTAATTGGCCAGGGCTTTGTGTGGTGGTAAATAGTCAATTAGTCGGCACCCTATATAAACTACTAATTTTCTCTCTAAAATATTTTGTTGTTGATCAAGGCCCTAAAATCTTCAGAACTTGCTGAAATTCATATACTATTAGTCTTTTTAACTTATCTTTATTCCAGAAACTAAACAAATTAATCATGCGAATACTAATGATCTTTTACTGTATAATTAATAGCTTATTCCCACCTTCAAAATTGATGGTATAGATTCATAAGTTAGTACTGGAAAACTATTTGTTTAATACAGACATGACATGTGCTGATGTGCCTCAAAAAACAGGACTTTGTTTATTTCTTTTTCTATGGACGGACATACTGCTATCATCAAAAAATTAGTTGATTGAAAAGGATGCAATATAATTGTAACATGTATTCCTCGCTTGGGCAAATTTTTAAGAACCAAAGGATGTTGTGGATTCATTCGCTCATGTATTTATGGTTGCTTATCAGTATGTGAGAGGTGCTTTGCTTGCTTTCCCCACTTATCCTTTTCTGTCTCTTCCCTGTTTATGTGTTATTGCAGAGGAAGATTAAAATATCCAATGGTACTGAAATTATTGTAACTACTGTGGTGCTTTGCATTGTGATATGAGTTCCTAATAATTTTAGCAGTATGCCTGTTATGAAAATTCATCATTAATATTGATCAACGTATTATTCCCTATATATGCAATTTGCTTATGTTCTCGTTTGCACAAATGCAGTAAATGCCCCAAGGAAGCAAAGAGATTTTGGAGGATTAAACAATGGTGACAATCAGGCTTCTCTTCTGAATCCAGGGATTAAACCATTAACACAAATTGTGCAGGATGATTCGTTTAGAGAGTTATGGTGCATTGAGTGATGCAAGGATTATGGGTTGTTTTCTTCTTATCTTTTAAGATTCTTTAATGCTAATCTTCAAGTTATTTCTCAACTATTTGATTTATCGCAATGTATTTACACAATTTGTTCTTCGAATGGTACTGTTCAATTGATGCAAGGATTATGGATTCTTTTGTTCTCAATTTGTATGATTCTTTGATGTTTATCAATAAATTATTTCCCAACTATTTGGTTTATCTCAATATATTACAATTTGAGATAAAAACAACTCTAAAATTTTGCTCTAATTTAGAACTATCTTAAAAACATAACGAACTATTCCTATACTTACGTAATTTAAGATAAATTACTAAAATTTGTTAATTTCAAATTTTAGATTTAAATTTAAATTTAAAATATATATTAAAAGTTGTGGGTCATAATAAGTGCTTCATATATTTTTTTTTTTTTACAATCCATAATTTCCAATTTTAGTGAGATGTTTAGTATAGTGTTGTTCAAGTTAAATTTTTATAATCTTAAATTATACAAATTATACAGAATCACGATTTTAAATGATACAAATTTGTATTTTGAAAATTGGCATTTCTAATTTTAAATCTGAAATTTAACAATATTTAAATTTGATCTATTATATTTTAGATTGAAACAGTTAAATTTGACCTTGAATTTGAAATGAGATTTGAGATTTAATATTTAAACTTCACATTTAATTTTTTTTTATACAAGGTATATATATAGTAAACGCTCTTTATGGTTTAATAAAAATAAATTTTAAAATTTTTTTTATGCTTTGATTTTGCTAAAAAAATTGCAGAGTATACCTAGAAAAAATAATAATATTTTTTTATACTCAATATGCTACTGTATATTTTCTAACATATTTTGGATGTCATACAGTTATTCTTTAGAATTCCATTATTTTAATTTTCGTATAGCCTTTAAATTCTACTGAGAAAAGGAAAAAAAAAGAAAGCAAGAATTATTTATTTGTTTTTTTTTTAATTTATTTATTATTTATGTACAAATAAAGCGTTTTTGATGTAGAATAAAATATCATCTCACAATCTATTTGTAAATGTGAGAAGAAAAATACTTCGGAAATAAAATATTTAGTACGAAATAAAATAGTTAGTTTGACAATTTCTGACATAGTTATATATTTCAAAGTTTAATAATATTTTGTAAAAATAGCCTTAGTATGATTAGAAAAAGCAACAACATTTTTTTTGCATATGATGAAAATACTGAAGTTAGTACTTTTTGTGTAATAATCCAAATAAAAAATTTAAAATATTTTTAAAGTAAAAGCTAGATGAGAATTTTTTTTTTATGAATAACATTATATTAGTACGTAGTATTCTAAAAAGATGATAAATCATTGATTATTTTTTAAATATTTTTTATAAATTATTTATTATTTATATTAAAAAAAAAAAAAAAAAAACCGTCGCGAAGCATGGTTCCTTAACTAGTGTGAATTATTGTCCCTCTGCAAAATAGTGATTAACTTCATTTACAAGAGTGACTTTGCTATTAAAATAATTTATTTATATTGATATTGTGCGTATTTCATTATTTCTTGACTAAAAATATCAATTTTTTAAAATTAATAAAATATAAATTTAGAATATTAATTACAAAAATATTAAAATGTTAAATGATAAATATAAAAGTTGTAAAATTTAGATGGTAATTTATAGGGCAATGAGTGTGTAGATGATTCTAGTACATTTACTAGAGATGTTACTTAAACACTCAAAAATTGAGTCTAAATATTACATTCAATTCGTTCAAGAGTTTAAAAAATTATTTTAAAATTTTAATCCATACTATTTATAAAAGAGTAAATTTTCTCTTTTTTTTAAAAAAAATCTTTTCTTACATGATAATTCCCATTATCTTTTATTCTCATTTTTCTTACAAATTATTGATTATTTTTTAAAATGGTGATATATTTATTTATAGTTAATATTAATATTAATTAATATTAATATAATATATTAATTTTTTTCGCCTGCATCCGAGAAGGCAGCATTAAGGGTTTTTTTTTTTTTTTTGAAAATGACCCTTTGAATTTTTTTTTTTTTTCAAAATGACCCTACAAAATTTCTAATTATAAAATTGGCCCTATAAGTGTCACCTATGCGCCACGCGTGTGCGCCACATGAGCGGGTGAGGCGGGCGTGGGAAAAGTTGAACACGAAAAACTATTCACCGTATTTGAACACGGTGAATGATTCCGTGTTCGAACACGGGGAACCATTCCCCGTGTTCTTGCCTTGCAACCCCCGCCACTAAAATTTTACATAAAAGTTCAACTTATACAATTTGAAAGGAATAGCAATGAACAACCAACAAATTTTGAAACAAATAAAAAACAACAAGCAACAGAATATGATCAATCGATAATTTATACAATAACACACATATACAAACCATCAAATAGCACAACACAGCACACAAAAATCATCACATCACATAATAGCACAACACAGCATAGCACAACACACAAATATATCACATCACATAATAGCACAACACAGCACAGTACAACACACAAAATACATCACATCACATAATAGCACAGCACATCACATCACATCAAATATGAACCACATCACACCATACCAATATATATACAAATGGACGTCATGAAAAATATAACATCGATAAAAGATAAATACAAATCACATCACAACAAAATAATATAAATATAACAACGCATAACGGCAATGTAGACTAATCAAATGGCTTTATAATGTCAAATTGGTCAAGATGTGAGATAGTCGTGCCCTCTGGCTGTGGAGGAGCTGAAGATGAGGGCTGATCGGTGTGGAGAGACCGCAACTGTTGCTGCCGTGGTCGCCTACGCTAAATAATATCATGTCCTCATCGACGACGACCATATGGTACATACCTCGGTGGACTATGTGATGGTGCATGCCCCGATGGACTATGTGATGGTGCATGCCCAGATGGACTATGTGATGGTGCATGCCCCGATGGACTATGTGATGGTGCATGCCTCGACGTCGATGCTCCACCATGATCTGCTGGTCGTGGAGGCGCAGTATGTGAAATTGTCTGTAGAGTCACCAAAGCTACCTCCATTTGATGAGCAACATGTGTCAGTCTCGAAAGGTGCTCCAGTATTTGAAATATCGGGTAGGACACCTCTGATCGCATATTCAGATCTCTGAATGAGATCGACCTTGAATCAAAATAGTATCATAAAAATTACATTGACTTTTATTTGAATATTAAAATAATTATTATATCATACCAAAAATCTCTCGACATGTCCACGGGGCTGATATGCGAGGGGTGAACGCTTTACTGGACTAGATATCCACTTCCTGGTGATACCCCAATACCACTGCATGTAGATAGAAGTAGCGCGTATATGATCGGGATCTACACGGGGGTCCACCTCTAATATATCTTGCAGTCGATCATCCCAATGCTGAATATGTATAGCATGAAACGCCGCCCAATTCTCATCTGCTCTACCTCGTGAAGTGATGCGAGGTAGAGCAACTACTGTGTCGGGTATATGCTGTAGAAATCCAAAATGACGAAACACCCGATCTAGAAGATATAGCTCAATAATATGAAAACATACTAGGGTGGTCCGTGCTAGACAAAATAGTGGAAGTGACCCTAGTATTACATATGTATATGGACTTCATATAATCTATTGTGAAAATTATATGATAAGTAACTTGTATTAAAATGAAAGTTATGTGAATGAAAACTTATGATAGTTAACTCATGTACCTGGGATTCTAATTGGTGATCAAGCTGATCACGATAAAACTCAATATCAGTCGTCCTGACATTGTCCCGAAAAGTCAGCATAGTATTCCACATGTTTCATTTATATCGTATTAATAACGATAACATAAAATACTGAAAACTTGAAATTTAATACATACCTGCAACCTAGTGGCGCATCAATAAGATCAGGCTGCGGTCCGACTATCTCAAGACGACCGATGTGCAGATGGTCCCATACCCAAATCTACATAAAAAGCTACTTAGAAAAAAAAAATCACGATTGAAATTAGTAGTAAAGGAATGTATCTGAATTAATGTCGCAAAACAACAACACCCCACTTTCCCCCTCATGCAAGCACTCGCTAATGCTCGATAGAGATGAGCTAGCGTCGCAGCACCCCATGCTAACTCACCACAAGCATCGAAATCCTCTAATAGAGGCAACCACTTTAAATGCACTCTATTTTCGCTTGGGTTTGACATTAGATTACAACCAATCTGAAACATCATGTATGCTCTTACTGTAGCCTTTATGTCTGCGGGCGGTGCATCTAAGGCGATATCATGAAAATGATGATACAACTAGTCAAGCTTTATCTCCCCGCCTTTAATATCTTCGGGAGATACCCCAAGCAGCAGCTCACATAGCTCTGGCCACTGATATGAGGCACCTCTGGTCATAGCCCCCCAATCGATGCGGAGTCTAGTAATAACAACCACATCCATTAAGGTGACTGTCATCTCCCCATGGCTCATATGAAACGTCAGCATCTTCCTCCGCCACCGCTCGACTAAAGATCCTAATAATGCCTGATCTAGCTGGACGCGCCTCAACCGCGACACATAATAGAATCCTGCTCGTCACAGCAGCTCCAAAACTGCAGGATGCTCAATTTGCCAGCGGTTCAATATATGGCCATGTTCCGTAAATTGAACCGGAGAATAACCCTGCAATAATATAAATATCACATAATATTAGTACATGAAATTTTAAAGAAATAAAAAAAGTTAATTGAAAAAAATATATAACCTCATCTCTAATGCAAGTACATCTATAGTGGGGCTGATCAGTCAATACAGAGTCATCAATCAGTCCTGCCTCCTCGTGATCGTCCATCTATAATAATACCAATAAGTAAACAAAAAATTATAATATGCGTGAAGTAAATTAATCAAAAAAATCTACAACAATCAAGATATCAAACAAACAACCAAAACGACGACGTATTATAGTCTATACTCCCGTTGGTATACTACTGAATTCTTTCGTAACACATACGAACCACAGTTCCATCCGGTTCCCGACCGGTGTTATTGGGTTGAGTCATATGACAGACCTATACTTCCACCACACGAGAGAAGAAAGAAAGGATGACCCAAATCTACTCGCATTCGTAATATTATGGACAAAGGCGCTGGAAGTAGTAGGAGCAAGTTTAGTATGTGTAAACAATCCGGCCATTATAAAAGGACATGTCCTGAAAATCAACAAAGAAGGACCGAAAGTTCATGTATAAGGAACTACAACAAGATAATATATGCGAACAAGATAATCCCGTTAGTTGCAAACGCAAATATGAACATGTAGAATTTATTTTATTGATAATCACTTGGTATTGCAAATCCCTTCCAATAAGAACTTCAAACTCTTGAGCTCCATATCGCCTAACTGTATGTGCTCTAGCAATTGACATTCGACTATTGATAGTGTCACGCCCCGGGGTCGAAACTGCGACCCGGGCCCGCCAACAGATTCGCCGCCCATGCGGAAAGCCCCGTATAGACGAAGCTTCTAACCTGCAAAAGATAATACTACAGCTATACAGATATCAGAGCTGAAAAGTAAACTGCTGAAATAAATACATACAACTCCTCAAATAGTACATGCCAGGTCCTCACAATACGTAAGTCACTACAAAAACTAACTCTCAAAATGTAAAAGTACAAAGTACAACCCAAAATCACTGACAGTACTGGTACATCACCAAAAGGGGGTACAACTACTCTCTCAGGAAGAAGACCGGTAGGGATCTAACTCGCGACTCCCTCACCTCGATCAGCAACAGGAACTGGAAAAGGGGTCCCTGGGGAAAAAAACACCACAGCGGGTGTGAGAACTACATCCCACAGCAGTTCTCAGTGGGTACTGTAGAGTACCGGTACTTCGTATAGTGCACCGACCTCGCAAGATGGCGTGGTGCGGAGAAATCGCCTTGGGCGTGTTCTATTTGTGTTTACAGATGAATTTGGGTTGTTTCGAATCGAAGCGGAAGCCCCAGCTTGAATCGGCATTTTCAGGGCAAGGTGCACCTATAGAATACTGGTTTTGTTAGAGCATCGACTCCACAGTTGTGCATAGAAAAATTGAGAAAAGCTTGGGACATGTGTATTTTCAGATTTCAGTGGAGTTCGGGAGGTTTCGGACTGATGCGGAGGCCCCGAAGGCAAAACGTGCATTGGAGTTGGCTAAAAGGGATTGATTAATTAATTAATTTTGGAATTTAATTAATTAATTTGCTTTTGCCTATGTTGTAGAGGAGAAAGAGAAAGAGAGTGGATTCATATTGGATGAGATATTTTTGTTGGAGGATTTATTGGTTTTTTTCTCCCTCACAGCTGCCAAGCACTAAGCCACTTTAATTAACCCACCTTAATTAGCTGCCACGTCATCATCTTCTCCCCTGTAACACAACAGAGGAATGAAACAAAAACAGAGGAAGAGAGTGAAAGAGGGAAAAAGTGAAGAAGAAGAAGATAAAGAAGAAGAAGAGTAGAAAGGAGAAGAAGTAAAAGAAGGAAATGAGAGAGGTGATGGTGTGGACTTTCTGCTAGTAGCCGTGTGGAGCCGAGCGGAGCGCGCGACGAGCTTCAACGAGGTTTGTGGCTAATGCAGTTTTTTTTTTTGAGAGCTTGGTTTTGGATTTGTTTTGGAGTTGGTTGTGTGGTTTTGGACTTGCTGTCCATGAGTGGAGGAGAGGCCAGCAGTGGGTGCCACGCGGGCGCGCAAGGGCACCGCGCGCGGTTGGCGCTGATGCTGCGCGGGCGCACATGGGTGCCGCGCGCAGCAGGCAGCAGGCGCTGGGCGGGCGCACATGGGCGCCGCGCGCAGCAGGCAGCAGGCGCTGGGCGGGCGCACCTGGGCGCCGCGCAGCAGGAGCGGGCGCCGCGCGGCGGGCGCATGGGCGCCGCGCGGCTAGCGCCAGGGCGCTGCGCGGGCGCCAGGGACGCCGCGCGCAGCTGCACCAGGGGTGCCGCGCGCAGCGGCAGCGGGCTCTGCGCGCCGCACGCAGCTAGCGCAGGCGACGCGCGCAGCTAGCGCACAAGGGCGCCGCGCGCGGCAAGCGCGGGCACCGCGCGTGCGGCTGGAGCGCAGCGCGCGGTTGGCCTGGGCGCAGTGTGTGGATCGCGTGGGCGCGCGAGGATTTCGTCGGCCGGGGCTGGTTTTCACCGATGGTCGTGCGCGTTGGCCGAGCTTGATGGTTTTCTGTCTTTTTTTCCTTGCATCTTTTGGAAGCAGCTTGTGCTGCTTGGCCGTGTGTGAGGGAGGCTTGCACTGCGCGGAGCCGAGATGGTTGCATGCTTGTACTTGTGTTGTGGGTTGGCTGTGGAGTGAGCCAGGGTGCGCAGGGATTTTTGTGAGGACCCAGGAGGATGGCTCGAGCTTCCGGGGATTTTTCCGTGGTTCGCGGCAGTGTGTGCGCGTGCGGCGCGGTTTTCGGAGTTTCGTCAGTTTGAGGATTCGGCGCTTCCCCGACTTCGGCTTTGCCTACGGAAAGCGATCCAGGTGGGTTGGAAATTCTTCAAGATGTATGGAATGCCTTCTAAAGCTATTGTATGCATGTTTAGCATGTCTAGTTTGATTGTTATTATAGTTGGTAAATCTGATAGTTGCCTAGAAAATTGTAGGAAGACGATTTTGAGCCCCATGTATTTTTAGCATGATCTAGAGGAGATTTGACACTAGTTTGCATGATTAGTTGGCATTAGAGTGGCATCTGAACCGTTTTAAAAATCGTCGGACCTGTTTTTAATGAAAACTGAGTTTTGAAAATAGTTTTAAAATATTGAGATCTTCCAGAGGGGTTGAGTAGGTTCAGGATGCATGTGTTCTCGTGCCGAGGGGCCGAGTGGATTTTTAGAGCTCTGTGGGATGAGTTTCTAGTGTCATGTGAGGTTGAGCTTCCTTGTTGGGATTGTTGAGGTTATTTTAGATCATGGGTCGTGCATTTCTGATTTAGTCGTGGAGGTGGTTCTCCGACTTAGCTATGAGAGTTGGGCTCTGGCAGATCGAGTTGTGGAGGGTTCCCGACTTAGCCATGGGTTGTGCATTATCAGATTGAGTTGTGGAGGGTTCTCTGACATAGCTGTGAGAGTGTTTGGGCATTTCCTGATTGAGTCGTGGAGGGTTTCCCGACTGAGTGGTATTATTTGAGCATTGAGTTTCCGATCTGTTTGATCGTGGATCATAGCCTGCAGGTGCCGCTTGTTGAGATAGTTGAGACAGATGAGACGCACTTGAGCTCGGTGGGGTCGCTCCCCTCGAGTTATGCTCCGAATGCGATGATGATGATGATGCCCCTGGCCGAGTTACCAGGGGTCGCTTTGCGTGAGATTGAGATAGTCAGTTTAGGACGCCCTACGTAAATCCCGTCCTCTTGTGGATGCGTGGTAGTAGGCAGGTGTGTTCCTAGATGACTCACCCATAGCCGAGTTACTAGGGGTTCTGTGAGGCGCAGGCTTGACTTGACCCGATGTGCCAGTCATTGAGATTGGGTGATATGAGCGGGTGGATGCATGGCATGTTCTTAGATGAGTTTTCCTTCGAGCATGATACTGAGGCATATTAGCAGTAGCGAGTGTATGCATAGCATGTTCATAGTAGAGTTTCTTTTGAGTATGATGATTGAGACATATTAGCTGTAGTTTTATTCAGCTTTCCTATTTATCTATCTGCATGCCTATCTGTTTGCCTCCAGTAGACTTAGTGGGCATACCGTGGATATTGGTGACGGTACCCACTGGGAATTACCTTCTGCAGTAGTTCTCACACTCGCTGCGGTGACAGGTTCCTGAGGTTGCTGTTCCGGCGTGGTTCGCGCGGAGACAGCTGATCGAGGTGAGGACGTGGCCGAGTAGCTCCTTACCCCTTTTTATTTTGAGAGTCAGAGGTAGATGTACCCTGTATCTTTTATGATTCCACTTTTGTACTGGACAGTCTGAGAGATCTGTGAGGATTGTTTTTATTTTTCATAGCTGAGAGACTATGTATTGAGGTTTTATATATTTCAGATGTTTAGTTTGATTTCTGTAGCTACTAGTTTTATTTTCGCTCTGATACATGTTTAGCTATAGATCTGACTTGCAGGGTAGACGCTTCGTCTGTGTGGGGGTTTCCATACAGATGGCGGATCTGTTGGCGAGCCCGGGTCACAGTTTCGACCCCGGGGCGTGACAGGTACCGCCACCAAGCCCGACGGTCTGCCCACTAAGTCTACTAGAGGCATAAAGTAACAAATACAATACTAAAAGGAAAAGGGCTGGAAAATAACTCTACAGCTACTATGCCTCTATCTAAATGCTCAAGGAGTGATACAGATGGAAACATGATGGATCTACTAACTCTCAAAATACAGTCACCCAATCTACATTGACTGCCACATGGGGTCCCGTCAAACTTGCGCCTACCTACTGCCATTACATCCACGGAGGATTGGACTTACGTAGGGCGTCCATGACTGTCAAAACTGGCCCAGCCAGAGGGACTGCGTCGACAAGTCGCGATAGCAAAGTAACAGGCCCAGCTCCGGAGCGGCACTCGAGGGGCGCGACCCCACCGAGGAAAGTATCCGCACATCTCTGTCGAGCTCAATATGGCTCATGCAGGCTATAGTCCAAATCCACGAACAACAAGATCGACAGTACCCAAATCACATCTCTAACTCACTGGCTGGAAATACTCGACAGCCGGGACCACCGTCAATCCGACGGCTCCCACAACAGGACATCAACCCAACATGCAAACTCACTAATAGGATATACTCCACAGCTGACAACAATGAAGGGTCCGGGAACCCCGAAAGACTAGAACCTACAACCCAAATCCAACAAGAACAGGCTATAGGCATAGCCTCTCGTTGTTCTCAACCCCAAAGAAAAGGCAGCCCTTAGAACCCAGACCACTCGAATCCTCTCGAGTGAGGAAGTTTACAGGAAAAAGGTGACATTTATTACTGCAAACCATTTTAATTTGAGGAAAACTCATTTTTAATGATTTTTAGTTCTTTTAGGAAAAACAGTTAGAAAACAAGTTTATTCCCAAACCCCGAAGGGCTAATGCCTTCATCCAATCAGACAAGAATAGACTCCGGCGACCCTTCGATGTTTGGAAGGAAAACATTGGTTGACTAAAATCATGTGTGTCCAAAAAGGTTCTGGGTTCAAGATCCTGCTATCACTAACACACCACTGCTGCGAACACAGCGGTGACACATAAAACAGAGAAACACGGCATCCCGGGACCACCGTTTACCCAAACGGCTCCCGACACAGATATAAGACCAGCTACATCTACCAGACTCCACTCTGCCCCCAAGCACGAGTGCAACATGCATCCCACACTAAATAAATCCCGACCACTCGGGCCACTACCCGGGCGAGGAAAAACACTATATCCAGGAATAGAATACGGAGTGTGGATGTCTAGAGCATAAATGAACCTAGCCCAAGTGAGGGTTTTCTACTAGTCTGGTTACACATGCAACTATGACAGGGTGCTAGGTCAAGTTCCAATAGTAGTATTTAAGTTAACACAGATAGGAAGCATACATCAACATGATCATGATAACAACACGAGAACATCCTCTCTACATCTAACATGCTTCCTAATACACCTAACAATCATGTATGATTTACTACACGATAGAATTAATGAATAGTCCACCGATTTTGGAGACCAAGCAACCCACCTGAAGCGCGCGTCAAACCAAGATCCAAATAGGCTGAAAATGAACGGAAACAATCCACGGATTCCCACGATTCCAACAAGTCTAAGAACACCAGAAAACTCCTCCTGGGTACAAAGATATAGTCCAAAAATTGCAATAAGCAAATATTCCCACAAACACAAGCTACTGTAAAATCAGTCCAGAAAATGCTTAAATACCACCTACGAGATAAACTCCAAAAATTCCAATAAAAATACGACGGCGATCCTAGCGAAGCGTAGATGTCGATCGAGTCCTCACACGTTGAAATCCGATACTCGTGCGCAGAGATAAAAATCCGGCAAGCCTCCGCTGTACAGAAAAACCACCAGCAGGAAAGGGGTTCAAAGATGCCTCGTAAACCACACCAAGAACTCAGAATGAAGCAAGGTGATTAACACGGACATCGAAGGCCTACCTCTCGTGAAACCGATGCCATGAAAATCGTCCAAAAATTCCTTCGGAGCAGCTCTATGGACCTCGTGGACCGAAACGCAACGAAAATAGGCCACCGAAGAAGAAATGTCGCACTGCGCCAAGATGTCGATGTCGTCAATGCCGCGCTTTTTAAAAATTCCGAAACTCCTTCGCAAGATGCAGCACAAGAAGAGGAATAACTTTGCTTGAGGGCTCTGTCACAGAGGAGCACGGGAAAGCCCTCAAAAAGAAGCCTAAAGGGGCTATTTATAGCCCAGCCCACCAAAGGAGGAAAAATCCGGATTCGGGCTCCCGAAATTGGGCCGACCCGTTACTGTGCGCGTCCGGATCCACCACGGCCCGCCACGTCGCCCGTTCGCGCCCCGCGCGCCTAGTGCACGCGCCCCCGCGAATCGCGGCGCGCCGCGTGGCGATGCGGTCCACGGCGGGAACCGTGGGCCGCGGTTCACGGCGGCCTAGCCGGGTCGCTGCGCCCGCCAATGAGCGGGCGACACGTGGCCTGGCGGGGTCCACGGTGCGCCGCGCTCGGCGCGCTGTCGCGCGTGCGTTGACCGCCCAATCAGCGCGCGACACGTGGCACGCCCTCCGCTGGCTGGTCCCGGCGCATGCCAAAACCCGTGGACCGGCCTGCCCGCCGCCGCGTACGCGCCTACCCGCGTCCTCGCTGCCGCGCTCCGGCGCTGCCCGTCGCCGCCGGCGCTGCCCGTCACCGCCGGCGCTGCCCTAGCCTGCCGGAACAGTAACAAATGCCTCGAAATCCGTGTTTTGGCATACGGGCTCCGAAAAATACAAGTAAATAGTCTATTTTCATCATTTTCGCGTGCTTAGTCCAAATTCGATGTCCGTTTTGCCAAATTCCACTTCTAAAATTTGTCGAAGGCATCCAGACAGGTATTCTTAATCCAAATTTCGTGCTGGGTCCAAATCTGAGGTCCAATTTGCGCGCAACCATCTCTAATACATACATAAGCCTCCAGAAGCCACAAATCACACAGTAAGACCTTCGCGGAGATCCGGGTCATCACAGATAGTTTTATCCACATTCGATACAAATTGAGTATATATTGCTGCTACCTCTTCACGATGTTTTAGAAAGAATTCAACCACTCGATGTAATGTTGCCATTACAAAAGTGGTAATTAGTAAGCCACGAACTCCCCTTAACATTCCATTTAAAACTTTCGAACGGTTCGTAGTCATAATACCGAATTGTCGACCACCATCGAAAGCCTTAGCCTAATATGTCCTATCGGCATGAAGTCTGTCAACCCATTGCCAAGCATCATCATCCATTGCTTTCAATTCTTCCTTTAACGTGTAATATTATCGTTCTTCTGAGGCACTGCCGATGGCATAACATTTTCTAAGTAGGTGTTTTGCTTTAAAATGAATATTCATATTAGCTTTCATGTGTCGCAAACACCATCGATGAGCATGACCTTCTGATTGTGGGAATACAAGTGCAACAAGATTCGCAAGTGTGAGGACCTGTATTCTTGTACAGCAGTTTATCACAGGATCAATGCTTTGACGACACCTTTTCGGTGTGTCAGAGTCCTCGACGTGCAAAACAGACGCGAAAAATGAATCCAGTGCGAAAAACTGTGCGAAATACACTATTTTTTTGTATATTTGGTGAAAAATGAGAAAAACAGGATTTTATTATAGCGTGGATCGGGTCCACGGCGATGGGCGCGCGGCCGGTGCATGAAGCGTGCACCGGCGGGCACTGTGCATGCTGGGCTGCTCCGCACTGGGCCGCGCGGGGCGGGCCGTGCGCGCGCGCGCGTGAGGGCGCAGCGGGTCGGGTCTGCCCATTGCTGCACCCGAATCCACTAAAAAGGATTTTTTGTGGATAAGCATGGGGTATTTTGATCTTATGGAGCAATTATGTAGGGCCCCTGAACCCCATGTAGCTTTTTCCCGTGAATCCACTGTGTTAAACACCTATTGATGGTGTGTCAGGCCCATAGTGCATCAAAGGGATGCCACAGATGGACCCTGTGAGTTATTGTTAGCTGGATTGGCATTCGGCTATTTTTGCCGAATTTTAGAAAAGGTTTTAGGCCAAACAGAGGTTGGATTTGGATTCAGCGCAGAAAAACGCTTGAAAACGGCTATTTGCTTGTTAAATTCTGAGTCCGGATGCTCAAAAACGGAATCCCGAAAGTTTTCAGCGGATTCTGGTGCACGGGGGAGGCCGTAGACCGGCTAGGTGCCACGTGGTGACCTATAATTGGCCGGTTCAGAGTGCGCGGTCCACAGAGCAGCGCCGGCTGGCGCATGGACCCGGCGCGGGGACACGTGGCGCCCCAGGAGTGGCCGGCGCGCGATGCGTGGGCCACGGAACCCTGCACTAGTGCATGGACCGGGCGTGGGGACACGTGGCAGCAGGATATTGGCTGGCTTTTTCGGCACGGTCCACGGAAATGTGCACCGGCGCCTCGGGGCGCGTGCGCGCGTGGGGGGCAGCCGGCGCGACCGGTCGGCGGGTTCCCCGGGCGGGACACGTGGCGCCACGCCATTGGCGAGCGCCAACCACCCCTTTGACCGGGTGCGGGACACGTGGCGTTCCCCGGGCAAGCTTGCATCGATGTTTCGTGTTCGGGGGACACGTGTCACCTTCTGGTGATTTCGGGCGCTGGTCGGACGGGGCGGCGGTGCGACTTGCGGATTCGGGCGCCCGAAAAGGTGCGCCCGAATCCGGGAAAAGGTGCATTGTGGACTTTTGCTTATAAATAGGCCCTTTGGGCCTTCATTTGGGACTTTTCCATGCCTTTTCTGAGGGAGAGCCCAAGAGAGATTTTTCTTATCTTTTTATTCTACATCTTGTGGAGGAGATCCAGGATTTTTTGGTGGCACGCACTTCGAGATTGGCATTTTTCCGGCGCGCTGCGACGCACTCTCCTTATTTGCCCTTTTCGTCGTGTTTCGGTCCGAGGACTCCCCCGACCTTCTCTGACCACCGTTTTCGACGATTCTTGCGCCGTTGTGTTCCTGAGAGGTAGGGCTTCGTTTTTTGTGTTGATTGTTTCTTCGTACTCCGGGCTTTTGGCATGGTTTCCGAGACACTGTTGACCCTCTATTTGCTGTGTGGGTTTTTGGACAGCACCAGAGTATTTTGCCGATATCTTCACACTCGGACATCGGATTGAGGCGTGCCAATACTCAATTTCTATCTAAGCATCGCGAGGATCATCATCGTATTTTTTTGGGAATTTTATGAGTTTTCCCCGAAGGTGAAAATCCCACTTTTTCAGAGCAAAGTTTTACAGATTTTTGTACTTGGGATTGTTGAGGTAGTCACCTTGTCGATTTTGTAACTTGACCTACGAAGCTCGGTTTGGGACGTGCAGGTACACGTTTCGAAGGGCTCGACGCGACGATCACAGCGGTATTTTTGTTGGATTTTTTAGAGTCCCTATTATAGGTGGAAATTAAGCATCTTCTTGACTGAGTTTATGGGGCTGTGAATGATTGTGGAATTGTTGTTTATTTGGACATTGGTCGGTATGTTTGCAGTGTTATCGCAATCCTCGTATTGTGGAGATTGTTGGAGATCGAGGATTTTGGCAGCGAGGGATCTTGTATTATTGTAGTTCACGCTTCTCGAGGTGGGTGGTAGTTGTATCCCTCTCATTTGGTATGCTCACTAGGAACATCAGAGAATTCCGATGTTAGGAAATGCCGAACCTATTATTGATAAACCTTGCATGCAATATGGGATTAAATAATTGATAGTATCCATGTTAGTGAGACGTTGGTCTTTGGACATGATCATTATGCCATAATCACTCCTGTTAAAGTATTTAATTATTTGGAACAACATGATCAGCTGTATGTTATTACTTAGTGATTATGCAAATAGGGATCATCACTTTGAGACATTAGTGTTGGCACTCGTTGCTATATCATAACTATTCATGTGAAATAGATTAAAACACTGGGACAATTGCATGCTTGAATGGACATATAGATAAGCCACTATTTACTGCTACACTATCATTGGGATTGGACTTAGGAGAAACCATGCTTTTATTTCTTTCTCCTGTTATCTAGACTTCGGGGATAGTATGCTCGGGTTCGAGCAGGGGCTGGGATAGTGTAGTCAGATTTCTGGGGATTTGGGACAGGCTGGGCTTGATGGTAGGGTATTGCGGTAACCACGAATCTTAGGTGGTTGACCGGGCTGTTACTATTGCATCAGATTGGGAGAGGGGGATCGGGCTTTCTTTTGTGGATGGTTTTTTCCACTTGATCTGAGTCACGATCCAGTCCTACTATATCAGGTTACTTTTGGCTACTTACTTTACTCGTGTGGGCCGCTCCCCTCGAGTGCGCGTTAGACAGACTTTGAATCTTTGAGACTTCTTTGCATCGGTGTTATGCGTAGGCTGGCATACCCGATGCGGCAGGCAGAGCAGGCAGTACCAGTGCCTACTGGTGATAGGATTGGGTTATTTAGGCAGGCTTTTAGACATTGATGCATACTTTTAGCTATTTTTATTAGCTTGACATTTAGAGGCATGTTAGTGGTAGCCTTTTCATCAGCAGTTATATGCTTAGCTTACCACCCCTTCTTCTCTTTTTGCCTCTGGTAGACCTAGTGGGCATGTCTGAGTTTGAGGCTTTACCCACTAGGGGAGGCTACTGTTTTTATGGTAGTTCTCACCCCCATCGTCTTTTCTTTGTTTTCTCCCTTTGTTTTGCAGAGTCCTCTGCGGGAGTTGCTGGGCCGTCAGCATCTGATCGAGGTAAGAGGATTGCGGACTAGATAGAGAGTCCACCCGACAGTCGCTAGCTGGACTTTTATTGTACCCTATCTTCTCAGACAGTTTCTTTTGTATTTCATTTTGGGACTGACTTTAGCCAGCTAGTTGTATATTTGTGGTGAGCTGGGAGAGATATTTGTATTTATTTTTACAGTTGTTCTTTACTTTATTTCCAGCTTTTGTCTGAGATGTAGTAGTTTTAGTTCAGCTCTGATTTTATGCTCCATTATTATCATCTCTTATATCTGAGCAGGTTACCGACGCTTCGTGTACGTGGGAAATACCGTGTGCACGGCGGATCTGTAGACGGGCCCGGGTTCTGGTTTACACCCGGGGCGTGACAGATTAGGTAGTATCAGAGCTTAGGGATAGGTCAGTTGGGACTTAGGAAACCCTAGGCTTTTGGGCAGACCCTAGGATGATAGGGCGTGAGTGGCGTGATATTTTGCGAAAGTCGGTGATTTATTTTGTTGACTCTTCCTGTGAGTGAAGAGGGATCGACATGTTCTATTTCTGTTGAACAATTATGTTGGCTGCAGACAACATAAAGTTACAGAAATAGGAGAATGTCTTTTGACTTTCGCTAGATTGGGTCGTGTGGGGTTTTGTTTCTGATGTTTGGTTTCTTGTGGCTGGATGCCTCCCCGACGCCAGATCCCTACCCGGGGTACCTCTATACCCCCGGATGAGCCGTAGCAGTCCAGACCCTCTGAGCTTAGTGAGTTGAGAGCCTTGGTGGCCCAGTTGGCTGAGGGTCAGCGCCGACAGGAGCAGAGGATGGACCAGTTTCTTGCCCAGAGAGAGGCACCACTCCCGACTATTTCTGAGGCCCCTGTGCCTCCAGTTGTACCATCTGTGCCGACGGCACCATCGTCTAGTAGCGGGGCTCCGGGAGCTATCCAGCCTTTGACATCGGAGGAGGAGAAGGATATCGCTGACAAACTCACCAAGTTCTGTCAGCAAGGACCGCCTAGATTTTCAGGGCGGGATGCACAGCCCTGGGAGATTGGGATGTGGCTGTCTGCGATGGAGAAGCTTTTCAGGGACTTATTCATCGATCCGAGGTACCGAGTACACATGGCGGTGCACTGTTTGGATGGTGATGCAGATGCTTGGTGGCATTGGGTTGAGCCACTAGAGTTCCAGATTACCCGACAGCTACCGTGGGCTGAGTTTCGACGGATGATATTGGATACCTACTTCTCGACCAGCGTGAAGAGGAAACTGGAGGATGATTTGAAGAACCTTCAGCAGGGCGACCGACCGGTTCAGGCTTATTTTCAGGAGTTCATGCAGTTGCTCAACTGCGTGCCTTTCGTCGCTCGTGATGGTCCCCACCAGGTGGAGTTATTCGAGGCAGGCCTCCGTACCGAGATATACACCTTAGTGCATGCCCAGAGGCTCCAGACCCTCGAGGAGGCCGCGGAGCATGCGCAGTGGGTTGAGAGAGGAGATCATGTGGTAGCCAGACGGGGGGGTTTGGTCGCGCAGAGTTCCGATAGGAAGCGACCGGCCCCAGATGACGGGGGACATGCCAGTTCATGGAGACTGCCACGATCGCCGCGGCTCCAGTTTTCTGGCCGTGGGCGTTCAGAGAGGCGAGTGCCTGGTGGATCCCAGAGGCCACCACAGCATCAGCAGCAGCATCAGCAGCAGAGGTCGCAGCCGAGACAGCAGAGGTCTCAGCAGCAGTCCCCGAGACAGCAGCAGCAGTCCCCGAGACAGCAACAGCAGTCGAGGCAGCTCCGGTCTTCCGACAGATGCATCTTTTGCAGGGGTCAGCATTCAACAGACACGTGTGACTTGCGGTGGGGGCGATGTTACCGGTGCGGACAGTCTGGGCACATACGAGCTACCTGCCCCCTTTCTACTTCATCGGCACCTTCTTCGGCGTCAGCTCCTTATTCACCTCAGCAGCGGCCACCAGCTCAGCGACCGTTTACTCCAGCGAGCAGGCCATCTTCTTCCCATCCCACCGATTACCGGCCTCCAGCACAGAGCGGGCGAATATATGCCGCCCAGTTAGCGGACTCCTCAGCGGCCGACCAGGTGGTGGCAGGTATTATCTTACTCTCTGGCATTAGGGCTCGCACCTTATTCGACACTAGAGCATCTCATTCTTTTATTAGTTGAGCATTTGCATTCCTTCATGGTATAGAGATAGAGTCCTTGTCACATGCATTAGAGGTTCAGATTCCTGATCATGTTTTGCATGTCGAGGAGTATTGTGTGGCTTGCCCGGTACAGTTGGGACCTTGGATCTTGCCGGCAGACTTGCTTCTCTTGCGGTAGCTCCAGGATTTTGACTTGGTATTAGGGATGGATTGGTTGTCGCGGTATTGTGCCACTATTGACTGCAGAGAGAGGACGGTGACTCTCCGCGAGCCAGGACAGGAGGAGTTTATCTTCAGAGGTTGCTAGAGCACACTGTTCGTAGCGACTATTTCTTCGGCGAGGGCTAGGCGGATGTTGAGCAGAGGTTGCCCTGCCTTTCTAGCCACTATTGTGGAGGTGCCTACGGCGGCACTGGGACTCGAGGATATCCCTATTGTCCGCGAGTTTTCAGATGTGTTTCCCCCCGAGTTGACGACTATGCCGCCGGAGAGGGAGATAGAGTTTGTGATTGACGTGGTCCCGGGAACCACGCCAATCTGGAAGGCACCTTATCGGATGGCGCCTGCCGAGTTGAGAGAGCTGAAGGCGCAACTTCAGGATCTGATGGACAAGGGTTTTGTTAGACCCAGCGTGTCACCGTGGGGAGCGCCTGTTCTATTTGTGAAGAAGAAGGATGGTTCACTTCGTCTGTGTGTGGATTATAAGGAACTGAACAAAGTGACCATCCGGAATAAGTATCCACTACCGCGGATCGACGATTTGTTTGATCAGCTACAAGGAGCTGCGGTATTTTCGAAGATTGATCTTCAGTCCGGTTACCACCAGCTGAGGGTGAGGGCTGAGGACATCTCCAAAATGGCATTCAGATCTCGGTACGGGCATTACGAGTTCACAGTGATGCCATTTGGATTGACGAATGCCCCTGCCGCATTCATGGATTTGATGAACAGGGTATTTAGCCGTTTTTGGACCGGTTTGTGGTAGTGTTTATTGATGATATACTGATTTACTCCCGGAGTGATGTGGAGCACGAGGAGCACTTGAGGACAATGCTACAGCTTCTGCGAGAGAAGAAGCTGTATGCCAAGCTTAAGAAGTGCGAATTTTGGCTCCGGGAGGTTGCCTTTTTGGGCCATGTAGTCTCAGCTACAGGAGTGGCGGTTGATCCGGCCAAGGTGGATGCTATTCGAGATTGGCCGAGGCCGACGACTATCACCGAGGTGCGGAGTTTTCAGGGTTTGGCTGGCTACTATCGGCGATTTGTGGAAGGCTTTGCGAAGCTTTCCACCCTCCTCACACGTCTGACCAGAAAAGGGGTTAAGTTTATTTGGAGCGAGACCTGTCAAAGCAGTTTTGAAGAGCTGAAACAGAGATTGATGACAGCTCCGATCCTTGCCCTCCCGGTTATGGGAGAAGGATTTGTGATTTACAACGATGCCTCTCACAGTGGTCTGGGGTGTGTATTGATGCAGCATGGTAGGGTAATTGCCTATGCTTCACGGCAATTGAAGGACTATGAGAAAAATTACCCTACTCATGATCTTGAGTTAGCAGCGGTTGTGTTTGCTCTGAAGCTGTGGCGGCATTATTTGTATGGAGAGCACTGCGAGATCTATACTGATCATAAAAGCTTGAAGTATCTGTTCACTCAGAAGGAGTTGAACTTGAGACAACGCCGATTGTTAGAGTTGTTAAAGGATTATGATTTGAGTATCCTTTATCATCCCGGCAAGGCCAATGTTGTGGCAGATGCTTTGAGTAGGAGGACGAGTCTGAGTATGATGATCTCGCAGCAGGCACCGTTGGTTGAGCAGATGAGACGGTTACAGATAGAGGTTGTATCCCCTGGGGTCTCTGCTAGACTTATGTCTTTAGTCGTGCAGCCCACTCTGTTGGACAGGATTCGAGAGAAACAGAGTGAGGACCCCCACTTGATGAGGATCCGAGAGCAGATTCAGACGGAGTTGACAGGGGATTTTTCAGTTGATGCTTCGGGAGTACTGCAGTACAGGGACCGAGCTTGTGTGCCTATGGATTAAGAGATTCGAGAGCAGATCTTGAGGGAGGCCCATTATACACCTTATACCATTCATCCTGGTGGGACTAAGATGTATAAGGACCTCAAGGCATATTTTTTGGTGGAGTGGTATGAAGAGAGACATTGGGAGATTCGTGGCTCACTGCTTAACTTGTCAGCAAGTCAAGGCTGAGCATCGTGTACCTGCTGGCAAGTTGCAGAGTCTCCCAATCCCTGAATGGAAATGGGATCATATCACTATGGATTTTGTCACTGGGTTGCCGAGAGCACAGACTGGAGCTGATGCAATCTGGGTAGTCGTGGATAGACTCACCATGTGATGACCTGGATCTCCGCAGAGCTGTTGTAGAGTGATTGGTGACTTCTGGGGGCCTGTACTATGTGCTGTAGGTGTTTGTGCACTAATTGGACTCAAGTGGCGGACTTCGGGCTTAAATGGATCACGTGGGTGATCGGTTGACTCCGCCGGATCTTTAGAAGTGGTTTCGCGCGAAACGGATATTAAAATTGGGCTCAGCGCGAAGTTTGGACAAAAGAACACCTTTCCGGATGCCTTCGACAATTTTTAGAGTTGGAATTTGGCAAAACGGACCGCGGATTTGGATTCAGCGCGCGAAAACGGTGAAAATAGACTACCTACTTGTATTTTTCGGAGCCCGAATGCCGCGCACGGATTTCGAGGCAAGGGGGGCACTGTTCCGGTGGCTGGGGCAGCGCCGGTGATGGCGGAGGGTGGCGACGTGGGCTCGGGCAGGCGCAAGCGCGACAGCGGGCAGGCGCGGGCAGCGCGCAGTGCGCGGGCAGGCGCGAGGGCGCGCGGTCCACGGGCCGGCGTGCACCGGAGGGCGGGACACGTGGCAGCGGGCGGTAGGCTGGTGCAGTGGACCGGGTCCACGGAACGGGGGTCGGTGCCCTCGGGGCGCGTGCGCGCAGAGGGCGCAGGCGCGCGCACGTGGGCTGCGTTGACGTCGTTTCCCCCCTTCGGGCGTGCCACGCGGCGGTGCCGCGTTGGACCACGCGTCGCGCAGCGGATGGCCCGCGCGGCTGTCCGCTGTTGCGGGGAGACGTGGAGGCCCGTGGAGGATTCGGGCCCGCACAATGTTGGGCCGGGCCTAACACTGTAGCGGCCCGAATTTTCCGGGCGCCCGAAACCAGGGATACAAGCGTCATTATCCAAATTGTTTCTTCCAGCCTATATATAAGCCGAGTTCAACCGCAGAGAGCTCCTTTCCTGTTCATCTTCTCACAGTGAATCCTTCACAAGAATTCCTCCTCTTCCAGAGATGGTTCCATCTGCAGATTCCCGGATTTTTCCGCGGCACACATCCCAAGGTTTCCATTTTTACGGCGCGGCGCGACGCTCGTTCACTTGTGATCTCCTTCGTCGCAGTTTGGGTGCGAGGACTCCCCCGGCTTACTCCGACCACCGTTTTCGTCGATTCTTGCGCCGTTGGCTTCACGACAGGTAGGGCTATGATCTTCGTGATTTGAGTTTCCCCTCGTTTGGAGTTTATCTTGGAGTTTCCCGAGCTTCCTTTTGACCCTTTTTCTTTCACGGTGTTTTGGATAGCACTGTGGTATTTCGGCGATATCTTTGCACACAGGCGTCGGATTGAGGCGTACCAAGAGGCGTTTTTCATCTACACAGCACAAGGAACACCCTCGAATTTTCTGGGATTTTTCTGAATATTTCCCGAAGGTGAAAAATCCCTGTTTACAGGACTTTGTGCTACAGATTTTGAGACTGGTTTATTTCGGGGTGGTTCCCTTGTCGAATTTGTGTCTCAGTGTTGGAAACTCGGATTTGAACGTGCAGGTACTCGTTTCGACCGGCTCGTCGCGAGGATCGCGACGGTATTTTTTTGGGAATTTTTTGTGCAGAGCTCGTAGGTGAAAATGGCACAACTTTGGACTGTTAACATTGGGACAGCGTGTTCTTGAGTTTAATTGTATGTTTTGGGGTAATTGTTGTGCAGTGATCGCGGCGGTTTGGCTTGTTTGGGCGAGAGCACTATTTGGACTTGGAATTAGCGATCGAGGTGGGTGGTTGTTGTTTACCTCTATTTTGACATGCTCACTAGGATTATTAGAGTGATCTCCCAATGTTAGGATTATTGATTAACAAGTGGGGATGGAACTTATGCATGCTTGTTTGGACATATGGATTGCTATGTTAGCACTTAACCTTGCATGTGGAATTTACTTTCATGTTGGGATAATATGAAATGTCTTGTGGGAGAGTTCCACTTGAGGATCTGTTGTACATGCATAGGTGGATAATTTATGTGAGATTAATTTGGTGGACATAGCATGTTGGAACATGATTATTGGGATATTTTAATAGTAATAATTAACATGCCATGTTAGCACATAGATTTTATGAAAGTGGGTTAAATGGATAAATTGTTGGGACATTATGACATATCTATGTGCGGGTACCACTTTGGTGATTTATCATGGATCAGGGATTATAGACATGTGTGGTTGAATAATGATTTTAGCATGTTGATGGTTATATCCATGCGGAGCTATTAATTGATACACATGTGGAACCACTATTTGTCACACTTTCTTTTATCGCTCTTGAGGACATATACATGTTTGTATGGTCATCTAGATAGGCCACTTTTTATTGCTGTACTATCATTTTGGGACTTGACTTAGGAGAAACCATGTTTGTTTCCTTTTCTCCTTCTTATTTAGACCTTTGAGTCTGGTTGCTCGGGTTCGAGCAGGGGTTTGGGATAGTGTAGCGGGGACCTTAGGGTCGGTGACAGGTTGTGTTTGATTATGGGTTGTGGGGTATTGCGGCTACCGTGGATAGTAGGCGGTTGACCGGATACATATTATTTTATCCGATTTTGGATTGGGGGTTATAGCGGCTACCGCGGATAGTAGGCGGTTGACCGGATGTCGGATGCGGGACATGATTGTGATTGTGGGTTATTCCGGCGACCGCGGATATTGGGCGGTTGACCGGAGGTCGGTTGTGAGACCTGGTCGTGGATTTTGGGGTATTGCGGCAATCGCGGATATTGGGCGATTGACCGGATGGTTACTTTTGCATCAGATTGGGAATCAGTTCTCTTTTAGTGGAGGGTGATGTTCCACTGGGGCTTTATAGTTGTGATCCAGTCCTGCTTTTGAGACTTATCACACCGGCGCGGTTATTGCCCGGTGATGCTTTCCTCGTGTGGGTCGCTCCCCTCGAGTTCCCCTCCGGAGGCCGGGGCCAGACAGCTATTGACAGTTTTGCTATCATATCAGCGCGGCTTATTTGCCCGATGATGAGGGCGGCAGCAGGAGTTTTGCTATCACATCGGACCGGCTTACTTGCCCGATGATGAGGGCGGTACAGATTGGGTTCATCTGGGACGGTTGGTTATTGTTGCATACGGTTATTCCAGTCTAGGACTGCATTTTAGGGGCATAGTAGTGGTAGTTTCGTTTCTTCAGCAGTCATTATTGCTTACCACACTTCTTTCCTTTTTGCCTCTGGTAGACCTAGTGGGCGTGTCAGAGTTTGAGGTTTTACCCACTAGGGGAGGCTACTGGTTTACTAGTAGTTCTCACCCCCATTCTTCTTTCCTCTTTTTCTTCTCCCTTGTTTTGCAGTGTCTTCTGCGGGTGCTTTTGGGCTTTCAGCGGCGGGTCGAGGAGAGAGGACGGCTGAGTAGATAGATCTCGAGGCAGGATGAGCGAGTTAGCTGGATTGTTGGTGTACCCATGTTTCCTCAGACGGTTGTACTTTTACTTTTGGGACTGGCTTTTGCCAGCAGGTTGTATTTATTTTTCGTGAGCTGGGAGGGACTAATGTATCATTTATACTGATGTATTGTATTTTATTTCCAGCTTCAGTCTGAGATGTATTAGTTTTAGTTCAGCTCTGTTTTTATTGCTCTTTTATTATTATCTCTTATATCTGAGCAGGTTTGGCGCTTCGTGTACGCGGGAAATACCGTGTGCACGGCGGATCTGTAGACGGGCCCGGGTTCTGGTTTACACCCGGGGCGTGACACACCAAGTCTGCTCACTTTCTGCCGGTGCAGGTGACTTGGCCGTTGGAGCGACTGGCACAGTTATACAAGGCTGAGGTGGTGAGGTTGCACGGTGTACTTGTCTCCATTGTATCAGATAGAGACCCGAGGTTTGTCTCGCATTTCTGGAGGAGTTTACAGACAGCTTTGGGGACGCAGCTCCGATTCAGCACAGCATTCCACCCACAGACCGATGGACAGTCTGAGCGCACCATACAGACCCTCGAGGATATGTTGAGAGCGTGCTGTCACGTGTCGATCGTGTTGGTTCGACCGTGACATCCTTGGGGGCCACTTTTGGATGACATTTGGTAGGCATTTGGGTTGACAGAGTTACGGGATTGCGAAGTTGGGACAATCCGTCAGGGTTGAGCCGCGGGCGAACCAACGGAGGCAATTCCCTAGCCATGGCCCATGCCATGACCAGGAAAATGGTGCCGCATGCGGGGTTTCAAAATGTACCCCTCGGTGAGCACCTTTGTACCCCCGGGGTGCCAAAGGGGTGGATGCCTCGTGGGTTATTTAGAGGAGGGGTTGGACACTTGCGAAGTGGCCCCGACTCCCCCGTTGGCCTATAGGACATAGGTCATCCCTTGGCGAGCGGAGTCGCCAAGCCTAAGTTCGTGTGAGCGGTATTCGATGGTCGAAGAGCACACGGGCTTAGGGTAATGCCAAAGACACGAGGTCGACGGCATTACGGAGCGGGGTAAGCCAAGAGGCTTTGCCTCTCGGTTCGCTTGCACTACCTTATGCCGTTTCGGATCTCTGTAGTGGAGCGAACGAGCGGATGAGGGACAGTCTTGCGAAGGTTGGTCCGCCTCAAGGGACAAGGCTTGCGAAGGCATGTGGGTGCCGAGCGGGGATTCGTGAGGCGCGAGGCCTACGAAGTTTGTGAGGCGAAGGAACGGTCGGTCCGCCATAATGGACAAGGCTCGCAAAGGCAACGGTGCGGAGCGGGGATTCGTGTAGCGCGAGGCCCACGAAGTAGAAGAGACAATCGATGCTGGTTTTCGTAAAGTGAGCCATGGAGAGGACCGAGGGTGTTGGGGGCCAGGCATGGCCAACCAATGGAGGTGCCGAATGGCTAGCGATGCGGAGCGAGGCTGATTCGATTGTGGGCGACATCCGTCAAGCAAACCTTGGTTGCTGGGCCGAGTGTGTTGAGGGCCGAGTATGGTCGTGTAATGGAGGTGCCAGGGGGTTGGCGACGCGGGGAGAATGTCGCTAGGTTGGCAAACCCTTGCGAAGGGAACACACGCGGGAACAAGTAGTGTGGGGTGTTCGGGAAGCGGACCTTGGACCGAATCGGGAGCGATGACGGACCTAGGTGACCGGCGGAACGGGACATGCCCGACTCGACTATGGATCCCGTAGTGGAAGTTGAGGGGCGCGCGGCACCTTGTCAAGGCAATGGGCTGGCGGACGGGCGAGATGCGTGGGACGGGTCGCTCGGTTAAGCAGACGAGCGGAATGCGGAAAGTCAGCTCGCTCGGGCCCATTCGAATGGACCAAGTTGTGAGAACTTGTATTGTTCTGAATGCTTTCTTCGGAGGCACAGGGGCATTCGGTTGAGTAGCACTCTCGAGGAGAGTTTGTCCGGCTAGGCAGAATATACTCGGCTTGAAGGCCAACCTCGTGGGCGGGGTTGTTTGTGCGGAACTCGCGGAGTTCGACAAGGGGTTCGACGTAAGGCGCGACGCCGGGCAGTCAGGCTCGTGGAGGAGCATGCTTGGTTAATGCTTGAGTTGTGATCCCGCTGTTTAAGTTTGAGGGCGTGTCCGTGGCAAGGGACTCGGGAAGGCTGGCTCGGGTGTGCGACACTTGAGCGCCGCACGGGGTAAATTTAAGGCTAAAAAGCTAACCCCGTGACAAGAGGTATCAGAGCTAAGTTTAGCTCATGGGTTGAAGATTTGGCCGGAAGGTGCGACCTTGGCGGCGAAGTTGGTGTGAGTGGAGTCACTCCAACGAAGGTACTAGGCGTCGGCGAGGCACTGTGGCGGTATTACGCTTGTGGGAGATGCGGAGTCAGAGTGTGGCGGACTCTAGTACAGTACATGTGAAAATGGCTAAGTCCTGTGTCGCGTGACAGGCGACGAGGCAATGATTGGGAGAATCATTAAGTGGTCCGTGGTCGTGGTTACCATGGAGTGGAATTAGGCGCGTGCCTAAGGAACCTGAGCTCGTGAAGTGGCGTTCGCGGCTTAGGAAAGGTGAGGAACACATTGCGCGGCAATGTGCTTCCGGGTTTGTGGTCTTGCAGCGAATGAATCTCTAGAAGGGAAGGATTGGGATGCAGCACACGCGGCAAAAGGGTTACTTCATTGTGACTGGGTTTAAGTGTCTCAGTACAAGAAGATCGATGGGGAGGCCGATTACTCTTTGAGTGTGTACCCATGAATTGGATAGAGTTATCTCGGTGCGAGGAAGAGATCACAATTGGACCTTTACTCTTCGAGTAAGGAGACGAGTCTGTATCTGGGCAGGACGGTGACAGCGTTGATTGTTCAGAACAGCATCCACATGTACAATGGACGGATGACGTGGATCCCGCTGATGGGTGTAGTCAAGGTTGTGGTAGAACCGAAACTCGCGCAGCGGAAGTGGGCATTGCGAATGCCTGGATTTGGTCTGAGTGCGCTCGGCGGTGCTTGCGACTCAGGGTGGGGGAGCACATTTGAGCAGAATGTGTCCCGATGTTTGGTGACTCGATAAAGGGATCTTGTCTAAGGAACGTGGCGGATAAAACACACATGACAGAAGAGTTCACTTCGTGGAGCACAAGTTGGGAACCAAGACTGATCGGGTCCGTGGCAGTAACAGCTAAGCTTTAGGCTAGGTTGTGAAGTGGGCCAAGGGTTGCTGGATGGTTTGGTGTTTCTCACTTGGGGCGAGAAGGCCGATGGGGAGATCGGTTGCTCTCGATGGTGTGGCCACAGGTTGGACGAATGGGACTCCTTATTTGAGTGGATCAAACGATGAGATTGGACTTTGTTCAGAGGAGCAAGGTAAGGAGCTATGTTCGGGAAAAGCAGTGACAGTGCTAAGGTCTCGAGATAGCGGGCACGTATCCGTGCGACGGATCGTGTGGGCTATGCTGTCAGTTTGCAAAGGTTGTGCGAGAACCTGAGCTTTTGGAGCGGAGAGACTTGGACTCTAGTGTAGACGAAGAGACAAGTCAAGACACTCGGGTGGACCTTGGTCCAGGATCGCTTAGTGACAGGTTGCTGGGAGGGGAAAGACCCAGTTGTCAACTCAAAGGGTCGATGTATCACAATTTGTGAGGGGGTGGACGTTGGATGGCGACATCACTGTTATCAGCAGTTGCGAGAAAGACTAGCAGATGGGTTAAGCTTGGGTTCCGTTCAGCGGCTATCGCGAAGGTGATTGCTGGAGGTATGGAGGACGACAAGTTTGAGCAATGGAAACGAGGTGTCGTTAGTCTCGAACTTGGCCGAGGACTTTGGTGGGGAACCGAAGTCGGGTTTAGCGAAAGCCTAGAGGGAGTGGGCTTGAGCGGCCGGGAGTACAGAAGCCAGAGGTGCTAAGCAGCAACGAGTAGCGAAAGTGCGGAGCAGTCAGGAGGCATAACAAGAGTTCATGGTGGAGCAAGTAGATGTGCGAAGTAGCCGAGGACAAGCTTGTCTCGGCAAAAGATTCGAAAACTCGTGGAGACCATGGTGATGGCTTGACGTTATGTGATTGCAGTGGCATTTGTGAGGCAAAAGTTGTGTGCGGGAGTGGCACGAGATAGGCGTAAGTACTCATGGATATTGGAAGGGGTTGGATGTGATCTGGCCCGATCGCAGTTTGTGTCTAGGGTGTTCCAAGGTGGGGAACCCTATATTAATATTGCGACATTTCGAGGTGGAGAAGCGAAGCCGAGCTGCGAGCTGATTCACGTTGGACGCTCCAAGACGTTGGGACGTTTGGAGTTTGACCTCGGAGGGAGCGAGGGAGGGCCACTCTACTGATTTTCAAAGGAACCCGTGCACGCTTTGGATAGGTGTATTCGCGGAGTATACCAAGTGCACTGGTTGGTCCGGTAGCGTTCTGGGAAGAGATCGCTAGCTGGAAAGGGATTTCCCTGAGAGGGAGGCACAAGGTTGGCTACTAGCTGCAGGAAACTTGGGTTAAGTAGGGGCGAAAGGGACAGAAGGGCCGAGTAGCGCCTCGAGAAGGACCGAGTTGTAAGGAGTGCCAGTGCCATCTAGGTTGTCGTGAGCAGACGACAAGGTTAACATTCTAGTTCCGTGGAGGAGTTTTGTGGTGCGGGGGAGGCATCCGGAGCTGGGGAGCTTCAACTCAAGGGGACAGAA
This sequence comes from Tillandsia leiboldiana, assembly GCA_029204045.2. Classification (NCBI taxonomy): domain Eukaryota; kingdom Viridiplantae; phylum Streptophyta; class Magnoliopsida; order Poales; family Bromeliaceae; genus Tillandsia; species Tillandsia leiboldiana. The sequence goes on from CM055065.1 coordinate 13,782,701, forward strand.
TGGTTTCTACTGAGTATTTGGTCGTGAGGACCAAGGAGCTTCAGCGTCACGTTGGGTAGCGGACATACTCAAGGGTGGGTCAGTGTGGCATGCAATGCCAAGGCCGATGGCGGCTCTAATCTGGAGTAGTGGTTGGCAGCTATCAACCAAGCTGGAAGCATGGAAGCGTCACGTTGGGTAGCGGACATGCTCAAGGGTGGGTCAGTGTGGCATGCGATGCCAAGGCCGAGGGCGGCTCTGATCTGGAGTAGTGGTTGGCAGCTATCAACAAAGCTGGAGAACGGATGGACATCGACGAGGACGTCGATAACTTGGGTGGGGGAGTCTGTCACGTGTCGATCGTGTTGGTTCGACCGTGACATCCTTGGGGGCCACTTTTGGATGACATTTGGTAGGCATTTGGGTTGACAGAGTTACGGGATTGCGAAGTTGGGACAATCCGTCAGGGTTGAGCCGCGGGCGAACCAACGGAGGTAATTCCCTAGCCATGGCCCATGCCATGACCAGGAAAATGGTGCCGCATGCCGGGTTTCAAAACGTACCCCTCGGTGAGCACCTTTGTACCCCCGGGGTGCCAAAGGGGTGGATGCCTCGTGGGTTATTTAGAGGAGGGGTTGGACACTTGCGAAGTGGCCCCGATTCCCCCGTTGGCCTATAGGACATAGGTCATCCCTTGGCGAGCGGAGTCGCCAAGCCTAAGTTCGTGTGAGCGGTATTCGATGGTCGAAGAGCACACGGGCTTAGGGTAATGCCAAAGACACGAGGTCGACGGCATTACGGAGAGGGGTAAGCCAAGAGGCTTTGCCTCTCGGTTCGCTTGCACTACCTTATGCCGTTTCGGATCTCTGTAGTGGAGCGAACGAGCGGATGAGGGACAGTATTGCGAAGGTTGGTCCGCCTCAAGGGACAAGGCTTGCGAAGGCATGTGGGTGCCGAGCGGGGATTCGTGAGGCGCGAGGCCTATGAAGTTTGTGAGGCGAAGGAACGGTCGGTCCGCCGTAATGGACAAGGCTCGCAAAGGCAACGGTGCCGAGCGGGGATTCGTGCGGCGCGAGGCCCACGAAGTAGTAGAGACAATCGATGCTGGTTTTCGTAAAGTGAGCCATGGAGAGGACCGAGGGTGTTGGGGGCCAGGCATGGCCAACCAATGGAGGTGCCGAATGGCTAGCGATGCGGAGCGAGGCTGATTCGATTGTGGGCGACATCCGTCAAGCAAACCTTGGTTGCTGGGCCGAGTGTGTTGACGGCCGAGTATGGTCGTGCAATGGAGGTGCCAGGGGGTTGGCAACGCGGGGAGAATGTCGCTAGGTTGGCAAACTCTTGCGAAGGGAACACACGCGGGAACAAGTAGTGTGGGGTGTTCGGGAAGCGGACCTTAGACCGAATCGGGAGCGATGACGGACCTAGGTGACCGGCGGAACAGGATAGGCCCGACTCGACTATGGATCCCGTAGTGGAAGTTGAGGGGCGCGTGGCGCCTTGTCAAGGCAATGGGCTGGCGGACGGGCGAGATGCGTGGGACGGGTCGCTTGGTTAAGCAGACGAGCGGAATGCGCAAAGGCAGCTCGCTCGGGCCCATTCGAATGGACCAAGTTGTGAGAACTTGTATTGTCCTGAATGCTTGCTTCGGAGGCACAGGGGGGTTCGGTTGAGTAGCACTCTCGAGGAGAGTTTGTCCGGCTAGGCGGAATATACTCGGCTTGAAGGCCAACCTCGTGGGCGGGGTTGTTTGTGCGGAACTCGCGGAGTTCGACAAGGGGTTCGACGTAAGGCACGGCGCCGGGCAGTCAGGCTCGTGGAGGAGCATGCTTGGTTAATGCTTGAGTTGTGATCCCGCTGTTTAAGTTCGAGGGCGTGTCCGTGGCAAGGGACTCGGGAAGGCTGGCTCGGGTGTGCGACACTTGAGCGCTGCACGGAGTAAATTTAAGGTTCGAGGGTGTGTCCTCAGCTATCACATACACTACTAGTGCTCTAAGTCCACGGGTTATCAGCTAACCCGACATCTCGGACTACTAATAGGTTCACAGACCACGGTCCAATAGGGGCCTATAGCCTAAAACTAATCCAACACTGTATAATGGCTCTCACTAGCCCACAGACCCAATCGTCATACGGGTAGATCCACACTTAGGATTACTACCCCAACACTCCCACTAGGAGCTACAGTACCTCGATCACTACTAGCTCTACGGCCTGGTCATATCACACTCTCAGTGTACTAATAGCCTCAATGCTCACACGTGGCATTCCACGTTCCCGGGTCATCGCTCGGACTACCGCCCCGACCAAATCTCTATCATGCCCCGCCCTCAGGTCTCGGGCCGCTGTCTCTCACAGCCGACTGCGCCTGCCCACTGGGCTACAGGCCCACAGTCCACAAACATGGTCCAGGCACGGATCGTCCCCAAGCGAACCCGCTAATCGTCGCCACGCGACCACTATGCTCACTGAGCAAAATCAACTAACCAGTCGTCAATCCACGACCCAAAACTCTCTATCAACTCTGGCCACACTGGGCAAAGGCTACTATGCCACCTAATCAACTCTCTCTGGCTAAACAATACTTGTACTCCATGAGCACCCAAACAATTGGGCGTCCTACGCCCCCATGCTAACTCGCCGAAAATCCAGCGTTAAGCGATTCGCTTACGTACCCCTACGGCTCTTGTGCACTCTCCCAACTGGGTCGAGGCACCACAATAACAGTTCACCATCCTGGTGATTAACACCCAAATCCTGCGGTGGCAATCCTTGCCATTACACCCATTCATTAGAACGGCGCAAGTAAAACTCTCGCTCTTTCGAGAGGTCCACGCATCCTGAAGCCTACTCTAGGCCCGTAAACCTTTGTTGCCCTAACCTTTAGGACATACTTACTTGGTTCTCGCAATATAGCGATCACCAGCGTTCTACAAGTCGGTCTCTCACTGGACCCTACTAACCACACTTTGCCAGCAATCCAGCTGACACAGGTTTACGACATCCCTTGCTAAAGGTTCAGGGTGCGCCGACAAAAGCTCGGCGGCCACTGCCACTCTTTCTACTGTCGCCCCAACATACGGCGACGCCGTACGCCCATGCGTCATCTATGCAGCCTCAGCTAGCTGCGACATCAGCCACTGGAGCCTATTGGTCTGCTCCGACCATCACCTTGACGCCACCCATAGGCGTCGGAATCTGTCTTCCTGTCGGCGGGAAGTTTCCGCTTAGCGGCAAGAAGCTTGATCTGCTGCTGGACCACACCAATAAGTGCGGCCACCTGCTATCGCAGCTCGTGTACGCCGTTTGACCCCGAGCCCTCTCGTGACTCGAGTCCAAACAGGTGCGTTTCCCTATGTGGTGTCATCGCCAATATGCACACCACAACGAAACAACTAGCCCAAACTTAGCCATTTGAGCAACGCGCAATCTATATACCGACAAAAAGGCTCGTCGACTCAATCATGCGAAAGTATAGGAGGGTACTCCTTTTCATCTCCAACATTACGTTGTCGCCCGCCAACGTAATATCCGAAGAATGAAAGCTCGTCACCCTCGATCAGTCCCAACATCCTTTTTGGGAACAACAATAACCAATCGAATACTTTCGCCCAACAATCGACACACTCTCTCGTGCTAATCTCTAGGGTCTCCCTAAGGTTGCTAACCACCTAGGACTATTCCTAGGCTCTGATACCACTCTAATCTGTCACGCCCCGAGTCCGCCAATTTGTACGGTTCGGGCACGCCAACAGACCCGCCAATCGGGTAAGACCTTTTCCTACCCGAAAGGAACGGTAACATCCATAATAACACCACAAGTGTATGCGGAAGCTCAATATCAGAGTACTAAAAATCACTACAAATTTAAAACTTTCATTCAATAACAAACAGTTAATGCGGAAATGAAAGCATACCAGAGTGAACCATGCATTACTTTATTACACTTTACATTTCTGAACTTGCAAATAAAATTATTACAATTCTTTTACATCATTTCCTCACCATACAAGGTTCACTCAAGAAATATATAAAAAGGGATACCTCTGCTAGACCCTCTAGGTCTCTATGCTGCTGGGCCCTTTCCCCTGTCGTATGCCTCGCCGTCTGCATCTGAACCGTCGCGACCGCTGCATCCATACCTGAACCTGTGGGGAGGTCACCCAAGGGGTGTGAGAACTACAACTGAGTTCCCAGTGGGTTCAACCACCGAGAAAAAGTGTCCTACACCACTTGGTCCAATGGAAGCAGTAATAATAGTGCTAGAAAACTAAAATCCTCAATATCAAAATACAGCTATGCATTAAAATATATCACTACACTATCTGTGTATACTCATCAACCTAGCACTACTCTGTCTAGCCATACCAGGCTGCTAAGCACCAACTCGGCCACTATGCCGCTGTATACAGGGTCAAACTAACCCGGCCACCTTGGCCACTCTGTTTCCTTTATTCTTTAGATTCTGGTGCTTTAGTTCAAGTTAACCCTCAGAAATTCTTATCCGATGGGCCCCAGCCCGGTAGTCCTGCTACCATAAGATAAGATTTCTAAGGTTGCCGATAACACCCGCAAGTGTTACCCCGTCCTACGGAAGAAACGTCCCGAACGGGTCTCTATCCAGGAGAGGGATACTGCCCGTACCTCCAACATAGGCCGCGTTTCACTCCGTAGAATCTTTATATTTTCTTTTTCTTTTTCTTTTCTTTTCTTTTCTTTTCTTTCTCTTTTCTTTTTCTTTTCTTTTCTTTCTCTTTTACTTTAGTTCTTAGCCTCTTTGCCTTTAAACACTTGCTTTTCTTTCTTATTCGAGCTTATAGCTCCCTTTTTGCCACTGGCAAATCTCTTTCTCTTTTCTTTGAGCATTTAGCTCTTTGCTTTCACTTTAAGCCTTTTGAAAGTACCTCGTCCGACGGGTCACTGCCCAGGGAGTCCTGCTCCACTTGACGAGTCTCAAATTCGAAGGCGCCATTTACATTCTCTTTTCATTCTCTTTATCTTAAGAAATTTGCTTGTCTTGCTTATTAACCAAATTTTAGCTCTATCTTGAGTAATTTGCTTGTCTTGCTTATTAACCAAATTTTAGCTCTATCTTGCGCAATTTGCTTGTCTTGCTTATTAACCATTTTTTCATCCCTTACCCTAGGCCTTGCCACACGGGTAACCAGAGAGTCTCCTGGACTCTTAAACATTTCACTTTTCTTTACTTAACTCAAATTGAAGTTAAAGTTATCGTTCATTTACCCAACCACCCTATGACTTTCTAGGGTTATATTTATTTAATTATTTAACCTTGGGATCTTATCCCACTTTCCTGATTCCTCATTGAATCCTAGAGTTAACTTTACTCTATTTTCCTGTTCCACTATTAACTTAGAGTTACACTGACTCTAATATCATGTTCCACTATTATCTTAGAGTTACACTGACTCTAATATCATGTTCCACTATTATCTTAGGCCCCGTTTGTTTTTGGAACGGAACCGGAAATAGCGGGGATATCCCCCTTATTCTCCCAAACGCACCTGGAACCGTCTGGTATTGCTTAACCCAGAACAAGGAGAATAGCTGGTATAACAAATCCCATCCTATTATTTTACTATAAAAATTTTTACCATATTACCCTTCTTATCTACTTTATCTCATCCCAACATACTATTTTAATAAAAACTCTCTCCTCACTCTCTCTCCTCTTCCCTCCTTTCTCTCTTCCCAATACACTCTCATCATCACAAATCCCTCTCTCCTCTCTCTCTTTTCCTTCATCCCACCTCCTTTCTCTCTTCCCAATACACTCTCATCATCACAAATTAATATTATAAAATTTTAAATTTATTATTTAAAATAAATATTATAAAATTTATTATCTAAAATAAATATTATAAAATTTTAAATCTTAAAATTAAAATGTTGAAATTTTATATTTTAAATTTTAATTTTAATTTGAAAAAATAAAATATTAAATTAAATATTACTTTTAAATAATATAATTTAATTATGATTATAATTTTATTTCTATTTTTTTAAACCATTAATCCATTAATTAAAACGAAATAATTAGATTTTAACAACTTTTATCACATTTTTTTAAACCATTAATCCATTAATTTTAATTTGAAAAAATGTTGAAATTTTATTTTTTAAATTTAAAATTTAAGTTGAAAAAATTATTTATTAAATTAAATGTATTATTTTTAAATAATATATTTTAATTACGATTATAATTTTACTTATATTTTTTTAAACTACTAATCCATTAATTAAAACGAGAAAAACGAGTTTACAATATTTTAATGACATAATAAAGCTCGTGGGCGAAAATTTATAAATATTTAGCAAATATACAAATTTTGCGAAATTTTAAAAATTTTTTGTTAAAAATTAATTATTTAAAATTAATATTATTAAAATGTAAATCTTCAAATTAAAATGTTGAAATTTTATATTTAAAATTTAAATTTTAAGTTGAAAAAATTAAATATTAAATTAAATGTATTATTTTTAAATAATATATTTTAATTACGATTATAATTTTACTTTTATTTTTTTAAACTATTAATTCATTAATTAAAACGAACTAATCAATTTTTAACAACTTTTATCACATAATAACTCTTGGGGGCAAAAGGGTAATTTACCCATCTTATCCTCTTTATCCCTCCTATTCCTCATTATTAAACCAAACACAAATTCTCTTATCCCTGGAACCATCCCAAACGAGTTTAAGCTCTAGTTCCGTACTTTATCCTTATCCCCGGTATAGCCAATTCCAGCCTATCCCGATTCCAAACGCAGCCTTAGAGTTACATTGACTCTAATTTCCTGTTTTCCCTTTCATGTCTCCACACTTGATCCATTTTTCCATTCTCTTGATTCCTTACTGAATCCTAGAGTCAACTTGACTCTATTTTTCTGTCTGTGAGTTTAAACTCTTCTAACTCAACTTAGGTTCCCTTTACCTAAGTTCCATGTCATACTTGTCCTAGAGTTCCTTGACTCTATGCTGACCACTAGTTCACCTTAGGTTCTCTTTACCTAAGTTCCATGTCATACTTGTCCTAGAGTTCCTTGACTCTATGCTAATCACTAGTTCACCTTAGGTTCTCCTTACCTAAGTTCCATGTCATACACATCCTAGAGTTCTCTGACTCTACGTTGATCACTAGTTCTCCTTAGGTTTTCTTTACCTAAGTTCCATGTCATATGCATCCTAGAGTTCTCTGGCTCTATATTGATCACTCTATCCAGTGTCCTTAGGTTGTCACCTAAGACCATGCCACTCGTCCTCCCTAGGATAACTCCTAAGTTGATGTCACTCGTCAAACCCCTATACTAGGTTTTCTCCTAGTCTTACTACCAACAAGTTCTGTTCCCTTATATCACATGATTCCCAGGGTTGTACCCTAACATGATCATAATCATGAATAGCTAATCATTTTCATGCATGCAATTATTTTCATCTCATTCATAAAATAATAATTATCTCTACGCATGCATATTCATCATATATGTTTGGCAACCAACAGTTGCACTTTTCATCTGTGTCTCTTTGCACATGCACAACTATTCCCCTATCTCTGGCAACCAACAGTTGCTCTTTTTCATCTGAATCCATCTATACAGGCAATCAATATCATAATTACCTAACGCCTCTAACAGGCTACTATCATGCTTCGAATCGAAAAGCAAAGGAGCAAGGGGAGAGGTCACCCAATTTCGGCAGAATTCCCCATCTTGTGATGCCCCCAATTGCTTGTAGACACTTGCAATTGGTCTCCGCGCGATTCCACTTATCTCCTCGAGCTTGCACGCAAAACGGTGCGCATCCCTCGAGTCCGCATGCAAAATGATGCACGTCCTCCAAACCTGCACGCAAAACGGTGCACATTATTAAAACCCGCACGCAAAACGGTGCGCGCCATTTCAGCCTGCGCGCAAAACGGTGCGCGTTAATTCAACCTGCACGCAAAACGGTGCACATACCTCAAATCTGCACGCAAAACGGTGTACGCTCTACTGTAGGGTTGCACGCAAAACGGTGCACGTTTTTCTAGCCCTGCACGAAAAATGATGCATAACGTTAGAGACTGCACGCAAAACGGTGCGCGACAATACAACCTGCACGTGAAACGGTGCACGTACCTCGTATTGGCACGTAAAACGGTACATATTTTACTGTAGGGTTGCACGCAAAATGAGGTGCGCCCAAACTGTTCGTGACAGTCCGCGCAGTAAAACGGCACAGTAAACTCGGTTCCTAACTCGCAACACGGTATGGGGTCAAATCCAAACCCAAAGGAGGTCTAAAAGTCGTGCCAAAAATACCGTAAAAATAACGTGCGGGGCTTATCTCGTACAGTCGCACCGTTCTATCTCACGAAATTTTCTCCCTCTCTCTCTCTCTCTCTCTCTCTCTCTCTCTCTCTCTCTATCTCTCTCTCTCTCTCTCTCTCTCTCTCTCTCTCTCGAAGCTCTCTCGAAGCTCGGTTGGAGAAGAAGCTCGGTTGGAGAAGAAGAAGAGAACAGAGAGGAGGGAAGGTCTGCGGGGGAGAAGGAAGAAGAAGAAAAGAAAAAGGAGGAAAGAAAGGAGGGTGGTCCGTGGACCGGGTCCACGGGACCGCCCAATGGGGAACCCACCGGGTGGCGGTCCACCATGCAGGGGGCGCGCACCGGGTCCAGGCGGCGCCCCCCACGCCACGCGGCGCGCGTCCCGCGCATCAGTGCGCGCCAGCTGTGCGCATTGCGCAGCGCGCCACGCGCCTTGGGAATCCGTTTTTGTCCCGTTTTCTGTCCGTTTTTCGTCCGTTTCCATCCAAATTTAACAGGCGGCTTCGTTTCAGCTTAATTTACCACAGAAAATTTTAAATTTTCAGTTTGGGCCATTTTTGGGCCACCAAAAGCCTCGCTGTATCTAGAATCATTGGCGGACCCCGTTCTCGCAATCCGGGTATCCGATCAACACGAAACTTTTACTGTGACCTTAAAACATAATTACGAAGCTCCCCAAATTTTCTGACACTGTTGACGGAGCCCGTTCTCTCTATCCGGCATCCGATCAACGTGAAATTTTTTCTGTGGTCTTAAAACATATTTACGGGGCTCCCGTAATTTTCCCGGAATTTTCCGACACTGTGAATTTTCCACTAAAAATCTGGGCCCCCTTTCTCAAATAAATTTTTAGATCTCTCCATTTTAACCCGATTTGGGCCCAACTCGCGTCCAAATATTCTTTACTTCCCTAACTTTCATAATAATAGTATTTCATACCATCTTTATTTACCTTTATTTATGTGCCGAAAATCCGGTACCTTACACTTGCACCGGTGTTTCGTGTTCGGGGGACATGTGTCACCTTCTGGTGATTTCGGGCGCTGGTCGGACGGGGCGGCGGTGCGACTTGCGGATTCGGGCGCCCGAAAAGGTGCACCCGAATCCGGGAAAAGGTGCATTGTGGACTTTTGCCTATAAATAAGCCCTTTGCGTCTTCATTTGGGACTTTTCCAGGCCTTTTCTGAGGGAGAGCCCAAGAGATATTTTGCTTATATTTTTATTCTACATCTTGTGGAGGAGATCCAGGATTTTTGGTGCCACGCACTTCGAGATTGGCATTTTTCCGGCGCGCTGTGACGCACTCTCCATATTTGCCCTTTTCGTCGCGTTTCGGTCCGAGGACTCCCCCGGCCTTCTCCGACCACCGTTTTTGACGATTTTTACGCCGTTGTGTTCCTGAGAGGTAGGGCTTCGTTTTTTGTGTTGATTGTTTCTTCGTATTCCAGGCTTTTGGCATGGTTTCCGAGGCACTGTTGACCCCCTATTTGCTGTGTGGGTTTTTGGACAGCACCAGAGTATTTTGCCGATATCTTCGCACTCGGTCATCGGATTGAGGCGTGCCAATACTCGATTTCTATCTACCCGTCGCGAGGATCATCATCGTATTTTTTTGTGAATTTTCTGAGTTTTCCCCGAAGGTGAAAATCCCACTTTTTCAGAGCAAAGTTTTACAGATTTTTGTACTTGGGATTGTTGAGGTAGTCACCTTGTCGATTTTGTAACTTGACCTACGAAGCTCGGTTTGGGACGTGCAGGTACTCGTTTCGAAGGGCTCGACTCGACGATCACAACAGTATTTTTGTTGGATTTTTCAGAGTCCCTCTTATAGGTGGAAATTAAGCATCTTCTTGACTGAGTTTATTGGACTGTGAATGATTGTGGAATTGTTGTTTATTTGGACATTGGTCGGTATGTTTGCAGTGTTATCGCAATCCTTGTATTGTGGAGATTGTTGGAGATCGAGGATTTTGGCAGCGAGGGATCTTGTATTATTTGGACATTGGTCGGTATGTTTGCAGTGCACGCTTCTCGAGGTGGGTGGTTGTTGTATCCCTCTCCTTTGGTATGCTCACTAGGAACATCAGAGAATTCCGATGTTAGGAAATGCCGAACCTATTATTGATAAACCTTGCATGCAATATGGGATTAAATAATTGATAGTATCCATGTTAGTGAGACGTTGGTCTTTGGACATGATCATTATGGCATAATCACTCCTGTTAAAGTATTTAATTATTTGGAATAGCATGATCAGCTGTATGTTATTACTTAGTGATTATGCAAATAGGGATCATCACTTTGAGACATTAGTGTTGGCACTCGTTGCTATATCATAATTATTCATGTGAAATAGATTAAAACACTGGGACAATTGCATGCTTGAATGGACATATAGATAAGCCACTATTTACTGCTACACTATCATTGGGATTGGACTTAGGAGAAACCATGCTTTTATTTCTTTCTCCTGTTATCTAGACTTCGGGGATAGTATGCTCGGGTTCGAGCGGGGGCTGGGATAGTGTAGTCAGATTTCTGGGGATTTGGGACAGGCTGGGCTTGATGGTAGGGTATTGCGGTAACCACGAATCTTGGGTGGTTGACCGGGCTGTTACTATTGCATCAGATTGGGATAGGGGGATCGGGCTTTCTTTTGTGGATGGTTTTTCCCACTTGATCTGAGTCACGATCCAGTCATGCTATATCAGGTTACTTTTGGCTACTTACTTTACTCGTGTGGGTCGCTCCCCTCGAGTGCCACTCCGGAGTGTGCGTCAGACAGACTTTGAGTCTTTGAGACTTCTTTGCATCGGTGTTATGCGTAGGCTGGCATACCCGATGCGGCAGGCAGAGCAGGCAGTACCAGTGTCTACTGGTGATAGGATTGGGTTATTTAGGCAGGCTTTTAGACACTGATGCATACTTTTAGCTATTTTTATTAGCTTGACATTTAGAGGCATATTAGTGGTAGCCTTTTCATCAGCAGTTATATGCTTAGCTTACCACCCCTTCTTCTCTTTTTGCCTCTGGTAGACCTAGTGGACATGTCTGAGTTTGAGGCTTTACCCACTAGGGGAGGCTACTGTTTTTATGGTAGTTCTCACCCCCATCGTCTTTTCTTTGTTTTCTCCCTTTGTTTTGCAGAGTCCTCTGCGGGAGTAGCTGGGCCGTCAGTATCTGATCGAGGTAAGAGGATTGCGGACTAGATAGAGAGTCCACCCGACAGTCGCTAGCTGGACTTTTATTGTACCCTATCTTCTCAGACAGTTTCTTTTGTATTTCATTTTGGGACTGGCTTTAGCCAGCTAGTTGTATATTTGTTGTGAGCTGGGAGAGATATTTGTATTTATTTTTACAGTTGTTCTTTACTTTATTTCCAGCTTTTGTCTGAGATGTAGTAGTTTTAGTTCAGCTTTGATTTTATGCTCCATTATTATCATCTCTTATATCTGAGCAGGTTACCGACGCTTCGTGTACGCGGGAAATACCGTGTGCACGGCGGATCTGTAGACGGGTTCCGGGTTCTGGTTTACACCCGGGGCGTGACAAATTAGGCACTGTTTAAGGGCTTTAAATAGGACCCTATTGACTTGGAAAAATCTCTTTGGCTTTCTCCTTCCTCTTCAGCTGCAGAAAAGTGCCCTTGAGAGCCTCCATCACCTCTTTCTCCACCAAGGAAACCACCATTGTTGAAGCTTGGAGCTCTCCACTTGTGTTGGTCACCTCGTCGCATTTTCTTGCAGAGGACACCCAAGGCTGTAGGAGTGGAATTTTAAAATGACTTTTGAGGTTAAATTTCCAGAACTTCGAGCTCTACATCATTGCTATTTGGAGTGAAATCTAGTTTGGGCTTTAAATAAGGTAAATTTAGTGATCTTTGAGACTCTTTTTCTCAGCCTTAGTTTTTGCGCAGTGTTCAGTGTTTTGCTTACCCTAGACTATACAGAATGAGTTAGGAGCTGATTTTTTATGGAAAATTTTCAGGGTTCGAAGGCCTTCAACCTTGGTATTTTGTAGAACATCCAATTTGGACTCTATGTTAGGTAATTTAAACAATCTTTGGAACACTTGTGCACAGTTTGATGTTTTGCGTAGCACTCAGTGTTTTAGCTCTCCTGGATTGTAGGGATGGAATTTCGAGATTTTTTTTGTGGGCTCTTCTTCAGGACTTGAAGCTCCCCAACTTTTATATTTTATGGAGAAGCCAATTCCTGCTATAAACCAGGTGAATTAACCCATCTTTGAGTCCTTGTTTACATAATTTAATTTGGATAGCTTGTAGTAACTTTGGGATATCTTTTTCTTCCCTTATTGAAATGGTGAACTTTAAGTTGGGTGATCTTCTAGACTTCAAGATGAACATTTTTATACCTTAAATTTGAAAATTGGAGGAGAATTGATAGACCATCTTTAATCATCTTTTCAGACCATGTTAGCTGAAAAATCTGCATGAATGTGGAATACCTTTTGTTGTTGATTAAGAGCTAGATCCTATTTTATGGTTACGAATGGCTTTATGGATGATATAAATGGTTGAATGCAATCTTAGATGTCACGCCCCGGGGTTGAACTGCGACCCGGGCTCGCCAACAGATCCGCCGTCTGTACGGAAACTGCCGCACAGATGAAGCGTCTACCCTGCAAAAGATCTATAGCTAAACATGTATCAGAGACGAAAAAGAACAATAGCTACAGAAATCAACTGAACATCTAGATAAATAAAAAAAATCTTCAATACATGGTCTAGTACAAAAATCTTCAATACATGGGCTAGCTATGAAAAATAAATACAATCCTCACAAGTCTCTCAGAATGTCCAGTACAAAAGTGGAATAAAAAAAAAACACCGGGTACATCTACCTCTGACTCTCAATGCTGGTAAGGAACTACTCGGCCACGTCCTCACCTCGATCAGCTGTCTCCGCGCGAGCTAAGCCGGAACAGCAACCTCAGTAACCTGTCACCGCAGCGGGTGTGAGATCTACTGCAGAAGGTAGATCTCAGTGGGTACCGTCACCAATATCCACGGTATGCCCACTAAGTCTACTGGAGGCAAACAGATAGATATGCAAATAGATAGATAGGAAAGCTGAGTGAAACTACAGCTAATATGTCATAATCATCAAGCCCAAGGAAACTGCACTATAGACATGCTATGCATACCCTCGCTACTGCTAAAATGCCTCAGTAACAATGCTCAAAGGAAAGAAACTCATCTAAGAACATAATATGTAACCACCCACTGTATATCACCCAAATCTCAATGACTGCCTCATAGGGTCCAGTCAAGCCTGCGCCAAACCTACTGCCACCTCATCCCCACTGGGACGGGACTTACGTAGGGCGTCCCACACGGACTATCTCAATCTCAAGCGAACTCTAGTGTATCAACTAGTCGCATCAACAACACGCACCCGGGGCGTAGCTCGAGGGGAGCGACCCCACCAAACTCAAGTATCTCATCAGTCTCAACTGTCTCATAAGCGGCACATGCAGGCTATGATCCACGATCAAACAGATCGGAAACTCAATGCTCAATATCACAACTCAGTCGGGAAACCTCCACGACTCGATCTGCCAGAACCCCAAAACTCTCGAAACTAAGTCGGAGAACCACCTCCACAACTAAATCAGGAACTCGACCCATGATCTAGAATGAACCCATCAATCCCAATAAGGAAGTGCAACTCTCATGACACTAGAAACTCAACACATGATGCACTAAAAATCCGCTCGGCCCTCTGGCACGAGCATACATGCAATCTAAACCAACTCAACCCCTCTGTGTGATCTCACTGTTTTAGAAACATTTTTCAAAGCCCGATTTTCAATAAAACATGTTTGACGATTTTTAAAAGGGTTCAGATGCCAATCCAATGCAAAATAATCATGCAGTCTAGTGCCAAGACACCTCTAGATCATGCTAAAAATATCAGGGGCTCAGAAAAATATTCCTATAATTTTCTAGGCAACTATCAGATTTATAAAGCATAAAACAGATAAACTAAACATGATCATCATGCTTACAGAAGCTTTAGAGGGCATTCCATACATCATAAATGTTATGATGTTAAGGTATATATAATTAGATCATATTTATAAATAAAAATTTATTTTTGCTGCATTAAATACGCATGCACGCGCATTCGCTTTCCTTACACTACCATTACATCTACGGAGGACTGGAATTACGTAGGGCATCCGTGACTACCCAAAAAGGGCCCAGCCAGAAGGACTGCGTCGACAAATCGTGATAGCAAAGTAATAAGCCCAGCTCCGGAGCGGCACTCGAGAGGAGCGACCCCACCGAGGAAAATATCTGCGCATCTCTGTCGAGCTCAAATGGCTCATGCAGGCTATAATCCAAATCCACGATCAATCAGATCGGCAAAGACCAACTCACATCTCTGATACACTGACTGGAAATACTCAACAGCCGGGACCCACCATCGAATTAGACGGCTCTCAAAACTAGCACTAGTCTAACCACAGCTACCAGACTCCACTCGGCCCCCAGGCGCGAGTGTAACATGCATCCCACAACATCTCGACTACTCGGCCCACTACCCGGGCGAGGAACCCTCTAAGTCTAGGAAAAATGAATAAATGTGTGGGAGTGTCTAAAGCATAAATAAACTAGCTCAAGTTGGGGTTTTCTACTAGTCTGGTTGAATCATGCGACATATGACATGGTGCTAGGTCAAGGTTCCAACAATAGCATGCAGTTTAACTTAGACATAAATAGGGATTATTAACAAACATGCAAGTTCACAATTTCACTAGAATATACCCCATAATCTCAGTAAGCATTAAGTCCCCTTGACTTAGAACAATTTTCATGTTTACCCCTCAAACAAATAAGTTGTGCATTAACATGTATACTTTCTAACATATAGAATTAGAGAACCGTCCACCGGTTTTGGAGACGAAAGAAACCCACCTGGATGCGCACATAGTCCGAAGTCCAAATGAGCCGAAACTGAACGCGGGTAATCCTCAGGTTCTCACTGTAAAGTACCGGATTTTCGGCACATAAATAAATGTAAATAAAAATGGTATGAAATACTATTTTTATGAAAGTTGGGAAAGTAAAGAACATTTGGAAGCGAGTTGGGCCCAAATCGGGTTAAAATGGAGAGATCTAAAATTTTATTTGAGAAAGGGGGCCCAGATTTTTAGCAAAAAATTCACAGTGTCGGAAAATTCTGAGAAAATTACGGGAGCTCCGCAAATATGTTTTAAGGCCACAGTAAAAGTTTCGCGTTGATCGGATGTCGGGTAGTGAGAACGGGCTCCGCCAACAGTGTCGAAAAATTCCAAGAAAATTACGGGAGCTCCGCAAATATGTTTTAAGGCCACAGTAAAAGTTTCGCGTTGATCAGATGTCGGATAGTGAGAACGGGCTCCGCCAATACTGTTGAAAAATCGCAAGAAAATTACGGGAGCTCCGTAAATAATGTTTTAAGGTCACAGTAAAAATTTCGCGTTGATCGGATTTCCGGATTGTGAGAACAGGGTCCGCCAGCGATTCTGGATACAGCGAGACTTTTGGTGACCTAAAAATAGCCCAAATTGAAAATTTAAAATTTTCTGTGATAGATTAAGTTGAGAGAAGCCTGCCTGTCAAATTTGGACGAAAACAGGACGAAAACGGACGAAACCGGTCCAAAAACGAATGAAAATGAGCGAATTTCATATTGGGCTGTACTTCCGGGTGCCCGGAATTCACTGTAAGTGTGCCCGTTTTGCGTTGTAACAACGGGCACGCATTTCGAGGTGGGCACGTGTTTTGAGGTGCGTGCGCGAATCTCGAAATGACACGGATCTCGAGGTGTAGCACGCGGATCCCGAGGCGATGGCGCGCGGCACGAGGAGCGCAAGGCGCGCGACGGCGTGCTGCGCAAGGCACTCGGTGGCGTGCTGCGCAAGGCACGTAGGAGCGCGTTCCTGCGCGGGTCAACGGGGGGGCCGCCACGTGGCGGGCCCCCATTGGCGCCCGCGCGGACGCGAGAGGCGCCCGCGCGGGGTGCGCGCCCGTGTGGCGCGCACGGTGTCCCGTGCCTGTGTGGCGCGGGGGTGTCTCGCCCGCGTGGCGCGCTGGGAAGCGCGCCCGCGTGGCGCAGGGGCGCGCGCCTAGGCTGGCGTGCGCGTCCGCGAGGGGTGGACCGCCATGTGGCGGTTCCCCATTGGGGGTTCCGTGGACCGGGTCCACCGAAACACCCCTCCTCTTCTTCTTCATCTTCTTTGCTTTCTCCTCCAAACCGCGCACCATTTTTTCTCCTCTTCTTCCTTTTCTTCTCCAACCGAACGCAAGGGAGAGAGAGGGAGGGGTTCGTGAGGTGCTGCGGCGCGCCGTGGACCTCGCGGAGTGCGCGAGGAGTTCCAAAAAATCGGATGGGCTGCGCGATGTTGTCGAGGTAACTCCCGCGTGTTATTTTGTGGTATTTTTGGCACAGTTTTGAGGTGTCCTTTTGGATTTTGAATTTGACCCCATGCCCACGTGCGTGTTAGGGACCGTGTATACTGTGCCGTTTTGCTGCGCGGACCGTCGGGGGCGTTTTGGCGCGCCTCGTTTTGCGTGCAAGCTTGTGGGAGAGATGCACCGATTTGCGTGAAAGCTTGTGGGAAAATTGCACCATTTTGCGTGCGAACTCGACGAACATGCGCTATTTTGAGCGCAAACTCAAAAAACGTGCACCGTTTTGCGTGCAACGTTGAAAAGGGAACGTGCACCGTTTTGCGTGCCAATGCGAGGTACATGCTCCGTTTTGCATGCAGGTTGGATCAATGCGCACCGTTTTAAGTGCAGATTCTAATATTTTGCAGCGTTTTACGTGCGGGGCTAGAAAAAATGTGCACCATTTTGCGTGCAACCCTACAGTCAGACGTGCATCGTTTTGCGTGCAAACTTGAGGTATGTGCACCGTTTTTCGTGCAGGTTGTGTTGTCGCGCACCATTTCGCGTGTAGATTGAAATGGCGCGCACCGTTTTGCGTGCGGGTTTTTAGTGACGTGCACCGTTTTGCGTGCGAACTCGAAGGATGTGCACCGTTTCGCGTGCAAGCTCGAGGAAACAAGTGGAATCGCGCGGAGACCAATTGCAAGTGTCTACAAGCAATTGAGGACACCACAAGGTGGGGGATTCTGCCAAAATTGGGTGACCTCTCCCCTTACTCCTTTGCTTTTCGATCTAGAAGCATGATAGTAGCCTGTTAAAGGCGTTAGGTAATCATGATTAAGATCACCTGTGTAAATGGATACAGATGAAAAGTGCAACTGTTGGTTGCCAGAGATAGAGGATAAAATTAGCATGTGTAGATGAAAATAGATGAAAAAGTGATATTCTACGATTTATTGCAACTGTTGGTTGCCAAAGATAGAGGATAAATTTGCATGTGTAAAGAGGACTTAGGAGAAAGATGCAAATTCCTGCTTTATCTAAATAAATGATAATTGCATGTGTAGAGGATAAATATTATTTTATGTTGGATGTGGAAATAATTGCATGCGTAAAAGTAGATAATCATGTTATGATTATGATCATGTTAGGGTATAACCCTAGGAATCATGAGATATAAGGGAAAAGGACATGTTGGTAGTAAGACTAGGAGAAAACCTAGATTCAGTTTAATGAGTGACATCAAACTTAGGAGTTATCCTAGGATTGGATGAGTGGCATTGTCTTAGGAGATAACCTAAGGACACTGGATAGAGTGATCAACATAGAGTCAAGGGACTCTAGGACGAGTATGACATGGAACTTAGGTAAAGAGAACCTAAGGTGAACTAGTGATCAACATAGAGTCAAGGAACTCTAGGACGAGTATGACATGGAACTTAGGTAAAGAGAACCTAAGGTGAACTAGTGATCAACATAGAGTCAAGGAACTCTAGGACGAGTATGACATGGAACTTAGGTAAAGAGAACCTAAGGTGAACTAGTGATCAACATAGAGATAAGGAACTCTAGGATGAGTATGACATGGAACTTAGGTAAAGGGAACCTAAGGTGAATTAGAGGAGTTTGAACTCACAGACAGGAAATTAGAGTCAGTGTAACTCTAAGATAAAAGTGGAACAGGAAATTAGAGTCAGTGTAACTCTAAGATAAAAGTGGAACAGGAAATTAGAGTCAGTGTAACTCTAAGTAAAAGTGGAACAGAAAAATTAGAGTCAGTGTAACTCTAAGTAAAAGTGGAACAGGAAAATTAGAGTCAGTGTAACTCTAAGTAAAAGTGGAACAGAAAAATAGAGTTAAGTTAACTCTAGGATTCAGTGAGGAATCAGGAATGTGGGATGAGATCCGAAGGAGAATAAATTTAACAAATATAACCCTACAAAGTCATAGGGTGTCTGGGCAAGTGGACAATAACTTTAACTTCAATTTGAGTTAAATAAATAAAAGAGAAATGTTTAAGAGTCCAGGAGACTCTCTAGTTACCCGTGTGGCAGGACCTAGGGTAAGGGATGAAAAAGTGGTTAATAGGCAAGACAAGCAAATTGCTTAAGACAAAGAGAACAGAAAGAGAAATGATAAGAGTCCAAGTGACTCTCTAGTTATCCTTATGGCGAGACCTAGGATAAGAGGTAAATTATTGTAAAAAGGCAAAGTTTAAAACCAAGCTAAAAGTGGCTAAAAAGCATAAAGAGAATGTAAATGGCGCCTTCGAATTTGAGACTCGTCATTGTGGAGCAGGACTCCCTGGGCAGTGACCCGTCGGACGAGGTACTTTCGAAAGGCTAAAAGTGAAAGTAAAGAGCTAAATGCTCAAAGGAAAGAGAAAGAGATTTGCCAGTGGCAAAAAGGGAGCTATAATCTCTAATAAGAAAGAAAAGCAAGTGTTCAAAGGCAAAGAGGCTAAGAACTAAAGTAAAAGAGAAAGAAAAAGAAAAGAAAAGAAAGAAAATTAAGGATAAAACGGGCGGACCTACGGTGAGAAACGCGGCCCATGTTGGAGTTGCAGGCAGTGCCCCTCTCCCGGGTAGAGACCCGTTCGGGACGTTTCTTCCGTAGGACGGGGTAACACTTGCGAGTGTTATCGGCAACCTTAGAAATCTTATCTTATGGTAGCAGGACTACCGGGCTGGGGTCCGTTGGATAAGAAATTTCTGAGGGTTAACTTGAACTAAAGCACCAGAATTTAAAGAATAAAGAGAAATTTGAGTGGCCAAGATGGCCGGGTCAGTTTGACCCTGTATACAGCGGCATAGTGGCCGAGTTGGAGCTTAGTAGCCTAGTATGACTAGACAGAGTAGTGCTGGGTCGATGAGTATACACAGATAGTGTAGTGATACAATATATTGCATAGCCGCATTTTGATATCGAGGATTTTAGTTTCCTAGCACTATTATTATTGCTTCCATTGGACCAAGTGGTGTAGGACACTTTTTCTCGGTGGTTGAACCCACTGGGAACTCAGTTGTAGTTCTCACACCCCTTGGGTGACCTCCCCACAGGTTCAGGTATGGATGCAGCGGTCGCGACGGTTCAGATGCAGACGGCGAGGCATACGACAGGGGCAAGGGCCCAGCAGCATAGAGACCTAGAGGGTCTAGCAGAGGTATCCCATTTATATATTTCTTGAGGAAACCTTGTATGGTGAGGAATTTATGTAAATAAATTGTAATAATTTTATTTGCAAGTTCAGAAATGTAAAGTGTAATAAATTTAATTCATGGTTCACTCTTGTATGCTTTCATTTCCGCTTTAACTATTTGTTACCGAATGAAAGTTTTAAATTTGTAGTGATTTTTAGTACTCTGATATTGAGCTTCCGCATACACTTGTTGTGTTATATTGGATGTTACCGTTCCTTTCGGGTAGTGAAAGGTCATACCCGATTGGCGGGTCTGTTGGTGTGCCCGAACCGTACAAATTGGCGGACTCGGGGCGTGACACTCACGATTCCAACGAGCCCAGAAACACCCGAAAACTCCTCCCGATCGCTGAGATACAAACCAAACACCGCGGTAAGCGAGAATCCCCAAAACTACAACTTTGCGAAAATTTCAGTCCAAGAAATGCCAAATTATCACCTTTGAGATGTCCTCCAAAAATTCCAGAAAAAATACGGCTGCGATCCTTGTGAAGTGTAAATGTCGATTGAGATCTCATAGGATAAAATCCGATAACCGTACACCAAAATAAAAATCGAACAATCTCAGCTGTCCAGAAAAGTTCCACAGCAAGGAAGGGGTTCAAAGATGATCCGAAAAACCCAACAAAAACCCAAAACCGAGAGGAACAATATGTATGAAAATCGAAGGTCTACCTCTCGTGGAAATGTTGCTGCAAAAATCGGCTAAAAATTCCCTCGGGTCAGCCCAGGGGAGCCCGCGGACGAAACTACGATGGAGAAAGCCACCGAAAGAGGAAACGTCGAAGCGTGCCGAGTCAGAAAAAGCGTCGATGTTGTGGCCTCCAAAAATTCCCAAAATCCTTCAAGAGGTGGAGGAAAAAGAGGAGAAGTTCTCTGCCAAAGGAGGAGCTTCAAAGAAATCCCAAACTCTAAAAATGGGGAGAGGAAAGTGTATATAAAGGCCAAGACTCGAATTTTGGAGTCAATTGGGTTGGGCCTAAACCGGGCGCCCGATCGGATCGGGCCCGAACAGCACCCGGGCGCACCGCTTGTCCCGCCCCGCGCAACAGTGGGGCGGCGCCCAATCGGGTCGCGCCACGCGGCCCGCCCCGCGTGCGGGGGCGGCTGGTGGCCGCCTACTCGAGGGGCGCCAGCGTTTGTTGATGCGGGCAGCCGCCCGCGTGCCACCATTGTCACGCCCCAGGGTCGAAACTGCGACCCGGGCTCGCCAACAGATCCGCCTCCCATACGGGAAGCCCCGTATAGACGTAACGACTAACCTGCAAAAAGATCATCTATACTAACAGATATCAGAGCTGAAAAGTAAAAGCTGAAATAAAGATAAATACAACTCCCACATAATACAACAAAGCCCTCACCAAAATACATAAGTCTCTCAAAAGTAAAAGAAAAGTACAACTCAATACCTCACTACAAGGTCGCTCAACATATAACTCACAAAAACTGGTAAGGGGTATATCTACTCTCTCTCAGAAGATGACTGGAAGGGATCTATCTCGTGACTCCCTTACCTCGATCTGAAGGAGTAGGATCAGCAACTGGAGCAGCAGGAACCGGAGCAGAAGTCCCTGGGGAAAAGACACCACGACGGGTGTGAGAACTACATCCCACAGTAGTTCTCAGTGGGTGCCGCCAACAAGCCCGACGGTCTGCCCACTAAGTCTACTAGAGGCATAAAGTAACAAATGCAGTGCTGAAAGGAAAAGCTGGTAAAGTAAACTCTACAACTACTATGCCTCTATCTAGATGCTCAAGGAGTGGAACAGAAAGAAACATGGTGCAACAACTAACTCTCAACTCAGATTACCCAATCTAAACTGACTGCCTCCTCGGGTCCAGTCAAACCTGCGCCTACCTACTGCCGTTACATCCCGGAGGACCGGACTTACGTAGGGCGTCCGTGACTGCCAAAACTGGCCCAGCCAGAGGGACTGCATCGACAAGTCGCGATAGAAGTATCAGGCCCAACTCCGGAGTGGCACTCGAGGAGCGCGACCCCACCGAGTAAAATATCCGCGCATCTCTGTCGAGCTCAAATGTGGCTCATGCAGGCTATAATCCAAATCCTCGATCAACAAGATCGGCTGTAACTAACAAAACACTGTCTCACTCACAGGCTGGAAAACTACACAGTCGAGACCCACTGTCACTCTGACGGCTCCCAAAAGAACCCTGATCTACAGACTGCTATCTGACTCCACTCGGTCCACAGACACGAGTGTAAATGCATCCCACAACAACCCGACCTCTCGGCCCACTACCCGGGCGAGGAAAACTTAAAGTCCAGAATGAAATATAGAATAGTGGTGTGGGAATGTCGAGAGCAATAAGAACCTAGCCCAAGTTGGAGTTTTCTACAGTCTGGCTGAACATGCTGCATATGGCGGGGGTGCTAGGTCAAGTTCCAAGATAATAATAATTAACAGGATGTAGGAAAATAATAAATCACATGGTCATCTGAATACATCAGGAACATCAATTTTCACAGACTAGCATGTTATCAATATACTATTCTAATCATGCAAGTTCCTACACATATAGAATTAATGTGCAATCCGTAGATCTTGAAGACATGGCCACCCACCTGAAGAGCTGAACTGTCCGAAGTCCCACAGCTGAAAATACCAGGAAATCAATAACTCCAGATCCAATGGGTCCAGCAATACCCGCAAACCCTCATGGGTACAACACAAGGCTAACAATTACACTTAATTCCACAATTTACCCGAATAAATCACAATCTAAAAATCAACCTCAAATATGCTAATTGTTCACCGGTAAAAAGGGCTTCGAAAAAAATCCGATAAAAATACTACTGCGATCAACGCGCCGAGACCTTCGAAACGGGTACCTGCACGTCCAATTCCGAGCCCCGTAGGCCAAGTTACAAATTCCATAGTACAGGTGCGCAAAATCTAACAACCACACAACTGTAAACTCATGCACAGATAAAAGGGGAAAAGTATACCTACGAGAAGGTCTCGAAAAAATCCAAGAAAAATATGGTGATAATCCTCGCGACGAGTAGATGCAAAAAGTGTATAGGCTCGTCTCGATCCGACGCTCGAGCGTGGAGATAAAATTCTGGCAAGGTGCTGCTGTCAAGAGAAGAATCCTATAGCAAAGGGGGTTAAAAATGTACCAGGAACCCCTATAAAAGCTTAGATGTGAGGAAGGTGATCAATACGAAAAACATAGGCCTACCTCTCGTGGATCCAACACCGTGAAAATCGTCCAAAAATACAGTCGGGGTAGCTCTGTAGACCTCTCAGACTGAAGTGCGACAATAACGGGCCTCCAACAGAATATCGTCGCTCTGCGCTACGATGCCGAAGTCGTCGACGTCGCGGCCTCCAAAAATTCCCGACTTCCTTCACCAGATGCGCAACAAGGTAAGCTTCAACTTTGATGAAAGGTGCTAAGTCTCAAGATGTCACGCCCCGGGGTCGAAACTGCGACCCGGGCTCGCCAACAGATCCGCCACCTATGCCAAAGCCCGCATAGGCGAAGCGTCCTACCTGCAAGATAAGTACTACAGCTAACAGATATCAGAGCTAAAAATGAAAATCTGCTGTATAACTAAAATCAACCACTGTACAACTGGAAAATAATACAACAATGTCCAACTCCCAAAATGATAATCATACAATATCCTCATATACAAAATCAGAACTCAACAGGGAGGTATCTCCAATAAATACATCAGTGTACAGTCTCTCGATACAAAACATATCCTCACTACATCAGTCTCTCAAAAGAGAAAATAAAAAGGACCAGTCTACGGAAGATCTCCTCAGAAGGGGTACCGCTACTCTCCAACGACGGGTAGGGAGTTAGCTCGCGACTCCCTCGCCTCGATCAACAACCGCAGAATCGGCAACACCCGCTAAGACTCTACAAAACAAAGGAGAGGAAGGAAAAGGGGGGGAAAACCCCAATGGGCGTGAGAACTACACCAAAAAGGGAGTTCTCAGTGGGTACCACCACCAGCCCGACGGTCTGCCCACCAAGTCCTCTAGAGGCAATAAAATAACTAATGCAGTAAGAACTGAACAAGAAGGCTGGAGGGTCTCAACAGTTACCATGCCTCTATCTAAAGGCTCAAAAGGGGAAAACTCTGATAGAGATATGCAGTCACTCGCACACGAGTTGCTCAATCGACCCAATCGAGCTGACTGCCACATCGGGTCCAGTCAAACCTGCGCCCACCTACAACCACCTCCCGCTAACGGGCAGGAATTACGTAGGGCGTCCAAACGGACTAACTCGCTATCGAGTAGTGGCTCATGCAGGCTATAGTCAAAATCCACGCTCTCTCACAGAACGGATAGACGCAAGATGCTCAACCTCTCACACAACGATCAAGGTGCTCACAACAACACTAGCACCGGTCTAAACACAACTGCTAGCCTCCACTCGTCCCCCAGGCACGAGTGCAAAAGTAAAAGTATCCGTCTGAATAGACCCAATCGATGGACCAGTAAAACTGGCACTGCCTGCTCAATCTGTCTCAAGTAACTACTCGTAAATCGGTGCTCACTGACCGATATAAAAGATCTGGCTCTCACTGGCCAATAAACAATATCTGGCACTCACTCGCCAATAAACAATATCTGGCACTCACTGGCCAATGTCTCAGTCGCCTACTCCGGAGTGGCACTCGTGGGGAGCGACCCACACGAGTAAAGTATCACTGTAACAAGTCTAACTGTAACAAGTATCGCGAGATAGCAGGATTGGATCACGACTCTGATCAAAGTGGAAAAACTCATCCACTAAAGGGAAACCCGATCCCCAAACTGATACAACAATAAACAATAAGTGGAAACTCCATCCACTCGAGGAAAGTCTAATACCCAATCTGATACATAAATAAATATCGGGTCAACCGCCCAATATCCGCGGTTGCCGCAATACCCTGCCAGCCGCAATCCAGCACAACCCGTCCCTGACACCAATGTCCCTGCTACACTACCCCAGACCCCTGCTCACACCCGAGCAACACAGACCGCCTGACTAACAAGAAGGAGAAAAGAAAAGAACATGGTTTCTCCTAAGTCAAGTTCCAATATGTAGTGCAGCAGTAAAAGATGGCCTAACTACGTGTCCATACAAGCATGCTTTTATCCTCAGGAACGAAGAAAGAGAGTGAAACATAAAGTAGCATAGCATGCTAAAACATTTCTACTATGATACACCAATATCAAATAAGTAGGCCAATACCTGAACATACATGATCTCTATATCATCTAGTGTGGGAATAATAAAACCGTCTGTCAGAAGACAAGACTCAAATTCACCAAACGTGAACCATGATCAGGTATACATCAATTCCCAAAATCTAGGCCATTCCCTGCTTACCTCTCATTCATATCAGTTGAACATCAGTTCTGCATGCTATCAGTCAAAGGGGTGACATTCCCACAGGTGTACTTACATTAACCATAACAACCCTATCATTTTCTTATACAGATACCAATATTATGTTTACCCACCTGAAGAGCTTAATCCAAGGCAAACCTGAGGTCGGTGAAGAGCGTGGCCATTTGCCAACAACTGCAGAACCAGCATCCACGGTACACGTCGCGCCAGCCTCGGCTCCTAACAGCTGAAATACCCGGAAACCATCATCTCCAGTTCCAACAGGTTCAAAGACCCAAGAAAACCTTCCTGGGTACAACAATAAGGTCCAAAGTTACACTTAATTCCACAATTTACCCAAATAAATCACAACCCAAAATCAGCCTCAAAGATGTCAATTATTTCACCTGCGAAAAGGGCTCCCAAAATTCCAATAAAAATACTAATGAAGTCTTCGCGTCGAGACCTTCAAAACGGGTACCTGCACGTCCAAATCCGAGCCCCGTAGGCCGAGTTACAAATTCCACAGTACAGGTGCGCAAAATCCCACAACCATACAACTGTAATACTCTGTACAGTAAAAGGGGAAACAGTATACCTTCGGGCAACCCTCAAAAAAATCCCCGAAAAATACGATGATAATTCTTGCGACGAGTAGATGCAAAAAGTGTATAGGCTCGTCTCCATCCGACACTCGAGTGCGGAGATAAAATTCTGGCAAGGGGCTGCTATCCAAAAACTCCACCAGCAAAACAGCGGCTTAGAAATGTCTCGAAAACCGTGCCATAACCTCTGAATCCAGCAATTATAATCAGTACGGAAAACGAAGGCGTACCTCTCGTGAATCCAACGCCAAAAAAATCGTCCAAAAATACTGAAGGAGTAGCTCTGTGGACCTCTCAGATCAAACTACGACGATAACGGGACTCCGATGAAAGATCGTCCCTCTGTGCTCCGATGCCGAAGTCGTCGACGCCGTGGCTTCCAAAAAATCCGGGCCTCTTCCAGAAGATGCGCAACACGAAGATCTCCAACCTTGCTGAAGGGTCCAAGGGCAGGGAAGTTTGGCAACAGCCTCAAACTCGGGGTGGAAGAGGGCTTTAAATAGGCCCAGCCCGAAAAATCCAACCTTGGACTTTTTGGGCCCAAAACCGGGCGCCCGGAACATTCGGGCCGCTACAGTGTGGGACCGGCCCAACACTGTGCGCGCCCGGAAGCTCCAGACGCCGCCACGTGTCCGCCCGACACTCCCCGCGCCCGGCGCACGCGCGCCCGCGAATCACGGAGCGCCGCGTGGCCGACACGCAGGCGTGGGGCGGCTGCACCCGGCCAATCGCGGGGCGCCACGTGGCGCCCCCACGTCGCCCCCGACCGCGCCCACGCTGCGCCCACGCGCGCGACCGCGCCGCCTGCGGCCCCGTGCCGGGCACGCACCCCGAGGCACACACCGCCCGTCGCGTGGACCGCGCGCTCGTGCACCAGCCAATACCATCACGCCACGTGTCCCGCTCCGGTCCACCGTGCACCCGCGACACCCCCGTGGACCCCGCCTGCTGCGCCCGCCACTCACGAGGTGCCACGTGCCCCTGCCCCACGGTGCACGCCGGCCCCGTGGACCGCGCACCTGCCCGCGCGCCCGCGCGCCTGCCCGCGCCCGCTCCGCCGCCTGCCCGAGCCCGCGCCGCCGCACTCCGCCGCTGCCCGTCGCCGCCGCAGCCGTCCGCCGGCGCCGGAACAGTACCAGCTACCTCGAAATCCGTGCCGAGTCCTCCGAGCTCCGAAAAATACAAGTAAATAGCCCGTTTCGATCGTTTTCGCGCGCTGAATCCAAATCCACTGTCCATTTGGCCCAATTCCAATTCCAAAATTTTTCGAATGCATCCAAATGAGTGTTCTTAACCCAAATTTCGCGCTGAGTCCAATTATGATGCCCGTTTCGCGCGAAACCACTTCTAACAATCGATAGGGTCCTCCGATTACCCACGTGATCCACTTTACACCCGAAGTCCGTCACTTGTGTCCAAATTGGTGCAGAAACACCGCCGACACGCCACATAGGCCTACAGAAGCTGCTGATCGCACTGTAGAAGCCCTGCAGAGATCTGGGTCACCACATCCTCCCCCACTAAAAGAAAGTTTCGTCCACGAAACTAAAGCAACTTCCACGGAGTCTCAGAAACCAAGGATAGGTACTCATCACCGCCGTCTCCAGCTCCCAAGTCACCAGTCACTCCCCGTGATTACTCCTCAACAACAACAACAACCGGTACGGCATGGCCCAATTGCGTAATTCTCTCATCTCACGAGCCAGAATTCGCAACGGGCGTCCCTCGTACCACAAATACTCGTAGATCTCAAAGGAAATGAGTCCATCACCGGCGAGGAATCCACAAGCCTAACGCTCCTGAGCCGAGACTTAGAAGGACCAACAAGAACTCCAACAAAAATGCTGGGGGAAAGAAGGAAATTACCACTAGTGCATCATGCACAAAACCATATCCTGTGTCCACTCAACCCAGGCAACCCAAAGCATACCCAAACATTCCTCCAATAAGCTGGGGTCTTCACTCGGTCATTTCCCGATCCAAACCACCCGAGTGGACTACTCAACCGCAGGCTACCCTCAAAAGGGATCCTCAAGAGACACAAACTCATGCCACAACTGGTCACTCAACATGCTATCATAACCCCCAATTACCCACGGGTCGAAGTCGATCTCTCAACTAGTAAAGAACACCCTGACGGTGGCCAAACTGTCGGTGAACGGGACTGAGAGCTGGCTCGAAAGGCGATCATAATACTGATGCCCAAAATCACGATCGAAAGTCCGATCCATCGACGACGATCCGAGTAAATCCCACTCAAGATACTAAAAGTTGTAGTCTCCACTGGTGCCGTAAGGTAGAAACTATAAACCGAAGCTAAACTCTTATTTTATCATACAGCATAGAACAGGAATGCTGAGTAGCCAGAACTGATAGCCAAACAGGCATGGCCTACGCCCAGGTATAACAATCAAAGTAGGAAATAATAGGCGTACAGAAAGGCTCACCTGCGGGATCCAAGCTGTCTACAAAACAGCGGTTCGTCCTACCACAATACTCATAGGGTTGGACTAAAGAAACGCGGACCGAAGATAAACCCATGGTACTCCACAGCCACAATGGGAGGCATCACTATAACTCGCATATCCCTCTCCCAACACTGCCCAGTCCAAGAAGCTCCTCACCTCGACAATAATTGTCGACCTCGGCCAATTCCCAAATAGTATCCATATTGGCCGAATTTCCACCGTCGCCCCCATGGCTCGAGCAAAGTGACCCAAGAAGGTAAGCTTCTGAAGCTACAACTTGTACCTCAATAACTTGGCATACAGCTTCATCCACACAGGTAATGTAGCACATCCATGAGTGCTCCTCTTGCTCCAAGTCGCTCTGGGAGTAAATCAAAATATCCCTGGAGGATCTTGTTACCAATCCAATCAAGTACGGCTAGAGCACAATTCCTCAAATCATAAGAGTGGCAGGGCATTAATCAATCCACTTGGCCTCACTGAGAGCTTATGATGCCCTGCCGTGTCCTAAACGCCATCTAGGCAAAGTCCTCGGCTGTCTGATCCCAGGTAGGTACTCGCACCTTACAATAGCTGCCGGAGTATGACTCCATCAAATGGTCCTAGATAATACCTGGACCTACCCGTGCTCCAACCACAACGAATCCTCACCGTCGTGTATCAACGATGTGGCATCACCACCGTACATCAACGGCGTGGCACTGGGTCAAACAGGACCCTCGATCCATCAGATCCTGCAACTGCGCCATCAGCTCTACAGGCAATATCCAATGGGTGCTGTCGCGGGTGGCGCGGTTCCCCGAACCACGCCAAACGCAATCTCTATCCCCCTAACCGGCGGCATCTAAAACAGCTCAGGTGAAATCATACCCGGGATCTCGTGGGCAACAGAGATATCCTTGAATCCCACTGTCGCTATATCCTGTGTTCTCTAATAATCTCAACAAGCATGCCTCCACTTGTCTGCCTTGCCGAAGATCAAAGTCCTCTCTCGCCGCAGTCAAACATTTCGTGGCACTGTGCCAATCAATCTCAAGCACATGGTCCAAATATCGAACTGCCACAATTACCAATAAGTCTGCCGATATAACTCGCGGCCTCAACTGCATGGGACATGATCCACAAGCCTCCTGCACATGCACAACGCTAACAAGAACTTGTACCTCGAGTGCACGTGGTAACAAATCTGCCTCTAGTCCATGCAGGAATGCAACATGCTCTACTCCGACTGCTGTGATAAAATCACACCTGCGACAACTCAATTCACTACCGTGGCGCCCTCCCACCGGGCGGCACTGATTCATCCACTCAATGCACGTGGTCGTCGCTCAATCTACCTGAAAATCAAGACTATCCACCTGGGGAGCACGACCTCTGTCTCTGCTCGCGCTGGGGCGACGAATGCGGCACTCCGCAGATCACCAATCCATGCTACCGCTGCGCCGCTCTGATATGGATGCTGATGCTGCCATCGGGGTCCACCCGATCTTTGGCATCTCGGGAACCCGTTATCCTGGAAAAAGAAGTCAGAAATGCCTCTGCCGGCCGATCTGTCCTCCATCACTCGGCGCCTAGCACTAATATCCAGAACTCACCTCTGGCGGCAGATCCCTATCCAAAGGAACTGCAGCGCCACGCTCCATACACAACGCCTACTCCAACGAGGCGTCAGAACTTGTAACGGAGGAACTGAGTAAACTGAAAAGTATCCTGGCGCAATCCACTCTCAGCCACACATATCCTATGCGCCTCGTCCCTCGAAATCTGGAGCGCGCAGTTCAACAACTTCAAAAACTCTCTAGCACAGTGAGGCTCTCAATTGATCACTCCATCACCACCAACCACGACTCTGCCTCCAAAGCCTCCAACTCAATCTTACGAGTCGGGGTGGTTCATCTGCCAAATCTGGCTCAAGAGAT
This sequence comes from Tillandsia leiboldiana, assembly GCA_029204045.2. Classification (NCBI taxonomy): domain Eukaryota; kingdom Viridiplantae; phylum Streptophyta; class Magnoliopsida; order Poales; family Bromeliaceae; genus Tillandsia; species Tillandsia leiboldiana. The sequence goes on from CM055065.1 coordinate 13,812,964, forward strand.
CGATCATGTCCCCTCAGCTCACCAGCTGTCAACTATCCACCCTGCCTCGGTGCCTCGCCACTAAACATTGGCACGGAGGGGGCTACTCACTCCATCGGTGCCACAGCAATCCCCGCCCCTGAGGATACTGCGACCGGGTGGTCTCAGAGGGAAGCACTGTCGAGCTGCCCTCTGCTCCGACAACTGTTCCACTAAAACCAGCTGCTCGCTCACTCTGCCGCTGATAAGCCTCTGACAATCCTGTCATCTGGGTCCGGAGCTCTCTTACCTCAAACCGGGTATCCGGCCCAAAACCAACCGCTCAAGCTCAACTGCTATGGCAGGATGCACACGAGTCAAAACCCAGCGTCGGGGAGACACAGCTCGCCACGACGAAACCACAAAACAGCACACAACAACGCTCGACCCAATCCAGCGAAAGTCTAGAGCATGTCACCCGTTCCACAGCATTATGTTGTCTGCAGCCAACATAATCACTTAGGAGAATAAACATGCCAATCACTCTTCCCGTCCCTTGAGAGAGGTATAAAACTCAATCAGGACTCTCGCTAAAAATCACGACTCTCACGAAGTCATCCAAGGGTCAAACCATAAGCCTAGGGTTTCTAAGTCCACCATGACCTACAACCTGGCTCTGATACCACCTAATCTGTCACGCCCCGGGGTCGAAACTGAGATCCGGGCTCGCCAACAGATCCGCCACCTATGCCAAAGCCCGCATAGGCGAAGCGTCCTACCTGCAAGATAAGTACTACAGCTAACAGATATCAGAGCTAAAAATGAAAATCTGCTGTATAACTAAAATCAACCACTGTACAACTGGAAAATAATACAACAATGTCCAACTCCCAAAATGATAATCATACAATATCCTCATATACAAAATCAGAACTCAACAGGGAGGTATCTCCAATAAATACATTAGTGTACAGTCTCTCGATACAAAACATATCCTCACTACATCAGTCTCTTAAAAGAGAAAATAAAAAGGACCAGTCTACGGAAGATCTCCTCAGAAGGGGTACCGCTACTCTCCAACGACGGGTAGGGACCTAGCTCGCGACTCCCTCGCCTCGATCAACAACCGCAGAATCGGCAACACCCGCTAAGACTCTGCAAAACAAAGGAGAGGAAGGAAAAGGGGGGGAAATACCCCAATGGGCGTGAGAACTACACCAAAAAGGGAGTTCTCAGTGGGTACCACCGCCAGCCCGACGGTCTGCCCATAAAGTCCTCTAGAGGCAATAAAATAACTAATGCAGTAAGAACTGAACAAGAAGGCAGGAGACTCTCAACAGCTTCCATGCCTCTATCTAAAGGCTTAAAAGGGGAAAACTCTGATAGAGATATGCAATCACTCGCACACGAGGTGCTCAATCGACCCAATCGAGCTGACTGCCACATCGGGTCCAGTCAAACCTGCGCCCACCTACAACCACCTCCCGCTAACGGGCAGGAATTACGTAGGGCGTCCAAACGGACTAACTCGCTATCGAGTAGTGGCTCATGCAGGCTATAGTCAAAATCCACGCTCTCTCACAGAACGGATAGACGCAAGATGCTCAACCTCTCACACAACGATCAAGGTGCTCACAACAACACTAGCACCGGTCTAAACACAACTGCCAGCCTCCACTCATCCCCCAGGCACGAGTGCAAAAGTAAAAGTATCCGTCTGAATAGACCCAATCGATGGACCAGTAAAACTGGCACTGCCTGCTCAATCTGTCTCAAGTAACTACTCGTAAATCGGTGCTCACTGACCGATATAAAAGATCTGGCTCTCACTGGCCAATAAACAATATCTGGCACTCACTGGCCAATAAACAATATCTGGCACTCACTGGCCAATGTCTCAGTCGCCTACTCCGGAGTGGCACTCGTGGGGAGCGACCCACACGAGTAAAGTATCACTGTAACAAGTCTCACTGTAACAAGTATCGCGAGATAGCAGGACTGGATCACGACTCTGATCAAAGTGGGAAAACTCATCCACTAAAGGGAAACCCGATCCCCAAACTGATACAACAATAAACGATAAGTGGAAACTCCATCCACTCGAGGAAAGTCTAATACCCAATCTGATACATATATAAATATCCGGTCAACCGCCCAATATCCGCGGTTGCCGCAATACCCTGCCAGCCGCAATCCAGCACAACCCGTCCCTGACACCAATGTCCCTGCTACACTACCCCAGACCCCTGCTCACACCCGAGCAACACAGACCGCCTGACTAACAAGAAGGAGAAAAGAAAAGAACATGGTTTCTCCTAAGTCAAGTTCCAATATGTAGTGCAGCAGTAAAAGATGGCCTAACTACGTGTCCATACAAGCATGCTTTTATCCTCAGGAACGAAGAAAGAGAGTGAAACATAAAGTAGCATAGCATGCTAAAACATTTCTACTATGATACACCAATATCAAATAAGTAGGCCAATACCTGAACATGCATGATCTCTATATCATCTAGTGTGGGAATAATAAAACCGTCTGTCAGAAGACAAGACTCAAATTCACCAATGTTGAACCATGATCAGGTATACATCAATTCCCAAAATCTAGGCCATTCCCTGCTTTCCTCTCATTCATATCAGTTGAACATCAGTTCTGCATGCTATCAGTCAAAGGGGTGACATTCCCACAGGTGTACTTACATTAACCATAACAACCCTATCATTTTCTTATACAGATACCAATATTATGTTTACCCACCTGAAGAGCTTAATCCAAGGCAAACCTGAGGTCGGTGAAGAGCATGGCCATTTGCCAACAACTGCAGAACCCGCATCCACGGTACACGTCGCGCCAGCCTCGGCTCCTAACAGCTGAAATACCCGAAAACCATCATCTCCAGTTCCAACAGGTTCAAAGACCCAAGCAAACCTTCCTGGGTACAACAATAAGGTCCAAAGTTACACTTAATTCCACAATTTACCCAAATAAATCACAACCCAAAATCAGCCTCAAAGATGTCAATTATTCACCTGCGAAAAGGGCTCCAAAAATTCCAATAAAAATACTAATGAAATCTTCGCGTCGAGACCTTCGAAACGGGTACCTGCACGTCCAAATCCGAGCCCCGTAGGCCGAGTTACAAATTCCACAGTACAGGTGCGCAAAATCCCACAACCATACAACTGTAATACTCTGTACAGTAAAAGGGGAAATAGTATACCTTCGGGCGACCCTCAGAAAAATCCCCGAAAAATACGATGATAATCCTCGCGACGAGTAGATGCAAAAAGTGTATAGGCTCGTCTCCATCCGACACTCGAGTGCAGAGATAAAATTCTGGCAAGGGGCTGCTATCCAAAAACTCCACCAGCAAAACAGCGGCTTAGAAATGTCTCGAAAACCGTGTCATAACCTCTGAATCCAGTAAGATAATCAATACGGAAAACGAAGGGGTACCTCTCATGAATCCAACGCCATGAAAATCGTCCAAAAATACTGAAGGAGTAGCTCTGTGGACCTCTCAAATCGAACTGCGACGATAACGGGACTCCGATGAAAGATCGTCCCTCTATGCTCCCATGCCGAAGTCGTCGACGCCGCGGCTTCCAAAAAATCCGGGCCTCTTCCAGAAGATGCGCAACACGAAGATCTCCAACCTTGCTGAATGGTCCAAGGGCAGGGGAGTTTGGCAACAGCCTCAAACTCGGGGTGGAAGAGGGCTTTAAATAGGCCCAGCCCGAAAAATCCAACCTTGGACTTTTCGGGCCCAAAACCGGGCGCCCGGAACATTCGGGCCGCTACAGTGTTGGGCCCGGCCCAACACTGTGCGCGCCCGGAAGCTCCAGACGCCGCCATGTGTCCGCCCGACACTCCCCGCGCCCTTCGCACGCGCGCCCGCGAATCGCGGAGCACCGCGTGGCCGACACGCAGGCATGGGGTGGCTGCACCCGGCCAATCGCGGGGCGCCACGTGGCGCCCGCACGTCGCCCCCGACCGCCCCCACGCCGCGCCCACGTGCGCGACCGCGCCGCCTGCGGCCCTGTGCCGGGCACGCACCCTGAGGCACACACCGCCCGTCGCGTGGACCGCACGCTCGTGCACCAGCCAATACCATCAAGCCACGTGTCCCGCTCCGGTCCACCGTGAACCCGCGACACCCTCGTGGACCCCGCCTGCTGCGCTCGCCACTCATGAGGTGCCACGTGCCCCTGCCCCACGGTGCACGCCGGCCCCGTGGACCGCGCACCTGCCCGCGCGCCCGCGCGCCTGCCCGCGGCCGCTCCGCCGCCTGCCCGAGCCCGCGCCGCTGCGCTCCGCCGCTGCCCGCCGCCGCCGCAGCCGTCCGCCGGCGCCGGAACAGTACCAGCTACCTCGAAATCCGTGCCGAGTCCTCCGGGCTCCGAAAAATACAAGTAAATAGCCCGTTTCGATCGTTTTCGCGCGCTGAATCCAAATCCACTGTCCATTTGGCCCAATTCCAATTCCAAAATTTTTCGAATGCATCCAAATGAGTGTTCTTAACCCAAATTTCGCGCTGAGTCCAATTCTGATGCCCGATTCGCGTGAAACCACTTCTAACAATCGACGGGGTCCTCCGATTACCCACGTGATCCACTTTACACCCGAAGTCCATCACTTGTGTCCAAATTGGTGCAGAAACACCGCCGACACGCCACATAGGCCTCCAGAAGCTGCTGATCGCACTGTCGAAGCCCTGCAGAGATCCGGGTCACCACACATGAGCTCGAAAAAAGCCTGAAAAGTGTGAGCAAATGGCCTATTTATAGGCCCAACCCGAAAAAATCCAAAAAAGCTCTCATTGGGCTTTTGGGCCCAAGATTCGGGCGCCCGAAAGTTTCGGGCTGCTACAGTGTTGGGCCCGGCCCAACACTGTGGCGCCCGAAACTCCCAGGTGATGCCATGTGGCCCCCCGAACAGCGAACAGCTCCGCGGGCCACTCAGGGACGGCCACGTGGCCCTAACCCGATCAACGTGGCGGTTGGCGCCGGCCAATGCGCGGGCGCCACGTGTCCCGCCGGGGAACCCGCCAACCAGTCGCCGCCTCGCCGATCGCGCGGCATGGCCCCCCACGTGCGCATGCACCCCGAGGAGTTGGCGCACCCTCCTGTGCGTCGCGCCTGATGCGCCCGCGAATCAAAGGGTGACACGTGTCCCCTACACCCGGTCCACGCACCCTACTTCGGGATTCCGTGGACTGCGCCGCGTGCACCGACCAACCGGAGGCTCCACGCATCCCCCACCTTGGTCCATGCACCGCTGCGCTCGCCCGGTAGACTGCGCGCCTTCAGCCCGCCAATCAGGTGGCGCCACGTGTCCATGCGTCGGGTCTGTGCACCCAGCCGCGATGCTCTGTGGACCGAGCGCTGAAAACCGGCCAATGACAGGCTGCCACGTGGCATGCCGGCGGTCCACGGCCCCTCCTATGAACCAAAAGCCAATAAAAACTTCCGGGAGTCCGTTTTTGGGCATCCGGACTCAGAATCAAACAAGCAAATAGCCATTTTCAAGCGTTTTTCCGCGCTGAATCCATTTCCAACCTTTGTTTGGCCAAAAACCTTTTCAAAATTTCGGCAAATGTAGCCGAAGGCCAAAACAGCTAAAGATATCACACAGGGTCCATCTGTGGCATCCCTTTGATGCACTATGGGCCAGATACACCAACACTAGGTGTTCTAACAGTGGATTCACCGGAAAAAGGTTGCATGGGAACCTGGGCCACTACATCCTCCCCCACTAAAAGGAAGTTTCGTCCCCGAAACAAAGAAAAATAAAACAGACGTACCTCAACCGGAAGTCTCAAACAGAAAGGGGTAGGTATCTCTCATCACTGTCTCTAGCTCCCAAGTAGCCTCTCGCTCCTCGTGATTGCTCCACAAGATCTTCACATACGGAATGGCCCGGTTGCGCAATTCCCTCACCTCACGAGCAAGAATTCGCAACGAGCGCTCCTCATACACCAGGTCCTCGCCGATCTCCAACGAAGTGAAGTCAATCACGTGCGACGGGTCAAAAACATATCTCCTCAGAGCCGAGACGTGGAAAACATCGTGAACTCCGGCCAGGCGTGGAGGAAGGGCAACTCTGTAAGCTACAGGGCCAACTCTGTCAAGTACCTCAAAGGGTCCAATAAAACGGGGACTGAGCTTCCCTCGAAGTCCAAATTTTCGGACCCCTTTCGAAGGCGAGACCTTCAAAAAGACATGATCACCAATCTGAAACTCTAGGTCTCGCCGTCGAGTATCGGCGTAGCTCCTCTGACGACTCTGGGCTGTCTCAAGATGTTGGCGAACTAACCTGACTTTCTCCTCAGCCTCCAAAAGTAAATTCGGTCCCAAAGTCCTCCTCTCACCCACGTCACTCCAATACAAGGGCGACCGACACTTGCGTCCATACAACGCCTCAAACGGGGCCATCTGAATGCTCGCCTGATAGCTGTTGTTGTACGCAAACTCAACCAATGGTAAGTGTCGGTACCACCCCCCTCCAAAATTCATAACGCACGCTCTCAACATATCCTCGAGGGTCTGTATGGTGCGCTCGGACTGGCCATCAGTCTGTGGGTGGAAAGCAGTGCTAAACCTGAGCTGGGTCCCCAAAGCGGACTGTAGACTCCCACAAAAGTGTGATACAAACCTCGGGTCTCTATCTGATACAATCGAGGCGGGTACACCGTGTAGCCTCACCACCTCATCCAAATACAACTGTGCCAGAGGCTCCAACGGCCAAGTCATCTGTACAGGCAAGAAATGTGCAGACTTGGTGAGTCTATCCACAATAACCCAAACCGCGTCGGCTCCACTCTGCGCCCTCGGCAGTCCAGTGACGAAATCCATAGTAATGTGGTCCCACTTCCACTCGGGAATTGGAAGACTCTGCAACTTGCCGGCAGGAACCCGGTGCTCTGCTTTAACTTGTTGGCAAGTTAAACAGTGAGCCACAAATCTCCCAATGTCCCGCTTCATTCCGGACCACCAAAAATGTGCCTTGAGGTCCTTATACATCTTAGTACCACCAGGATGAATGGTATAAGGTGTATAATGAGCCTCTCTCAAAATCTGGTCTCTGATCTCAGGATCTGTAGGCACACACACTCGGTCCCTGTACCGCAGTACTCCCGAGCTATCCACTGTAAAATCCCCTATCTGATCTGCCTGAATCTGTGATCTGATCCTCTCCAAGTGGGGGTCCTCACTCTGTGTCTCCCTAATCCTGTCCAATAGAGTGGGCTGCAAGACCATAGACATAAGTCTAGCAGAGACCCCAGGGGATACCACCTCAATCTGTAACCGCCTCATCTGCTCAACCAGCGGTGCCTGCTGTGTGATCAACATGCTCAAACTATGCACTGATCTCCGACTCAAAGCATCTGCTACAACATTGGCCTTGCCGGGATGATAAAGGATGCTCATATCATAGTCCTTTAGTAACTCCAACCACCGGCGTTGCCTCAAATTCAGCTCCTTTTGAGTAAACAAGTACTTCAGACTCTTATGATCAGTATAAATCTCGCAGTGCTCTCCATAGAGGTAATGCCGCCATAACTTCAAAGTGAACACCACAGCTGCAAGCTCAAAATCATGAGTAGGGTAATTCTTCTCATAATCCTTTAATTGGCGTGAAGCATAAGCAATTACCCTACCATGCGTCATCAAAACACATCCCAATCCGCTGTGAGAGGCGTCACTATAGATCACAAATCCATCTCCCATCACTGGCAATGCGAGAACTGGAGCTGAAATCAATCTATCCTTCAGCTCCTCAAAACTCCGCTGGCACTGCTCAGTCCAATCAAACCGTGCCCCCTTCCTAGTCAGACTGGTCAGGGGGGTAGAGAGCTTCGCAAAGCCCTCTACAAACCGACGGTAATAGCCTGCCAAGCCCAGAAAGCTCCGAACCTCGGTAACCGTCGTCGGTCTCGGCCAATCCCGAACTGCATCAATCTTCGTCGGGTCGACTGCCACTCCTGCGGCTGATACAACATGGCCCAAAAATGCAACCTCCCAGAGCTAGAACTCGCACTTTTTAAACTTGGCATACAGCTTCTTCTCTCGCAGAAGCTGCAGCACTATCCTCAAGTACTCCTCATGCTCCACATCACTCCGAGAGTAGATCAAAATGTCGTCGATGAATACAACCACAAACAGGTCCAAGTACGGCTGGAATACCCGGTTCATCAAATCCATAAATGTAGCAGGGGCATTAGTCAAACCAAAAGGCATAACAGTGAACTCATAATGCCCATACCGGGATCTAAAAGCCGTCTTGGGGATGTCCTGGGCCCTCACCCTCAGCTGGTGGTAACCTGACTAGAGATCAATCTTTGAGAACACTGAAGCTCCCTGCAACTGATCGAACAAATCATCTATCCGAGGTAGGGGATACTTGTTCCGGATGGTCACTTTATTCAACTCCCTGTAATCCACACACAATCGAAGCGACCCATCCTTATTCCTCACAAATAACACTGGCGCTCCCCACGGAGAAACACTGGGCCTAACAAAACCCCTGTCCATCAGATCCTGAAGCAGGTGCCATCCTATAAGGTGCCTTTGAGATTGGTGCGGTTCCTGGAACCACATCTGTCACGCCCCGGGTGGAAACCAGAACCCGGGCTCGCCAACAGATCCGCCGTGCACACGGAATTTCCATGTACACGAAGCGTCGGTAACCTGCTCAGATATAAGATGTACAATAAAAGAGCATAATACAGAGCTGAACTAAAAAGAACTACATAATATCTCAGACTGGAAATAAAATAAAGCTGTAATAAATACAATAAACTCCCAGCTCACCAAAATAATACACCCAGCTGGCCAAAGCCAGACCTCAAAATAAAAGTAAACTACTACAGTCTGAGTAAAATGGGTACAATATCTGTCTAACAGCAGCTCTCAGCCTCACAGGAGATCTATCTACTCAGCGATCCCCTTACCTCGATCAGCTGCCGATGGCCCAGCAGCTCCCGCAGAAGACTCTACAAAACAAAGGAAAGAAAGAGAGGAAAACAACAATGGGGGTGAGAACCACTAGTAAACCAGTAGCCTCCCCCTGTAGGTAAAGCCTCAAACTCCGACGTACCCACTAAGTCTACCAGAGGCAAAGGGAAAGGTAAAGTGGTAAGCAATAAGACTGTTAAAAAAGGAAACTACCACTACTATGCCTCTAAATGCAGTCCCGAAAGGTATGACTGTATGTATGCATCAGTAACCGCATCTGTCCAAATAAACCCAATCTAGCCACCAGTAAAAACTGGTACCGCCTGCTGCCGCTATCATCATCGTGCAATCCGCGCCAAAGTGATAGCAATGAGTCAATGCCGTCCGGTACCCATTTGGTACCCCGCACGCTCCGGAGTGGCACTCGAGGGGAGATACCCACACGAGGAAAGTAACAATGTCATACGTATAATAAAAGCAGGACTGGATCGTGACTATGCTCAAGTGGAACAAATCCCTCCACTAATGAAATCCCGATCCCCCAATCTGATGCAAAGATAAACATCCGGTCGACCGCCCAATGTCCGCGGTCGCCGCAATACCCCATAAGTCCAAATCTGATAAAATAACCAACATCTAGTCAACCGCCTAATATCCGCGGTTACCACAATGCCCCACAATCCACCATCTAGTAAAATAATCAATATCCGGTCAACCGCCTACTGTTCGCGGTTGCCGCAATCCCCCCCACCAATCCACAATCAAGTACCACATGTCCCAGACTCCAAAGTCCCGACTACACTATCCCAATCCCCTGCTCGAACCCGAGCAACATGAATCAAAAGTCTAAATGAAAAGGAGAAATGAAACAATCATGGTTTCTCCTAAGTCAAGTCCCAATATGATAGTGTAGCAATAAATAGTGGCCTATCTAGATGTCCATACAAGCATGCAAAAGTCCTCATGCAAGATAAAAGAACGTGTATCAAATAGTAGCTCCACATGTGTATCAAATAATAGCTCCGCATAGATATAACCATCATGCCAAAATCACTAACCAATTACACATGTCTATAATCCATGATTCATAATAAATCATCAAAATAGCACCTGCACATAGATATGTCATCTTGTCCCAACGAATAATCCATTTAATCAACTTTCATAAAAGTCTATGTACTAACAAATCACCATCATAGTATATCAATCCCACCAAATAGGCCAAAGATTAAATCAGGATCATTTATTTAAGCATGATTTCCAATGGGGTGCCAAATAAATTAGGGGTCTCTCTAATAGTCCTAGTGAGTAAACCGCAGTAAGAGGTAAGCAACAACTACCCACCTGGCAGGCAAATCCACACCCAAATAGCCTCCTCGCTGTCCACAGCCCTCTAACTCCGCAACCCGCCGAAAACAGTGCACAACTGTACAGAACAACGCACCCGGTGTAAACACAAATCCCAAATACAGTATTTGCTATTTTTCCCAACAGCACGAAAAAAGAGGGAATTTCACCTCTGTACAGTGCTCTGAAAAATCTAGGAAAATTACGGTTACATTCCTTACGACGAGTAGATCGAAATCGACTACTTATACGCCTTGATCCGATGCTCGTAGCCCAAGATAGAAAATCAACAATCCCATGCTGTCCAGGAATTCCATCACAAAAAATAGGGTTAAATGATGCCTCGGGAACCGTGCCAAAAGTCCAAAACGGAGCGAAACGATCAACAAGAAAATCGAAGCCTTACCTCTTAGGAACACAATGTCGAAGAAATCGCCCAAAAATTCCTCCTGGTTGGCGCTCGGGAGATTTCTGACTGAACTGCGACGGAAATGGGCCTGAAAATGGGAATCGTCGAAGCACGCCGCGTCGCAGAGAATTCACTGTCGGCAACTCCAAAAATTCCAAAACTTCCTAGAGAGATAGAGGACAGAGAGAGGAAGAAGTCATCTTCAGGCCACACCCTCTAATTCTCTCTCTAAAACTCGAAAAAGGCAGAAGAAAAGAGGGGTGGTGGACTATTTATAGCCCACCAAACGTTCGGGCGCACCCCCGAATTCGGGCGCCCGAATGGGCCGCAGCCCGGCCCGCGATCAGCGCCCGGAATCACCCGGGCGTGACACGTCACCCCGAACAGCGAACAGCGGCGCCCGCGAATCGGGCGCCGCCGCGTGTTCCCGCCCGAACACCGCACCAGCGGCGCCCGCCAATGGCTGGGCGCCGCGTGGCGCACGTGGGCGGCGCCTTGCCCGCCACGCGGGCGGCGCCCGCCAACCGGCGGCCGACACGCCCCGTGTCCCGCGCCACGCGTGCGTACGGCATCGGCGCCGTGGCCCCGCGTGCACCGCGTGCTCGTGAGCCCGCGAATTCCAAGCCGCCACGTGTCCCACATGGTTCACGTGGTCCACGCCTCCCGGTCTACGCGCCGGGTCTACCGGAATCTGTCGGCCAATCACAGCATGCCACGTGTCAATCCGTCGCCGCCTCCTTTGACACCGTCCAACCAATCAGGAGCTGCCACGTGGCACGCTCAACCTTCCGTGCTCTCGGTGCACGCCTTGCCCGTGGACCATCCCGCCTGCCCGCGCTGCCCGCGCCGCGCTCCGCCACTGCGCCGCCGCTGCGCTGCTGTGTTCCGCCGCTCGCCGGTCGCCGCCGCCACGCCGGAGTTACTGTTCCGGCGTGAACAGTAATTTTGGCGCCGAAAATAAGTAAATAGTCCATTTTGATCGTTTTCGCGCGCTGAGTCCAAATCCGCTGTCCGTTTTGCCAAATTCTCATCCGAAATTTTGCCGAAAGCCCCCGAAAAGCCAACTTAATCCGATTTTCACGTCGGGTCCATTTCTGAGGTCCGATTTCGACACTACTAACTCCATTACACCGTGTAAGCTTCCTGTATCACTGCTAACGCTACAAAAGTCTCTGCAGAAATCCGGGTCATCACAACAACAATCACAAACTCTATCTCCCTCTCCGGCGGCATAGTCGTCAACTCTGGGGGAAACACATCTGGGAACTCGCGGACAACAGGAATATCCTCGAGCCCTAGTGCCGCCGTAGGCACCTCCACAATCGTCGCCAAGAAAGCTGTGCAGCCTCTGCTCATCATCCGCCTAGCCCTCGCCGAAGAAATCGTCACTGCAAACAAGGAGCTCTGACAGCCTCTGTAAACAAACTCCTCCTGTCCCGGCTCGCGGAGGGTCACCGTCCTCTCTCTGCAGTCTATGGTAGCAAAAAACCGCGACAACCAATCCATGCCAAGTACAACATCGAAATCCTGGAGCTGCCGCAAGACAAGCAAGTCTGCCGGCAAAATCCAGGGTCCCAACTATACAGGGCAATCCCTACAATACTCCTCGACATGCAAGACATGATCTGGAATCTGAACCTCTAATGCATGCGATAAAGAAACTACCTCTATACCATGTAGGGATGCAAATGCTCTACTGATGAATGAATGCGATGCACCGGTATCAAAAAGAGCACGAGTACGAACTGCAGAAATCAAAATAATACCTGCGACGACATGATCAGCTGTTGTAGCATCCTCAACCTGAGTGGCATAGACTCGCCCGCTCGGCGCTGGGGGACGTCGCTCTGGCTGTCGCGAGGACGATGAAGCATGATCTGGCCTACCGTAGGCCGCAGAAGGTCCTGCCGACTGATGAGGAACAGAGGGTGCTGAAGCTGAGGAAGGAGCTGGATGACCTGCTCTGGTGCACGAACTCTAGAAGTGACCGGTCTGCCCGCAACGGAAACAACGGCCCTGCCTCTGAGGGCACTGGATCGGTGAGTGCGTCCCTCCACAAATAACACATCGGTCCGGGCATGGCTGCCGTGAGGTCTGCTGCTGCTGCGAAGACTGCTGCTGCCAAGGCGGTCGACGCTGCTGCTGCTACTGCTGAGACTGACGAGATGCTCCTGATCTCTGGCGCCCCTGAAATCCACGACCCTGAGGATGGAATCGCGGAGGTCTCGGGGGTCCCTGCCGACTCGACTGCCCCTCCTCCTTCGGTGCTGGGCGCTTCGCCCCTGGCACTACTACGGGGGCTGGAGCCACCTCCTCCATCACCGCCTCTCCTCGCTCAATATAGAGTGCCTGCTCCATAGAGGCCTCCAGAGTCTGCAATCTGAGTGAGCGAACAAACTGATAAATATCCCGGCGCAGCTCTCGCTCAAACATATAAATCCGGTGAGCCGCATCCCTGGCCACGTGAGGTACACAAGCCAACAGCTGGTTGAAGTCAGCTATGTACTCATGCACGGGCCGATCTCCCTGGCGGAGATTCTTCAGCTGCTCCTCCAACCTCTGACGAACATTCTCTGGGAAGAAAGCCCCAAGAAGAAGACTGTGGAACTCTGCCCAGGTAAGAAGCTGCGTCCCAGGCGGACCAGCAGGTCGCACACGCCGCCACCAAGCCTCGGCGTTGCGCTCCAAGAAGTTTGTCACCAAAAGGACCCGAAATCGCTCCTCAATGAACAAGCTCTCAAAGTGTCGCTCCATAGCCGTGATCCACTACTCAGCCTCCCGCGGCTCCGCACTCAGTCCAGAAAAACGAGGCGGATCGAACTGACGGAACCTCATCAACAGATCAACAACCTTACGCTGCTCAGCTGGAGTCAAAGGTCCCGTCGACCCAGACGGTGGTCTGTTGGAAATCGGCTCAACAGGAACTGCCGGTGCTGTCGGAACAGCAGGGGGTGCCACAACTGGCGAAGAAGGCACAGGTGAACTCTCTGGGGGTGCTACAACCGGCTGTGCCCTCTGCTCCATCATGAGCATCAACCGACCCATGGCCTCCTCCTAGCGCCGTGAAGCCTCCTCCTGGCGCCGTGAAGCCTCCTCCTGACGCTGCGAAGTCTCCTCCTGGCGCCGAACATCCTCAGACATCTGTGCCATCTGGGCACGGAGCTCCTGCACCTCTCTCTGTTGTCCCTGCCCCGAGTCCTCCTGCTCGGGCTCAGAGGAAGAAGGCTGCGAATGCGTCGACATCGTGCGTCGCGGAGGCATCACACACCTGAAGAACAAAAGAACAATCAGAAACCAAATCAACACTCGACCCAATCTAGCGAAAGTCAAAGGCATGTCCCCCTTCCCATAGTACTATGTTGTTTGCAGCCAACATAGTTGCCACCGAAGGAAGACATGTCAATCACTCATCCCAATCCGCTGGGGAGAGTTAGGAACCCAATCGGGACTCTCGCTAAAAATTACGGCTCTCACGTAAGTCATCCTAGGGTCCAACCACAAGCCTAGGGTTTCTAAGTCCTCAATGACCTAAATCCTAGGCTCTGATACCACTCTTGTCACGCCCCGGGGTCGAAACTGCGACCCGGGCTCGCCAACAGATCCGCCACCTATGCCAACCTGCATAAGCGAAGCGTCCTACCTGCAAGAAAAGTACTACAGCTAAACAGATATCAGAGCTATAAATAAAAATCTACTATATAACTAAAATCAAACACTGTACAACTGGAAATAATACAACAATGTCCGCCTCCCAAAAGAATAATACTAATACAATATCCTCAAATACAAGCTCTGAACCAAACCGGGAGGTAACTCCAATGAATACATCAGTGTACAGTCTCTCGATACATAAGATATCCTCACAACATCAGTCTCTCAAAAGAGGAAAAAGAAACAACTAATCTACAGAAGATCTCCTCTGAAGGGGTACCGCTACTCTCCAACGCCGGGTAGGGATCTAGCACGCGACTCCCTCGCCTCGATCAACAACCGCAGAATCAGCAACACCCGCAAGACTCTGCAAAACAAAGGAGAGAAAAGAAGGGGAGGGGGAAAACCCCCAACGGGTGTGAGAACTTCACCTAAAAAGGGAGTCCTCAGTGGGTACTGCCACCAGGCCCGACGATCTGCCCACTAAGTCCACTAGAGGCATAAGATAACCAAAGCAGTAAAGACTGAAATAGGAAAGCTGGAGACTCTCAACAGCTACCATGCCTCTATCTAAATGCTCAAAAGGGGAAAACTCTAATAAAGATACGCAACACTCGCACACGAGGTGCTCAATCGACCCAATCGAGCTGACTGCCACATCGGGTCCAGTCAAACCTGCGCCCACCTACAACCACCTCCCGCTGACGGGCAGGAATTACGTAGGGCGTCCAAACGGACTAACTCGCTACCGAGTAGTGGCTCATGCAGGCTATAGTCAAAATCCACGCTCTCCCTCAGAACGGATAAACTCAAGATCACCAAGCCTCTCGCACAACGGTCAACAACTCACAAAGACCTCGAGAACACAGTCCCCAAATGGATCCCAACAATACTAGCACTGGTCTAAACACAGCTACTAGACTCCACTCGGTCCCCCTAACGCGAGTGAAACAAGAAAGGCAAATATCTGTAATAAACCCAATCTAGTGCCACCAGTAAAACTGGCATTGCCTGCTCAGCGGAATCTGCACACAAGGCTCGAAACCGCGGGACCGGCCCGCACGGCTCGCATCCCAAAACAAGTATCAGACCGGCACACAAGGCTGGGTCCGAAAAGCCTACCTCCGGAGTGGCGCTCGAGGGGAGCGACCTGCACGAGTAAAGTATCACAGTAACCAGTATCTCAGTATAGCAGGACTTTGATCATCAATCTGATCAAAGTGGGAAAACTCAACCACCAAGGAAAGACCCGTCCTCAATCGGATGCAACTGAACGATAAGTGGGAAACTCTATCCACTAAAGAAAACTGACACCCAATCCAGTGCATAGAGAAACATCCGGTCAACCGCCCAATATCCGCGGTTGCCGCAAAGCCCCACAACTAATCCAACCTGTCCCAGACACGAAGTCCCGACTACACTATCCAAACCCCTGCTCGAACCCGAGCAACACTGACCACCTGACTAACAAGAAGGAGAAAGGAAAAGCATGGTTTCTCCTAAGTCAAGTTCCAATAAGTAGTGTAGCAATAAAAAGGGGGCCTAACTATATGTCCATACAAGCATGCATTTGTCCTCAAGAAAGATACAACAAGTAATCCACATGCCTACACCTGACCATAATCCTCGATCATAATAACTCCTCAGAGTACAAATCCGCACATAGCTACAAAATCCTGTCCCAAAGCATAAACCAACCATATGAAAGGCTATGTGCTAACATGGCATGTTACATAATCATATAGGGTAACATTAACCTAGGTAAGCTTACACTAATCATCAACATAGATGTCCAAATCATGCAAGTCCTCAGTATACCTCATAAATACTATTCTTGCAGTTATTTACACAATTATCATTATCAAGCTTACCTACCTTACAAACATAAACCATGTACCCTAAACATGCATGCATCCTAACATACAGAATTAGAGAATCGTCCACCGGTTCTGGAAACAAAGCACCCACCTGAAGCGCTTCCCGCAGGCAAAGCCGAAGTCGGTGAAGTGTGTAGATGCTCACAGTCCATAATCCGCCAAAACAGCACCCTCGATACAAGACGCGAAAGCCTCGGCTTCAAACAGCTGAAAACACCCGGAATCCACTATGTCCAATATTCTCCAGTTCCAATAGGTCCAGCAACACTTGCAAACACCCCTGGGTACAACAATACGGTCCAACATTACACTTAATCCAAAATATTCCAAGTATATACAACATCAGAAAACAGCCTCGAAGATGTACAGTTTTCACCTGCAGAACGGACCCTGAAAAATCCAACAAAATTACAGTCGCGTTCCTCGCGTCGATACCTTCGAAACGAGTACCTGCATGTCAAATTCGGAGCCCCGTAGGCCGAGTTACAAATTCCACAACACAGGGCGCTCACAAACACACAACCACACATCTGTATTTCCATGCACAGATAAAGGGTGAGAAATATACCTTTGGGCAAAACTCAGAAAAATCCAAGAAAAATACTGTGATAATCCTTGCGTCGAGTAGATGAAAAAAGTGTATAAGCACGTCGCCATACGATGCCCGGTTGCGGAGATATCGCCGTAAAACCACGCCGCTGTCCAAATCTCCATCATAGGAATGGGGTCACAGTAAGCTCGAACAAATACCTTGAAAAGCGCGAAATGAGGGAAAGCCGAAAATACAGAGATCGTAGATCTGTCCGTCGCGGATCCAGCGGCGAAGAAATCACTCGAAAAGGTGGTCGGAGTAGGCCGGGGGAGCTCGCGCACCGAAACGCGACGAAGGGGAACCCAAATGGACGAGCGTCGCGCCGCGCCGTAAAAATGGAAACCTCGATAAGCGTGCCACCAAAAATCTCAAAACTTTGCAGATGGATGCAGCATAGCTCGGGAATCATCTTTGCTGAAGGTGCCATGGCGGTTTGAAGCTCAGAAACGCAAAAAAGAGGAGGAAGAAGAAGGCTCGGGTCTTTAAATAGGCTCCAAAAACAATTCAATTAATACCGGATATGTCCCAAATTTTCGGGCGCTGGGACTTTCGGGCGCGTACTGTAGCAGCCTGAAACTCAACTGGGCGCGCACTGTAGCAGCCCGAATCTTCCCTGGGTCTCCACGTCGCCCGCCAAACAGGCGACAGTAAACCAGACCAACCACCGCACGACACGTGGCTCGCTGCACAGCCGACACGTGGCACGCACCCAGTCAACGCGTCGCTGCCACGCCCACGTGCGCGCTGTCAGCGCCGCCTGCGCCCCCCTGCCAGGCACACGCCCCGAGGCCACCCACACACACTCCGTGAACCGGGTCCACAGCACCGACAAATCATAAGCCGCCACGTGTCCAGCCCTCTGGTCCACCGTACACCGCGCCATTTCCCGTGGACCGCGCCCCCTGCGCCGGCCAACCGGGATCCGCCACGTGGCCCGCGACCGGTGCATGCCTCCGCGGTGGACCGCGCACCTGCCCGCGCCTGCCCGCGCCGCGCTCCGCCGCTGCCCGCCGCCGCCGAAACAGTACCAAGAAGCCTCGAAAAACGTGCGCATCATCCGGGCTCCGAAAAATACAAGTGAATAGTCCATTTTCATCGTTTTCGCGCGCTGAATCCAAATCCGAAGTCCGATTTGCCAAATTCCAACTCTAAAAATTGCCGAAGGCATCCGGAAAGATGTTCTTTTGTCCAAACTTCGTGCTGAGCCCAAATTTAATATCCATTGCGCGCAAAACCACTTCTAAGCATTCGACGGGGCCATTTGATCACCCACGTGATCCATTTAAGCCCGAAGTCCCCCACTTGTGTCCAAATTGTGCACAAACCCCGCTGACGCGCCGCATAGGCCTCCTGAAGCTGTAGATGTAGCAGTGCTCCATAAGTGGGAATTTCGGGTCTTCACAACTCTAATCTGTCACGCCCCGGGGTCGAAACTGCGACCCGGGCTCGCCAACAGATCCGCCGCCCATACGGGAAGCCCCGTATAGACGTGGCGACTAACCTGCAAAAAGATCATCTATACTAACAGATATCAGAGCTGAAAAGTAAAAGCTGAAATAAAGATAAATACAACTCCCACATAATACAACAAAGCCCTCACCAAAATACATAAGTCTCTCAAAAGTAAAAGAAAAGTACAACTCAATACCTCACTACAAGGTCGCTCAACATATAACTCACAAAAACTGGTAAGGGGTATATCTACTCTCTCTCAGAAGATGACTGGAAGGGATCTATCTCGTGACTCCCTTACCTCGATCTGAAGGAGTAGGATCAGCAACTGGAGCAGCAAGAATCGGAGCAGAAGTCCCTGGGGAAAAGACACCACGACGGTTGTGAGAACTACATCCCACAGTAGTTCTCAGTGGGTGCCGCCAACAAGCCCGACGGTCTGCCCACTAAGTCTACTAGAGGCATAAAGTAACAAATGCAGTGCTGAAAGGAAAAGCTGGTAAAGTAAACTCTACAACTACTATGCCTCTATCTAGATGCTCAAGGAGTGGAACAGAAAGAAACATGGTGCAACAGCTAACTCTCAACTCAGATCACCCAATCTAAACTGACTGCCTCCTCGGGTCCAGTCAAACCTGCGCCTACCTACTGCCGTTACATCCCGGAGGACCGGACTTACGTAGGGCGTCCGTGACTGCCAAAACTGGCCCAGCCAGAGGGACTGCATCGACAAGTCGCGGTAGAAGTATCAGGCCCAACTCCGGAGTGGCACTCGAGGGGCGCGACCCCACCGAGTAAAATATCCTCGCATCTCTGTCGAGCTCAAATGTGGCTCATGCAGGCTATAATCCAAATCCTCGATCAACAAGATCGGCTGTAACCAACAAAACACTGTCTCACTCACAGACTGGAAAACTACACAGCCGAGACCCACTATCACTCTGACGGCTCCCAAAAGAACCCTGATCTACAGACTGCTATCTGACTCCACTCGGTCCCCAGACACGAGTGTAAATGCATCCCACAACAACCGAGCCACTCGTGTGGAGACCGTAAACCCCGTACAGTTTTCCGACTGAATCTACAGTTGAGAACACCTATTGTTGGTGTATCTGGCCCAAGGTGCATCAAAGTGGTGCTACTGTTGGACCTGAGTGGTATCTTTTACTGTTTTGGCCTTCGGCTGTGTTTGCCAAAATTTCGGGAAGGTTTATGGCCAAACAGATGGTAGAATTGGATTCAGCACGGAAAAACACTTGAAAACGGCTATTTATTTGCCAAATTTGGAGTCCGGATGACCAAAAACGGGCTACCGGAAGTTTCGGGGGAAAACGGGTGCATGGGGGGTGACCGTGGACCGGCTGGTGCCATGTGGCGGCTCGGGATTGGTCGGCCCACACCGCCTGGCCCACGGGAAAGGCGCGCGGGTGCATAGACCGCGGGGCGGGCCACGTGGCGCGTGCGGATTGGCGGGTGCGCGCGGCTCGGTCCAGGGAAAAGTGCGGAGCGACGCGTGGACCGGGTGCAGGACACGTGGCACAGCGGCATTGGCGGGTCCACGCGCTCCCGGCCCACTGGGCCCTTCAGCGGTGAGCGGGGGCGGCGGAGCGGTCGACGCGTGGCGTTGCGCCACGCGTCGCCACCCGCGGGGCCCCGCCGCTGTAGCGGGGGGGCGCGTGGCGCGCGTGCGGTGGCCCCGCACGGCTGTCCCCTGTTTGGGGGTACGTGGCGGGCGCCCAGGCGGGTTGGACGGCGTCTGGTCCGACCCGGGCCGCGCCGGATCAGCCCGGGCTAACGGGTTGGATCCGGGAATCCGGTAAGCCTTATTTAGGCTTGTTTATCCGGTTTGAGGCCATTTTTTCACCCATTTCCTGTGGGAATTTCGCAGTGGGATCTGAAGAAGAAGTCTTCCCCTGCCAGTGATCTTTCCACCAGTAGCTTTCCGGAGTTGTGGTGGTGCACGGTTTCCGAGGTTGGCCGTTTTCC
Organism: Tillandsia leiboldiana; assembly: GCA_029204045.2. Lineage (NCBI taxonomy): Eukaryota > Viridiplantae > Streptophyta > Magnoliopsida > Poales > Bromeliaceae > Tillandsia > Tillandsia leiboldiana. The sequence goes on from CM055065.1 coordinate 13,833,193, forward strand.
GACGCGGCGCGCTTAGTTCGTCTTCGACCCGTTTTGCGTCCTCTCGGTGCGCAGACTCTCCTGGCTTTACCCGACACCTGAATTCGACGATTTTTGCGCCGTTGGACTCACGACAGGTAGGACTTTGATTTTGATATTCAAAGTTTCCCCAAATTAATTTCGGATTTTGGAGGTATTTGAGTGTTCTGTTGCCCCTCTTTCTTTGCGGATTTTTGGACAGCGACACGGTGTTTTGGCCTTAACTTCGCGTACAGACATCGGATCAGGGTGATTCAAGAGCCTAAATTCATCTACTCTTCGCGAGGAATCTGCTGTATTTTTCTCAGGACTTTAGGAGATTGCCTCGAAGGTGAGAATCTCCTCTCTTTCCGGATGTTGATCTGGGGAAATTTCTACAGTAGGGTTAGAGGTTATTTTCTTGCCGGATTTATATCTCAGCGTAGAAAACTCGGATTTGGATGTGCAGGTAGTCGTTTCGAAGCTATCGACGCGTAGACCGCGGGGATATTTTATTTGGATTTTTCTGAGGACTGTGAGCAGGTGATTTTTGTTCATCTTCGCAGCGGAGTTATTGTTTGTTAAATTTGGCAGTTCTGGGGATATATATGGATTGTGACAGCTCGGTTTTTGTACCCAGGAGCAGTGTGGACTGCGCGGGACCGTTTGGACTCTGTGTAGCCGCCATCTTTGGTATTATCAGTTGTAGGACTTTTGACAGCTCGACTGATCAGGTGGGTGGTTGTTGTACTCCTCTCTTTGGTATGCCACTAGGAATGTTAGAGTGCCCCTAAATTGAAGATGCTAAATATAAGATGGGTAGACTTGCATGCTTAGGGAATTAACTCTTATTAATCAGATCCTATTGTTAGAATGATCACCTGTTTTAACCACTTATCAAATCTGAACGGTATATCTGAAGATAAAATAGTAATTGTGGACTGTAAAACTAATAATTCCTCTTATAAGACTGTCACTCTAGCTCAGGTCACTCTATATTGCTTATTCTGGGAAATTGGACAAATGTTGGAACAATGCATGATTAAACGGGTCACCTAATAATGTCATCTTTTACTGCTACACTATTTTTGGGACTTGACTTAGGAGAAACCATGCATCTAATTCTCCTTCTTCTATCCTGGTAGACTTGAGGCATAGTTGCTCGGGTTCGAGCGGGTATCGGACAGTGTAGTCAGGTATTGGGGATCTGGGACAGTGTGGGCTTTTGACAGGGTGTTGCGGCGACCACGGATCTTGGGTGGTTGACCGGGTCGTCTTATTGCATCAGATTGGGTACTTGGGGGATCGGGCTTGCTTTAGTGGAGGGTTTTTTTTCCACTTCTTTGAGTCTCGATCCAGTCCTGCTAGAGACAGTTACTTGTGGTTACTTACTTCTCTCGTGTGGGTCGCTCCCCACGAGTGCGACTCCGGAGTGCGCGGTTGCCAGACTTTGAGTCCTGGGGACTCCTTTGCTTCGGTGTTATGCGTAGGCTGGCATACCCGAGGCGGCAGAGCAGGCAGTGCCAGTGTCCACTGGCGGTCAGATTGGGTCATCTAGACAGGCTTCTGACACAGATGCATACTTTGTCATCCTGATTGGTTTAGCATGTAGAGGCATATTAGGGGTAGCATTTCATCTGAGTTGCTCATATTACACTCCCCTTTTTATCCCTTTCCTTTATGCCTCTGATCTTCCTGGTGGGCATACCTGAGCTGAGGCTTTACCCACTAGGGGAGGCTACTGTTTATAGTAGTACTTACCCCCACTGTTTTGCTTGTTTCTCTCTCTCCCTTGTTTTGCAGAGTCCTCTGTGGGAGTTGTTGGGCCGTCAGCAACTGATCGGGGCAAGCGTATCGCGGACTAGATAGAGTGCCACCCGCGGACTGTAGCTGGAGAGTTTTGGGTACCTGGACTTCTCAGACAGTATTTAGTTACTTCCTTTTGGGTCTGGCTTCTGCCAGCTGTATATATTGTAGTAGCGGTGTGAGAGACATCTGTAGTTTATTTTACTGTTGTACTTTTTACTTCCAGTTTCTGTCTGAGTTACAGTAGTTTTAGTTAGCTCTGATTACTTTATGCTCTTTTATTATTATTGCTTATCTGAGCAGGTTACCAACGCTTCGTGTATGTGGGAAATACCGCATGCACGGCGGATCTGTGAGCGGGCCCGGGTTCTGGTTTACACCCGGGGCGTGACAACTCGGCCCACTACCCGGGCGAGGAAAACTCAAAGTCCAGAATGAAATATAGAATAGTGGTGTGGGAATGTCTAGAGCAATAAGAACCTAGCCCAAGTTGGAGTTTTCTACAGTCTAGCTGAACATGCTGCATATGGCGGGGGTGCTAGGTCAAGTTCCAAGATAACAATAATTAACAGGATGTAGGAAAATAATAAATCACATGGTCATCTGAATACATCAGGAACATCAATTTTCACAGACTAGCATGTTATCAATATACTATTCTAATCATGCAAGTTCCTACACATATAGAATTAATGTGCAATCCGTAGATCTTGAAGACATGGCCACCCACCTGAAGAGCTGAACTGTCCGAAGTCCCACAGCTGAAAATACCAGGAAATCAATAACTCCAGATCCAACGGGTCCAGCAATACCCGCAAACCCTCATGGGTACAACACAAGGCTAACAATTACACTTAATTCCATAATTTACCCAAATAAATCACAATCTGAAAATCAGCCTCAAAGATGCTAGTTGTTCACCTGTAAAAAGGGCTCCGAAAAAAATCCGATAAAAATACTACTGCGATCTTCGCGTCGAGACCTTCGAAACGGGCACCTGTACGTCCAATTCCGAGCCCCGTAGGGCAAGTTACAAATTCCACAGTACAGGTGCGCAAAATCTCACAACTGTAAACTCATGCACAGATAAAAGGGGAAAAGTATACCTCCGGGAAGGTCTTAGAAAAATCCAAGAAAAATACGGTGATAATCCTCGCGACGAGTAAATGCAAAAAGTGTATAGGCTCTTCTCGATCCGACGCTCGAGCGCGGAGATAAAATTCCGGCAAGGTACTGGTGTCAAGAGAAGAATCCTGTAGCAAAGGGGGTTAAAAATGTACCAGGAACCCCTATAAAAGCTCATATGCAAGGAAGGTGATCAATACGAAAAACATAGGCCTACCTCTCGTGGATCCAACACCATGAAAATCGTCCAAAAATACACTCGGGGTAGCTCTGTAGACCTCTCAGACTGAAGTGCGACAATAACGAGCCTCCAACAGAATATCGTCGCTCTGCGCTACGATGCCGAAGTCGTCGACGCTGCGGCCTCCAAAAATTCTGGGCTTCCTTCACCAGATGCGCAACAAGGTAAGCTTCAACTTTGATGAAGGGTGCTAAGTCTCAAGAGCTCGGAAAAAGCCTGAAAAGTGTGAGCAAATGGCCTATTTATAGGCCCAACCCGGAAAAATCCAAAAAAAGCTCTCATTGGGCTTTTGGGCCCAAGATTCGGGCGCCCGAAAGTTTCGGGCTGCTACAGTGTTGGGCCCGGCCGAACACTGTGCGCGCCCGAAACTCCCAGGTGATGCCACGTGGCCCGCCGAACAGCGAACAGCTGCGCGGGCCACTCAGGGACGGCCACGTGGCCCTAACCCGGTCAACGTGGCGATTAGCGCCCGCCAATGCGCGGGTGCCACGTGTCCCGTCGGGGAACCCGCCGACCGGTCGCCGCCTCGCCGGTCGCGCGGCATGGCCCCCCACGTGCGCACGCGCCCCGAGGCACCGGCGCACCCTCCCGTGCACCGCGCCTGATGCGCCCGCGAATCAAAGAGTGACACGTGTCCCCTACACCCGGTCCACACACCCTACTTCGGGATTCCGTGGACCGCGCCGCGTCCACCGACCAACCGGAGGCTGCCACGCGTCCCCCGCCTTGGTCCATGCACCGTCGCGCTCGCCCGGTAAACCGCGCGCCTTGAGCCTGCCAATCAGGTGGCGCCACGTGTCCATGCGCCGGGTCTGTGCACCCAGCCGCGATGCTCTGTGGACCGAGCGCTGAAAACCGGCCAATGACAGGCTGCCACGTGGCATGCCGGCGGTCCACGGCCCCTCCCATGCACCAAAAGCCAATAAAAACTTTCGGGAGTTCGTTTTTGGGCATCCAGACTCAGAGTCAAACAAGCAAATAGCCGTTTTCAAGCGTTTTTCCGCGTTGAATCCATTTCCAACCTCTGTTTGGCCAAAAACCTTTTCAAAATTTCGGCAAATGTAGCCGAAGGCCAAAATAGCTAAAGATATCACACAGGGTCCATCTGTGGCATCCCTTTGATGCACTATGGGCCAGATACACCAACACTAGGTGTTATAACAGTGGATTCACCGGAAAAAGGTTGCATGGGAACCTGGGCCACTACAACCATACGCGCCACCAATCAGCGCCCGACACGGTGCTGATTGCGGCGAATCGGAGCCCGCCACGTGGCCTACCGCGCTACTGGCTGCGCCCGGTGCACACCCAAAGGGCCCGTGGACCGGCATGCTAAAGAATGAGCCTGTTTGGTCCAAATAGCCAAATTTTGGTATTTTTCCGTGTTGAGTCTGTTTTTTGCGTCCATTTGACGTGTTACGAACTCGTTACACCAATAATAGGTATTTTCTCACCGTCGACCACCCGGTCAAGCCGCACTAAAAAATCCGGGACATCACACCAGCTTTATGTATTTATTCTGTTTGAGAGTTGTATGTAGTGGTAGTAGGTTGTATTATATTGTGGAGTTGTATTTTGATTATAGTAGCAGACTTGTTGTAGTTTAACCTGTGTTTTGGTGAGATGTTGATGTTGGTGTTGTGTTGGAGGTGTAGTTGTGTTTTATTTTGGAGTTGGTTTATTTGTGAGTTGTCTTTGTGTCACATTGGAGTTTTGTTGGAGTTTTCCTATTGAATGGGTTTTGGTTGTGGGTTGTTATGTCTCCTTTCAGTTGTTTGTGTTTCACTTCTAGCTCTATACCACTTGTTATGGCTGTACTCATTCTTGTATACATCAACTTGTTGCTTGAATTGTTGTATCGCTTCGTATACGTGGGAAATACTGCGTATACGGCGGATCTGTTGCCGAACTCGGGTTCTGGTTTACACCCCAGGCGTGACAACAAGTCCTTTAAAGCGATCCGAAATTATTGTAATAACTCGAGATCATGTTATGTATCTCCGTAGACAATTTAGAAATCACTCCCAACTCGAGCCATCTCCCCCTCGCATATTGCGAATGCTAGCGAATACAAACCACCATTGGCATCAACACTTGTAGCAATTAATGCATGGCTTCCATATTTTCCATGCAAGTGCGTGGCATCGATACTAAGTATTGGCCGGCAATACGACCAACCATGAATCGAGGGTCCAAAAGCCCAAAAGGCGCGTGCAAACATTCTTGAAGTGCTCGTCACTCTTATAGTTTCAATCTTTGTAATAGTTCCGGGATTTGTTGTTTCTAATATTAAGAAATATCGAGGAAGGTCACAATATGATTGCTCCCAACTACCGTATATAATTTCTAATGCTTTATTCCGTGCCCGCCAAGCCTTACTATATGAAATGCTAACGTGGAACTCACTCCGAACTCGGGTTTGAATTTATGTAGGACTTATAGCAAGCCTTGCCTTCATTGTGGATAATATATGTTGACATATAAAAGAAGATGTACAATTCCGATGCGTTGTATTCAAAATAGGAATCATGCATGTATGTGGTTCTGCATAAGTCCTTACTTTAAAATGTGATGAACCTTTGGGTCGAGAGGCATGTAATCTTCATGGGCAAGAATTGACCAAACATCTCATAGTATATCTAGTTGTATTTGATTTAACAACTCTAAGTTGCACATTATGTTCAATGTGCCATCGATCCAAAGCATTCACCAAGGACGTCTTGCCAGAAAATACCCGATCTTTCCATTGATCATCACTCGGAGGACCTTGATCAATGTTTTGTTCAACAACGGTTTGATGAATTAATTCATTACCCAGTAGAAAACGTTGTCGGTGATCTTCAAATTCTTCGAATCCTACCGAGTCCTCCACATCATCGTTGTTGGCAAATGAATTTTCAATCCATTCAATACCTTCATCTTGAATGGCACATGTGAGAGAATTCAAACCACCATCATGATCAAAATTCATAGATTGTGGGATATCGTCACTATCATCATCTGTTGTGACGCCCCACTTCCCAGGGGGTCACCCATCCTAGAACTACTCTAGCTCTAGCACGCTTAACTCTCATGCTCCTCTTGGATTTTGCTACCATCCAAAATGCTATAGCCGGGTTAGAGATTTTAGTCCTATTATATCATTTATATATAGGACTAATCCAAATTCCGGGGGTGTCACATTCTTCCCCCCTTTAAGCCCTGACGTCCACGTCAGGCTCAAGCACACTCACAAGCACCAGGCGATGCGAGACTCGTCTCGCTAGCCTTAGCCGACCTTGTGAGGAGCTGCACTCCACTCACAACGGTCATTAGCCGGGGAGCCTCGCTCTACCCGCTATATAACCCTGGCTCAGCCGAGACTCATCTCACATTTCCGGCTGGTGAATGTCTCTGATACCAACTGTGACGCCCCACTTCCCAGGGGGTCACCCATCCTAGAACTACTCTAGCTCTAGCACGCTTAACTCTCATGTTCCTCTTGGATTTTGCTACCATCAAAAATGCTATAGCCGGGTTAGAGATTTTAGTCCTATTATATCATTTATATATAGGACTAATCCAAATTCCGGGGGTGTCACATCTGTAGAGTCCATATCAGTTTCACTTACATACTCATCGTCACTTCTATTTATTTGCTCATTATCACTTTTCATTACATCCTCATTTTCATTTATATTTCTCACTTTTCAATCAGTGCATTCTCGATTACTAGATGATGGACCTTCATATAGATTATGATGGATAGTTGACCTGCAAAGGTATTTAGGATTAACTATTCGAATCTATTCAGATTTTATGTAACTAAATTATATAATCACTTACCGCTCATCAACTCTACCGAATAAAAATGGATCCACAGTAGTGTCACGCCTCGGCGTCGAAACTGCGACCCGGGCTCGCCAACAGATCCGCCGCCCATACGGGAAGCCCCGTATAGACGAAGCGACTAACCTGCAAAAGATCAACTACACTATACAGATATCAGAGCTGAAAAGTAAATTGCTGAAATAAATATATACAACTCCTCAAATAGTACATGCCAGGACCTCACAATACATAAGTTACTCCAAAAGTAAAACTCTCAAAAGTAAAAATATACATGATACATCCCAAAATCACTGATAGTACTAGTACATCACCAAAAGGGTACATCTACTCTCACTGGAAGAAGACTGGTTGGGATCTAGCTCGCGACTCCCTTACCTCGATCAGCAGGATCAGCAACTGGAGCAGCAGGAACTGGAGTAGAGGTTCCTGGGGAAAAAGTCACCACGGCGGGTGTGAGAACTACATCCCACAGTAGTTCTTAGTGGGTACCGCCAACAAGCCCGACGGTCTGCCCACTAAGTCTACTAGAGGCATAAAGTAACAAATGCAGTACTGAAAGTAAAGGATGGAAAATAACTCTACAGCTACTATGCCTCTATCTAAATGCTCAAGGAGTGGAACAGATGGAAACATGATGCATCTACTATCTCTCACATATAATCACCCAATCTACACTGACTGCCACATAGGGTCCAGTCAAACCTGCGCCTACTTACTGCCGTTACATCCCAAGAGGACCGGACTTACGTAGGGCGTCCGTGACTGCCAAAACTAGCCCAGCCAGAGGGACTGCGTCGACAAGTCGCGATAGCAAGTAACAAGCCCAACTCCGGAGTGGCACTCGAGGGGCGCGACCCTACCGAGGAAAGTATCCGCGCATCTCTGTCGAGCTCAAATGTGGCTCATGCAGGCTATAGTACAAATCCACGATCACCAAGATCGACAGTAACCAACAATACCAACTCTCACTCACAGGCTGGAAAACCACACAGCCGGGACCCACCGTCGACTCAGACAGCTCCCAAAATAAAACACTGATCTAAAACACTGCTAGCAGACTCTACTCGGCCCCCAGGCGTGAGTGTAACATGTATCCCACAACAACCCGACCACTCGGCCCACTACCCGGGCGAGGAAACTCTAAGTCCAGGTAAAATAATAGATAACAGTGTGGGAATGTCTAAAGCAAAAATAACCTAGTCCAAGTTGGAGTTTTCTACTAGTCTGGTTAAACATGTAGCATATGACGGGGTGCTAGGTTAAGTTCCAAAGATATCATTTAATTTAACATATTTAGGAAGCAATAAATCAATATGATCATCATAGCAACACAAGGAACATCAATTCTCTCTTACTAGCATGCTTCCTAGTACACTTGCAATCATGCATGTTTCCTACAATATAGAATTAATGATCAGTGCACCGGTTTTGAAGACGAAGCAACCCACCTGGAAGTGCAAATCGATCCAAAGTCCAAAAAGGCTGAAACTGCACGTGGACAATCCTCAGATTTCTACAATGCCAACGGGTCCAAAAACACCAAAAAATACCTCCTGGGTACAAAGATATAGTCCAACATTACAATCAACACAAAATTTCCAAGTGTACCATCTGCTGAAAATTCAGTCCCAAAGAAGCTTAATTATCACCTGTGAAATAAAATCCAAAAATTCCAATAAAAATACGTTGGCTATCCTCGCGAAGCGTAGATGTTAATCGATTCCTCACACGTCGAAATCCGATGCTCGAGTGGAAAGATAAAAATCCAACAATGTGCTGCTGTCCAGGAAAAACCACCAGCAAACTAGGGGCTTAAAGATGTACCAAAAACCCCTAAAAAAACTCAAATGTGGAAGAAGTGGAAATACAAAAATCGTAAATTTACCTCTCATAAATCCGACGCCATGAAAATCGTCCAAAAATTCCGTCGGAGTAGCTCTGTGGACCTCGTGGACCGAAACACGATGGAAATGGGCCAGCAACGAAAGAACGTCGCACTGCGCTAACTCGCCGAAGATGTCGATGCTGCGGCCTCCAAAAATTCCGAAACTCCTTCGCAAGATACAAAATAAGATGAAGATCAAACTGACTTAAGGGCTCAGAGGCAAAAAAGCTCGGGAAAAAGGGGTAAAAGGCCCAAGAACTCGGCCAATTTATAGGCCCTCACCAAAAAGTCCAAAAATCCACCCTTATTGGGCTTTTGGGCCCAGATTTCGGGCGCCCGGAACTTTCGGGCTGCTACAGTGAGCCCAGAAGATGCCCCGGCCCGGCCCAGGATTAGCGCCCGAATCCTCTTGGCTCTGACGCGTGTCCCGAACAGCGGACAACGCGTGCGGAGCCAGCAGGCTTGCGCCACGTGGCCCCGACCGCCGAACGTGGGGCGGTGGCGCCCGCCAATCGCAGGGCGCCACGTGGCGCCCCCACGTCAGCAGTCACCTGCCCCACCTGCCCCGCCTGCTCCCCCTGGCTCGTGGACTGCGCGCGCGTGAGCCGGCCACTCCGAGGCCGCCACGTGGCCCGCCCCGGTCCATGCGCCAGCCGGCGCGTTTCCGTGGACCGCGTCGCGAGAGCCCGCCAATCACAGGCTGCCACGTGTCCCCCGCGCCCGGTCCATGCACCAGCGCCAACTCTCTGTGCACCGCGCCGCGTGCGCTGGCCAATCCGAGGCTGCCACATGGCACAAGGCCGGTCCACGGCTTCCCCCATGCACCAAAATGCACAGAAAACTTCCGGGAGTCCCTTTTTGGGCATCCGAACTCCGAAACAGGTAAGTAAATAGCCGATTTTCGACGTTTTTCCGCGCTAAATCCAAATATGACATCGGATTAGCCTAAAGCCCTTTCTAAATTCTGACAAAAATAGCCGGAAGGCGGGCTCAATCCCGAAGCCTCACAGAGTCCGTCCGACGCGTCCATTTGACGTGTTGCGGCTTCGACACACCAACAATAGGTGTTCTACATCATGGGTCATGGGAGAAGCTACACAGGGATCCGGGCTACTACAAGTAGTATATGGTAATGATGTACTTACTGGCACACATGGGACTTCAAACACTCTGTAATACTTATAAAGTTTAAATTATTCATTTTCCGCACCTATACTAATAAAGGACAAAGAATGAAATACAAAATTAAGTTGAATAGTTTTTCATATCTTGATGTACGAATTCGTTCAAGATCGACATAATCTCTTTGGTAATCACTATTGCGCATTCTCGTGGAGTAAACAGAGGTTGAACGGTCGTGTCGTCAACACTTACTTCTCTACGTATACTTTTATGTAATCATAAAATAGAAAAAAAATCATCACGCCTACAATCTCATGATCACTTAATATGTCAAGTAATTCCCATTCATTAGGTCCCATTGGACATCGAACTGTTATGCGTAGACGGAACTCCGCTCGATCATAATTAGTGACCTTATATATTTCTGTTTCGAAATCTCGAAATGTGATGTCGCGGCGAATTCCGATCAGTTCTTTATAGCCACCAATATATTATGGTATATTATTGTTCATGACTAAATTTTCGTCCCAATGAATATAAAACGGAACACATTTACCAGACATAATGATTTACTAAAAATAATAATATACAATATTATATAATATCACAATAAAACTAGAAAATATTATATAATATCACAATACAACTAGAAAATTATATATCATGTAAAATTAAAATTTACCGAATTGCGGCGTCGGGGCAAGTTATGTGACAATGTAGAGAGTGACGATATAAAGAGAGAGCGGGAGAGATGGAGAGGTTCTCTCTCAGGGAGATAGAGAGAGAGATAGTGAGAAAGAATGAGAGAGAGTAAGAGAGAGTCAGAGAGAGAGTGAGAGGGAGTACGGACAGAGAGAGAGTGCGGAGAAAGAAAGAGTGTGTGAGAGAGAGAGAGAGCTAGTGGGAGAGAGAGAGCAGAGAGAGAGAGGTCTAGTGGGAGAGAGAGCTCTACGGCAGGCGGCGAGTGCGGAGAGAGAGAGAGATAGAGAGCTAGTGGGAGAGAGAGAGCATAGAGAGAGAGAGAGATCTAGTGGGAGAGAGAAAGAGAGAGGAGAGAGAGAGAGAGAGGTCGAAGGAAGTAGAAGAAGAAAGGGGGCTCGGGTTTGTATAAGGGCTTGAACACGGAGAACCATTCCCTGTGTTCGACACGGGGAATGGTTCTCCGTTTTTGAACACGATGAATGGTTCATCGTGTTCAAACACGGTAAATCATTCAATTCACCGTGTTTAACTTAATCCACGTATGTCTCGCTCATTCATGTGATATACAAATTATACTTATAAAATAAATTTTGTAATTAGAAAATTTGTAGAGCCATTTTGAAAAATAAAATTTTTCATAGACCTTTTCAAAAAAAAAAAACCTTTTCAAAAAAAAAAAAAAAAAAAAAAAAAAAAAGCCACAGCATTAATAGTTCATCTTTTTTTTCACCGACTGACCCCGTCCCAACACTATCGCGCGCCCACTCGTCATGGTGTCTCTCCGCCTCCCCTTCTCGTTTCCTCAGCCCCCGAGGCCGCCACGCCGTTCCAATGCCGCCTCCCACTCCTTCTCTCCATCCATGGCCGCCGCCGCCGCCGCCGCCGCCGCCGGTGTCGGTTTGGGCCTCGCCATCTTCGCCCGATCTGCGGAGCCATCACTCGAGGAGCCACGGCGCGGCGCTTCCCCCGCGTGGGCGTCGATTTCCGTCGCCGACGCCCCGTCGCCGACGTCGGTCGAGCCGAAGACCAGTGCGGCTTTTCCCACCGCGCTGGAGGATGGCCGGCGCCTGCTCGGAGTCGGGCTTCGAAGGACCAACGTCTTGGGCCTCAAGACCATCGACGTCTACGCCTTCGGTAATGTCCTCTCCCAAGCTCCCTTTTCTGTGCTGCTATCCATTCTTGTTAACCACCACTATAAACTATTGATCCTGCCACACTTCTTCGTCGGTGTATACTGTTACTAATGTCACTCACCACTAAGATGCGATGACCTTCTAATTCATGTGTTATCATTTATTTCTTACAGTGATTCGATCTAACCTATATTAACCTATAATTGTACCGGTAGTTTTGATTTAAACTATATTATCCTTGCACCACTTCAATCGTGTTATGTATCTTTCTTGTAATGTTGAAATTTGCCATTACCACAGGTGTCTATGCTGATGATAGTGAGGTGAAAAAGTTGAGTGAGAAATATGGTGCGCTCTCCGTCCCTGAACTGAAAGAAAATAAGGAGTTCATTGCTCATGTTTTGGAGAGTGATCTACGCATGACAGTTAGGCTTCAAATAGTGTATGGAAGACTAAGTATTCGTTCAGTACGTAGCGCGTTTGAGAAAAGTGTAGGAAGCAGGCTTGAGAAATTTGGCAGATCAGACAACAAAGAACTACTCAAAAGGTAATTTTGTACATTAAATTCTTTCTAGTTATATTATTTTGCTATGCTTGCAAGCAACTTTCATTCTGTTGATAGAGGGACTGCTCATTGTATATTCCTTTCCCTTTAGAAGGTCAGAATCTTGTTTGTCTATGATTGTAAATGATGCTTTTTTCCTTCCAACTCTTGCTGAAAGGAGGGCTTTTGTAAGGACGACTTAGCTATCAATTCATAGGATGAATGGTTGCACACTGTCAGGTCACTTTGTCACAAAATGTTCTATGACCTCATGCTGGTCTTGGCCCTTGTAATACCACCTGGGTTTAATCTCTGCATCCTTAGTGAAGAGAAGCAAATAACTCATCCTACAACTTTTGATAACAAAAATTCAGTTCCGTTCATCAACTCATACATACGAAGAGGCCTAAGGCCTGATGGGCGGTATAAGTTGTTTGTTAGTTTTATGGTGTAGGATTATTAAATTAGTTGAACTTTTTCTAGATAGCATTTTAAAATTTAAACCTGTAGAATCGGATATAAGACTCAGATTTTTAAGTCAAGAATGCTACCCATCTATCTTAATAAACGTGTTCATTTATTTTTTCGTGTAAATTTGATGCGGTCCAAATTTATTTTAGAAATAGCTACTTTTTTTTGTTTCCAGAATCTTCAATACTTTTGATCAGGTCTAATAATGTGAAATGCCAATTCTGGTGCTCTATAATCAAATTTTGGGTGGAAGCTCGAAGGCCGTGGTTCTTCGGAAAGCACTCTAGCCTCTCTTTCTCATGCATCTATTTTCCTTATGTATGTCTGCTAATCAGTCTGTGTGTGCATTTATATATGTATTTGCATGTGTGATATGTGTATGTGTGCATGCATGATTTTGCGTCCGTATTTGTGCACTCACAGTTGCACTTGTATGTGTTTGTGTTTTCCAATAACTTACTGAAGAGTCAAATTTCCAGTACAGGATGCACAACAAACACCAAAAAATTTATAAAACATGCTCCCACAGGTTTTACGATGCTAAATAGAAAATTAGACAGCACTACAATATTTCTGGAGTAAATTAAATCCGTTTGTATCATATAGTACCGAATACTCGAATGGGATCTGTTCTAGAAATCATTCCTGTTATTCTTGAGTAAAAGATGAACTCAGCCCAAAGGAGATCTTTAAAAATTAAGATTTTAAAGTAAACCTAATTTACAAATACATGTCTTTATCTTCACACACAGCCTGATTTTCTTGTCCACCCAGTGATTCTTTTTGATCTAGATAATTAGTATGATTAAAACTTGTACCATGATTAATAAGCATGAAAAAATGCATCATATGAGCTTAAGGATATATTTTTCAGAATTTTTCTTAAAATTACTGTAGTAAATTGAGTAAGTCAACACTTGCATCAAACAAACTTTTATTTAGCTATAGAAAATAATGAATGTGCAAACTTATTACATGATTCACCTACTGAAACTTAAATAAGAGAAAATTTGGCAGGCACCATTAGAGTATTAGACTTTAACACAGCTACAAATTACCACTTAAATTTTATAAGTATCAAATAAAAAAAATTGCATGAACAATTTGGATGTTTCAACCAATCAGATTATATATCCATTTCCATAAATTATTTGGCAGTCATTAGCATTGAATTATCATGTGGTCCTCGAAAAAGTAGAGATTTTATCCCTTTTATTTTGGATGCCTAGATAAGGACTGTTGAGTCATTTGACTTGTGATTCACGTTTGTTAAGAAAAACAGATAGAAATGGGGGCTACGTGATTGATTGAAACAAGCGATTGTGCAGTTAGTTTTCTTCTTACCATTTTGAAGTTCAGGTGATGGTTTACTTTTTAATAATGTTCAAGGGGTTCTGACATAATCCCCCCTTCAAAATATTAATATTATAATATCCATTAAAGTATTTTTCATTTTCATATTTCTTGAAGTTTTGTCTAATCCTATCTATTAAAGCGTGACTACCAAACTAGTTTGCTAGCCTTCTATAGTTGACATCATAACCAAACATTCTTTAAAAAAGAGACCAATACTCAGCACATGTCACGCCCCGAGACCGCCAATTTGAACAGTTCGGGCATGCCAACAGACCCGCTAATCGGGCATGACCTCTTCATACCCGAAAGGAACGGTCACATTCATATCAACACAAATGAGTGTATGCGGAAGAGTAAGAATCAGAGTATAAAAACTATCAACTAGAAACTTTTATTCATTAAACAAGCAGTTTAACATGCAAATAAAAGTAAATACATGAGTGAACCACCAAAATATATAGTTAATTACACTTTTCTCTCAATAAGTTTAAAACAACTATTAAAAGGTTTACATCATTTTCCTTACATACAAGTTCACTAAAAAATAACTAAAAAGGGTGCTGACGACGCTAGACCCGCTAGATCGCTAAACTGCTGGGCAAGCCCCTGTCCCGTGCCTTGCCGGCGCTGCTTGGATCTGTAAAGTGGTCACCCAAGGGTGTGAGAACTACGAATAGTTCCCAGTGGATTCAACCACCGAGAAAACATGTTCTACACCGCTTGGTTTAATGGAAGCAATAATAGCAGGTAATATATGATAAGGAAAAACTGTAAATGCTAACTAACATGCTCATGTAGTAAGCTACTATGCCATGACACGACCACTATGCCGCTACAAAAGAGGGTCATATCTAATCCGACCACCTTAGCCACTCTACATATTCCTTTAACTTTGCTGTAGTTCAAGTTATTTATCCCTTTGGAAAGACCTCGTCCAATGGGCCCGTGCTCGGTAGTCATGCTACCAAAAGATGAGACGATCCAAAGGCGCCACTAGCACCATAGGTGCTCTGTATACCATTCGGAAGTACCTCGCTTGCCAAAGGGTCTCTGTCCGGGGAGACGGCTATCGCTCTCACACTCCCAATTTGTCTCAAATTCGAAGGTGCTTTAATAATCTTTTTCATTCTCTTTTACTCTTAGCTTTTTTAGCTTTTAGCTTTTTGCTTCTTTCTTTCATCTTTTACCCTAGGTCGTTGACTCTAGGTTAGCCATGGTATTCATTTGCTTTTGACTTTAGCTTTTACCCTAGGTTATTAACTCTAGGATAGCTATGATGTCTCTTGGACCATCAATTTGGTTGAGGTTATTACATTTGCTCAACTTGCACTTTCACCCTAAGACCAAGGCTCTAGGGTTGCTAATTGCCATAAAACTCATCAACCCCAACCGAACACACAAACCTTTGAGTTTTGACTCTATATTGAACACTCTATCATGCAAACTTAGGTTATCCCCTAAGACAATGCCACCCGTTTTGCTTAGAGCTATCTCTTAGGTTTTATGCCAACTCTTATCCTAGATTTTCTCCTAGGTCTAGTATCCTCATTCACATACATAAACAACATACATTAGGTTTTAGCATAATTCTCTTTTAGGGCTAAACCTTAATTTTTCAAACTCATGAACTCATTACACTACTATCCTTACTATCATGCTTCTAAATCAAAAGGCAAAGGAAAAGGGGAGAGATCACCCTTTTTCGGAAGAATCTCCTACCTTCTTATGTGTTCTTTGGAAGAAGTAGGGTTTGATCTTCCAAATCTTCAAGAAAATCCCTTAGGTTTTTGATGCGGACACGGTCCCGTTTCAGACTTATGTCCGTTGCCGTCGTCGTAAACCAAGTATCTGGTTTGATGATGTGATTGCACCATGATTCAAGACGTTGGATGCGATTCAAGTTTGAACCAGTTTTGCATGGTTTGAGATTAGATATTTTAGTTATTATTTTCTAGATAATAATCTAGATAGATTTAGTTTTTATTTTCTGTTACCGTATTTATCATATTGTATTGAGTTTGTTAGTAGGAAACTTTATAAGTATGGTCTTGACGATCTGTACGAGGGATGAATTATTAATATGAAAATTTTAGTTTCCTTTGAGATGCATTTTCTCAAGTTTTCTTTCGCGATTTTGCGTCGACTGGAGTGAGTCCGTTGGGAGTGAGTCCCTTCATCTTAATATTCTTTGTTTCCTCTTCGATTCAGGTATTTACTTGTGGAATTCTCACGCCGTTTGATCAAGAAACGAAGAAGATAAACTTATTGGATCGTTTTCTTTAACGGGTTCAAACCTGCAAAAACGCGGTCCAATAAAATTCTGCAGTCGTACGACAAAGAAAAGCCGTACAAAAAAAAGGGAAAAAAAATCCGTACAAAAAAATGAAGAAAAAAGATCGCATCAAGAAAGAAAAAAAAAGAGAGAAAAATTCCTTCGCCAAATCCGGTCGAGAAAACGTCACTCGCCCATGCGCAATCAACGAAGGCCTCGCGCGTGCCCTAATCGTCATCGTCCGATGATACGACTACATCGACTACGCTTCATCGCCTTGGACGTTGGGATTTATCGTCATCTTCCTCTCTGCTAAACCCTAATTCTCTCGGTCCCTCTTTCTTTCTTTTTTGATTTCTTCTTTTTCTTCCTCGTCCTAAAACTTTCGTTTTTCCCACAGATATTATTTCAACAGAGACGGTATTGGATTGATCGGTAGGAATTTGACGATTCTGTTCAGCGCTTGCAATCGATAATTTCGACTGCAGATCCTTTGATGGTATAAATTTTCATTCCGGTTTTTCTACTTTAAATTTAATTTTCGTTTGGGTTTTAACGCACAGTTTTATAATATTTATTCTTATGTTATTTTCTCACGAATCTGTATGTTAAGTCTTGTTGTGCCTAAACTTATAATTACATTAGAGTTTTCAACTAATAGGATTTTGCATTCGGATTTTTAAACTCTTTCTCCTGTATCAGAGCCCTAGGTTTGCATCATGACAACTAGATTAGGGGTACCGTTTAGGAATCCCAATCCTGGTGACCCAAATGACCCAATAAAACAAATTTTGAAAAAGTTAAATGAATTATCCACCGACATTCATGACATCCGAGATAGGGTTACTACCCTAGAGACAAAACTCTGAGAGACTTTCAACACAAAACACTGTTACCTCTGGGATAGATCCACAAGCATCAGCAGCACGCACATTACAACCACGTGAACTTCAACACATGCGTGAGGAATTGCAGCGCGAAATTGCGCCACACAGGGTCGCAACTGTTGAGCAGGCTTTCAACTTGCATTAGAATATGAAAAATATTTAAAAGCGCCCCCTCGATGATTCACAGGAAAATGGCCTGACAGGAACACAAAGAACACCGGCACAAATTTCAACACAAATAGAACAAACAATTTTCAAAATCAAGATTTTAAGGGTAAAGGTTTAGCCGGAGATGAAACCAAATGAGGAAATGCACATGGTAGGTGTTTTAACTGTCACCAAATGGGTCATTGCGCCTATGAATGCCCAAAGCGGAACATGCTTGTTCAGCCGGATGGTGAAGATTTTGAAAATCTAGAGAAAGTCACACATACTATCGATGAACTTCCTAGTGACGAAGAGGTGTTAGAATTAAATGAGGAGTTTGATGAAAGCACAATTTTACAAATCATGCGTTGTGTTATAACCCAACCAAGAAAAGATGATGATTGGAGATACTTCCATTTTTCACACCTACACAAAATGTGGAGATAAAAGCTGTAAGGTCATCATAGTGGTGGTAGTTGCATCAACGTCATTTCTGAGGTTGCAATAGGACGCCTAAATCTCAAAACCGAGCCACATCCTAATCCTTACAAGGTCGCACGGGTAGACAAAACCACTATGGCCATTACGAAACGTTGTTTGGTCCCGCTTCACTTTGCTACTTATTCGGACCAGATTTGGTGTGATGTCCTACCTATGGATGTCGCTCACGTACTTTTAGGAAGACCCTGGCTCTATGATCTTTCTGTCACACACTATGGTCCGACCTAACACCTATGTTTTTGTTCATAATGGAAAGAAAATTATTTTCAACCCAGCTAAACACTCTCAACAAAAGTTTTTATCAAAAAGCATCAACTTTTCAAAAGATTCGGGTAAAAGTTGGGGCAAAGATTTTAAGAACTCTCCATCACAAATTGAATCAACAAAACCTCTTCACATTCTCAATAAAAGACAATTTTGCAAAGAAATTGATTCTAAAATTGTTTATGCTTTAATTGCTAAAGAGGTTTCTGATTCATTTGAACCTTTTGAAACCCCTTTATGGATCAAAACCCTTATTTCTGAATTTAGTGACCTTGCACCTGAAGAATTGCCCGATGAACTTCCCCCACTTAGGGATATACAACACGCAATAGACCTGGTCCCCGGTTCATCTTTACCAAATTTACCACACTACAGAATGAATCCGAAAGAGCATGCTGATTTGAGACGTCAGGTAGATGATTTGATCAGGAAGGGTTTTGTGAGGGAGAGCACGAGTCCATGCGCAGTACCGGCACTACTCACACCAAAAAAGGATGGAAATTGGCGTATGTGCATTGACAGCCGAGCCATTAATAAAATCACGATTAAGTATCGGTTCCCAATTCCACGTTTGGATGACATGCTAGACATGATGGCTGGGGCGACCATATTCACAAAACTTGACCTTCGCAGTGGTTACCATCAGATTCGGCTAAGGCCTGGAGACGAATGGAAAACCGCATTCAAGACGGAGGAAGGTTTGTACAAGTGGCTAGTCATACCGTTTGGTCTGACAAACGTCCCGAGCACCTTCATGAGGGTTATGAACCAGGTTTTTAGGCTCTTTATTGGTAAATTTTTGGTTGTATATTTTGATGATATTTTGATTTATAGTCGAACCCATGATGAACACTAGATCATATTCGCCAAGTTTTTGAAGTATTAAGAAAAGAAATTTTTTTCATTCATATTAAAAAATGTTCTTTCATGCAACCTCGAGTTATCTTTTTGGGATTTGTTATATCAAAAGACGGGGTATCGGCTGACCCAGAAAAGGTGAGAGCAATTAGGGAATGGCCTGAACCTAAAGATATTCATGATGTTAGGAGTTTTCATGGCCTAACAACTTTCTATCATAGGTTCTTTAGATGCTTTAGTACTATCATGGCTCTCATTACAAATTGTTTGAAAAAAGGTGAGTTTAAATGGACAAAATCAGCCACAAAAACTTTCGAAGAAGTTAAAGAAAAAATGACAAAGGCATCCGTTTTGAAATTACCTGATTTTGAAAAGGTTTTTGAAGTTTCTTGTGATGCCTCAGGGGTAGGAATAGGTGGAGTTTTAAACCAAGAAGGTCATCCTATAGCCTATTTTAGTGAAAAATTGAATGAAGCAAAGCAAAAGTACTCCACTTATGATAAAGAATTATATGCGGTAGTTCAGGCACTAAGATTTTGGAGACACTATCTATTACCTAGAGAGTTTGTTTTATTTTCCGATCATCAAGCTCTTAGGTATCTAAACTCACAAACGAAAGTAAATTTGAGGCACACAAAGTGGGTTGAGTATTTGCAAGAATATACTTTTGTGTTAAAACATCGAGTCGGAATAGAGAATAAAGCCGCCGACGCATTGAGTCGAGTTGTTGTAACTTTAAATAGTGTTGGCGTAAATGTAATTGGGTTCGATAGCATTAAGGCAGACTATTCCTCATGTCCTGACTTTAGCGAGAACTATTCATCAATTTTAGAGGGTAAACCCACAAACACTGATTTTGTCATTCGGGATGGATTTCTTTTTCGGGGTAGTTGTTTATGCATTCCACAAGGTTCTTTGAGAGATTTTGTTGTGTGGGAATTGCACGCAGGAGGATTGGCCGGACACTTTGGCCGAGACAAAACCATCTCTATGGTTGAGGATCGATTCTATTGGTAAAGTCTCCGACGGGATGTCGCACGCATTGTGGCACGGTGTGGGACGTGTCAAAAGGCCAAGGGTGGTCGAAAAAACGCAGGGTTGTATACACCTTTACCTGTACCATTTTCTCCTTGGCAAGATCTAAGCATGGATTTCGTTCTAGGTCTACCAAAAACAATTAGAAAACACGATTCAATCCTTGTTGTGGTTGACCGATTCTCGAAAATGGCTCATTTTATCCCCTGTCGCAAAACTTCCGACGCTACACATGTTGTGAAAATTTTTGTATCTGAAATTGTGCGCCTTCATGGATTACCAAAATCAATTGTGAGTGATAGAGATGTTCGATTTGTTAGTTACTTTTGGAAAACTTTGTGGAAAATTGTGGGAACCAAATTGCTTTTCTTATCTTCACATCACCCTCAGACCGATGGTCAAACAGAGGTTGTTGATAGGAGTTTGGGAAACCTTCTTAGATGTCTTGTCGGTGAAAACATAAAAAATTGAGATTTTATATTACCACAAGCAGAATTTGCATATAATAGTTCTGTAAATTGAACAACTGGAATGAGCCCTTTTGAAATAGTCACAGGATATAATCCAAAGAAACCTATTGATTTGATACCCCTTCCCTTGGAGCATAGGACAAGTGAATATGCATTTTCATTTGCACAACACATGCGAAACTTACATCATGAAATTCGCAGAAAAATAATTTTAAGTAATGAAAATTATAAAAGAGGTGCTGATGAACGCCGATGAGAAATTGAATTTAATACAGGAGACATGGTGATGGTTCGAGTTAAACCTGAAAGACTTCCCGCAAGGAGTTATTAGAAAATTGCACGCGAAGAACATGGGTCTGTTTAAAATTCTTAAGAAGATCGGATCTAATGCCTATCTGTTGGATTTACCGTCTAACATGGGAATTAGCCCCACATTCAATGTTGAGGACCTTACATTATTTCATTTTCCTGAAAATCAAAAATCACTTTCTCCTTCACCACCTTCACCTTTTGTTTCTAGAACCCAATTGCAGAGAAAAGATGATATTGAGACAATCCTTGACGATCAAATTATATCGACAAAAGATGGCGGAGAGTGTAAATTTCTAGTCAAGTGGTTATATCGACCCAAGGAGGACGCAACGCGGATTTCCCAAAGCGAGCTCCAGCAACTCAATCCGGAGCTTTATGAGGAGTACATCGCAGACAATTCGATGGAGTCGAATTTTTCAAAGGAGGGGAGAATTGATGCGGACACGGTCCCGTTTCAAACTTATGTCCGTCGCCGTCGTCGTAAACCAAGTATCTGGCTTGATGATGTGATCGCACCATGATTCAAGACGTTGGATGCGACTTAAGTTCGAACCAGTTTTGCATGGTTCGAGATAGATTTAGATATTTTAGTTATTATTTTCTAGATAAGAATCTAGATAGATTTAGTTATTATTTTCTGTTACCGTATTTATCAGATTGTATTGTTTTTGTTAGTAGGAAACTTTATAAGTATGATCTTGACGATCTGTACGAGGGATGAATTATTAATATGAAAATTTTAGTTTCCTTTGAGATGCATTTTCTCAAGTTTTCCTTCACGATTTTGCGTCGACCGGAGTGAGTCCGTAGGGAGTGAGTCCCTTCATCTTAATATTCTTTGTTTCCTCTTCGATTCAGGTATTTACTTGCAGAATTCTCACGCCGTTTGATCAAGAAACGAAAAAGATAAACTTATTGGATCGTTTTCTTTAACGGGTTCAAACCCGCGAAAACGCAGTCCAATAAGATTCTCCAGGCGTACGACAAAGAAAAGCCGTACAAAAAAAAAAAGGGAAAAAAAATCCGTACAAGAAAATGAAGAAAAAAGATCGCATCAAGAAAGAAAAACAAAGAGAAAAATTCCTCCGCCAAATCCGATCGAGAAAACGTCACTCGCCCATGCGCAATCAACGAAGGCCTCGCGCGTGCCCTAATCGTCATCGTCCGATGATACGACTACATCGACTATGCTTCATCGCCTTGGACGTTGGGATTTATCGTCATCTTCCTCTCTGCTAAATCCTAATTCTCTCGGTCCCTCTTTCTTTCTTTTTTGATTTCTTCTTTTTCTTTCTCGTCCTAAAACTTTCGTTTTTCCCACAGATATTATTTCAACAGAGACGGTATTGGATTGATCAGTAGGAATTTGACGGTTCTGTTCAGCGCTTGCAATCGATAATTTCGCCTGCAGATCCTTTGATGGTATAAATTCCCATTCCGGTTTTTCTACTTTAAATTTAATTTTCGTTTGGGTTTTAACGCACAGTTTTATAATATTTATTCTTATGTTATTTTCTCTCGAATCCGTATGTTAAGTCTCGTTGTGTCTAAACTTATAATTACATTAGGTATCGTTTGGTAACGGAATAAGCCAGAACTAGCTATTCTGGGGATAGGTATAAAGTACGGAACAAGAGCGAAAAAACGTTTGGTTCGATTCCAGGGATAAGAGATTTTGTGTTTGGTATGAGAACGAGGAATAAGAAGAATAAAGAGGTTGTGATGATGAGAGTGTATTGGGAAGGAAAAGAAAGAGAGGAGAGAGAGGGATTTGTGATGATGAGAGTGTATTGGAAAGGAAAAAAGAGAAAGGAGAGAGAGGAATTTGTGATGATGAGAGTGTATTGGGAAGAGAAAAAGGAGGGGAGGAGGGGTAGTTTGGTAAAAAAAATAAATTATAAAATAATAGGTAAGAACTGTTGTTCCAGCTTATTCTGCTTGTACTAGAACTACTGTACCGAATAATTCTTGGTGCGTTTGGTAGAATAAGGGGGATAAACCCCTTATTCCCGGTTCCATTCCCATTCCAAACGGGGCCTTAGAGTTTTCAACTAATAGGATTTTGCATTCGGATTTCTATACTCTTTCTCTTGCATCAGATTTAGCTTTAAAACGTGGAGAAGATGGTCCTTCTTCCTCCCGAAGCCTCCCTTGGAAGTTTTCAAGCTCTCCAATAGATCAATTCCTCCAAAAACCCAAGTTAGGGTTTCCTTCTTTCTACTTCTAGAGAGAGAGAGAGAAGAGAAATGAGAAGAGGGGTGTTTTGTGTGTGTTTCCTGTGAAGGGGTGTGGGTTTAAACCCCACTTAACCCTGGGTTAAGTCCCCAATTAATCATGGTTTACTAACTCTGCACCTGCTGTCAGGAGCTTGGGGTACCGGTACACGGGTTGGGGCACCGGTACGCGGGCTCCAGTTCCGGTACCCGGATTCTGGTTCCGGTACTCCAACACTGGAATTCACCAACCCGAGAGCTCATCGTTCTGTTTTTACATGAGGTACCGGTACTCAAGAACAGGTTCCGGTACCTCAACACTTAGCCATTTTCCCACTCGAGTCCAACCCGAAAGCTGGATTTTTCAACTTTGCATGGAGTACCGGTACGCGATGACCAGTTCCGGTACTCCAGCACTTAGAAAATTTTCTGATTTCCCTCCAACCTGAGAGTTGGATTTATCTGTTTTCTACAAGGTTCCGGTACCAACCTGGGGGTTCCGGTACCGCATCCAAAAATCTGAAGTTTACAGATTTTGAGCTTCAGAACCTCACTTTCTCGACTCACTTTTGATCCGAAGGCTTTTGCTTCGAATCAAAACACTCCAAACTCATTTTTAGTCACATTTTAGACGTGTTAGGAGCAATTTAGCCGCACTTCGCTATTTCACGGAAGCAGGTGCACTACAGCACACATTCTCTGAGAGAATACATTTTTTATTTTTGTTGCATTGAGGACTGTAGGCACTCTTCAGAGACTTTAAGTTCTCTGTATTATACTCTTTTTAATAGATTTGTTACTTGATAGTTCTTGAGATTCATTTTATATAATTCATTCCTATGATATTTTTAGTTAAGCTAAATGAATTTCTATTTTCAAATTTAGTGCACACAAGTCTAAAGCTAATGTTTTTAGATACAAAATTCCTTTTTTTATATGCAAATTTTGTTGTGTTGCAGTTTTGTGTCCCTATTTAGAGACGAATACAAGCTACCTAGGGGATCAGCTATTGAACTTTCAAGGGAAGAAGGCTATGTTCTTCAAACAAGAAGTAAGTTGGTTTAATATGGTCTGCTATTTCGTATGCTTGCGTTGTTTAGTTCTGCTTTAATTGTTTGGGCATTTTCATTGTATTATTAAGTTGAATTACATTTATCAGTGATATTGAATAGTGTTCAAAAAAACATTACCCATGCACCGAGATACTAGGAGGATTCAAGGCGGATCTTGACCAATGTTGACTTGCTACCTTTTTTCAGGCACTAGGTTAACAGAGGTTTAATTTTTATTGGGAACGTTCTCCAAGGACTAAATTTTTTACGTTGAAACTCTCCAAACATAGTTGAATACAGTGTCAAGTTTCAAGGATTAAACTTGCTAGTAAACCATCATATTGTATGATTATATTTTGTCGCAAGGGATATGATGAATGGTGACAGAGAAGGTGTTGTAATTTATTTCTCTATCCTAAGTTCAAGCATATGGTTGTGGCTAATAAGGAATAAAGAACAAAATTTTCATTTAGTGAAATGATGGGTTCTTCAAGTTTCTCAAGCATTTGATTCATTAACATAAAAAAACCCTAGCAAAATAGTGGCCTACAGATTACCACATCCATGGTGAAAATTAAGACAAAAATCTTAATTATGGAAGGATATTTGAAGAGGAAGACTTGTATGTTGTTATGGAGGAATATTTGATAGTGAAAGGGTGTTGTTACTATGCATTTTATTGTTTTAAGTAGAACTATGAAGTAAAGCTGTTGGTCGATGAAGTTTGACGTCACCTTTGTAGATTCTGCACAACCACGACATGTACAAAATAGGGGCGACAATTCTGACAACTAGGGGAGACAAGTTCAATAGTTATGGCCTCGAGGAAACTAAAAATCACTGCAAAGTTTTCATATTGGGTATTGCTTGGCTCATCAGAAAATATTGGCTGGCGCCGTACTAGGAGGTTTTTGCCACCAATAATGAGAAAATCCGTCTTTTTGCAGTGAAGATTCACAACTTTTTGGCTATGATACTATGGTGATTCTAGAATTATTGACAGAAATGGAATTGTATCTGGTTGGTCTTTTTCCTCAATAATTTGTGTGATTAATCAGTAACAATAAAACCTTATATGCGAGGCAGACATTACATCTAGTTCACGTTCCAAGTCCAATCTACTCTTCTATATAGGTATCTGTTGAGACCATAAATTTTCGCCACTTAAGGGAACGACACGTGGCGTATACTGTCGGCTAAGAACATCAGCCGATGAAGGGAAGGGTCAGCCGAAGAAGGATTCGCGTCATGATCCGGATCGATTTCAGTCGTGTGAGAATGCGACACGCGATGTATGCCATCGGCTGAAAACATCAGCCGATAGGAGAAGTAGCCGACGAGAAGAGTTTTGCCTCATCCAGGATCGACTTCGGACAGCGAGGGACATCAAACCGCCCGGTCAACCGACGAAGAGGGCGGAGTTAGAGTCGGCCTTCGTCTGATCAAACCGAAGAAGGAAGGGTTCTGGAAAGAAAGAGTGCGAGATTCGGGGCGCAAATCTCGTAACGGACTCTGAAGCGGCAAGCGGCGTCCAGCATTGGGAAGCGCCGAAGATCATGCTTTGGGGCGATAATAAGGGGATGAACCTTGACGGAAGAATAACTATTATTCTATTTGAGAAAGTTTCGACTCAAAAGAAAATAGTTGAGGATTTCACGGTGACTTTCTCCAAATCCCGCCGATATTTTAAATCGGCGCCTATAAACATGGTTCGGGGAGTGTATAAATACCCGAACTTTCGAAGAGAAAGGGGTCCTGCAACCTCGTAAGCCCTGACCAACTCCCTGCCTTTTTCATATCTTTCATATCTACATTTATCGTATTTTCTAGGAGTAGGCTTACTGTTAATTGGCTACCTGTTACCATTGTATCCCGTTTTTTCACTCAATACAATCCCCCCAGTCGGCTCCTCAGCCATTTATTTTTTGGCACATCTTTGCCTCTCTCACCTCCATATCCCTATTCGGCTAATTTAAGTCAGACGGTCGCGAGAGTTTAAGTAAGAAGAATCCGGCCGAGCGGATCCCTCCTCGGCCCGATCGCTTGATCCAATCGGCACGCGGCACATCACATTTAGAGGGTCAACCGAACCATGGGGCCGATCAGCGACCGACATTTTTGTTACGGATAAATTGGCGGATTTTGTGAAATAGTTGGAGGTTTGAAGATTGAAGAAGAATACTTGAAGAAGTAAGACATCAATCTCAAGAAGAACGAATTCATATCACTCAGGTATGTTTAAAACTTGTTTTTGGTGATTTGAATTCAATCTAATCGTTTAGAAGTACTTAGAATATTTTTTATACGATAAAAATTAAAAACTGGACATTTTGAGTGTTCAGAGTTCGGACCCCGAACGTATGATGTTTCGTGCATGATAGTAGTCCGGATCATCTTGGTTTCAGTCCGGACCCAAAACGTTGAAAATTATATTACGCATGAAACAGTCCGGATCATCTTGGTTTCAGTCCGGACCCCGAACCATAGTTTTTGGTTTTTTCACGACAGTCCGGACCGTCGTGAATACAGTCCGGACCGTGATGCGGGAAAATTCTGTTATACATCAATTTTTTATCCTTATCTTGATTCTAATTACTTCTAACCTATAAATAAACCCTAGGGGTGTTATTTTATATCGAATCGAATATAGAGAAGAATAGGAAAACACTTCTAAACCTAGATTTCTTCTTTTTGATCTCTTGATCATCTTTTTGATTAAGAAAATTTATCAATTTGATTCTTGTGTTTTTAAATTCTTTATTCTTTTTCAAGAATCAAATTGATGAATGCTTAGGTGTTTTTCTTATCTATATGATTTTCTAAGCATTCAAATCATCACCAAAATCTTTCAACGAGTTCTGAAAGGAACATCGGTGCGTGGATTCGCGTGAAGATCGTGGATTTGGTGAAGACTTCGTGGATTCGGAGTTAGGCGCGTTCGTGGATTCGGCACGTGCTATTTTGGTGAAGAATTCGTGGATTCGAAGTTGGGACTTCGTGGATTCGAAGTTGGACGCGGTTCGTGGATTCGAAGTGCATTGTGGACGAGCGGAGAAGATCTCCTTTGAGCGTACGGTAAAGGCTGAGTCGTGGGGTTGCGTTATATCACCTTGTACGTGTTTAATCTTAGTGGATTTTTTCGTGTGATCGGTCCCGTGGTTTTTTATTCCGAGAGGAATTTTTCACGTAAAATCTTGGCGTACTATTTTTTATTTTTCGCATTGGATTATTTTTATGCGAAGATTTTTAAGTTTTATCGTTTACACCTATTCACCCCCTTCTAGGTGTTGGTTCACCTATTTAGATCCTAGGAATTCATAACGCACAAATTTTCGGCCCCAATAATATCCCTATAATATTTCTTACGAAAAATCTTCATGTTTTCTTATGTGATAAAAAACTAAGTAAAGATGCATCAGGGTTTGCCAGCTTATTGTACCTCATGCATATTTGGGAATAATTCCTATTGATATGCTGAAAGTGGTTTTTGTGAGTGATGTTGCTTTAACTGTAAACACTTTCTTGATATTATTTGTTTTTATTTGTCTGCTTAGTTGATGGCAAGGAAGTGGGCCGCATCCAGAGCAAGCTCTTGTGCCAGTCAATATTAGATCTTTACTTAGGCGACGATCCATTTGACCAGAATGCTAAAGATGTTATTCAGCTCAATTTGGCTACTATTCTCATAGGATCCAATTAGACTTGTAAGAAAATCTTCACCTAATATGCTTCTCTGCTTAACATTCTTTTCTTATTTGTTTTCTGTAATAATTGAATGATCATCTAATCTATTATGCCATTCTTTACACTTTGTTGTTTAATAATATCCACAGCTTCCATTAAGCTTGTGCTGTTTTGATGCCCTAGACTTTGTTGAAGTAGCAATGTGAAGCTGAGGCTGCTAGCATCACTACTATTGCTTATTCTGAGGGCCCTGTTTAAATGATGAGCTAGGCTTGTCTGCTTTTAGTAGCACGGCCGTCTCTGTGTTATCAATTTTTTTTTGATGTTGGAACTTGCGAATCAACGATCGGTTTTTGTTAGATTTGATTTAGGATATTTAAAATATTTAGAAAATAAATTTCGTAATTTTTAGATATTATTTGCCTAGTGATTAAAAGGGCTCAAAATCAATCATTTTAATGATCGTGATAAGTTATTTTGTAAGTTTAACGGTGTAGAAATTATTTGAAATTTTGATAGAAATTTTTTTATACTATATAAAACAATATTAATATTTTTGATCTAAAATTTTAATGTCATATCATTATTTTTTGTTAGATTTTTATTTTTAGTCGTTGATTTTGAGACATTTCGATCATCAGGTAAATAATATAAAAAATTTATAAAATTTATTTTTTAGATACTTTAAGTATTATAGATCAATTCTAACGAAGTAGATCATCGATTCGAAAGTCCTAATATCAGAAATGACTCGATTGCACAAACGCTTTCATGCTTCTAAAAACACACAAACCGGACTTAAATGATATACACCATGTATAATACTAGTCTTAAATGGCTTATAACCCTAAGACATAATTGAAGTTTATTGTTTTGTAAAATTTAAAATATCTTTTGTAAAATGATGGAGAGAATTTAGATTGAAAATAAGAATGTACTTTTTTCTAAATCACTTGGATAAGGTGTCAGTAGTAAACTACTTGTTGATTCTTCAAACTAAATTAGATTACTATAATTTTTAATTTTTTAATGGGTAAAACCGATTAGACCTTAAATGCCTTGTAACCATAAGACTTAATTGAAGTTTATCATTTTGTAAAATTTAAAATATCTTATAAAAAATGATAGAGAGAATTTGGATTGAAAATAAGTTTGTATTTTATTTTAAATCACTTATATAAGGTATTAATAGCAAATTACTTGTTGATTCATCAAACTAAATTAGATAACTATATTGGTAAAACCGAATGGATCTTAAATGGCTTGTAATCATAAGACCTAATTGAGTTTATTGTTTTGCAAAATTTAAAATATCTTTTCAAAATGATAGAGAGAATTTGGATTGAAAATAAAAATGTACTTTTTTCTAAATCACTTATATAAGATGTTAGTAGCAAATTACTTGTTGATTCATCAAACTAAAGTAGATTACTATAATTTTTAATCTTTTAATTGGTAAAATCTAACGGGCCTTACCTAAACTCTGGACAGTTTGGATTTAGATATCCAACATTTTAAAATTTTAATTTTACTAAATTTATTTTGTTTGATTTGGTCAATAATATTTTGACTTTAAAATTTAAAAATAAGTATTACTTACATCATGTGTCACTAGTAAATTACTTGTTGATTCATCAAACTAAATTAGATTATTATAAATTATAATTTTTTAATGGGTAAAACCAAATGGACCTTAAATGGCTTATAACCATAAGACATAATTGAAGTTTATTATTTGTAAAATTTAAAATATTTTTTAAAAATTGATAGAGAAAATTTGGATTGAAAATAAGAATGTACTTTTTTTTTTTTTTTTGTTGTTTTTTTTCTAAGCCACTTATTTAAGGTGTTAGTACCTAATTACTTATTGATTCATCAAACTAAATTAGATTACTATAATTTTTAATTTTTTTAATTGGTAAAATCGAATGGATCTTGATTGAACTATGGACAATTTGAATTTAGCTACGTAATGTTTAAAATTTTTGATTTTACTATCTAACTTTTCAATTTATCCGATTTGAGCCAATCAATGACACTTTGATTTTAAAATTTGAATGTGTTGTTTATATTTACATGTTTAAAAAATAATTGAAAAAATTTGAATTGAAAATAAGAATGTACTTTTTTTTTTTTAATCTAAATCACTTATATAAGTTGTCAATGACAAATTACTTATTAATTCATTGAACAAAATTAGATTACTATAATTTTTATTTTTTAATTGGTAAAACGGAATGGACTTTAAATAGCTTGTAAACATAAAACCTAACCAAACTTTAAATTATCTTTTAAAAAATGATAGACATAATTTGGATTGAAAATAAAAATGTATTTTTGTTGAGGTAAAAAATAGCGCCACATTCGGAAGCGACACGTGGCGTACACCATCGGCTAAGGATACCGGTCTATAGAAGAAATAGTCGATGAAAAGGGACTTGCGTCTCAACCGAGACCGACCTCGGCCGAAGGCGAACCATCAGACCACCTTAATCGAAGGATAATAAGAAGCGAAATCAGGACCAACTATCGGCTGCTCGAGCTGCAAAAGGAAGGATCCTGAAAGGAGAGGGCACGAGATCTGAGGTGCGGATTGCACAACTGACTCTGGAATAGCAAGCAGCGCCTAGTATCGGAAAGCGCCGAGAATCGCGCCTCGGCGCGCTAATCTTGGGGGTGAACGTAGACGGAAAATAGCTACTATCCAACCTAAAAGGATCAACTCAAAAGGAAGTAGTTGAGAAATACACGATGATTCCCCTTAAGTTACGCCGATTATCCAAAATGACGATCATACACCTGGTTCTAGTGAGTATAAATAATCGAACCATCGAAGAAAAAGGGGTCCTGTAACCTTATAAGCCAGTGACCACCCCAGCTTTTCAATTCCTGCATTTACTGTTTTCCTAGACTAGATTTTCATACCAGCATTTACCACTTTTCTTACAGCTTTTCTAAGGTAAATTTACAGCTTTTCTTTACTGCTTTCCTAGCTAGCCTTTCATACCCGTATCTACAGCTTTCCTAAGAGTAGGCTTACTTGTAATTGTTCCCTTTGTAACCTCCTTTTTAAGCAATATAATTTTCAATCGGCTTTCGGCTGTATTAATCCTTGTCTCCAAATTTCGGTTCGGCTCTTCTAGGTCAAACTCTGTTGAGAGTTTGATTGAGAAGAATCCGGCCGAGCAGATCCCTCCTCGGCCCAATCGTTTGGCACGTGGCGCATCACATCCAGAGGGTCAACGCGGAGGCCGATCGCGGACCATTCCCGATCAACGGTCAGCGGCGTATTTCGGTCCCAACAATCTTTTTGGCACGTCCGGTGGGACTCTCAGGTAAACTCTTACCGTCGTTCTACCGATTAAAATGTTAGAAGACAATGGCTTGAGTCTTAGAAACAGAATCGTTCCCAGACCCTCGGGGAATGACCAGGCCAGTAGCGCCGGACACGTGGATGAACCGCCACCGACGCTATCGGAGATTCCTGAGACCAGCAAAAGGTCGGCACCACAGGAGCCGACCCTGTCAGAATTATTTGGGCAAATGGCCCGAATGTTAGAGTCTTTCGAGAGGACCCAATTGTCTCTCGAAAGAAGCAACCAGGCGCAAGGCGCTCTCCTCGATTCGGTATTGGCTGCGGTATCGGCTCGTTTTCTTCAATTGACCACCGAGACCTCGCCGTTTCTCAAATCAAAGTTGTTAGGCGCATTTCCCTAACCTTCGATTAGAGAATTATACCTTCAATTAGGTTTTAAAACCTAAAAATTCAAAAACCCTCTTTCTAACCATTGATTTCAATTTCTACAAGAACACTTCAAAATCTTTGGTGTTTCTTTGATCAATCAAGGTTAGAAGTGTCTAGGGATCACTAGAATCTCAATTTAAAAGGATTTAACAAAATCCGAACTCAAAACTTCGAAACCCTTACCTTGAGTCGTGAGCTTTTCGAGCTCCCAAACGCCCAAGAGGTCTCCCCTTCGCTCCCCAAGCCTTTGTGAGCTCGATCTCCACTTTGGCGAAGCACCACGAGAGAGAGCGGAGAGATCGTGAGGGAGAGGGAGTGGTCTCTCTCTCTCTCTCTCTCTCTCTCTCTCTCTCTCTCTCTCTCTTTCTCCAAGTGTGTGTGTGTCGTGTGTGTGAGGAAACAAGAGAAAAAGGGGCTAAGTCCCCCTATATACAAGCCCCACGACTTGAAATGACCAAAAAGCCCCTCATTGGGCCAGTCTGTCGCCGAAGGTTCGAACTTTTTTCTCAAGGTCCGACCCCGAACCATTCCTGCAGGGTAACTCGCTAAAGGTCCAGATTTTTCCTCAAGGTTCGGACCCCGAACGCGGGTCTTTCAAGTTTTCGCGGCCAAGGTCCGGACCTTGGTCCCATTCACGGTTCGGACCTTGCTACAGTAGCAATATTTCCTGCATTTTGTTTTTCTTCTCATTTTCTCTCTGGAACTTTGATTTTTATTCTGTTTTCTCTCCAAATCAAATCTAACACAACCGAAACTCCTACACAGTTCTAACACTTCCAAAAATATTTTCATATTAAAATTTTATGATTATTTCTCATCAAAATAGTTAAATCCTTAAAATACGACTATTTCTTCAAATTTTTCATTTTCGCTCAACGGAGCCCCAAATCTCTTCTAATCATTCCGGAACCTTTGGAACCCATTTTAGACATAACCACACTCGTCTCTTGACTATTCCGAGGTCTCGTTTTGAGCCGAAACCTAATATAGCATTTTCTTCAAAACTCATTTTCACGTCGAATTCAAGTCAAAAACACTCGAATGAGCTTGGAAGTTCACCCAAATCATGGAGGTGGTTCTCCTCACTCATTCTCTATCAGTACTCCGCTATTTTGTACGAGTCTGGTTCACTACAGGGTACGTAAAAGATTTAAAAAATTTATTTATACCTAAAAATAATTTACTTAAATTTTAGTTCATAAGAGAAAGAATGAGAAAAATTATCTAAAACTATTATTTATGAAGATTTAAATCTAAATTATAATTTTACATCATGAATTAAAAATTTAATTTGTATTCTAAATTTAAATACTACTACAATATTATAAATTTAAATTTTAACTTTATTTTTACATTTAAATTTTATTTATATTGAATTGAATTATTTAGGTCCTTTGAATTTGAAAATTGAAGGCAAGTACAAATTTACGGTTTGAATATAAAATTTCAATTAGAATATTAAAATTTTAAATTTAAAAATATATTTATTT
Source organism: Tillandsia leiboldiana (assembly GCA_029204045.2). NCBI lineage: Eukaryota > Viridiplantae > Streptophyta > Magnoliopsida > Poales > Bromeliaceae > Tillandsia > Tillandsia leiboldiana. The sequence continues at coordinate 13,866,336 of CM055065.1, forward strand.
AATATTTGAACTCTTATTTTCATTAAGAAATTTGACCACAGTCTAATTAACAACTTTATATTATATTATCTTTTTAATATATATATTATATCAACAAAGATTTTATTAAATTCAAATTTATATTTATCATTTGTAAATAATTCAACGTAGATAAAATTTGTGTTCAAAAATTACACTCAGATTAATATTCATATTTTAGATTTCAAAAATTAAATTTAAAATAGAAATTTAAACTTTAATTAAAATTTCAAATTTATAATTTAAATTTTAAATTTTAATTCTGATTATAAAATAATCTCTTTAATTTATTTTTTCCCTCAATTTCCTTTTAGTAAGAAGGGGTATTTTAATATATTACTTTTAGTAGCTTTTAGATATTATAAAACTCTGATATAATCCCTTAAAATAATATTTTATAAAATAGAAATTTGAATTAGTTTGTATAAAATAAAATTTTGAATTTAAATTAAAGATTTGATATCATACGCGGACCGTCAATTTGGTTGGTTCGGATACGAGCATAGACTTGCCGAGCCGATAGGACCTCTCCGTACTTGCCCAAAACGGTGATACATTCCAAAAGTACAACATGCACAAAAAGATACATGTAATATGAGAGTACATATACTAATTTCAACAATCAAATTTAAGCACCTTAAGACTAAATAAAGTTGATACATATAAAACTATAAATGAAATCTCGTTTACAATTATATCAAATTTTTTTTTTCAAAATATTATAAGTTTCGTCATAGATACAGAAAGGGTACATCTAGATTTTGCTAAATCCTCTATTCTGCAATACCATTGCCGTGATCCTGCACCTCACCGACGACACTTGAATATGAAAAGATGTAAACCATAAAAAGTGAGAATTATGAATAATTCTCAGTGGGTGTAGCCACCGAAAACAATGCTCTACACTCACTTGGTTTAAAGGAATCATTAGTAGCGAAATATAAATAACAATAATTATTTCTACACTAGTATACAATTAATCAATTACACTATCAGGCCTCACATGCAACACTATGCCACCATACCACCACCAGGCCACTATGTCACTAGTCATAGATTACTTGTCTATCCAACCATTTTCGATTTCATTAGTCATATTGTGATTTTAGTTTCATATAGAATATGACTCATGAAGAGTCAACATATGCATGTACCCCTCTCCAATCAGTAGGTACATTGGTTGAATGCCTGTGGCATCCAAGTACCTCATAGAAATCGAAATCTACTCGTACACCTCCTTTGGAAGTCGACATATACATACATACACCTCCCAATTTGTCACGCCCCTCCGCGTTCCACAGTGGAATCCCCACAGGCGTGTGCACAGACCCTCCGAATGGACGGAGTTTTTTCTATCCACCCAAGACGTAAACAAAACCAATACATTGAATTTCACCCAAAAAAACCAACATAATATAGTTTTACATGAGAATATATCACAAGAGCGAGAATGTAAACCTAACTATTACAACATTAGAACATTTACTTTTTTTACGTACATTTTTCAAGATTAAACAACAATTTCTACTTTTATTACAATTTCTTTTCCAAATACCTTTACATTCATTTTATTTATACACTAGTGACCTACACTCGGTGACCCTGCTATCTAGGGAGTGACGCCCAAGTCTCGGTTTGGTGCTGCTACGCTCGTAGTTGGCTCTACATAACAGGGGGTGAGAACTAAAAGAAGTTCCCAAGGGATTCGGTCACCGACCCTAACGACTTTCCCATAGGTTTAATGTAGAGTACCGAAAGCTTGAGTAACTGTTTGGGCGTGTCATTATTGTGCCGACTGACCCATCTGGAGATGGTCGGGTCGAGCGAGAGCCGTTTAGCATGAAATAGACGAGAAAACAGACTTAGAACGCAAATAGAACAGGAACTGAAGTTCCAGAGATTTCGGACGCCCTAAACATGTTTCGGACGCCCGAAACTAATACCTATTTGCGGACCCTCTTGGTTGGACGGCCGAAAGTTACTGTAGCTGTCCGTGGTTTGAATGGATGAGATTTTTAAGAGATTTGAGCCGTCCGTGCAGTAGGATGGAGTGGTTGGGAGCTGGTAGACATTCGGGCGCTGTACTATAGCAGCGGATGCACCTTCCGGACGCCCTGGTAGCTGGATATAGTGTTACGCACTTCCGGGCCCTTCACTGTAGCAAAGCCGACGCCCGTAGGACTGCCTGTTAATATTGTAGCCGCGTAAGATCGGGCGCCCTGGTGAATAGTCAGGCTCTCGAATCGTGGATTTTGGTCGTTGGGCAGGTTAGCTTATTGGATTGTTCCGCGGCTAAGCTTACCTCAAGTGGACTTTTTAGCCTCCAGCACATTGTAGCACACCTACTCTCACACCTTGTGGACATCAAGAGACCTACTCATTCTCCTCTATCTCCCTCCTTCCCTGTGAGCGGAGCTGAGCGGCCAGCGGCAGCAACATCAACATCCAAGCACTCCCACATTCTACTTCTTCGTGCCGAAGCTTCATGAATAGGCCGAGAACTTCGAGTGGCTTGCTCCAGAGGTGGAGAACCTGTGCCTAGAACCCTCGTTCTGTTGGATTAAAGGTAAGCACTTGATTTTTTCAGTATTCGGACTTTTCGTAGTTTTCGACACTTTTTCCCCATTTAAGCTGAGGATGTTGATACTACCCCTATTGGTGGGACTCTCTTCTTATTTTGTGCGTGTGTGTGTGTGTGTGTGTTCATGCTGTGAAGGAGCTGTAGGAGCAGAGTGAAGGTGGAGCTGTGTTATCTCTGTGTGCGTGCATTGTGCTGTAGGCTGAGACCGTGAGCTTGAGCAGAGAGTTGAGGTTTTTGGTTTGAGCTGTGTTTGGTTTTGACCGTGAGCTTTTGGGTGCTTGTGCTGAGCATTTGGTAGAGAGTGTTGAGGGAGTTCGAGTTCCGGCAACGCGAGGATCCCCTTGGCAGTAGGTTGTGCCGCGCCGCGCGCTTCGGTTTCTTCCCTGGTTGGAGTTGCCAAGTGGGTTGGAATTCTTCCAAAAGCAGTGAACTCCTCTCTACGTCTATCAGATAGATGTTGCATGCTAGATGTAGTTAATTTAATTATCTGATAGTATTTAGTAAATTGTGGAACTTGATTAGCACCATTGTCATATGTTGTATGTTGAAACCCTGGATACTAGAAAACTCTTAACATTGATTTGTTATCATGTTCTAGACTCTCTACACTACAGTTGCATTTCTCCTGACCTAGTGATTTTTTCCCTTGCCTGGGGTAGTGGGTGGAGCGATCGGGGTAGTGTAGGATGCATGTTGTGCTTGTGTCTGGATGCCGAATAGAGTCAGGTAGCTAAGGCTAGGTTATGTCTAGTGTCGGGAGCTGTTCGGGTTGACGGTGGTCCCGGACCGTTGAGTGTTTTCGACCTGTGTTGTGAGTTGTGAGCTTGTCGATCTGGTTGATCGTAGGATTGGACTATAGCCTGCATGAGCCGTATTGAGCTCGACTGTGATGCGCTAATTCCTTGGTAGGGTCTCTCCCGTTGAGTGCCACTCCGGAGCTGGGCCTGTTACTTTATTTTCGGGCGATGTCAATGCAGTCCATGTGGGACGCCCTATGTAAATTCTGTCCTCGGTGGATGTGTGGTAGTAGGTGGGCGTAGGTTTGACTGGACCCTATGTGGTAGTCATTGTGATTGGGTTGATTTAGCATGTCACACCCCGGGGTCGAAACTGCGACCCGGGCTCGCCAACGGATCCGCCATCTGTACGGGAATCCCCACACAGACGAAGCGGCTACCCTGCAAGTCAGATCTATAGCTAAACATGTATTAGAGCTGAAATAAAACTAATAGCTACAGAATCATATACTGAACATCTGAATATATATAAATCCACAATATATAGTCATTTCTGCTATGAACATAAATATACAAATCTCCCAGACGGTCCAGTACAAAAGTGGAATCTCAAAAAAAAAAATATAGGGTTCCTCTATGTGACACCCCCGGAATTTGGATTAGTCCTCTATATAAATGATATAATAGGACTAAATCTCTAACCCGGCTATAACATTTTGGATGGTAGCAAGATCCAAGAGGAACATGAGAGTTAAGCGTGCTAGAGCTAGAGTAGTTTTAGGATGGGTGACCCCCTGGGAAGTGGGGCGTCACAGTTGGTATCAGAGACATTCACCAGCCGGAAATGTGAGATGAGTCTCGGCTGAGCCAGGGTTATATAGCGGGTAGAGCGAGGCTCCCCGGCTAATGACCGTTGTGGGTGGAGTGCAGCTCCCCACAAGGTCGGCTAAGGCTAGCGAGATGAGTCTCACATCGCCTGGTGCTTGTGAGTGTGCTTGAGCCTGACGTGGACGTCAGGGCTTAAAGGGGGGAAGAATGTGACACCCCCGGAATTTGGATTAGTCCTCTATATAAATGATATAATAGGACTAAATCTCTAACCCGGCTATAGCATTTTGGATGGTAGCAAGATCCAAGAGGAACATGAGAGTTAAGCGTGCTAGAGCTAGAGTAGTTCTAGGATGGGTGACCCCCTGGGAAGTGGGGCGTCACACTCTACCTCTGACTCTCAAGTAAAAAGGGTAAGGAGCTACTCGGCCACGCCCTTACCTCGATCAGCTGTCTCTGCACGAATAGAAGCCGGAACAGCAACCTCTGGAAAACCTGTCACCGCAGCGGGAGAACTACACCAACAGGTAGTTCTCAGTGGGCACCGTCACCAATATCCACGGTATGCCCACTAAGTCTACTGGAGGCAAAACAATAGGTATGCAGGTAATAATAAAGCTGGAATGAAACTACAGCTAACATGCCTCTAGTATCATGCTCAAAGGAAAACTCAACTAAGAACATGCTATGCATCCACTCATTCCCGAGGTGCTCACATCAACCCAATCTCAGTGACTGCCAAATCTGGTCCAGTCAGGCCTGCGCCCCCTAGTGTATCAACTAGGGTCCCTCATGTATCAACGAAGGGTATCCAATCGGACTATCATAGTACCACGCAAAGCAGCCTCATCAGGTGCATCACCATCGCATCCGGAGCGGCAACTCGAGGGGAGCGACCACATCAAGGAACAAGCGTGTCTCATATGGCTCAATAAGCGGTATCTGAAGGCTAAAATCCACGATCAAATAGATCAGAAACTCGAATGCCCAAATAACCATAACTCAGACGGAGAACCTGTCACGCCCCGGGGTCGAAACTGCGACCCGGGCTCGCCAACAGATCCGCCATCTGTACGGAAACTGCTGTACAGACGAAGCGTCTACCCTGCAAAAGATCTATAGCTACACATGTATCAGAGATGAAAATAAAACTAGTAGCCAACAAAAATAAAACTCTGACAGCTGAAATAAATAAGGCTCCACTAATACAGAAATCCACCATACAGGTCCCACAAAAGAATAAACAAATACAAACCTCACCCTCTCAGTACAAAAGTGGAAACAAAACTAAATCGAAAAAACACACATGCTAAAACGGATTGAGTTGGCGTAATTTCGTGAAAGGTTCAAGTCTTGAAGATTGAAGGTGAAGAAGGTTGGATCATTTAACTCAATCTCAAGAAAGAAGAATTCAAAAGGATCAGGTATGTTTAACTAAAGATTTTTGGTGATCCGAATACTTCTTGTAGTGTAGAAACACCTGGAAGAATTTTTCATTGCATAAAAATCAAAAACTGGACATGGGACATGTTCAGGATCCGGATCAGACATTCCAATCCGGATCCCGAAGGGTGTTCGTTCATACACTGGTTCAATCCGGATCGCAGCATTTCATGATCCGGATCCCGAACACTAGTTTTACCTTTTTACTTGCACGATCCGGATCAGGAATTGCAATCCGGATCCCGAACGTTGATGTTTGGTGAAACTGTATGAACGATCCGGATCAGCCATTTCGATCCGGATCCCGAACCATCGTTTTTCTGGAAACCGTCTTTCTTGCTACTGCAATCCGGATCGCAGAAATCCGATCCGGATCGCCGTCCGTAAAAATTCCAGAAATGGTAGGTTTTTGATTCTTATCTCCTTCCTAGGGTTTCTAACCTATAAATAGACCCTATGATTCATTTTTCTAGGCGAAGGCCGATAAAAAGAAAAATAGCCGTCTTATTCAAATATCATCTTATACGGCCTAAGATCCACATATAGAGAAGAAAGGGAATCATTAGATATTACTCTATGTTTCTTCATCTATATTGATTAGTTTGATTCTAGGTTTTCATACTCACATCTTGAGTTGAATCAAACTAATGAATACTTAGATGGTATTTTCTATCTATCTTTGATCTAAGTATTCGGCGGATCATCACCACCCAAAAAACAACGATTTCTCCAAAATCGGCGCGTGGACTCGCGTGTCCTTGTGGATTCAAGGTTCAACCGCTCTCGTGGATTCGGAGCGAGGTACGTTCGTGGATTCGAAGCGTGCTACTGGGTGAAGACCGTGGATTCGGTCGGACGTCGTGGACTCGACGTTGGACGCCGTGGATTCGGCGTTGGATGCAGATCGTGGATTCGAGACGCGTTGCGGAACGAGCGGAGAAGATCAACTAGGAGCGTATGGTAAAAGTTTGAGTCGTCTGTGAGTACGTTAAATCACCTTGTACGTGTTTCAATTCTAGTGGATTTCACCGTGTTATCGGTCCCGTGGTTTTTTACTCCGGTTTGGAGTTTTTCCACGTAAAAATCTTGCGTGTTCTTTTATTTTTCCGCATTGGGTTTTATTGCGCAATGATTTTTTGAGTGTTTATTGTTTACACCTATTCACCCCCCTCTAGGTGTTTTTTTCCCTATTTAGATCTATTATTACATATAACCCAACAAGTGGTATCAGAGAGGGAATAGGGTTGTAAACAATGGTTGAAGGTGGAAACATCAATCGACCCCCTTTCTTTGATGGAACAAATTATGCGTACTGGAAAGTACGGATGAAAGCCATTTTAATTTCCATCGACGAAAGGGTGTGGCAATCAATTGAATTAGGATGGTCTAATCCAACTGAGATTATTTCTGATGTTCGCACCTTAAAACCTAGGTCGAAATGGACCAAGGAAGAGTTAGATTCATCTTCTTACAATGGCAAAGGAATTAATGCTATTTTTAATGCCTTATCTCAAACTGAATTCTCTCGCGTCTCGGCATGTGAGACTGCGAAAGAAATCTGGGATGTTCTTCAGGTTACACATGAAGGAACTAACCTCGTGAAGATTCAAAAGCTGCAAATGCTTATGAGCAGATTTGACTCCATTGCAAGACATCGTAAATTCATGTGCTAACCTGGGAGAGAAGATTCCAGAATTTAAAATTGTAAGAAAGATCTTAAGAACTCTTCCTGAACGATTTCGCCCAAAGGTTACAGCCATTGAAACTATTAAACACCCGGACGAAATGCGTGTAGAAGAATTAGTTGGTTCATTACAAACTTATGAAATGACATTTACTACTAACTATTCTTCGGGAAAAGCATCCTCTTCTAAGTCTTCAGGTTATGCGTTGAAAACAACTAAGGAAGAAGACACGGATTCATCCTCCTCAGACGATGATGAGAACCTATCTATGGAGGACTTTGAGAAGCAACTCGCTCTCTTGACAAGGAAGTTTCGCCGCAACTTTCGAAGGGGTAATTCAAGTAAATCTCCATCCTTCGGAAAGTCGAAGAAAGGCAAGGGTACTTCAAGTTACAAGTCAAGAAAGCAAGAGAACTTTTCAAAGGATAAGAAAAGTTCAGAGGGACAAGTCCAATGCTTCAAGTGTCGAGGATACGGCCATATCTCAACGGAGTGTCCAACTAAGAATCCGTCGAAGAAGAAAGTGATGCAAGCCGTCACTTGGGATGACAACTCAACGTCAAATGAGTCGTCTTCAAGTGATGAAGAAGAAAGCGCAACGGCATTCCACGCGTCCACATCTTCACCCTTCATGTGCTTAATGGCAAGTACATCCGAGTCATTGTCCAACTCCACTGTTGAAAAGATTACAACGGACAACGAATCGGATGATTCGGAAGGTGAAGATTTTGTTTTAGCCTACCACAGACTTTTGAGGGATTCAAAGAAACCGGCTAAGCAAAACAAGAGGTTGAGAGGGAGATTGCAGGATCTCGAAGAAGAAGTAAAAAGGGTAACTTCTCTCTCGACCGATCTTGAAGTGGAAAGGGATAATCTGATAAAAGCAAATGTTTCCCTTCAAGAGTCCAATGAGCAACTCGAGAAGAATTATGTAGATATGGTGAACAAAGCGAATTCCTTCTTGAAGCTCTACGGCGAGGCCCGACGGGAAAAATTGGAAATGACAGAGACCATTTTCCAACTCAAGGATGACTTACAGCAATTCTCTTCTGGAAGGAGTAAGTTGGATAAACTTCTTGGTCTTGGTCAAACAAACAAGTTCGGTCTCGGATACAATCGAACTGAAGACAATTTTAGTTCGGTTGGGACAGTTTTCGTGCCCCAGTCGGTATCTCCTCCTCCGACACCGGAACTAACGACAAGCAACGACAACAAGCCTACCTCATCCTCCTCGGGATCGTCAAGTACTAAGGTATGTTTTCGTTGTAATTTTGCAGGGCACATTGAAAGAAATTGCAAGGTTGGAGCTCAAAGTTCAAATCAACCACATCTTGCAACTGCTACCAATAAGTTCACTCCCCGGAATTCAAAGAAGGACTTTTCAAAAGAAAAGAACATTGGTAGTACTTCAAACAAGACGATGACAAAAGAAAAAGATCAATCATACAAGACGTCTTCATCAAGGAATATTTCTCAACCATTGCCAACATACTCCAAAACTCAAAAGGTTTGGGTATGCAAAGGTGAAATCCTTCCTTGTCTTTAATCGTTATACGGTTAAATGTTGTGTAGTTTATGTAGACTATTTTTCTTTCTTTTGGCCAACTCGTCAACCATCTTTGGGAGGTAAATGGTATATTTTCTTATTGGTTGATGATTTCTCTAGATATTCTTGGGTAGCATTTTTAAAAGAGAAAGCTGATACTTTTGATTCTTTTCACGAGATTTGCCATCGTATTATGATTGAAAAGAATGAAAAGATCATTCGTGTTAGAAGTGATAGAGGTGGAGAATTCATAAATTCAAAATTCATTGATTTTTGCACTTCCAACGGTATTAAGCATGAATTCTCAGCACCCTATACACCTCAACAGAATGGTGTTGTCGAGCGCAAAAACAGGGTTGTTCAAGAGATGGCACGTGTTATGCTTCACAGCCGGAATTTACCGCTACATTTTTGGGCTGAAGCTGTGAACACTGCAATCTGTAGGTTTTTATAGGATCCACAAGGATCTAAATAGGTACTATCAAACAACTAGAGGGGGGGTGAATAGGTGTAATACTTATAAAACCAAATCTCAGTGCAAAATAAAAACCAATGCGGAAAATAAAAATAGCACACCGAGATATACGTGGAAACTCCAATCCAGGAGAAAAACCACGGGACCAACACGCAATAACAATCCACTAAGAATAGAAGAATAACAAGGTGATTACCGACTCCACGGACTCAACCCCTCCTTCAGCTTCTTCGGACCTTGCGCTGACCGGTTGGATGTCCACGCAATAACAATCCACTAAGAAAAGAAGAATAACAAGGTGATTACCGTCTCCACGGATTTAGCCCCTCCTTCAATTTCTTCGGACCTCGCGCTCCACCGATTGCACGTCCACTGCACACGTTCGAATCCACGAACGCCACTCGAATCCACGAGCACACGTTTCGAATCCACGAAACGCCTTTAGCACACCGAATCCACGATGCCACGTCGAATCCACGACGCAAACTCAGTCGATAAGAATATTGACTTCGATGGTGATCCTTCGCTTAGATTATCAATGAAGATCCATGGGAAAAATCTCTAAGCAAAGATTAGATCAATTCGACAAAAGATAGATCTTGGAAGAACCGTCGAATTGACCTAAAAGAGGCTATTAAGAAGAACAATGAAAACCTAGCCTCTAGGGTTGCTCTCAAGTGTTTTATAAATTAATCGGTAGAGAACCCACCTTCTTGAGAAACCCTAAACGTCTATTTATAGTTTAGAAACCTTTGGAAAGAGATAAGAATCAAAAACATACCTTATCTGGAAATTTTCAGGACGGCGATCCAGATCGGATTTACTGCGATCCGGATCGTCGTAACGAGATTGACGATTCCAGAAAACCAAGGGTTCGGGATCCGGATTGCAAGGTCCGATCCGGATCATTCATGCAATTCAGCAAAGTCCCATGTTCGGGATCCGGATCGGAATGGCCTAGGATCCGGATTGAAATTGCCAATGAACAAGTACCCTTCGGGATCCGGATTGCAAGGTCTGATCCGGATCCTGAACATGTCCCATGTCCAGTTTTTGATTTTTAAGCAATTAAAAGTTCATCCAAGTGTTTCTACACTATAAGAAAGTATTCGGATCACCACAATTATTTAGTTAAACATACCTGATCCTCTTGAATACTTTCTTCTTGAGATTGATGTAACTGATCCACAATTCTTCAACTTCAATCTTCAAGACTCAAGACACTGAGTGTCAACTTGAGCTCTTGTTGAATCTTCTCTAAGTCTTTGATTGCTGATTGACAATTTGATCCCTTTAAGACTCCGACTCAACTCACTGACTTGACTCACGAAATATGCCAACACCAAAAAGCCGTAACAATCTCCCCCTTTGGCAATTTCGTGACAAAACCCAAAAATACATAAAAGCGCTCAAGTCACTCATCTTAAACCAAAAAGTCAAAATTCAATGTTATCACCAAAACATTGATTTTCTTTGCGTGAAAGATCCAATAAATACAAAAATACATTTGAACCAAACAGTCCTAGAACATACTCTATGACTTAGGACTTGGAGTCTTAAAGTGATGTAGATCCTGTAAAACAAAACTCCAAACAAAAACAAACGTTAGTCGTTAGAAATTAGAATCCTACATTTGATTCGTCCTTTTGGTTCTTTTGTTTTTCGGCTCTTTCAGTCCTTTCTTTATCTCCCCCTATCATGAGCATCTCTAACATGTTCTCCATGTTCTCCCTGTTATGAGCATCTCTGTTCTCCCCCTTTGTGATACGATCATTAATTTCTGTTCTCCCCCTTTTTGTCACAAATTGTCAAACAGTGAACATACTAGACAAAAGGAAATCACTAACAGCATTAGTTCATAGAGAAAGAGAGATAAAAGCTCAGTTCTGGTATACAACAAAAATGCAGATTGCGTACCTATACCAGAAAGCAAAAATCAGATAATTTCTTGAAACAAATTCAGATTTTGGAATCTTTTCAAATACCGATTTGTATTCCATCAAGAAATCAATTTAAGTGCTTTAAACAATGAATTCACACAGATGCCATTCAAACCAATTAATTTCACGAAATTAAAAAGATTTACTCCAAAATCATGAAAAACAAAGATAAAACATTATAAACAGTTTTTCATGTTATATTCATCAAACACAAGTCATCAAAAATAATCTTGAGATCCAAACTCTATCAAGATGTAACGGATTTACAAAGATGACTTACGGAGATTTCCAAATGACATCAATTCTGAATTCTACCCTTTCAAATTTGAGATAAGCACTAAAATACCTAAGGGTGGCTCTTTGAGCATCTTTCAACTATCCCACCTTATACCAACCAGTAGATTGTTCAAAATAAGAGCTTTAAATTTAAATCTCCGAATGCTTCAACTAAACAAAATTTCATAAATATTTTTCAAGCATCCATAACATGTGGTAGCTTTACACACAGACCGGACGACCGGGGTGGCAGCTCTTTCCAACATGTGGTGGTAGTTTTCACACTCCTTTCGGATATAACTCTTTCCACATCTTTTACAATTCATTTATTTACCCTTGTAAGAATGCAATCTCTTACGTGAAAGAATTAAATCCCAAATTTTAGTCTATCAGTTGTCTCACATTTATCACAATGAAATCACACAACCGAGATAGATTAAGCATCTAAAGATCACACATGATTTCTAAAATTTGATGCTTATAATATCAAAAACTCCTATAATGAAGTATCTTCAAGATTATGATTATGGAGTAAAGTTGATAATTTAAATAAAATTAAATTGGAGTGATTGAAAGTGGAAAACCCTTTTTATTCAATGCACTTGTTCGTTAAAATCCTTTCGTTTTTTTTTTTTTTTTTTTAAAAAAAAAAATAAAACATAAAAACGAAGAGCATTGAAAACATGTAATGCAGAGATTCAGAAAAATATGAAAGGAAAACCAATCAAAGCATTACATACAGTCATAAGCTATTTAGGACTTAAAACAAGGAAAGATATCACCTTTCCGAATCCAAAATTGTCGAATTCTGGGTTGTCTTGATTCATTGTGGTTGGGAGATGATAGCTTTGACTGTTGATCCACCTTAGGTCTTTGCCTCGCAGTGATCCACTTGTATGATTGATGATGTGGCTCGGACCTTTGGTGGGTTGAGTGAACTCCTTTGACTTGATGTGTCTTTTGATTCCGTTGAGTTCGCTCCGTAGATGAAGTTGCCGAAGAATTTTTCTTTCTCTTTTTCGGGCAATCCTTCACCAAATGTCCTTCAAGTCCACAAAGGTGACACGTTCTTCCTTTCAATTTGAATGTGGAACTTGAAGCATGCACAGTTTGATCCTTTTTAAAACCCAAACCAACTTTGGTTGTTTGACCTAATCCGCACATACAATCTAGTTTCTTGGAAACGGTTGAAAGCCTTTGTATGTCGGATTTGAGTTCATGAACTTGCTTGGTCAATGCTTGGTTGGTGACATGAATCTCCTCAAACTGCTTTTCAAGAAAATCAATCTTGTTAATATGGGAATTAACGATCGTTTCCGATTGATTTAACTTTTCTTGGAGGATTTTATTATTATCCAATAAAAGCTCTCGATCCTCCTCGAGATCATGAAGTTTTATCTTTAAAGCTTGATTCTCGTCTTGAACTTCAAGTCGTTGCTTCCTCAACTTCTTGATATGCTTGGCCATCTTCTTTGATTCCGCAAGAAGTTGTTGGTATGCCTCAACGAGTTCTTCTTCGTCCGACTCCCCCTCACTTGATGACTCTCCGCCGGTTGTTGATGTTTCATACAAAATCAAAGGAGTAGAGTCAGTGACTAAAGATGATAAACACAAATTAGAAGAGGGAATTTGAGAGGCATGAAAAGCAACGGCGTTTTCCTCTTTACTTGAGGTCGATTCATTAGAAGTAGAATCGTCCCAAGTTTTCGCTTGCAAAGCCTTCTTTTTGTATGATTTCTTAGAAGGACAATCCGTTGAAAAATGGCCGTAGCCTTTGCATCGATAGCATTGGATTTCCCCTTCGAAATCATCTTTTTCTTTTTCTTTAGAAGGTTTTGCAACACCTTTGAGTTTAGAGGATTTAGAACCCGATGATCCTTTAGATTGTTTCGTGGATGAAGATCCATCGGTTCGATTCTTCCAAAATTTCCGACGAAATTTCTTTGTGATCCGCGCCAATTGTTCTTCAAAATCGGCAAAAGAGATTTCATCGTCGGAACTTGATTCGCTATCTTCTTCCTTTGTGGATTTGAATGCAATACCTGCAAGCTTAGAAGAAGACTTGGAAGAAACTTGATTAGTAGGAAAAGTCATCTCATAAGTTTGCAAAACACCTACTAATTCCTCTACACTCATCTCATCCGGATGACTAACGGTTTCAATGGCGGTAACCTTTGCCCTAAACCGTTCCGGAAGAGTCCGAAGTATCTTTCTTACAATTTTCAACTCCGGGATCTTTTCTCCTAAATTAGCACATGTATTTATTACATCTTGAAGTCTAGTGTAATAATCTGTAAACAATTCATGCTCTTCCATATGAATAGAGTCAAATTGACTTGTAAGCATCTGGAGCTTTTGAATTTTTACAAGATTAGTACCCTCATGTGTAATTTTGAGAATATCCCAAATTTCCTTCGCGGTTTCACACGCGGAAATTCGTGTGAACTCAGTCGAGGAAAGAGAATTAAATAAAGCGTTCATACCTTTCCCATTGTAAGAAGATCTTTCAAATTCCTCTTTGGACCATCTAGAGCGAGGTTTTGGGGTAGTAGAATTTCCTACTTCCTCAACAGGATGCACCCAACGGTATTCCACGGATTGCCATACCCGCTCATCAATTGCGATGAGAAAAGCCCTCATCCGCACTTTCCAATAAGCATAATTAGTCCCATCAAAAAGAGGAGGTCTATAAATATTACCACTTTCACCCATCAAGATAGATAAACCTAAAACCCGCTCTGATACCAATTGTAGGTTTTTATAGGATCCACAAGGATCTAAATAGGTACTATCAAACAACTAGAGGGGGGATGAATAGGTGTAATACTTATAAAACCAAATCTCAGTGCAAAATAAAAACCAATGCGGAAAATAAAAATAGCACACCGAGATATACGTGGAAACTCCAATCCAGGAGAAAAACCACGGGACCAACACGCAATAACAATCCACTAAGAATAGAAGAATAACAAGGTGATTACCGACTCCACGGACTCAACCCCTCCTTCAGCTTCTTCGGACCTTGCGCTGACCGGTTGGATGTCCACGCAATAACAATCCACTAAGAAAAGAAGAATAACAAGGTGATTACCGTCTCCACGGATTTATTTCTTCGGACCTCGCGCTCCACTGATTGCACGTCCACTGCACACGTTTGAATCCACGAACGCCACTCGAATCCACGAGCACACGTTTCGAATCCACGAAACGCCTTTAGCACACCGAATCCACGATGCCACGTCGAATCCACGACGCAAACTCAGTCGATAAGAATATTGACTTCGATGGTGATCCTTCGCTTAGATTATCAATGAAGATCCATGGGAAAAATCTCCAAGCAAAGATTAGATCAATTCGACAAAAGATAGATCTTGGAAGAACCGTCGAATTGACCTAAAAGAGGCTATTAAGAAGAACAATGAAAACCTAGCCTCTAGGGTTGCTCTCAAGTGTTTTATAAATTAATCGGTAGAGAACCCACCTTCTTGAGAAACCCTAAATGTCTATTTATAGTTTAGAAACCTTTGGAAAGAGATAAGAATAAAAAACATACCTTATCTGGAAATTTTCAGGACGGCGATCCGGATCGGATTTACTGCGATCCGGATCGTCGTAACGAGATTGACGATTCCAGAAAACCAAGGGTTCGGGATCCGGATTGCAAGGTCCGATCCGGATCGTTCATGCAATTCAGCAAAGTCCCATGTTCGGGATCCGGATCGGAATGGCCTAGGATCCGGATTGAAATTGCCAATGAACAAGTACCCTTCGGGATCCGGATTGCAAGGTCTGATCCGGATCCTGAACATGTCCCATGTCCAGTTTTTGATTTTTAAGCAATTAAAAGTTCATCCAAGTATTTCTACACTATAAGAAAGTATTCGGATCACCACAATTATTTAGTTAAACATACCTGATCCTCTTGAATACTTTCTTCTTGAGATTGATGTAACTGATCCACAATTCTTCAACTTCAATCTTCAAGACTCAAGACACTGAGTGTCAACTTGAGCTCTTGTTGAATCTTCTCTAAGTCTTTGATTGTTGATTGACAATTTGATCCCTTTAAGACTCCGACTCAACTCACTGACTTGACTCACGAAATATGCCAACACCAAAAAGCCGTAACACAATCTATGTAATTAATCGAGTTTATTTGCGCCCCCGGGAACGTTAAATACACCATATGAACTATGGTGTGGTAGAAAACCCAACATCAAATATTTTCGTATCTTCGGGAGTCGGTGTTACATTTTACGTGACCGTGAAAATCTTGGAAAGTTTGACTCTCGAAGTGACGAAGGGATTTTCTTGGGGTATTCTACAAATAGTAGAGCATATCGGGTATTTAACTTGGAATCTAAGACGATCGTAGAATCTATAAATGTTAAAGTAGATGAAGCTTTTCACTTTGCATCTGAAAAACCTACCCTCGATATCTCTCTAGATGATGATACACCTGCCATTGCATCTTCTCATAATAATACTTCCAATATTAATGATGCATCTAATGGTTCTTCAAGTTTATCTGATGTGCAGGAATCGTCTCATGTACCTCCAAGTACTCCGTTACCTCAAACTTTACGCATCTCCAAGGATCATCCTGAATCAAACATCATTGGAGACCCACAAGAAGGAGTTAGAACTCGGAGGCAGTTGGTTTGTGGATTCGCTTGCTACGTATCTTTAATCGAACCAAAGAACATAGATGAAGCTCTTCAGGATGACTACTGGATTAAAGCAATGCAGGAAGAGCTCCATCAATTTGAGCGAAACAAAGTCTGGGAATTAACGAAGCCTCCAAAGCAACATAATGTGATAGGTACCAAATGGATTTTCAAGAACAAGAAAAATGAGGATGGTACTATCATCAGGAACAAGGCACGATTAGTTGCTCAAGGCTACTCTCAAGTAGAAGGTATAAACTTTGATGAAACTTTCGCCCCTGTAGCTAGACTCGAGTCCATTCGTATACTATTTGCTATTGCTTGTCATTTTAAAATCAAATTATTTCAAATGGACGTTAAGAGCGCGTTTCTAAATGGGTTTCTAAATGAGGAAGTTTACGTGGCTCAACCGAAAGGTTTTGTAGACCATAAACAACCTAATCATGTTTTTCGTTTGAAAAAGGCTCTTTACGGTCTGAAACAAGCACCGCGAGCATGGTACGAAAGGCTGACAAAGCACCTTTTGGAGAAGGGCTATACTCGAGGGGGAGCTGACAGGACTCTCTTTGTGAAGCATTATCAAAACAATTTCATTGTAGCACAAATATATGTCGATGACATTGTATTTGGCGCAACAAGAGATAATGATGCTTCTAAATTCGCGGAGACCATGGAAAGCGAATTTGAGATGTCCATGATGGGCGAATTGACTTATTTTCTTGGATTGCAAATTAAACAAAATGATGAAGGTATTCACTTGTGTCAATCCAAGTATGCAATGGAGTTGGTTAAAAAGTTTGACTTAGAAAATTCGAAGGATTTTCCGACTCCAATGGGAACTAGCCACAAGGGACTTGGAAGTGAATCACATAGTGAGAATGTAGACAAGAAACTGTATCGAAGTATGATTGGAAGTCTACTTTACCTCACGGCTAGTCGCCCGGATATATCCTTTAGTGTTGGGATTTGCGCGAGATATCAATCAGCACCAAAGGAGGTTCACCTGAAAGCGGTGAAAAGGATCATCCGGTACATCAAAGGATCAATTAATTTCGGAATTTGGTATCCTATGGGAACTAGTTTGGATATTGTTGGATACTCAGATGCCGATTGGGCAGGGTCAGTGGATGATCGGAAAAGCACGAGTGGTGCATGCTTCTATCTTAGCCATTGCCTTGTTGCATGGCACAGTAAAAAGCAGAATTGCATAGCACTCTCGACTGCCGAAGCGGAATACATTTCAGCAGGTAGTTGTTCAACCCAACTCATTTGGATGAAAAGTGTGTTGAGCGACTTCCGGATTTCAGCAACTTCGGTAACAATTCTTTGTGACAACACTAGTGCTATAAACATTTCCAAAAACCCTGTGTTGCACTCTAGAACAAAACACATTGAACTTAGATATCATTTTCTTAGAGAGCTAGTTGAATCAAATACTCTTCAACTTTCATATATTTCAACTGAAGATCAATTAGCTGACATTTTAACAAAACCTTTGGATCAAAAACGTTTTATTCATTTGCGTAAAGCAATTGGAATGCTTTCCTTGAAATAAACTTCTTTTTGAAACTTTTGCTTAGGTTAGGTTTTGTTTTTGTGTTTTTGTTCTTTATCTATGTTTATACATAGTACATTAATTGAGCATGTGTATTATTGACTTTACTTGCATCCTTTCATATAATTAGAAATTTATTATGCTTTGGATATCATAATATTTCAGTTGATGCATTGATCATTTATTTAAATTAAACCATTTTTAATTGATCAAAATCAATTTCTCTCTCAATGATCTCTTGGTATTGTTGTTATATTATTTGACTATTTAGTTGAGTATGAATTCGAGATCAATCCTTGGTTGAATACTTTATATTTTAAATTAATTGATAGCCAATTGAGGGGGAGTCAAAGAAAAGTAAAATGCTCAAAAGATGTGGAAAGAGTTACATCCCAATGAGGAGTGTGAAAACTACCACCACATGGAGGAAAGAGCTACCACCTCGGTCGTCCGAGTACTGTGTGTAGCTACCACATGTATACCAAGCATGGTTGTTCAATTTTTGATTAAGTAAAATGCATGATTGAGATACTTGACTCTGTCAAATTTCAAGGTTGGTATAAGGTGGGATTTTAATGAAAGATGCTCAAAGAGCCACTCTCTTCAACAGATTGACTAGATACATTATATAATTTATTTGGGATTTCAAACATCTATTGATCTTTGTAATTCATTTTCTTTACCATTTTAATGATTTGATAAACGCCGTACTCATAAGATCATGATAGATGTGTTTGATCTTGATCAACTTTAAAAGTTTTAATTTCTATAAATTGTCATGTCATTATTTGAATGTTATTGATAGATTTAACATAATTTATTTCTCTGGACATGAAACGATGATTTTTGTTTAAAGTTGATGTGCTAAAATGCTTACAAACTTTTTCTGGATTTTATGGATTTTTTTTTCTAAATTTTTCTGAAGAAAAAGTTGCAGCTGATCCGGATCGGGTTAAATGATCCGGATCCCGAACGCAGGCTTCTTCTTGCGGCTAGCCGATCCGGATCGAAATCTCGATCCGATCCGGATCGCGGCTAGGGTTTTAATAAGAACGAAAGGGTTTTGATTTCTTTTACCTTAATCTTTTGTTCTCAAGTCTCTAGAGCCTCTCTCTCTAGAATCCTTGCACCTTGGAGCTTTCCTAACCCAAGTTCTTCGAATCCAAGTAAGTTTTATTGATCAAAATCTCGTTTTTCACAGGTTTTCTCTATTTTCTTCAAAACGTGATGAGATTTTTCTATCTTTTTCGTTTCTGAATCATTTTTGGTCAAATCTCTTTTGAAATAAGAACTCTGGGTAGATTAGTTTTGATTATATGCTAGGTATTCTCCTGATTAACGAATTTTTGGGCTTCGATTTCAAAAATTTCGGTTTTAGGGCATATAATGGGAATTTTCTAAAATCATGCAATTGATCTAGTTTTAAAATTCTTTTTGCAAAACTAATTTGATTCTTAGTCTCTCTACATGATTATGATTGTTTGGGTACAATTTTTCAAATTTTTGAAAATTAACAATTTTTTCATGTGTTCTTGAGTTGGTCTTCACAGGATTTCAATCTTCCTAAGGCGTTTGAATCAATGGGATTCTCATGGATCATCCTTTTGTTGGTCACTATGGTGCACACTCGGGCCACAAACAAATTAAAGAGAGCTAAGAAAACACAACAAAAAGGTGAGTTTCTTTTGATCAGCGACACAGAAGTAGAAGCAGATTGTCAAGAGATAGATTGGACTGAATTGATAGATGATGATGACTCATTGCCTGAACAAAAGGCGTCTGATGGTTCAAAAGGAAAAGCTTCCGATGGATCAAAAGGAAAGGGACCCATGGACACAGGAAAAGCGCCTATGGCTAATCCAACCATCTCTGTGAAAAGAAAACGAGTAACTAGACGCTTTGGACTACGACGAGACGCTAATATTAACACACCGATAGTTCCTGACTCCCCGCCTCGCGTGGAAGGAGTGTTCGTCAGCATGGATCGCCTTCGAGCGTTTGAACGTCGTGAATGCATCGGTGAACGTCATGTCAACACTGAAGCTCTCCGAAATCACTCACAAGAGTTTGGAACCTTGATTGAGCAAGCTAATCTCATCCAAGTCTGCCGATTCCCCGAACTACTTGGGTATTGTTTGCATCGTGTAAGAACCTTTTACACGAATGCAAGACATCTTCAAGAAGATGAACATGGATCAATGCATTTCTATACAAATATCCAAGGGATGAAACTTAAAATCACTCCGCACCTAATTGGCGAAGTCCTTGGAATGGAATCCAACACATCGGGGCTCAACTTTTTGAAAGGAAGAAGTTTGACGAGTGCCTTGTGGCAAACAGTGTTAGATAAAATTTGTTTGGAAGGAACGAAATCAGCTGATGGTAAAAGTGTAAAATTCAAACATCTTCGACTGGAGTACCGATTTCTAAATTTCATCACGTGTTACAACATTCTACCTAACATGCAGACTAAGGTCGTGAGATGGGAGAGACTGCTGTTCTTATATCTCATAGGTCATCCCTCTGAGGCTGTAGGATTGAACATGAATATCCCCTACATAATTTGGAATAGAATGTCAAGATATATTGTGCATCCTCATCCTTCTGAGCGACTTCCGTTTCCTTTAATCATCATGAGGATCTTACAAAAGTTTGACATTGATATAAGCTCGACATCTTATCAACACTGCTGGGGGATGATTGTGATGACCCGGATCTCCGCAGAGCTGCTGCGGTGCGTTGGGGTGGCTATTGGAGGCCTACATGGTGCATTGGATGTGTTTGGGGCACAATTGGGCACAAGTGTTGGACTTCGGGCTTATTTGGATCTTGTGGGTGACCGGAGGACCCCGGGGAGGGTTTAGAAGTGGTTTCGCGCGAATCAGATATTAAGTTTGGGCTCCGCGCAAAATTCGGGCTAAGAATACACTTCCGGAAGCCTCCGGCAAATTTTAGAGTTGGAATTTGGCAAAATGGACGTCAAATTCGGATTCAGCGCGCGAAAACGGTCAAAATGGACTACCCACTTGATGTTTTTGAGCTAAGGTTACTGTTCACCGCCGGAACAGTGATTCCGGCGATCGCCGGCGGCGGCAGCGGCGGAGAGCGGCGGCGCGGCCTCGGGCAGGCGGAAAGCGGCGGCGGGCAGGGCGCGTGGGCGCGGGCAGGGCGCGCGGTTGCGCGGTCCACGTGGCAGGCGTGCACCGGAGCGGGGTGCCACGTGGCGGCTTCCCATTGGATGATCCACAGGTCGCGGTCTACGGAGCTGTGCGGTGTACGGTGGACTGGGCGGGAAGACACGTGGCATCCTGGCATTGGTTCGGTGTTTGACGTTTTGTGCACCGGGTTCAGCGAGCGTGGGGCATTGACGCGTGGCGTGCGGGGATTGGCCGGGCCACTGTGCGCGTGCAGGTGGCAGGGTGGCGCGGCAGGTGGCAGGGGCGGCTGGCGTGGCGGCCACCGCGCCGACGTGGCGCACGCGTGCGCCACGTGGCGGCCGGCCATTGGCCAGCGCCAACTGCCCCGTTGACCAGAGGTGCGCCACGCGGCGCGAGGTGATCGGCCGGATCGGCTGTCCCGTGTTCGGGGACACGTGTCGGCGCGAGGAGCGGGTTGGACGGTTCCTCGGTCCGGCCGGATCGTGTACGCGGAGTGGGCCGGGCTGGGCCGGGCCACTGTGCGGGCCCGAATTCGGGGCCCGAAAGATTCGGGCGCCCGAATTCCGGGACACAGAGGGTATTTCTCCAAATGTTTCTTTGGGCCTATAAATACCTTTCCCCTCCTCTCTTTCTCCCTTTTTTCCGAAGCTTAGAGGGAGAATGGGAGGGAGTGTCCTCTATGAAAGATATTCCCCTTGATGTTCTTGAGCTCGTGGTGGATCCCCGGAATTTCTGGAGGCTCGCCAACGGCGGTATCATTTTTACAGTTCGCCTCGGTTTTCCCCCATTTTGGCCCATTACCGTTGCAGATCATTCAAAAATTCATTGTGGGCAAACCAGGAGGAGTTTTTGGACGATTTCTTCGACAGCGTGTTCCTAAGAGGTAAGGCTTCGATTTTCGTGTTGATCGCTTCGCTCCGTTTCGCACTTTTGGCACATTTCCCGAGGCATCTTTGACCCCCATTTTTCTGTGATGGATTTTGGACAGCATCGGCTTGTCGATTTTATATCTCAGCCTAGGAACATCGGATCAAGGCGTTTCAGGACTCGATTTTGATCTACTCGTCGCGAGGAACACAGTGGTGATTTTTCTGAGATTTATGGAAATTGTTTCGAAGGTGATAATTAAGCTTTTCTTGGACAGATTGCTACAGGAATTTTGATTTGGAAGGTTTTAAGGTGCAACGGTGTTTTATTTTTATCTTGGTCTACAGGTATCAGATCTGGGCGTTTTAACAGTCGTTTTGGGGCTACTTTTCGCGAGGAACGCGACCGTGAATTTTCTGGATTTTTTTGAGGACTGGACAGAGGTGTTATTTACCCTTTTTGGGGGGTGGGGCTGATTTTGGACTGTAGGAAATTGTACAGTTTTGGGATTAATTGTGCGCAATGTTTTGTGCAGTGGGGCACAGTTTTCGATGGACTGCTGTGTTAGAGGACTGTGGGCAGCGAGACGTTTCTTTTGGTGCGGTGCGCGCTTTTCGAGGTGGGTGGTTGTTGCATGCCTCTACTTCTGACATGCTCACTAAGTTTATTAGAGAACCCCACTTTTGAGCATATTGATTGATTGTTATGCTTGATTGCCTGATATAAATGTGAGCTTATTATCGGAGATTAATTTTGTTGATATAGCATGTTGGGGATATTATTGGGATAATGTTGCTGTTGGAACGTGATCATTGGAATAATTTAATAGTGATAATTAACAGGCGATAATAGCACCTAGATTTTATGAAAAGGGGATTAAATGGATCAATTGGGGGGGGACATAGTGACATATCCATGTGCGGGTTTCACCTTGGGATTTATTATGGATCAGGGGTTATACATGTGTAGTCGACTGATGATTTTTGCCTGATGGTTATATTTATGGGGATATATTAATTGTTACACATGTAGAGCTATATTTGACTTTCTCTCTCTTTTACATTGCATGAGGACTTATGCATGCTTGTTTGGACATCTAGATAGGCCACTATTTTATTGCTACACTATCATATTGGGATTTGACTTAGGAGAAACCATGATTGCTTTCTTTCTCCTTTTATTTAGACTTTCGAGTCATGTTGCTCGAGTTTGAGCAGAGGTATGGGATAGTGTAGCCGGGACCTGAGGGTCAGTGACAGGGTGTACTGGATGTTGGATTGTGGGTTGTTGCGGCAACCGCGGACAGTAGGCGGTTGACCGGATCTTGATTATTTTACCCAGTTGTGGGTTGTGGGTTATTGCGGTGACCGCGGACTTTGGGCGGTTGACCGGATGTTTACTATTGCATCAGATTGGGTATCAGTTTTCTCTAGTGGATGGTGTTTCCCACTTTTGAGTACTATTGCATTTGATTGGGGATTGAGGTTTCATTAGTGGACGGAGTTTCCCACTTTGATCATAGTCATGATCCAGTCCTGCTATTATGAGACAGTGGTTACAGAGATACTTGATACAGTGATACTTTACTCGTGTGGGTCGCTCCCCTCGAGTGCCACTCCGGAGTAGGCTTTAGACCGTGTTGGGTTCCGGTCATTTGGACAGTGGAGATACTGAGTTCTTGAGTTCGACAGCAGAGCAGGCAGTACCAGTTTTACTGGTGGCACTAGATTGGGTCTAGTTGATCAGATACTGTTTTCTGATGCATTCATACCGTCATTTCCTTCGGTATTGCATTTAGAGGCATACTTGTTGTGGTTTCCCCCTTTTATTCAGTAGTTATGTTTACAGCTTTACCACTTGCCCCTTTTCTTGCCTCTAGTAGACTTAGTGGGTACGCCGGAGCTTGAGGCTTTACCCACAGGGGGAGGCTACTGGTTTACTAGTGGTTCTCACCCCCATTGTTGTTTTCCCTTTGTTTTCTCCCCCCTGTTTTGCAGAGCCCTCTTCGGGAGTTGCTGATCTTCGATCGTTGTCCGAGGCGAGGGAGTCACGGGCTAGATCTTTACCACCCGAAGAGTGTAGCTGTATTCCCTGGATGGAGATTCCTGATAGCTGTTGGCTGGTTTTTACTGTTTTATTTGGAGAGAGATCTTTTGTATTTGGAGAGACTGATGTTGAGACTGATGTACTATAGTTTTAGTTTATCTCATTTTATAGTGGAGAGATGCTGTACTGAGGACATTGTATGATGATCATCTGTATTTGAGGAAATGGATATTGTACTTTATTTCATGATGTACAGTGATTGGATTTTTTTATCTTACAGCATTTCATTTCAGCTCTGATATTTGTGTAGCTATAGTACTATCTTTTGCAGGTTAGACGCTTAGCCTATGCGGGTTTAGCATAGGTGGCGGATCTGTTGGCGGGCCCGGGTCGCAGTTTCGACCCCGGGGCGTGACAATGATAGATGAGTCAACGATTGTGAAGTCACTTCACAAATTACCATATGTTACTCCGACACCGTCCACTGGAAAGAAACCTTGTGTCGGCACCTCGGCCTCACCGTCTCAACAAGCACCTGGCGAAGATGATGACGCATCAGTAACTTCGATTTTCAAGCAACAACAGCGCCTATCTTCTGAACAAGAGCGGATAACCATAGAACAAAGGCGAATGTCTGGAGAACTCGAGATCATAACGGCATCCCAAATTACTTTGACCAAGAAAGTAAATTCGATGAGGAAATTGATCAAGAACATGTTCGCTAAGATGGGATATAGTGCGTCTGAGGATTCAGACTCCGATTGTGATGACCTGGATCTCTGCAGAGCTGTGGTAGAGTCATTGGTGACTTGGGGGAGCCTGTACTGTGTTTCGGGAGGTGTTGGTGCATGATTGGACACAAGTGTCGGACCTCGAGCTTTATTGGATCATGTGGGTGATTGGCTGACCCCGTCGGAGGTTTAGAGGTTGTTTCGCGCGAAACGGATATTAAATTTGGGCTCAGCGCGAAATTTGGGCTAAGAATACCTTTCCGGGTGCATTCGGCAGTTTTTAGAGTTGGAATTTGGAAAATCGGACATCAAATTCGGGTTCAGCGCGCGAAAACGGTCAAGATGGACTACCTACTTGTTTTTTTTTGTGCATCGGTTACTGTTCACGCCGGAATAGTGTTCCCGGCGATCGCCGGCGGCGGCGGGCAGCGGCGGAAGGCGGCGGCGCGGGCTCGGGCAGGCGGCGTGCGGCCGCGGGCAGGCGCGCGGGGCCGCGGGCAGGTGCGCGGTCCACGCGGCGGGCGTGCACCAGGGCAGTGCCACGTGGCGGTTTCCTACTGGTTGGCTCACAGCTCGCGGTCTTCGGGAAGCTCTGGTCTATGGTGCATCGGGGGTTGACACGTGGCATGTTCCTATTGGGTTGGTTCATAGGATTTCGTGCGCCGGGTGCAGCAGGCAGAGGCTTTGACACGTGGCGCTTCCCTATTGGTTGGTCAACTGTGCAGGGCAGGTGGGGGCAGGTGGCCGTACGCGCGGGGCAGGTGCGCGACGTGCGCGGTGCAGGGTTGCCGGTGCCACGTGGCGCGCCGCCATTGGCGGGCGCTCGTGCACCGGGCGCACGGGGCGCGGGTGGGCCGTGTGGCGGGCCACGTGGCAGGCTGTGGTGAATTCGGGCCTGCACAGTAATGGGCCGGGCCCATTACTGTAGCAGCCCGAATTTTTCGGGCGCCCGATTCTGGGGACCCATTCGGTATTTCTTCAAATGTTTTTGGGGCCTTTAAATAGCAGCCCGAGCCTCTTTCTTCTCCCATTTTCTCCCCTTTTCGAGCCTCCTCTGCCCGAGCACCCTTAAGAAGATTTCTTCATCTTCAAGTCCTGGATCCACCTGCAAAGTTTTGGAGTTTTAGGAGCACGCATCCCGAGATTCTGGTTTCTTCGGCGCGGCGCGACGTTGCATTTCCTGTGTTCTTCTTCGGCGCAGCGGCAGTGTTTTAGCTCCCCTGGGCTACCCCGAGATCATTTCTCTGTGATTCTTGCATCGACAGACTCGTAAGAGGTAGGTCTTCATCTTTTGTGTTGGTCGCACTTTTCCGTTTCGAGGTTTTGGCATGGATCCCGAGGCAAACAGTGACCCCATTTTCTGTGTGGATTTTTGAGACAGCGGCAGGGTATTTCGGCCATATCTTCGCACACGAGCGTCAGACGGAAACGAGCTTATACAACTTTTTCATCTACGGATCGCAAGGAACGCGCTCGTATTTTTCTTGGAATTTTCAAAGGATTATTTCGAGGTGAAATCTCTGTTTTTCTCTGTGAACAGTGCACAGTTTTCAGCACAGATTTTTGTATGAGTGTACCCCCTTGCCGAATTTATACCTTAACTTACCGAACTCGGATTTGGGCGTGCAGGGTACCCTTTCGAAGATATCGACGCGAGGATCGCTGTGATATTTTTCTGGGAATTTTCTGGGCATTTTCAGCAGGTGAAAAAGGGACATCTTTGGGACTGAAATTCTGTGTATATTTTTATGGGCAGTTTGGAATTGATGTGTAATTGTGGACTTTGTATTGTACCCAGGAGGGATGTGGACTGTGCTGAACCTGTTGGACATAGAGCTGTTATTTTTCCTGGTTTTCTCAGCTGTACGACTCCGGACAGTTAGCGTTTTCAGGTGGGTGGCTTGCTTTCAAGATCTATGGACTGTGCTCTAATTCTATTGATATAGAATCATGCATGATAGTGATTGGATTTGGGTAGCATGCTAGAGTGTAGGAATTGTTGTTCCTTGTTTATCTGTCGATCTTGTGATCTCTTGCTTCCTACTATCATGTTAATATTTGTTATCTTGGAACCTGACCTAGCACCCCCGTCATATGTTGCATGTATAACCAGACCAGTAGAAAACCCTCACTTGGGCTAGGGTTATTTATGTTTAGACATCCACACTTTATGTTTCATTCCTGGACTTAGTGTTATCCTCGCCCGGGTAGTGGGCCGAGCGGTCGGGACTTCTTTTAGTGTGGGATGCATTTGCACTCGTGCTTGGGAGCCGAGTGGGGTCTGGTAGATATTGTGTTTCGCTTGTCTGTACCGGGAACCGTTTGGGATAAACGGTGGACCCGGAAGATCTGTTTTTCCCTGTTTGGGTTGTCGCCACTGTGTTAGTGGCAGTAGTTTACTAGTGTTAGCCAGACCTAGAACCCAGAACCCTTTTCGACATACACATGATTTTAGTCTACCAATATTTTCTTCCAAGCATCGAAGGGCCGCTGGAGTCTGTTCTTGTGTGATTGGACAAAGGCATCAGCCCTTCGGGGCTTGGGTAAAACACTTATTTTTCTAACTGTTTTTCCAAAGAGAACTAAAATCATTAAATTATGGATTTCTTCTAGATCAAATGATTTTCAATAACAAATGTCACCTTTTTCTTGTAAATCTCCCCACTCGAAAGGATTCGAGTGATCTGGGTTCTAGGGGCCGTTCCTTTGTCGGGACGAAAGCCACGGGGGTCCGAGCCTGGGACCTGTTCTTGTTTGATAGGGTTGTAGGTGTAGGTCTCCCGGGACTTTCGGGCCCTGTTGGTGCTTTCTGCGTGTCGTACCGAGGTTTTGCTTTCCCGAACTATAAGGGGATCGGGAACTTCAATAGGCGGAGCTTAGAGTCTGTTCTTGTTTGATAGGGTTCTTAGCACCGGTCTATCGGGTTTCCGAACCCTTATGGTGTCGGTCTTTCCTATGGGTTTAGTGTTCTGTTGTGGGAGCCGTCTGGTGGACGGTGGCCCCAGCTGTGAGGTTTTCCAGCCTGTGGTGAGAGTTGTGTTGTTGGTCGATCTTGTTTGATCGTGGTTTGGACTTTTAGCCTGCATGAGCCATATTTGAGCTCGACAGAGGTACGCGGATACTTTCCTCGGTGGGGTCGCTCCCCTCGAGAGCCACCTCCGGAGTTGGGCCTGTACTTGCTATCGTGACTTGTCGACGCCGTCCCTCTGACGGGGCCAGTTAGTGGCAGTCACGGACACCCTACGGTAGACCCGTCCTGTTGAGGATGTGCGGCAGTAGGTGGGCGCAGGTTTGACTGGACCCCTTTGAGGTAGTCAGTTTAGATTTGGTGAGTTTACTGTGTGTGTTAGTAGATGCATCATGTTTCATCTGTTCCTTTTCTTGAAGCATCTAGATAGAGGCATAGTAGCTGTAGAGTACTTTTTCCAGCCCTTTCATTTCAGTTTTATATTGTTACTTTATGCCTCTAGTAGACTTAGTGGGCAGACCGTCGGGCTTGTTGCGGCACCCACTGAGAACTACTTGGGACGTAGTTCTCACACCGGTCGTGGTGTCTTTTCCCACAGGGACTCCTACTCCTGTTCCTGCTGCCCCTGTTGCTGCTTCTTTCTGATCGAGGTAAGGAAGTCGCGAGATAGTTCCCTACCAGTCATAGTCCAGGGAGTAGATGTACCCTTATTACTTTTGAGAGTTCATGTTGAGAGAACTTTGTAGTGAGGTATAGAGTTGTATTTATTTTACTGCTCGAGAGATTTATGTACTTTTGGTGAGGGACTTATGTTGTATAATAGTTTTTATTTCTAGTAATTACTTTCAGCTCTGATATCTGTATAGTATAGATGCTCTTTTGCAGGTTAGTCGCTTCGTCTATACGGGGCTTCCTCGTATGGGCGGCGGATCTGTTGGCGAGCCCGGGTCGCAGTTTCGACGCCGGGGCGTGACAGATTAGGTGGTATCGGAGCCTTGGTTGTAGGTCATGTGGACTTAGAAACCCTAGGCTTGTGGTTGGACATTAGGATGACTACGTGAGAGTCGTGACTGTTAGCGAGAGTCCTGATTGAGTTTTATGCCTCTCCCAAGGGATGGGATGAGTGATTAGCATGTTTATTCTCCTAAGCGATTATGTTGGCTGCAGACAACATAATGCTAGGGATGGATGACATGTCTAGACTTTCGCTGGATTGGGTCGGAGTGTTGTTTGGTACGGTCCTGATGATTGCTTGTGTGTTGCAGGTAGGCACGATTGCCTCCCCGACGCAGGGTACAGACGCGTTCTCAGCCTTTCCCCTCCGATGTGCCCGAGCAGGAGGACTCGGGGCAGGAACAGCAGAGGGAGGTTCTGGAGCTCCGTGCCCAGGTGGCACAGTTGTCTGAGGCGGTTGCGGGCGCCAGGAGGAGAGATCTCGGCGCCAGGAGGAGACATCTCAGCCGCCAGGAGGAGGCTTCTCGGCGCACAGGAGGAGGCCTTCGGTCGGATGATGCATCTTTTTAGAGCAGAGGGACGACGCCAGTGGTAGACACCCCTGAGTGTTCGCCTGTGCCTTCTTCGCCAGCTGTGGCGCCCCCTGTGGTTCCGTCAGCGCCGGCTATTCCTGTCGAGTCGGTTTCTAGTATACCACCTCCAGGGTGACGGGACCTTTGTCTTCGGCTGAGCAGGGTGCGGTGGTGGGATCTGCTGATGAGGTTCCGCCGGTTTGATCCACCCCGTTTTTCTGGTATGAGTGCTGAGCCGTGGGGGGCAGAGTCTTGGATCACGGCCATGGGAGCGTCATTTTGAGAGTTTGTTCGTTGAGGATCGATTTCGGGTCTTTTTGGCTACACACCTACTTGGAGGCAACGCCGAGGCTTGGTGGCGGCGTGTGGCGGCCTGCTGGTCCGCCTGGGACGCAGATTCTTCCCTGGGCGGCGTTCCGCAGACTTCTTTTAGGGGCCTTCTTTCCTGAGAGTGTTCGCCAGAGATTGAAGGAGCAGCTGAGAAGAAATCTCCGCCAGGGAGATCGGGCCCGTGAATGCATACATAGCCGAATTCAATCAGCTGTTGGCTAGTATGCCTCACTGTGGCCAGGGACGAGTCTCACCGGATCTACATGTCGAGCGGGGGCTGCGCCGGGATATTTATCAGCTTGTTCGCTCCTGCAGATTACAGACTTTGGAGGGCATCGATGGAGCAGGCGTATATTTTGAGTCTGGAGAGGCAGTGAGTAGTCAGAGGTGGCTCTAGCCCCCGTAGTAATTCCTGGGGGCGAAGCGCCCAGCACCGGGGTGATGAGGGTCAGACGAGCCGGCAGGGACCTCCGAGACCTCCACGATCTCATCCTGAGGGTCGTGGGTTTCGTAGGCGCCGGAGATCTGGTGAGCCCCAGCAGCAGCATCAGCGGTATCGGCATCAGCGGCAGGAGCGGTGTGTCATCTGTGGCGGGCCTCATCCACCGTCGCAGTGTGATCAGAGACAGGGCGGTGTTTCCTCTGTGGAGAGTTGGGACATTTCCGCGCAGCTTGCCCCCAGGCCATTTTGTCAGTGCGGCCGATTGCGACAGCACCCCCCTTGCCCATCCATGCAGCGGGAACCCCTCCGGCACACCAGCAGACAGAGTGGGCCACGACGTCGGGACAGACGGGACGACGACCTGCGGCACCCAGTGGACGGGTTTATGCAGCCCTGTTGGAGGACACCCCGGCAGCGGATCATGCCGCGGCAGGTATGATTTTATTTCATGCTGCAGTTGAGCATTTCATTACCGCTGCATTCTTCTGTATGATTAGTTGAGTATCTGCATCAGCATCTTTGCATGGGTATGGGTTAGGAATTTCTGCTACATGTTTAGCGATTGGATTCTTCCCTGTATCCTATGAGTAGAGGAGATTCGCGTTGTATGATCAGTGCAGTTGAGACTTGGGACTTTCGCCGGCTGATGTGGCGATTCAAGACAGCACCAGGACTTGGATTGAGCACACATGTTGGACTGTTGGTGCGGTGCATGCTACGACTGATAATGGAATGAAGCAGTTATCCCTTCTGTGAGTTGGACTGGAGGAGTTCGTTTTCCTCGGATTGTCGGCGTATCCTTCCAGCAGCATCAGCTTCAGCGGCTTTGGACAGACGCCACCTCGGGAGCAGTTGTGATGTTAGGACTAGAGGTTTGTGTCCTTAGGAGTTCTCGTTAGTGATAGCTTTCTTTTGTGGCCACAGCAGAACGGCACCAACACTTCTCTCAATTTTCTCGCCTTTGTGCTGAAATTTACGAACAGGACGGAAACTTCGAAAGATTGCTTCAGAAAGGAGACAGTGCCCGAACCTGTTCTTGTTTGATTGGGGCAAGGCACTGATTTTTCGAAATTTTCGGACTTCTCGCTAATTTCAGCTGTTTTCTAAATCGAGGGTTGAGTTGATGACTTCCTGCTGATGGAGCCGTATCTTTCTTGTTAGTTTAGTGTTGCGTTCTTGGTTGTTTTAGTTTTGTTTTTGTTTGGGCGTGTTTTTGTTTCGGGGACGAAACTTTCTTTTAGTGGGGGAGGATGTGATGACCTGGAACCTGCAGAGCTGTGGTAGAGTCATTGGTGACTTGGGGAGCCTGTACTGTGTTTCGGGAGGTGTTGGTGCATGATTGGACACAAGTGTCGGACCTCGAGCTTTATTGGATCATGGTGGGTGATCGGCTGACCCCGTCGGAGGTTTAGAGGTTGTTTCGCGCGAAACGGATATTATTTTGGGCTCAGCGCGAAATTTGGGCTAAGATACCTTCCGGGTGCATTCGGCAGTTTTTAGAGTTGAATTTGGAAATCGGACATCAAATTTCGGGTCAGCGCTCGAAAACGGTCAAGATGGGCTACCTACTTGTTTTTTTTGTGCAGGTTACTGTTCACAGCCGGAACAGCGTGTTCCCGCGATCGCCCGGCGGCGGGCAGCGGCGGAAGGGCGGCGGCGCGGGCTCGGCAGGCGGCGTGCGGCCGCGGGCAGGCGCGCGGGGCCGCGGGCAGGTGCGCGGTCCCCGGCGCGCGGGCGTGCACCAGGGCGGTGCCACCGTGTCGGTTTCCTACTGGTTGCTCACAGCTCGTCGGTCTTCGGGAAGCTCTGGTCTATGGTGCATCAGGGGTTGACACGTGGCATGTTTCCTATTGGGTTGGTTCATAGGATTTCGTGCGCCGGGTGCAGCGAGGCAGAGGCTTTGACACGTGCACTTCCCTATTGGTTGGTCAACTGTGTAGGGCAGGTGGGGCAGGTGGCCGTACGCCGCGAGGCATGTGCGCGACGCTGCGCGGTGCAGGGTTGCCGGTGCCACGTGGCGCGCCGCCATTGGGCGGGCGCTTCGTGCACCGGGCCACGGGGCGCGGGTGG
>CM055065.1:13898324-13956240 GCA_029204045.2 Tillandsia leiboldiana
CGAAGGCTCAGCAACAGGAGCACAGGAACAGAAGAAGAAGTCCCTGGGGGAAAAGACACCACGACGGTTGTGAGAACTACTTCCCACAGTAGTTCTCAGTGGGTGCGCCAACAAGCCCAACGGTCTGCCCACTAAGTCACTATAGGGTAAAAAGATACAGTGCAATGAAAACTGAACAAAAAAAGCTGGAGCTACTCTACAGCTACTATGCCTCTATCTATACACTCAAAAGAGGAACAGATGAAAGTAAATGAGACCACTCGCACCAAGGTGCTCAATCGACCCAATCGAACTGGACTCGATCATAGGGTCCCAGTCAAGCCTGCGCCTGGCGACTAGGAAACGCACCGGCCACTACCACATCCACATGAGGACGGGATTTACGTGGGGCGTCCTGTCCGCTAACTCATCCCTCGCGCACAACTTCCTCAACAGGCCCATCGTTGCCTCCACTGCGGAAACTGCCCCAACAGGCCAACCATCGCATCCACAGCGGCATTCCAAGGGGCACGACTCTTGTCACGCCCCGGTGTAAACCAGAACCCGGACCCTCTACAGATCCGCCGTGCACACGCTATTTCCCGTGTACACGAAGCGCCAAACCTGCTTAGATATAAGAGACAACAAAAAAAGAGCAATAAAACAGAGCTGAACTAAAACTAATACATCTCAGACTGAAGCTGGAATTAAAATACAATACATCTGTATAAATGATACATCTGTCTCTCCCAGCTCACCAAAATAAATACAACCTGCTGGCAAAAGCCAGTCCCAAATGTAAAAGTACAACCGTCTGAGAAACCTGGGTACACCAACAGTCCAGCTAACACGCTCATCCTGCCTCGAGATCTATCTACTCAGCCGTCCTCTCTCCTCGACCCGCCGCTAAAAGCCCAGCAGCACCCGCAGAAGACACTGCAAAACAAGGAAGAAGAAAAAGAGGAAAGAAGAATGGGGGTGAGAACTACTAGTAAACCAGTAGCCTCCCCTAGTGGGTAAAACCTCAAACTCTGACACACCCACTAGGCCTACCAGAGGCAAAAAGGAAAGAAGAGTGGTAAGAAATGAAACGCTGCAAAAGGGAAATCTACCACTACTATGCCTCTAAAATACAGTCCTAGACTGGAATAACCGTATGCCACAATAACCAACCGTCCCAGATAAACCCAATCTGTACCGCCCTCATCATCGGGCAAGAAGCCGCGCCGATGTGATAGCAAAATCCTGCTGCCGCCCTCATCATCGGGCAAATAAGCCGCGCCGATGTGATAGCAAACCTGTCCATAACTGTCCGGCCCCGGCCTCCGAAGGGGATCTCGAGGGGAGCTACCCACACGAGTAAAGCATCACCGGGCAATAACCGCGCCGTGTAATAAAAGCATCACCGGGCAATAACCGCGCCGGTGATAAAAGCAGGATTGGATCACAACTATAAAGCCCCAGTGGAACACAACCCTCCACTAAAAGAAAACTGATTCCCATCAGATGCAAAAGTAACCATCCGGTCAATCGCCCAATATCCGCGATTGCCGCAATACCCCACAATCCACGACCAGGTCTCACAACCGACCTCCGGTCAACCGCCCAAAATCCGCGGTCGCCAGAATAACCCACAATCACAAACATGTCCCACATCCGACATCTGGTCAACCGCCTACTATCCGCGGTTGCCACAAAACCCTCTAGTCCATAATCATGCCCTATCACCGATGTCCTATAACCGACATCCGGTCAACCGCCCAATATCCGCGGTCGCCGCCAAAACCCATGATCCATAATCCAGGCCCCGGCTACACTATCCCAAACCCCTGCTCAAACCCGAGCAAACCCACCTGACTACGAAAAGGAGAAAGAAGCAAACAAGGTTTCTCCTAAGTCAAGTTCCAGCATGAAAGTGTAGCGATAAAAGATGGCCTACCTAGATGTCCAAACAAGCATGCAAGTGTTCTCAAGGAAATAAAGAAAAAGGCGACCAATAGTGGTTCCACATGTGTAACAATTAATAGATCCGCATAG
Source organism: Tillandsia leiboldiana (assembly GCA_029204045.2). NCBI lineage: Eukaryota > Viridiplantae > Streptophyta > Magnoliopsida > Poales > Bromeliaceae > Tillandsia > Tillandsia leiboldiana. Next base: position 13,900,341 of record CM055065.1, read on the forward strand.
ATATAACCATCATGCTAAAACATTATCCAACCACACATGTCTATGATCCAAGATAAAGCGTCACTATCCACCTATGCATGTCATAAAGTCCTCAAATAGTACCAACCACTAACAGGATAATCATAAAGCCCATGATAATTAATCCAATCCACATGCAAGGTTAAACGCTAACATTCCATCCATACAAACATGTATAAGTCCCAACCACTATCAAATATCCACAATAGTAATTTCCATAGAAAAGCTCACAATTTATATCACTTAAGCATGCATGTCCAAATAAAGGGATCACTCTAATATTCCTAGTGAGCATGTCAAAATAGAGGTAAACAACAACCACCCACCTCGATCGCTAATTCCAAGTCCCAAAAGTGCCATCGCCCAAACCGATAAGCCGCCGCGATCGCTGTACAAAATTCCCAAAAGAACATACAAATAACATACAATGCTCACACAAAACTGTCCCAAACACAACAGTCCACAGTTCCCCTGTTTTTACCTGCGAGAAATGCCCGGAAAATTCCAAGAAAAATACCGTCACGATCCTCGCGACGAACCCGTCGAAACGACTACCTGCACACTCAAATCCGAGTTTCCTACACTGAGAAACAAATCCGACAAGAGAACCACCTCGAAACAAACTGCTCACAAAAACTGAACCACAAGGTTCTGTAAACAGGGATATTCACCTTCGGGAAAAATTCAGAAAATTCCAAGAAAATTTGGAGATATTCCTCGTGATGTGTAGATGCAAAACGCCTCTTGAATCGCCCCGATCCGATGCTTGTGCGCGAAGATATCGCCAAAATACCACACCGCTGTCCCAAAACTCCGCCCCAGAAAATGAGGTCACAAGATGATCCGAAAAACCCATGAAAAGCTCGGAATGGGAAAAACCAGTAAACATGGGAAACGTAGCCCTACCTGTCGTGAAGCCAACGGCGCAAGAATCGCCTCATTCGGAGGTCGGAGTAAGCCGGGGGATCCTCGCACCGAAATGCGACGAAGAAGAATACAAACGAACGAGCGTCGCGCCGCGCCGTAAAAATGGTAACCTCGGGATGCGTGCCGCTGAAAAATCTGGAAATCTGCAGATGGAATCGCCACAGGGAGAGGAGCATTTCTTGTGAAGGTTGCACAGTGAAAATCCGCGCAGAGAAGAAGTTCTCTGCAAAAGAACTCGGCCTTTTATATGCTGGGAAAACAAATCTGAAAATACCCAACATGTCCCATTTTCCGGGCGCTCCAACTTTCGGGCGGCTACAGTGTTGGGCCCGGCCCAACACTGTGCGCGCCCGAAAGCCCACCGGGCCTCCACGTCGCCCCCCGACACAGCGGACAGCCACGCTGGCCACCCACTGCGCGACGCGTGGGCAATGCTGCGGCGACACGTGGCGCGCACCCCGTCAACGCCCGCCTGCCGCGCCCACGTGCCCGCCTGACGCGCTGCCTGGCGCCCCTGCCAGGCACGGAACCCGAGGCCACCCGCACCCGGTCGGTGCACGAGCGCTCTACACCGCACCAACCACCGACCGCCACGTGTCCACCCCGGTCCACCGTGCGCCCCGCACTCTCCGTAGACCCCGCCCCGCGGACCGGCCCACTCCCGAGCCGCCACGCGTCCCGCCCCCGGTGCACGCCTGCCGCGTGGATCGGGCGGCCCGCGCCTCTGCCCGCCGCGCTGCCCGCGCCGCTCCGCCGCTGCCCGCCGGCGCCGGAGACACTGTTCCGGCATGAACAGTACCCGATGCTCAAAAATAACAAGTGGGTAGTCCGTTTTGACCGTTTTCGCGCGCTGAATCCGAATTTGATGTCCATTTTGCCAAATTCCAACCCCAAAATTTGCCGAAGGCATCCGGAAAGGTATTCCTTGGTCCAAACTTCGCGCTGAGTCCATTTTTAATATCCGCTTCGCGCGAAACCACTTCTAACGATCCGACGGAGTCCATTGATCACCCACGTGATCCATTAAGCCCGAAGTCCGCCACTTGTGTCCAATTGGTGCACAAACACCCCGACACACAAAACAGGCTCCCAGATGTCACCAATGACTCTACCACAGCTCTGCAGAGATCCAGGTCATCACATCTCCCCCACTAAAAGAAAGTTTCGTCCTCGAAACTAAAGTTATTCCTCACTCCGAAACCTCAACCAAATAGAGGGGTAAATATCCAATCATCCACCACTCAAGCTCCCAAGGCTGTCTAATACCTCCTCCAGAGACGCGATACAACCCTCGGGTCTCTAACTAGAACAAAATAGAGGCGGGCATTCCAGAAAACCGCACCACCTCATCCAAGTACAGCTGGGCTAACCGCTCGAGCTACCAAGTAGTCTGCATCGGTACAAGCATCCGCTCCTCCCGGTCTCAGATAATCCAACCACAAGTCCATCGGCACAAAAGCTCGATCCCCATACCTCTGTACTCCCAAGGTATCCAATATAAGCCCCCCCCAACTGATCACGTAGACTCTGCTCTCAATCTCTAAACCGTCGGGATGTAGAAGCAATTCCCCGACTCTCCGGCATCAACACCCAGCCAAAAGTCTACTCATCCACAGCGAAACATCCGCCTCGCTCCCGAAGTCAAAACTATAGAGGCGAAGATAACCCTCAAGCAACCCAAGTACACCAACACCTCCGGGCCTGGCTCCCCAAGAAACTGTCCTCGCGGCATAATCAACCGCCGCGAAAGAAAACTGAACCCGCCAGCCCAACAAGTACCACCACACCGACCGCTGTAACATATGTGCTCCGACTGTCTCAGAAATCCACTATCCTGGGAAAAGAAATCGGGAATGCCTCCACCGACTGATCTGTCCTCCATCACCCGGCGCCAAGCGCCTCAATCAGAACTCGCCTCAGGCGGTAGATCCCAATCCAAAGGAACTACAATACCACGCTCCACACCCGGCGCCTACTCCAATGAGGCGTCCTAAATCCGTACTGGAGGGACCCAATGAGTTACAAGGTATCCTGGCGCAATCCACTCTCAGACACTCATATCCTATGCGCCCCGTCCCTCTATACATGGAGCGTGCAGTTCAGCAACTGCGTTAACTCTTGCCATAAAAGACCTTCAAGTACTCTCTATCCCCCACCGAACAAGACCCTGCCTCCAAGGGCTCCATACTCAATCCCACAAATCGGAATGACTCATCCGCCAAAACTGGCTCGTTCGATCAAAGCAATCCCACAGCTTACCCGCTGTCAACTGTCCACCCTACCTCGGTGCCCCAATACTAAACGTCGGCACGGAGGGGGCTACTCGCTACCCCGACAACTGTGCCACTGCGCCGATCCGACAACTGTGTCACTGCTCCGCTGATCTGCCTCCAACACACCTACCCTTCGGTCCGGAACTCTCAGACTCCAATCTGGGTATCCGGCCCGAAACAACCAGCTCAGACCCAACTGCCGCACCAAGGTGCACCCGGGTCAGGGCCCAACGTCGGGGAGACACCGCTCACCACGACAAAACCGCAAATCAGCACACCCCAAACACTCGACCCAATCTAGCGAAAGTCAAAGACATCCCTCTATTTTTGTAACTTTATGTTGTCTGCAGCCAACATAACTGTCCCACAAAAATAGGATATGTCGATCCCTCTTCACTCACATGAAGAGTCAAACAAATAAATCACCGACTTTCGCAAAGTGTCGCGTCTCTCACGCACTAACATCCTAGGGTCCGCCGAAAAGCCTAGGGTTTCCTAAGTCCCAAATGACCTATCCCTAAGCTCTGATACCACCTAATCTGTCACGCCCCGGGTGTAAACCAGAACCCGGACCCGTCTACAGATCCGCCGTGCACACGGTATTTCCCGTGTACACGAAGCGCCAAACCTGCTCAGATATAAGAGACAACAAAAAAAGAGCAATAAAACAGAGCTGAACTAAAACTAATACATCTCAGACTAAAGCTGGAATTAAAATACAATACATCTGTATAAATGATACATCTGTCTCTCCCAGCTCACCCAAAATAAATACAACCTGCTGGCAAAAGCCAGTCCCAATGTAAAAGTACAACCGTCTGAGGAAACCTGGGTACACCAACAGTCCAGCTAACACGCTCATCCTGCCTCGAGATCTATCTACTCAGCCGTCCTCTCTCCTCGACCCGCCGCTAAAAGCCCAGCAGCACCTGCAGAAGACACTGCAAAACAAGGAAGAAGAAAAAGAGGAAAGAAGAATGGGGGTGAGAACTACTAGTAAACCAGTAGCCTCCCCTAGTGGGTAAAACCTCAAACTCTGACACACCCACTAGGCCTACCAGAGGCAAAAAGGAAAGAAGAGTGGTAAGAAATGAAACCGCTGCAAAAGGGAAATCTACCACTACTATGCCTCTAAAATACAGTCCTAGACTGGAATAACCGTATGCCACAATAACCAACCGTCCCAGATAAACCCAATCTGTACCGCCCTCATCATCGGGCAAGAAGGCCGCGCCGATGTGATAGCAAAATTCCTGCTGCCGCCCTCATCATCGGGCAAATAAGCCGCGCCGATGTGATAGCAAACCTGTCCATAACTGTCCAGCCCCGGCCTCCGAAGGGGATCTCGAGGGGAGCTACCCACACGAGTAAAGCATCACCGGGCAATAACCGCGCCGGTGTAATAAAAGCATCACCGGGCAATAACCGCGCCGGTGATAAAAGCAGGATTGGATCACAACTATAAAGCCCCAGTGGAACACAACCCTCCACTAAAAGAAAACTGATTCCCAATCAGATGCAAAAGTAACCATCCGGTCAATCACCCAATATCCGCGATTGCCGCAATACCCCACAATCCACGACCAGGTCTCACAACCGACCTCCGGTCAACCGCCCAAAATCCGCGGTCGCCAGAATAACCCACAATCACAAACATGTCTCACATCCGACATCTGGTCAACCGCCTACTATCCGCGGTTGCCACAAAACCCTCTAGTCCATAATCATGCCCTATCACCGATGTCCTATAACCGACATCCGGTCAACCGCACAATATCCGCGGTCGCCGCCAAAACCCATGATCCATAATCCAGGCCCCGGCTACACTATCCCAAACCCCTGCTCAAACCCGAGCAAACCCACCTGACTACGAAAAGGAGAAAAAAGCAAACAAGGTTTCTCCTAAGTCAAGTTCCAGCATGAAAGTGTAGCGATAAAAGATGGCCTACCTAGATGTCCAAACAAGCATGCAAGTGTTCTCAAGGAAATAAAGAAAAAGGCGACCAATAGTGGTTCCACATGTGTAACAATTAATAGATCCGCATAGATATAACCATCATGCTAAAACATTATCCAACCACACATGTCTATGATCCAAGATAAAGCGTCACTATCCACCTATGCATGTCATAAAGTCCTCAAATAGTACCAACCACTAACAGGATAATCATAAAGCCCATGATAATTAATCCAATCCACATGCAAGGTTAAACGCTAACATTCCATCCATACAAACATGTATAAGTCCCAACCACTATCAAATATCCACAATAGTAATTTCCATAGGAAAAGCTCACAATTTATATCACTTAAGCATGCATGTCCAAATAAAGGGATCACTCTAATATTCCTAGTGAGCATGTCAAAATAGAGGTAAACAACAACCACCCACCTCGATCGCTAATTCCAAGTCCCAAAAAGTGCCCTCGCCCAATCCGATAAGCCGCCGCGATCGCTGTACAAAATTCCCAAAAGAACATACATAAATAACATACAATGCTCACACAAAACTGTCCCAAACACAACAGTCCACAGTTCCCCTGTTTTTACCTGCGAGAAATGCCCGGAAAATTCCAAGAAAAATACCGTCACGATCCTCGCGACGAACCCGTCGAAACGACTACCTGCGCACTCAAATCCGAGTTTCCTACACTGAGAAACAAATCCGACAAGAGAACCACCTCGAAACAAACTGCTCACAAAAACTGAACCACAAGGTTCTGTAAACAGGGATATTCACCTTCGGGGAAAAATTCAGAAAATTCCAAGAAAATTTGGAGATATTCCTCGTGATGTGTAGATGCAAAACGCCTCTTGAATCGCCCCGATCCGATGCCTGTGCGCGAAGATATCGCCAAAATACCACACCGCTGTCCCAAAACTCCGCCCCAGAAAATGAGGTCACAAGATGATCCGAAAAACCCATGAACAGCTCGGAATGGGAAAAACCAGTAAACATGGGAAACGTAGCCCTACCTGTCGTGAAGCCAACGGCGCAAGAATCGCCTCATTCGGAGGTCGGAGTAAGCTGGGGGAGTCCTCGCACCAAAAGGCGACGAAGAGAACACAAATGAACGAGCATCGCGCCGCGCCGTAAAAATGTAACCTCGGGATGCGTGCCGCTGAAAAATCTGGAAATCTGCAGATGGAATCGCCACAGGGAGAGGAGCATTCTTGTGAAGTTGCCCAAGTGAAAATCCGCGCAGAGAAGAAGTTCTCGCAAAAGAACTCGGCCTTTATATGCTGGGAGAAACAAATCTGAAAATACCCAACATGTCCCATTTTCCGGGCGCTCCAACTTTCGGGCGGCTACAGTGTTGGGCCCGGCCCAACACTGTGCGCGCCCGAAAGCCCACCGGGCCTCCACGTCGCCCCCCGCACAGCGGACAGCCACGCTGGCCGCCCACTGCGAGACGCGTGGGCCAATGCTGCGGCGACACGTGGCGCGCACCCGGTCAACGCCCGCCTGCCGCGCCCACGTGCCCGCCTGACGCGCTGCCTGGCGCCCCTGCCAGGCACGGAACCCGAGGCCACCCGCACCGGTCGGTGCACCGAGCGCTCTACACCGCACCAACCACCGACCGCCACGTGTCCACCCCGGTCGACCGTGCGCCCCGCACTCTCCGTAGACCCCGCCCCGCGGACCGGCCCACTCCCGAGCCGCCACGCGTCCCGCCCCCGGTGCACGCCTGCCGCGTGGACCGGGCGGCCCGCGCCTCTGCCCGCCGCGCTGCCCGCGGCCGCTCCGCGCTGCCCGCCGCCGCCGCCGCCGCCGCCCCGCCGGCGGCCGGAGACACTGTTCCGGCATGAACAGTACCCGATGCTCAAAAATAACAAGTGGGTAGTCCGTTTTGACCGATTTTCGCGCGCGCTGAATCCGAATTTGATGTCCATTTTGCCAAATTCCAACCCCAAAATTTGCCGAAGGCATCCGGAAGGTATTCCTTGGTCCAAACTTCGCGCTGACGTCCATTTTTAATATCCGCTTCGCGCGAAACCACTTCTAACGATCCGACGGAGTCCATTGATCACCCACGTGATCCATTAAGCCCGAAGTCCGCCACTTGTGTCCAATTGGTGCCAAACCACCCCCGACACACAAAACAGGCTCCCAGATGTCACCAAGGACTCTACCACAGCTCTGCAGAGATCCAGGTCATCACAACTCTAACTGAGGAAACGGCGCGGCACAGAGTATCAAACCTTGGTATATGCAGGCAAGTCAAAATCCCGCTCACTCTCAGAACGGTAGGACTCAAGATCCCCAAATATCTCGCACAATAGTCGGAGTACTCTCTACGACTCAGCTGATCAGCTCACACAAAACACGAGCCACTAGCCTCTCCAACAGCTCGCAGCACAAAGCACACTGGCTGGAGGTACTCCACAGCCAGGACGACCCACAACTCAAGCTGACAATACTGGTCGGACCACACTCAACGACCTGGGATCACCGTTAACCCCAACGGTTCCACAACAACACTGACCGGAAGATACTACGACGGCCCGGGACTACCGCCTGCTCAACGGCTCCCTTCCTACGACAGTGCAACAGGGAAACAGACCTCTCGGGACTACCGTTTACCCAACGGCTCCCGGCACAGATAAGCAACCCGCTACAACTACCAGACTCCACTCTGCTCCCAAGCAAGAGTGCAAAAGCATCCCACACTAAAAGCAAGTCCCGACCTCTCGGCCCACTACCCGGGCGAGGATAACTGTGATGACCTGGATCTCTGCAGAGCTGTGGTAGAGTCATTGGTGACTTGGGGGAGCCTGTACTGTGTTTCGGGGAGGTGTTGGTGCATGATTGGACACAAGTGTCGGACCTCAAGCTTTATTGGATCATGTGGGTGATCGGATGACCCCGTCGGAGGTTTAGAGGTTGTTTCGCGGCGAAACGGATATTAAATTGGGCTCAGCGCGAAATTTGGGCTAAGAATACCTTTCCGGGTGCATTCGCAGTTTTTAGAGTTGGAATTGGAAAATCGGACATCAAATTCGGGTTCAGCGCGCGAAAACGGTCAAGATGGACTACCTACTTGTTTTTTTTTGTGCATCGGTTACTAGTTCACGGCCGGAATAGTGTTCCCGCGATCGCCGGCGGCGGCGGGCAGCGGCGGAAGGCGGCGGCCGCGGGCCTCGGGCAGGCGGCGTGCGGCCGCGGGCAGGCGCCGGGGGCCGCGGGCAGGTGCGCGGTCCCACGCGGCGGGCGTGCACCAGGGGCAGTGCCACGTGGCGGTTTCCTACTGGTTGGCTCACAGCTCGCGTCTTCGGGAAGCTCTGGTCTATGGTGCATCGGGGGTTGACACGTGCATGTTCCTATTGGGTTGGTTCATAGGATTTCGTGCGCCGGGTGCAGCAGGCAGAGGCTTTGACACGTGGCGCTTCCCTATTGGTTGGTCAACTGTGTCAGGGCAGGTGGGGGCAGGTGGCCGTACGCGCGGGGCAGGTGCGCGACGTGCGCGGTGCAGGGTTGCCGGTGACACGTGGCGCGCCGCCATTGGCGGGCGCTCGTGCACCGGGCGCACGGGGCGCGGGTGGGCCGTGTGGCGGGCCACGTGGCAGGCTGTGGTGAATTCGGGCCTGCACAGTAATGGGCCGGGCCCATTACTGTAGCAGCCCGAATTTTTCGGGCGCCCGATTCTGGGGACCCATTCGGTATTTCTTCAAATGTTTTTGGGGCCTTTAAATAGCAGCCCGAGCCTCTTTCTTCCCCCTTTTCTCCCCTTTTCGAGCCTCCTCTGCCGAGCCCCTTAAGAAGATTTCTTCATCTTCAGTCTGGATCCACCTGCAAGTTTTGGAGTTTTAGGAGCACGCATCCTTGAGATTCTGGTTTTTACGGCGCGGCACGACGTTGCATTCCTGTGTTCTTCTTCGGCGCAGCGGCAGTGTTTTAGCTCCCCTGGGCTACCCCGAGATCATTTCTCTGTGATTCTTGCAGCGACAGACTCGTAAGAGGTAGGTCTTCATCTTTTGTGTTGGTTGCACTTTTCCTGTTTCGAGGTTTGGCACGGATCCCGAGGCAAACAGTGACCCCATTTTCTGTGTGGATTTTTGAGACAGCGGCAGGGTATTTCGGCCATATCTTCGCACACGAGCGTCAGACGGAAACGAGCTTATACAACTTTTTCATCTACGGATCGCAAGGAACGCGCTCGTATTTTTCTTGGAATTTTCAAAGGATTATTTCGAGGTGAAATCTCTGTTTTTCTCTGTGAACAGTGCACAGTTTTCAGCACAGATTTTGTATGAGTGTACCCCCTTGCCGAATTTATATCTTGAACTTACCGAACTCGGATTTGGGCGTGCAGGGTACCCTTTCGAAGATATCGACGCGAGGATCGCTGTGATATTTTTCTGGGAATTTGCTGGGCATTTTCAGCAGGTGAAAAAGGGACATCTTTGGGACTGAAATTCTGTGTATATTTTTATGGGCAGTTTTGGAATTGATGTGTAATTGTGGACTTTGTATTGTACCCAGGAGGGATTGTGGACTGTGCTGAACCTGTTGGACTTAGAGCTGTTATTTTTCCTTAGTTTTCTCAGCTGTACGACTCCGGACAGTTAGCGTTTTCAGGTGGGTGGCTTGCTTTCAAGATCTATGGACTGTGCTCTAATTCTATTGATATAGAATCATGCATGATAGTGATTGGATTTGGGTAGCATGCTAGAGTGTAGGAATTGTTGTTCCTTATTTTATCTGTCGATCTCTGTGATCTCTTGCTTCCTACTATCTTGTTAATATTTGTTATCTTGGAACCTGACCTAGCACCCCCGTCATATGTTGCATGTATAACCAGACCAGTAGAAAACCCTCACTTGGGCTAGGGTTATTTATGTTTAGACATCCACACTTTATGTTTCATTCCTGGACTTAGTGTTATCCTCGCCCGGGTAGTGGGCCGAGCGGTCGGGACTTCTTTTAGTGTGGGATGCATTTGCACTCGTGCTTGGGAGCCGAGTGGGGTCTGGTAGATATTGTGTTTCGCTTGTCTGTACCGGGAACCGTTTGGGATAAACGGTGGACCCGGAAGATCTTGTTTTTCCCTGTTTGGGTTGTCGCCACTGTGTTAGTGGCAGTAGTTTACTAGTGTTAGCCAGACCTAGAACCCAGAACCCTTTTCGACATACACATGATTTTAGTCTACCAATATTTTCTTCCAAGCATCGAAGGGCCGCTGGAGTCTGTTCTTGTGTGATTGGACAAAGGCATCAGCCCTTCGGGGCTTGGGTAAAACACTTATTTTTCTAACTGTTTTTCCAAAGAGAACTAAAATCATTAAATATGGATTTCTTCTAGATCAAATGATTTTCAATAACAAATGTCACCTTTTTCTTGTAAATCTCCCCACTCGAAAGGATTCGAGTGATCTGGGTTCTAGGGGCCGTTCCTTTGTCGGGACGAAAGCCACGGGGGTCCGAGCCTGGGACCTGTTCTTGTTTGATAGGGTTGTAGGTGTAGGTCTCCCGGGACTTTCGGGCCCTGTTGGTGCTTTCTGCGTGTCGTACCGAGGTTTTGCTTTCCCGAACTATAAGGGGATCGGGAACTTCAATAGGCGGAGCTTAGAGTCTGTTCTTGTTTGATAGGGTTCTTAGCACCGGTCTATCGGGTTTCCGAACCCTTATGGTGTCGGTCTTTCCTATGGGTTTAGTGTTCTGTTGTGGGAGCCGTCTGGTGGACGGTGGCCCCAGCTGTGAGGTTTTCCAGCCTGTGGTTGAGAGTTGGTGTTGTTGGTCGATCTTGTTGATCGTGGTTTGGACTTTAGCCTGCATGAGCCATATTTGAGCTCGACAGAGGTACGCGGATACTTTCCTCGGTGGGGTCGCTCCCCTCGAGAGCCACTCCGGAGTTGGGCCTGTTACTTGCTATCGTGACTTGTCGACGCCGTCCCTCTGACGGGGCCAGTTAGTGGCAGTCACGGACACCCTACGGTAGACCCGTCCTGTTGAGGATGTGCGGCAGTAGGTGGGCGCAGGTTTGACTGGACCCCTTTGAGGTAGTCAGTTTAGATTTGGTGAGTTTACTGTGTGTGTTAGTAGATGCATCATGTTTCATCTGTTCCTTTTCTTGAGCATCTAGATAGAGGCATAGTAGCTGTAGAGTTACTTTTCCAGCCCTTTCATTTCAGTTTTATATTGTTACTTTATGCCTCTAGTAGACTTAGTGGGCAGACCGTCGGGCTTGTTGGCGGCACCCACTGAGAACTACTTGGGACGTAGTTCTCACACCCGTCGTGGTGTCTTTTCCCACAGGGACTCCTACTTCCTGTTCCTGCTGCCCCTGTTGCTGCTTCTTCTGATCGAGGTAAGGGAGTCGCGAGATAGATTCCCTACCAGTCAGTCGTCCAAGGAGTAGATCGTACCCCTATACTTTTGAGAGTTCATGTTGAGCGAACTTTGTAGTGAGGTATAGAGTTGTATTTATTTTTCTGCTCGAGAGATTTATGTACTTTTGGTGAGGACTTATGTTGTATATAGTTTTTATTTCTAGTAAGTTACTTTCAGCTCTGATATCTGTATAGTATAGATGCTCTTTTGCAGGTTAGTCGCTTCGTCTATACGGGGCTTCTCGTATGGGCGGCGGATCTGTTGGCGAGCCCGGGTCGCAGTTTCGACGCCGGGGCGTGACAATAACACTATGTCCAGGAATGAAAGAACAGTGTGGATGTCTAAGCATAAAATAACCCTAGCTCAAGTGAGGGTTTTCTACTGGTCTGGTTACACATGCAACATATGACGGGGGTGCTAGGTCAAGTTCCAAGATAACTATGTTAACAGATGATAAAGAATAACCATTCCAACAATCTAGCATGCTACACAAGGAAATAAACTATCATGCATAGTCCTACATCAATAGAATTAATGTACAGTCCATAAAACTTGGAGATAATGCCACCCACCTCGATTTGCCACCAATTGCTCGTAGACACTTGCAATTGGCCTCCACGCGATCCGCACGCAAACGATGTCCGCTGCCGGAGTCCGCACGCAAAAACGGAGCATGCCGCCGGAGATAGTTCGCACGCAAAACGAAGCGCGATGCCGAAATCTCGGCGCCAGGAGGAGAGATCTCGGCGCCAGGAGGAGACATCTCAGCGCCAGGAGGAGGCTTCTCGGCGCCAGGAGGAGGCCTTCGGTCGGATGATGCATCTTTTAGAGCAGAGGACGCAGCCAGTGGTAGCACCCCCTGAGTGTTCGCCTGTGCCTTCTTCGCCAGCTGTGGCGCCCCCTGTGGTTCCGTCAGCGCCGGCTATTCCTGTCGAGTCGGTTTCTAGTATACCACCTCCAGGGTTGACGGGACCTTTGTCTTCGGCTGAGCAGGGTGCGGTGGTGGATCTGCTGATGAGGTTCCGCCGGTTTGATCCACCCCGTTTTTCTGGTATGAGTGCTGAGCCGTGGGGGGCAGAGTCTTGGATCACGGCCATGGAGCGTCATTTTGAGAGTTTGTTCGTTGAGGATCGATTTCGGGTCTTTTTGGCTACACACTACTTGGAGGGCAACGCCGAGGCTTGGTGGCGGCGTGTGCGGCCTGCTGGTCCGCCTGGGACGCAGATTCTTCCCTGGGCGGAGTTCCGCAGACTTCTTTTAGGGGCCTTCTTTCCTGAGAGTGTTCGCCAGAGATTGAAGGAGCAGCTGAGAAATCTCCGCCAGGGAGATCGGCCCGTGAATGCATACATAGCCGAATTCAATCAGCTGTTGGCTAGTATGCCTCACGTGGCCAGGGACGAGTCTCACCGGATCTACATGTTCGAGCGGGGGCTGCGCCGGGATATTTATCAGCTTGTTCGCTCCTGCAGATTACAGACTTTGGAGGCATCGATGGAGCAGGCGTTATATGTTGAGTCTGGAGAGGCAGTGATGTCAGAGGTGGCTCTAGCCCCCGTAGTAATTCCTGGGGCGAAGCGCCCAGCACCGGGTGATGAGGGTCAGACGAGCCGGCAGGGACCTCCGAGACCTCCACGATCTCATCCTGAGGGTCGTGGGTTTCGTAGGCGCCGGAGATCTGGTGAGCCCCAGCAGCAGCATCAGCGGTATCGGCATCAGCGACATGAGCGGTGTGTCATCTGTGGCGGGCCTCATCCACCGTCGTAGTGTGATCAGAGACAGGGGCGGTGTTTCCTCTGTGGAGAGTTGGGACATTTCCGCGCAGCTTGCCCCCAGGCCATTTTGTCAGTGCGGCCGATTGCGACAGCACCCCCCTTGCCCATCCATACAGCGGGAACCCCTCCGGCACACCAGCAGACAGAGTGGGCCACGACGTCGGGACAGTCGGGACGACGATCTGCGGCACCCAGTGGACGGGTTTATGCAGCCCTATTGGAGGACACCCCGGCAGCGGATCATGCCGCGACAGGTATGATTTTATTTCAGTTAGCTGAGTTGAGCATTTCATTACCGCTGCATTCTTCTGTATGATTAGTTGAGTATCTGCATCAGCATCTTTGCATGGGTATGGGTTAGGAATTTCTGCTACATGTTTTAGCGATTGGATTCTTCCCTGTATCCTATGAAAAGAGGAGATTCGCGGTGTATGATCAGTGCAGTTGAGACTTGGGACTTCGCCGGCTGATGTGGCGATTCAAGGACAACACCAGGACTTGGATTGAGCACACATGTTGGACTGTTGGTGCGGTGCAGTGCTACGACTGATAATGGAATGAGAGCAGTTATCCTTCTGTGAGTTGGACTGGAGGAGTTCGTTTTCTCGGATTGTCGGCGTATCCTTCCAGCAGCATCAGCCTCAGCGGCTTTGGACAGACGCCACCTCGGGAGCAGTTGTGATGTTAGGACTAGAGGTTGTGTCCTTAGGAGTCTCGGTTAGTGACAGCTTTCTTTTGTGGCCACAGCAGGAACGGCACCAACCCTTCTCTCAATTTTCTCGCCTTTGTGCTGAAATTTATGAACAGGACGGAAACTTCTAAAGATTGCTTCAGAAAAGGAGACAGTGCCCGAACCTGTTCTTGTTTGATTGGGGCGAAGGCACTGATTTTTTGAAATTTTCGGACTTCTCGCTAATTTCAGCTGTTTTCTAAATCGAGGGTTGGAGTTGATGACTTTCCTGCTGATGGAGCCGTATCTTTCTTGTTAGTTTAGTGTTGCGTTCTTGGTTGTTTTAGTTTTTTTTTGTTGTGGCGTGTTTTTGTTTCGAGGACGAAACTTTCTTTTAGTGGGGGAGGATGTGATGACCTGGATCTCTGCAGAGCTGTGGTAGAGTCATTGGTGACTTGGGGGAGCCTGTACTGTGTTTCGGGAGGTGTTGGTGCATGATTGGACACAAGTGTCGGACCTCGAGCTTTATTGGATCATGTGGGTGATCGGCTGACCCCGTCGGAGGTTTAGAGGTTGTTTCGCGCGAAACGGATATTAAATTTGGGCTCAGCGCGAAATTTGGGCTAAGAATACCTTTCCGGGTGCATTCGGCAGTTTTTAGAGTTGGAATTTGGAAAATCGGACATCAAATTCGGGTTCAGCGCGCGAAAACGGTCAAGATGGACTACCTACTTGTTTTTTTTTGTGCATCGGTTACTGTTCACGCCGGAACAGTGTTCCCGGCGATCGCCGGCGGCGGCGGGCAGCGGCGGAAGGCGGCGGCGCGGGCTCGGGCAGGCGGCGTGCGGCCGCGGGCAGGCGCGCGGGGCCGCGGGCAGGTGCGCGGTCCACGCGGCGGGCGTGCACCAGGGCGGTGCCACGTGGCGGTTTCCTACTGGTTGGCTCACAGCTCGCGGTCTTCGGGAAGCTCTGGTCTATGGTGCATCGGGGGTTGACACGTGGCATGTTCCTATTGGGTTGGTTCATAGGATTTCGTGCGCCGGGTGCAGCAGGCAGAGGCTTTGACACGTGGCACTTCCCTATTGGTTGGTCAACTGTGCAGGGCAGGTGGGGGCAGGTGGCCGTACGCGCGGGGCAGGTGCGCGACGTGCGCGGTGCAGGGTTGCCGGTGCCACGTGGCGCGCCGCCATTGGCGGGCGCTCGTGCACCGGGCGCACGGGGCGCGGGTGGGCCGTGTGGCGGGCCACGTGGCAGGCTGTGGTGAATTCGGGCCTGCACAGTAATGGGCCGGGCCCATTACTGTAGCAGCCCGAAATTTTCGGGCGCCCGATTCTGGGGACCCATTCGGTATTTCTTCAAATGTTTTTGGGGCCTTTAAATAGCAGCCAGAGCCTCTTTCTTCTCCCCTTTTCTCCCCTTTTCGAGCCTCCTCTGCCCGAGCACCCTTAAGAAGATTTCTTCATCTTCAAGTTCTGGATCCACCTGCAAAGTTTTGGAGTTTTAGGAGCACGCATCCCGAGATTCTGGTTTCTTCGGCGCGGCGCGACGTTGCATTTCCTGTGTTCTTCTTCGGCGCAGCGGCAGTGTTTTAGCTTCCCTGGGCTACCCCGAGATCATTTCTCTGTGATTCTTACACCGACAGACTCGTAAGAGGTAGGGCTTCATCTTTTGTGTTGGTCGCACTTTTCCGTTTCGAGGTTTTGGCACGGATCCCGAGGCAAACAGTGACCCCATTTTCTGTGTGGATTTTTGAGACAGCGGGAGGGTATTTCGGCCATATCTTCGCACACGAGCGTCAGACGGAAACGAGCTTGTACAACTTTTTCATCTACGGATCGCAAGGAACGCGCTCATATTTTTCTTGGAATTTTCAGAGGATTATTTCGAGGTGAAATCTCTGTTTTTCTCTGTGAACAGTGCACAGTTTTCAGCACAGATTTTTGTATGAGTGTACCCCCTTGCCGAATTTATACCTTGACTTACCGAACTCGGATTTGGGCGTGCAGGGTACCCTTTCGAAGATATCGACGCGAGGATCGCTGTGATATTTTTCTGGGAATTTTCTGGGCATTTTCAGCAGGTGAAAAAGGGACATCTTTGGGACTGAAATTCTGTGTATATTTTTATGGGCAGTTTTGGAATTGATGTGTAATTGTGGACTTTGTATTGTACCCAGGAGGGATTGTGGACTGTGCTGAACCTGTTGGACATAGAGCTGTTATTTTTCCTGGTTTTCTCAGCTGTACGACTCCGGACAGTTAGCGTTTTCAGGTGGGTGGCTTGCTTTCAAGATCTATGGACTGTGCTCTAATTCTATTGATATAGAATCATGCATGATAGTGATTGGATTTGGGTAGCATGCTAGAGTGTAGGAATTGTTGTTCCTTGTTTTATCTGTTGATCTTGTGATCTCTTGCTTCCTACTATCATGTTAATATTTGTTATCTTGGAACCTGACCTAGCACCCCCGTCATATGTTGCATGTATAACCAGACCAGTAGAAAACCCTCACTTGGGCTAGGGTTATTTATGTTTAGACATCCACACTTTATGTTTCATTCCTGGACTTAGTGTTATCCTCGCCCGGGTAGTGGGCCGAGCGGTCGGGACTTCTTTTAGTGTGGGATGCATTTGCACTCGTGCTTGGGAGCCGAGTGGGGTCTGGTAGATATTGTGTTTCGCTTGTCTGTACCGGGAACCGTTTGGGATAAACGGTGGACCCGGAAGATCTTGTTTTTCCCTGTTTGGGTTGTCGCCACTGTGTTAGTGGCAGTAGTTTACTAGTGTTAGCCGGACCTAGAACCCAGAACCCTTTTCGACATACACATGATTTTAGTCTACCAATATTTTCTTCCAAGCATCGAAGGGCCGCTGGAGTCTGTTCTTGTGTGATTGGACAAAGGCATCAGCCCTTCGGGGCTTGGGTAAAACACTTATTTTTCTAACTGTTTTTCCAAAGAGAACTAAAATCATTAAATTATGGATTTCTTCTAGATCAAATGATTTTCAATAACAAATGTCACCTTTTTCTTGTAAATCTCCCCACTCGAAAGGATTCGAGTGATCTGGGTTCTAGGGGCCGTTCCTTTGTCGGGACGAAAGCCACGGGGGGCCGAGCCTGGGACCTGTTCTTGTTTGATAGGGTTGTAGGTGTAGGTCTCCCGGGACTTTCGGGCCCTGTTGGTGCTTTCTGCGTGTCGTACCGAGGTTTTGCTTTCCCGAACTATAAGGGGATCGGGAACTTCGATAGGCGGAGCCTAGTGTCTGTTCTTGTTTGATAGGGTTCTTAGCACCGGTCTATCGGGTTTCCGAACCCTTATGGTGTCGGTCTTTCCTATGGGTTTAGTGTTCTGTTGTGGGAGCCGTCTGGTGGACGGTGGCCCCAGCTGTGAGGTTTTCCAGCCTATGGTTGAGAGTTGGTGTTGTTGGTCGATCTTGTTGATCGTGGTTTGGACTTTAGCCTGCATGAGCCATATTTGAGCTCGACAGAGGTACGCGGATACTTTCCTCGGTGGGGTCGCTCCCCTCGAGAGCCACTCCGGAGTTGGGCCTGTTACTTGCTATCGCGACTTGTCGACGCCGTCCCTCTGACGGGGCCAGTTAGTGGCAGTCACGGACACCCTACGGTAGACCCGTCCTGTTGAGGATGTGCGGCAGTAGGTGGGCGCAGGTTTGACTGGACCCCTTTGAGGCAGTCAGTTTAGATTTGGTGAGTTTACTGTGTGTGTTAGTAGATGCATCATGTTTCATCTGTTCCTTTTCTTGAGCATCTAGATAGAGGCATAGTAGCTGTAGAGTTACTTTTCCAGCCCTTTCATTTTAGTTTTATATTGTTACTTTATGCCTCTAGTAGACTTAGTGGGCAGACCGTCGGGCTTGTTGGCGGCACCCACTGAGAACTACTTGGGACGTAGTTCTCACACCCGTCGTGGTGTCTTTTCCCACAGGGACTCCTACTCCTGTTCCTGCTGCCCCTGTTGCTGCTTCTTCTGATCGAGGTAAGGGAGTCGCGAGATAGTTCCCTACCAGTCATCATCCAGGGAGTAGATGTACCCTTATTACTTTTGAGAGTTCATGTTGAGAGAACTTTGTAGTGAGGTATAGAGTTGTATTTATTTTACTGCTCGAGAGATTTATGTACTTTTGGTGAGGACTTATGTTGTATATAGTTTTTATTTCTAGCAGTTACTTTCAGCTCTGATATCTGTATAGTATAGATGCTCTTTTGCAGGTTAGTCGCTTCGTCTATACGGGGCTTCTCGTATAGGCGGCGGATCTGTTGGCGAGCCCGGGTCGCAGTTTCGACGCCGGGGCGTGACACCGATAACTAAGTTGTGCTCTAACAATTTTTGTGCAGTTTTGTGCAGGCTTTTATCTTTTTAGATTTTAGTTCAGTTTTTAGGACTTATTCTTAGTTCTAGTTCTTACATTTACTTACATTTTTGAAATTTTTTAACTCTCCTTATATTTTTGTAATTTTGGCTTAGTTTCTGACAAAAAGGGGGAGAGAGTTTAGAGAGAACTTGAACAATGATGATGTGAAAACTGTGTGAATGTGTGAACATCAAGGTAAGTATCACTTCAACTTCAACTTTGGTTTTTATCTTGTGTTCTGTGTGCATGTCCCTACTAACTATTCGACTAACTATTTGGGCATGTAATATGACTAACAAGTTGATGTTTGACTAACACTTTGTGACATTTGGTGTTTGAATGCATAGAAGGTATGTTGGTTTTTGACTATGATTCTCTTACATATCTGAATTCTCAAATGTCATGATGATCAGATAAACTCTATCTCTGTACTTGTTTTTGTATGTTTCAATTCTTGAGGTATCTAACGATTCTTTTTGTCAAGAATGATTTCTGTGTGCAGAGAGTACAGATGTCTAAGTCTAGAGTCTGTTTTAGGAGTTTATCTCATGTTTTAAAATTTCTGGATCTCCATTGTAAAATTTTGTTGTATGGTGATAGCAACAAAAATATCTTTTTGAATTTTCTTTAGTGGATCTGTGTTTTGTCACGAAACCGCCAAAGGGGAAGATTGTTACGGAATTTGAGTTGGCGTAATTTCGTGAAAGGTTCAAGTCTTGAAGATTGAAGGTGAAGAAGGTTGGATCATTTAACTCAATCTCAAGAAAGAAGAATTCAAAAGGATCAGGTATGTTTAACTAAAGATTTTTGGTGATCCGAATACTTCTTGTAGTGTAGAAACACCTGGAAGAATTTTTCATTGCATAAAAATAAAAAACTGGACATGGGACATGTTCAGGATCCGGATCAGACATTCCAATCCGGATCCCGAAGGGTGTTCGTTCATACACTGGTTCAATCCGGATCGCAGCATTTCATGATCCGAATCCCGAACACTAGTTTTACCTTTTTACTTGTACGATCCGGATCAGGAATTGCAATCCGGATCCCGAACGTTGATGTTTGGTGAAACTGTATGAACGATCCGGATCAGCCATTTCGATCCGGATCCCGAACCATCGTTTTTCTGGAAACCGTCTTTCTTGCTACTGCAATCCGGATCGCAGAAATCCGATCCGGATCGCCGTCCGTAAAAATTCCAGAAATGGTAGGTTTTTGATTCTTATCTCCTTCCTAGGGTTTCTAACCTATAAATAGACCCTATGATTCATTTTTCTAGGCGAAGGCCGATAAAGAGAAAAATAGCCGTCTTATTCAAATATCATCTTATACGGCCTAAGATCCACATATAGAGAAGAAAGGGAATCATTAGATATTACTCTATGTTTCTTCATCTATATTGATTAGTTTGATTCTAGGTTTTCATACTCACATCTTGAGTTGAATCAAACTAATGAATACTTAGATGGTATTTCCTATCTATCTTTGATCTAAGTATTCGGCGGATCATCACCACCCAAAAAACAACGATTTCCCCAAAATCGGCGCGTGGACTCGCGTGTCCTTGTGGATTCAAGGTTCAACCGCTCTCGTGGATTCGGAGCGAGGTACGTTCGTGGATTCGAAGCATGCTACTGGGTGAAGACCGTGGATTCGGTCGGACGTCGTGGACTCGACGTTGGACGCCGTGGATTCGGCGTTGGACGCCGTGGATTCGGCGTTGGACGCAGATCGTGGATTCGAGACGCGTTGCGGAACGAGCGGAGAAGATCAACTAGGAGCGTATGGTAAAAGGTTGAGTCGTCTGTGAGTACGTTAAATCACCTTGTACGTGTTTCAATTCTAGTGAATTTCACCGTGTTATCGGTCCCGTAGTTTTTTACTCCGGTTTGGAGTTTTTCCACGTAAAAATCTTGCGTGTTCTTTTATTTTTCCGCATTGGGTTTTATTGCGCAATGATTTTTTGAGTGTTTATTGTTTACACCTATTCACCCCCCTCTAGGTGTTTTTTCTCCTATTTAGATCTATTATTACATACAACCCAACAAGGTCCACCTCAACGACTAAATCGAAAAAACACAATCTAAAGCAATCACCCAATCCCCACAAGGAAGCTCATCTCACATGGCACTAGAGCTCAACACACATGCTCTAAAAATCCACTCGGCCCCTCGGCACGAGTAAACTAGCACCCTGAACCTATGCCATACCTTTGGCAACTCATAATTTAAAAACCATCTTTGAAAACCTTGATTTTCCTTAAAACGGGTTTCTCGATTTTTAAAACGGTTCAGGTGCAATTATGGTGCAAACAAAGCATGAAACCTAGTGTCATATAATATCAGGAGTCTACTAAAAATAATCCGGGGTTCCAATAAATTTTTCAGAAAATTCCAGGCAACTATCAGATGTAAAAACAGCGAAAACGCCTAATAACCATGATCAACTTGCATTCAATAGCATTAAGGGGCATTCCCTAAATTTTGGAGAAATTCCAACCCACCTGGTACGCTTTCCGCAGGCAACGCTGAAGTCGGTGAAGCGCCGGATCCCTAAACGGACGACCTCGAAAATCGCGCCGCAAAATCACGGAAAAAAAACCTCGGAAGCCCCAATACATAATCTGAAAGCTCCAAGTATCCACATAAGGATCACAGTACCACTAGAGGATTTCCTCTCAACATCTGCTCACTAACAAAATAAATGCCCATAAACACCATTCACTTAAGTCCACACAACTCCAGCAAAAATTACACTTACAGTACACCCCAACTCATCCCAAATTGCTCACAAAGCAAAGTCACAAAACCCACTCACACCTTGTAGCTGCCACAACACACACATAAACACTGCCATACACACAGCACCATTAGCACACACACACAACTCCTCTCAAACTGCTCAGGTGAAAAGGCCAACACGCGCCGCGCACTCGAACCAGGCTCAGCACAGTACCGCGCCGGAAACCGCCTCAACGATGCCGTCCTGTGAGGGAAAAGGAGAGAAAACCAAGAAGAAACCAGAAACAATCAAAAACGGCTAAGTGCCAACTCGCACACACGCACAGGGCAAAACCAGCCCCAACGCCGAAAACGCCGCACGCGCACACGCAAGAAATTTCCTGCGCTCGCACCCTGCTGCGTGCAGTCCAGCAGTGCCCGCACGGCCCAGCGCGGCCGCAGCCAGCCGCCGCCGCCGCTGGACCTGCCGCGCGGCACGCGCGGCGCCAGGGCCCGCCCGCTCGGCGCCTGGGCCTTCAGCGCGCGGCACGCGCGGTGCCTGGGCCCGCAGCGCGCGGCACGCGCGGTGCCTGGGCCCGCCCACGCGGTGTGGTGACCCGGATCTTTGCAGGGCTTCTTCAGTGTGACCAGCAGCTTCTGGAAGCCTACGTGGCATGTCGGCGGTGTTCGTGCGCCAATTTGGACACAAGTGATGGACTCGGGACTTAAAATGGATCACGTGGGTAATCGGGGGACCCCGTCGGATGTTTAGAGGAGTTTACGCGCAGAATGGATGTCAAATTTAGGCTCAGCGCGAAATTCGGATTTAAAATACCTTTTCGGGAGCCTCCGGCAATTTATAGGATTGGAATTTGGCAAAATGGACGCCGGATTTGGCATCAACGCGCGAAAACGGTCAAGATGAGCTATTTATTTGTATTTTTCGAAGCTTGCTACAGTAATTTTTACTGTTCACCGCCGGAACGGTGTTCCCGGCGATCGCCGGCGGCGGCGGAAGGCGGCGGCGCGCTGCCGCGGGCAGGCGCAGAGCGGCGCGGGCAGGCGCGCATGGGCGCGGGCAGGTGCGCGGTCCACGCGGCGGGCGTGCACCTGGGCGGTGCCACGTGGCGGGTTGTGGTTGGATGGTTCAGGCGGTGCGGTCCACGGAATTTGCGGGTGCACGGTGGACCGACAGTAGGACACGTGGCGGCTTCCCAATGGACGGCTCACTGGTCGAGGTCTACGGAGCGGCGCGGGTGCATGGTGCACCGGGCTTGGACACGTGGCATATTTCTATTGGTTCGGTGTGTAGGATTTCGTGCACCGGGTTCAGGAGGCAGAGGCTCAGACACGTGGCGCCTCCCCACTGTGCAGGGCAGGTGGGCAGGTGATGCGACGTGCGCGGGGCAGGCGCGGTCGGCGCCACGTGGCACAACTGCATTGGCCAGTTCTGGTGTTTCCTGTTCGGCGGGACACAGAGGTAATTTTTCGAAAAGATTTTCTGGTTTTGCCTATTTGTTGCATCCGAGAGGCATTCAAGGGGAGTTTTCACCACTTTTGTGGCCATTTCTCCCTGAGGGATGAGAAGATGAAATCTTCTCCAAGAAGAGAGGAATGCTCCTGTGAAGTTTCGGATTTTTCGGCAGCACGGATTACGAGATTTCTATTTTACTGGCGCGGCGCGACGTTTCTTCTTCGGTGTTCTTCTCCGTCGCATTTCGGTGTACGAGCTTCCCCGGCCTACCCCTAGCTCCTTTTTCTGTGATTTTTGCACCGTTGGCTTCATGACAGGTAGGGCTTCAACTATTGTGCTTTCAGCTCCTCCTAATTCCGAGCATTTCTTGGAGTTTTTCGAGCTTCTCTTTGACCCATTTTCTATTGCAGAGTTTTTGTACAGCACCGTGGTGTACGG
The DNA here is from genome assembly GCA_029204045.2 of Tillandsia leiboldiana. Lineage (NCBI taxonomy): Eukaryota > Viridiplantae > Streptophyta > Magnoliopsida > Poales > Bromeliaceae > Tillandsia > Tillandsia leiboldiana. Next base: position 13,923,338 of record CM055065.1, read on the forward strand.
CAATATCTCCGCAACCGGGCATCGGATTGAGACGTTCTAAGAGGTGTTTTGCATCTACACATCGCAAGGAGCATCCTCGATTTTTCCTGGATTTTTCTGGATTTTTTCTGAAGGTGAAAAGGCATTAGTTTCAGTGTTTGTTGCTGCTGTTTTTTTGTACAGAATTCTTTGGGGTAGTTCCCTTGCAAAATTTATATCTCAGTGTAGGTAACTCGGATTTGAGCGTGCAGGTACTCGTTTCGACCGGCTGGTCGCGAGGATCGCGACGGTATTTTTTTGGGAATTTTCTGTGCATAACTCGCAGGTGATAAGGCACAACTCTGGACTGTTTGTTGGGATAGCATGTTCTTGAGGGTAATTGTATGTTTAATTGCATGTTTTGGGGTAATTGTGGACAGGGATCGCGGCGGTTTATCTGTTTGGGCAAGTGGCGTAGAAAAGGGAGATTGGACAGCGAGGAGGTTTCTACAGCTTTGGATTGCGCTTTTTCAGGTGGGTGGTTGCTATATCCCTCTTTTCTGATGTACCCACTAGGAATATTAGAGAGATCCTCTCTATTGGACATGTTGAATGATCATCTAACGGACATGCATGCTTAATTGGAATAATTGTGAGCCTATCATATGGACAATATCATAGTGGAAACTTGATAGTGGTTGGAACTTATACATGCTTAAGGGAATATTATTATTGGCATTTTACTTAGCATGGGGTATTTACTTTTATGTTGGGATATTGTGAAATGTCTTGCGGGAGGGTACCATTTGAGGATCTTTTGGACAGGCATAGGGGGATGGTTTATATGAGGGTGATTAGCAGATTATAGACAGGTGTGGTCGGATTATGATTTTAGCATGATGATTATACCCAGGTGAAGCTATTAATTGATACACTGGTCGAACCACTATTTGTCACATTTTCTCCTATCTCTCATGAGGACATAGGCTGGCTTATTTGGACATTTGTAGGGCCATTTCTTATCGCTACACTTTATGTTGGGATTTGATTTAGAAGAAACCTATTTGCTTCTTCTCCCCCTATTCTTTAGTCAGGTGACTATTTGTTGCTCGGGTTTGAGCAGGGGATTGGCATAGTGTAGCTGGGGCCTGGATTTTAGCTTCTGGGGTATTATGGCTACCGCAGATAGTAGGCGGTGGACCAGATGTCATATGTGGGACATGTTTGTGATCATGGGTGTTGTTGTGAACCCCTACTTTTGATTACCCACTAGGCCTTGGAGTAGCTTCTATGATTAGAAGGCCGATTAATAAATTGTGGGCTTGGGCATGAGGTATAGACAGGCACAGGTTATCTCCTATTTACTGTCCTTATGCATTTATTAGCATGCTTTAGCAAGGTAAGATCATATCGATATCTGTTTTATTTTATATATACCATCTTGGGACATTTGCATGCTTGTATGGTCACCTAGATAGGCCACCTTTTTCTGCTACACTATCATGCTGGAATTGACATAGGAGAAACCCTTTTTGTTATTCTTTTCTCCTTTCATTTGAGGCTCAGGGTATTTGCAGCTCGTGCGCGAGCAGGTGGATGGGATAGTGTAGTCAGGTTCTTGGGTTTTGGGACAGGCAGGGTATTGCGGCAACCGCGGACATTGGGCGGTTGACCGGAGATTTCTTATGCATCAGATTGGGTATCAGGTCTCTTTAGTGGATGGGTTTTCCCACTTTGATCAGAGTCATGATCCAGTCCTGCTGATTTATGATACTTGTGTTACTGAGATACTTTTCCTCGTGTGGGTCGCTCCCCACGATTGCCACTCCGGAGTGTGCGACCGGACGGATAGAGGCCGGTCTACTACTACTTTAGTGTGCGATCGGACGGGCAGAGGCCGATCTATTACTTACCTTGGGATACGACCGTACCGGGCAGTAGTCGGTCAGTACTCCCACAAATGAGTTTAGCAGGCAGTACCAGTGTTTACTGGTGGTCAGATTGGGTTATTCAGGCAGGCATTTATTTTCTGATGCATACATTTAGCTATTCTATTAGCTCGGCATTTTAGAGGCATTCTAGTGGTAGCTTTTCATCAGGAGTCTTATTCTTTTTAGCATACCACCTTTGTTCCCTTTTGCCTCTGGTAGACCTAGTGGGCGTGTCAGAGTTTGAGGTTTTACCCACTAGGGGAGGCTACTGGTTTACTAGTAGTTCTCACCCCCATTCTTCTTTCCTCTTTTTCTTTCCCCTTGCAGTGTCTTCTGCGGGTGCTACTGGGCTTTCAGTGGCGGGTCGAGGAGAGAGGACGGCTGAGTAGATAGATCTCGAGGCAGGATGAGCGTGTTAGCTGGACTGTTGGTGTACCCATGTTTTCCTCAGACGGTTGTACTTCCACTTTTGGGACTGGCTTTTGCCAGCAGGTTGTATTTATTATTTGTGAGCTGGGAGAGACTGATGTATCATTTATACAGATGTATTGTATTTTATTTCCAGCTTCAGTCTGAGATGTATTATCTTTAGTTCAGCTCTGTTTTTATTGCTCTTTTATTATATCTCTTATATTTGAGCAGGTTTTTGGCGCTTCGTGTACACGAGAAATACCGTGTGCATGACGGATCTGTGGACGGGCCCGGGTTCTGGTTTTCACCCGGGGCGTGACAGATAAGTTGGTATCAGAGCTTAGGGATAGGTCAGTTGGGACTTAGGAAAACCTAGGCTTTCGGCGGACCCTAGGATGATAGGGCGCGAGGGACGCGACATTTTGCGAAAGTCGGCAATTTCTTTGTTTGACTCTTCCTGTGAGTGAAGAGGGATCGACATATTCTATTTCTGTGGGACAGTTTGTTGGGTTATATGTAATAAGGATCTAAATAGGGGAAAAAACACCTAGAGGGGGGTGAATAGGTGTAAACGTATAAACACTCAAAAATCGTTGCGATAAAAACCCGATGCGGAAATAAAAAATAATACGCAAGATTTTTACGTGGAAAACTCCATCACCGGAGTAAAAAACCACGGGACCGATAACACGGCAGAAATCCACTAGAATTAAAACACGTACAAGGTGATTTACCGTACACAATTACGACTCAACCTTTTCCATACGCTCCTAGAGGATCTTCTCCGCTCGCTCCGCGACGCTTCTCAAATCCACGATCTGCGCCCAACGCCGAATCCACGGCGTCCAACGTCGAATCCACGACGTCCGACCGAATCCACGGTCTTCACCCAATAGCACCCTTCGAATCCACGAACGTGCCTCGCTCCGAATCCACGAGAGCGGTTGAACCTTGAATCCACAAGGACACGCGAATCCACGCGCCGATTTTTGGGGTAAATCGTTGTTTTTGGGTGGTGATGATCCGCCGAATACTTAGATCAAAGATAGATCGGAAATACCATCTAAGTATTCATTAGTTTGATTCAACTCAAGATGTGAGTGTGAAAACCTAGAATCAAACTAATCAATATAGATGAAGAAACATAGAGTATTCTCTAATGATTTCCTTTCTTCTCTATATGTGGATCTAGAGCCGTAAAAAATGATATAGGAAAATGACGGCTATATTGATTCACTGTGGATTAACCCTAGAAAAAGAGTCATAGGGTCTATTTATAGGTTAGAAACCCTAGGAAGGAGATAAGAATCAAAAACCTAACATTTCTGGAGATTTTACGGACGGCGATCCGGATCGGATTAGCTGTGATCCGGATCGTCGTAACGAGTCAGGCAATTCCAGAAAAACGAAGGTTCGGGATCCGGATCGAAGTGCTTGATCCGGATCGTTCATACAGTTCACCAAATATCAACGTTCGGGATCCGGATTGCGAAGCCTGATCCGGATCGTTCAAGGAAGATGGTAAACTCAGTGTTCGGGATCCGGATCAAGAGAGGCTACGATCCGGATTGAACTGGTGTATGAACGAACCACCTTCGGGATCCGGATCGAACAACCTGATCCGGATCCTGAACATGTCCCAAGTCCAGTTTTTGATTTTTATGCAATGAAAGATTCTTCCAAGTGTTTCTACACTACAAGAAGTATTCGGATCACACAAAATCTTTAGTTAAACATACCTGATCCTTTTGAATTCTTCTTTCTTGAGATTGAGTTAAATGATCCAACTTTCTTCACCTTCAATCTTCAAGACTTGAGACTTTCACGAAACTACGCCAACTCAAATTCCGTAACAATCTCCCCCTTTGGCGGTTTCGTGACAAAACACAGATCCACTAAAGAAAATTCAAAAAGATATTTTTGTTGCTATCACCATACAACAAAAAGTTACAATGGATATCCAAAAGTTTAAAAACATGAGATAAACTCCTAAAACAGACTCTAGACTTAGACATCTGTACTCTCTGCACAAAGAAATCATTCTTGACAAAAAGAGATCGTTAGATACCTCAAGAATATTTAGCATACAAAACCTAGTACAGAGATAGAGTTTATCTGATCATCATGACATTTGAGAATTCAGATATGTAAGAGAATCATAGTCAAAAACCAACATATCTTCTATGCAACCAAATGTCACAAAATGTTAGTCCAACATCAACTTGTTAGTCATATTACATGCCCAAATAGTTAGTCGAATAGTTAGTCGAGACATGCAAACAATCACAAGATAAAAACCAAAGTTGAAGTTGAAGTGATACTTACCTTGATGTATACAAAATCTTCATCAGCAAGATTTTCACAATCATTGTTCAAGTTCCCTTGATGTTTACTTACCTTGATGCAGTCATCATTGTTCATCATTGATGTATACAAGATCACAATTTTCACAATATCATTGTTCAAGTTCTCTAAACTCTCTCCCCCTTTTTGTCACAAACAAAGCCAAAGTTACCAAAAAAAAATGAAGGAGAGTTAAAAAAAAAATCAACGAAAATGTTCCGAAATTTAAGAACTAGAACTAAAAGTAGGTCCTAAAAACTGAAAAACCTGCACAAAAAGATTAAAAATCTGCAAAAGAATAAAAAGAAGGAATCAGTCATCAGATTCGGAGTCATCAGAGCTCGTGCAGCCCATCTTTGAGAACATCTTTTTCACCAGCTTGTTCATAGAATTGATCTTCTTAGTTAAGGTAATGTGAGCTGCCGTGATGAGCTCGAGCTCATTGGAGATTCTCGTCTGTGCCTTCGAGATCTGTTCCTGCTCAACCGATAATCGTTGTTGTTCTTTGTAGATGGATGAGACTGATGCTTCATCTGCTGGTGTGGGTGCTGGTTGTGATGGTGACGCGGAAGTGCCGCTACTAGGTTTCGTTCCGCACGTTGGGACTGGAGTGACATGGGGCAATTTGTGAAGTGACTTCACGACGGTGGACTCATCGATCATGCCCAAACATTGATGATAAGTCGGTGAGGTAATGTCAACCTGAAATTTCTTCAAAATCCTCATTATAATCAGTGGAAATGGAATTCTCTCTGTGGGATGAGGGTGCTCAACATATCTTGTCATTCTATTCCAAATAATGTATGGAATGTTGATATTCAATCCCATTGCCTCAGACGGATGTCCTAAGAGATACAAAAATAGCATTCGATCCCATCTCAAGACTTTCGTCTGCAAATTTGGAAGGATATTGTAACAAGTGATGAAGTTTAGAAATCGGTACTCAAGACGAAGTTCCTTGGATCTGATCGATTTCTCCGTTGATTGCGTTCCTTCCAAACAAATTCCCTTTATAACCATTTGCCACACAGTGTTCGTCAAAACCTTTCCCTTCAAGTAATTAACTCCTGTCTTGCTGGCAGGCATTCCCAAAACCTCGCCAATTAATTGTGGAGTAATTTTGAATCTTGTGCCTTGGATGTTCGTGTAAAATTCCATTGGACCGTTTTCAATTTCACGAAGGTGCCGTGCATTTGTATAGAAGGCCCTTACAAGATGCAGACAGTATCCAAGTACTTCTGGAAATCGACAAACTTGAATAAGGTTTGCTTGTTCAATTAGAACGCCAAACTCAGGAGAGTGATCTCGTAGAGCCTCTATATTGACATGCCTCTCACCAATGCATTCACGATTCTCAAATGCCCTTAGGCGATCCGAATTAACGAACACTTGTTCCTCCCGAGGTGGAGAATCCGGAATAATCGGTTCGTTAGCCATGAAACCTCGTGCTCGTCCAAACCGTCGAGCGGTTCGTTAGCCAAGAAGACTTTTAAAAATAGATCAATTGCATGTTTTTCAAAAATCCTTATTATATGCCCTAAAACCGAAATTTTAGAAATCGAAGCCTAAAAATCCGTTAATCAGGAGAATACCTAGCATATAATCAAAACTAATCTACCCAGAGTTCTTATTTCAAAAGAAATTTGATCAAAAACCATCCACAAACAAAGTTGATCCAAGAAATTCATGACGTTTGAGGAAGAAGAGAGAAAAACGATGAAAAACCGAGATTTTGATCAATAAAACTTACTTGGGGTTGAAGAACTTGAGTTTGAAAGCTTCCAGGAAGGATGAAATCTAGAGAGAGAGGCTCTGGAAACTTTGGAACAAAAGATTGGAGTAAAAGAAATCAAAAACCCTTTTGTTCTTTATAAAACCTAGCCGCGATCCGGATCAGTTCATAACTGCGATCCGGATCGGCTACCCGCAGTGAGAAACTGCGTTCGGGATCCGGATCGGCAGATACAATCCGGATCGTCAGCCCGCAGAAGAATTCCTGCGTTCGGGATCCGGATCATCTGGCCCGATCCGGATCGGCTCCAACTTTTTCTTTAGAAAATTTCAGAGAATTTCAAGAAAAACCAGAAAAAGATTGTAAGCACAAATGTGTATCAACTTTAAACAGAAAACATCGTTTCATACAACAAGAATTAGATTATGCCAAATCTATCAATAATATCCAAAAATGAAACGAAAATTTACAAAAATTAAATCTCTTAAAGTTGAACACCTTCAATTACATCTAATTTGATCTTATGAGTAATGCCTTTATCAAATCATCAATTCAGTAAAGAAAATGAAATACAAAGATCAATAGATGTTTGAAATCCCAAATATAATAGATAATGTATCTAGACAATCTGTTGAAGAGAGTGGCTCTTTGAGCATCTTTCTTTAAAAACCCACCTTATACCAACCTTGAAATTTGACGGAGTCAAGTATTCCAACATGCATTTTACTTAATCAAAAAAATTTGAACAACCATGCTTGGTATACATGTGGTAGCTGCACACAATACTCGGATGACCGAGGTGGTAGCTCTTTCCTCCATGTGGTGGTAGTTTTCACACTCCTCATTGGGATGTAACTCTTTCCACATCTTTTGAGCATTTTACTTTTTCTATGACTCCCCCTCAATTGGCTATCAATTATTTAAGATATAAAGTATTCAACCAAATATTGATCTCGATTTCATACTCGACTAAGCAGTCAAATAAGATAATGACTATACCAAGAGATCATAGAGAGAGAGAAATTGACTTTGATCACTTAGAAGATGATTTAATTAACATAAATGATCATTGCAACAGTGGAATATTATGATGGCAAAAGCATAATAAACTTCTAAATGTGCGAAAAGATGTAATTAAAGTCAATTATGATCTATGCTCAATTAATGTCCTGTGTACAAACATAGATAATGAACAAAACAAAAACAAATACAAAACCTATCCTAAGCAAAGGTTTCAAAAAGAAGTTTATTTCAAGGAAAGCATTCCAATTGCTTTTCGTAAATGAATAAAACGTTTTTGATCCAAAGGTTTTGTTAGAATGTCAGCTAATTGATCCTCAGTTGAAATATATAAAAGTTGAAGAGTATTTGATTCAACTAGCTCTCTAAGAAAATGATATCTAAGTTCAATATGTTTTGTTCTAGAGTGCAACACAGGGTTTTTAGAAATGTTAATTGCACTTGTGTTGTCACAAAGAATTGTTACTGAAGATGCTGAAATGCGGAAATCGCTCAATACGCTTTTCATCCAAATGAGTTGAGTTGAGCAGCTTCCAGCTGAAATGTATTCCGCTTCGGCAGTCGAGAGTGCTATGCAATTCTGCTTTTTACTGTGCCATGCAACAAGGCAATGGCCAAGATAGAAGCATGCACCACTCGTGCTTTTCCGATCATCCACTGATCCTGCCCAATCGGCATCTGAGTATCCAACAATATCCAAACTTGTTCCCATAGGATACCAAATTCCGAAATTAATTGATCCTTTGATATACCGGATGATCCTTTTCACCGCTTTCAGGTGAACCTCCTTTGGTGCTGATTGATATCTCGCGCAAATCCCAACACCAAAAGATATATCCGGGCGACTAGCCGTGAGGTAAAGTAGACTTCCAATCATACTTCGATACAGTTTCTCGTCTACATTCTCACTATGTGATTCACTTCCAAGTCCCTTGTGGCTAGTTCCCATTGGAGTCGGAAAATCTTTACAATTTTCTAGATCAAACTTTTTGACCAACTCCATTGCATACTTGGATTGACTCAAGTGAATACCTTCATCATTTTGTTTAATTTGCAATCCAAGGAAATAAGTCAATTCGCCCATCATGGACATCTCAAATTCGCTTTCCATGGTCTCCGCGAATTTAGAAGCATCATTATCTCTTGTTGCGCCAAATACAATGTCATCGACATAGATTTGTGCTACAATGAAATTGCTTTGATAATGCTTCACAAAGAGAGTCCTATCAGCTCCCCCTCGAGTATAGCCCTTCTCCAAAAGGTGCTTTGTTAACCTTTCGTACCATGCTCGCGGTGCTTGTTTCAGACCGTAAAGAGCCTTTTTCAAACGAAAAACATGGTTAGGTTGTTTATGATCTACAAAACCTTTCGGTTGAGCCACATAAACTTCCTCATTTAAAAACCCATTTAGAAATGCGCTCTTAACGTCCATTTGAAATAATTTGATTTTAAAATGACAAGCAATAGCAAATAGTATACGAATGGACTCGAGTCTAGCTACAGGGGCGAATGTTTCATCAAAGTCTATACCTTCTACTTGAGAGTAGCCTTGAGCAACTAATCGTGCCTTGTTCCTGATGATAGTACCATCCTCATTTTTCTTGTTCTTGAAGATCCATTTGGTACCTATCACATTGTGTTGCTTTGGAGGCTTCGTTAATTCCCAGACTTTGTTTCGCTCAAATTGATGGAGCTCTTCCTGCATTGCTTTAATCCAGTAGTCATCCTGAAGAGCTTCATCTATGTTCTTTGGTTCGATTAAAGATACGTAGCAAGCGAATCCACAAACCAACTGCCTCCGAGTTCTGACTCCTTCTTGTGGATCTCCAATAATATTCGATTCCGGATGATCCTTGGAGATTCGTAACGTTTGTTGAAACGGAGTACTCGGAGATACATGAGATGATTCCTGCACATCAGATAAACTTGAAGAACCATTAGATGCATCATCAATATTGGAAGTATTATTATGAGAAGATGCATTAGCAGGAGAATCATCATCTAGAGAGATATCGAGGGTAGATTTTCCAAATCCAAAGTGAAAAGCTTCATCTACTTTAACATTTATAGATTCTACGATCGTCTTAGATTCAATGTTAAATACTCGATATGCTCTGCTATTCGTAGAATAACCCAAAAAGATCCCTACATCACTTCGAGAGTCGAACTTTCCAAGATTTTCACGGTCACGTAAAATGTAACATCGACTCCCGAAGACACGAAAATATTTGATGTTGGGTTTTCTACTAAACCACAGCTCATATGGTGTATTTAAAGTTCCTGGGCGCAAGTAAACTCTATTAATGACATAGACAGCGGTGTTCACGGCTTTAGCCCAAAAATGTAGCGGTAAATTCCGGCTATGAAGCATCACACGCGCCATCTCTTGAACAACCCTGTTCTTGCGCTCAACAACACCATTCTGCTGAGGTGTATAGGGTGCCGAGAATTCATGTTTAATGCCATTTGAAGTGCAAAAATCAATGAATTTTGAATTTATGAATTCTCCACCTCTATCACTTCTAACACGAATGATCTTTTCATTCTTTTCAATCATAATACGATGGCAAATCTCATGAAAAGAGTCAAACGTTTCAGCTTTCTCTTTTAAAAATGCTACCCAAGAAAACCGAGAGAAATCATCAACCAATAAAAAAATGTACCATTTACCTTCCAAAGATGGTTGACGGGTCGGCCCCATTAAGTCCATGTGCAAAAGTTCCAAGGGCCGTTTTGTACCAATGTGGTTCAAGTTCTTGTGTGCAGTCCTAGACTGTTTTCCCTTTTGGCAACCACCACACACAACGTTTTGTTTAAATAAAAGCTTTGGAACCCCCTTGACCACGTCCTTGTTTGAAATTCTAGTAAGTTCCTTAAAATTTAAGTGACCTAGCCTTTCATGCCAAAGAGTTTCATTATTCAAAGCGGCTAAGTTACAATTTTTAGAAATTTTATTAGGAACAACATAACAATTGTTTTCAGATCTAACCCCTTTTAAAAAGAAGACATGGTCCTTATCAGTTACAACGCATTCAACAGATGAAAAGTTAACTGAAAAACCATTGTCGCAAAGTTGACTTATGCTTATGAGGTTAGTCTTAAGGCCATCAACAAATAAGACGTTTTTCAAAATCGGGCCATCTGGAATAGCTACCGTCCCTTTTCCAACAATTTTGGAAGATCGACCGTCTCCGAAAACTACGTGTCCTCCGGAGATTTTCTCAAGGTTTTGAAAACTACTTTTGTCACCGGTCATGTGACGGGAACACCCGCTATCCAGATACCAAGACGAACTATCATATGCATGCAAGGAAACATTGGAAACAAGACAAGGGAAAATTTCACCTTTGCGCACCCAAACCCTTTTGGAGTGCGTCGGTAATGGTCGTGAAGTTATATGCCTAGGTGAAAGCGTCTTGTTATAGCGATTGTTGTTCCTTGATGAAATCGTCTTGCGCGATGAACTACCAAGTCTCTTTTCATTTGAAAAGTTTTGCTTTGATTTTCGGGGAGGAGCCTTTTTGGTAGTTGTTGCAAGAGGTCCTTGAGATGAGCGTTCGACTCCCGTCTTGCAATATCTTCTTATGTGCCCTGAAACACCACAACGAAAACATACCTTAGATCTTGACGATCCCAAAGAGGGTGAAGTAGGTTTGTTGTCGTTGTTTGTCTTGAATTCCGGTGTCGGAGGAGGAGATACCGACTGAGGCACAAAAACTGTCTCACTCGAACTTGGACTGTTTCCAGTTTGAGTGTATCCGAGGCCGAACCGATTTGATTGACCAAGACCAAGAAGTCTATCCAACTTACTCCTTCCTGAAGAGAATCGCTGTAAGTCATTCTTGAGTTGGAAAATGGTCTTTGTCATTTCCAGGTTATCCTGTCGAGCCTCGTTGTAGAGCTTTGAGAAGTGATTCGCGTTATCCACCAGATTTGTATGTTCCTTCTCAAGTTGCTCATTGGACTCTTGAAGGGAAACATTTGCCTTTATCAGGTTTTCCCTTTCCACTTCAAGAGCGTTTGAGAGAGAAGTCGCTCTTTTTGCTTCTTCTTCGAGATCATGCACTCTCCCTCTCAAACTCTTGTTTTGCTTAGCCACTTTCTTTGAGTCCCTCAAAAGTCTGTGGTAGGCTAGAGCAAATTCTTCACCTTCCGAATCATCCGATTCGTTGTCCGTTGCATTCTTTTCAACAGTGGAGTTGGACAACGACTCGGATGTACTTGCCATAAAGCACATGAAGGGTGAAGATACGGACACGTGGAATGCGGTGGAGCTCTTTTCTTCATCACTCGAAGACGACTCATTTGACGTTGAGTTGTCATCCCAAGTGACGACTTGCATCGCCTTCTTCTTTGCCGGATACTTGTTAGGACACTCCGTTGCAATGTGGCCGTAGCCTCGACATTTGAAGCATTGTAGTTGTCCTTCTGAACTTTTCTTATCCTTTGAGAAGTTCTCTTGCTTTCTTGACTTGTAACTTGAAGTACCCTTGCCTTTGTTCGACTTTCCGAAGGATGGAGATTTGCTTGAATTACCCCTTCGAAAGTTGCGGCGAAACTTCCTTGTCAAGAGAGCGAGCTGCTTCTCAAATTCCTCCATAGAAAGGTTCTCGTCATCGTCTGAGGAGGATGTATCCGCGTCTTCTTCCTTAGTTGTTTTCAACGCATAGCCTGAAGACTTAGAAGTGGATGCCTTTCCAGAAGAATTGTTAGTAGTAAATGTCATTTCATAAGTTTGTAATGAACCAACTAATTCTTCTACACGTATTTCGTCCGGGGGTTTAATAGTTTCAATGGCAGTAACCTTTGGGCGAAATCGTTCAGGAAGAGTTCTTAAGATCTTTCTTACAATCTTAAATTCTGGAATCTTCTCTCCCAGATTAGCACATGAGTTTACGATGTCTTGCAATCGTGTATAGTAGTCCGTGAAAGATTCATTTTCTGCCATTAAGATAGAGTCAAACTTGCTCGTAAGCATTTGCAGTTTCTGAATCTTCACGAGGTTAGTTCCCTCATGTGTAACCTGAAGAACATCCCAGATTTCTTTCGCAGTCTCACATGCCGAGACGCGAGAGAATTCAGTTTGAGATAAGGCATTAAAGATAGCATTAATTCCCTTGCCATTGTAAGAAGATGAATCTAACTCTTCCTTGGTCCATTTCGACCTAGGTTTTAAGGTGCGAACATCACCAATAAATTCAGTTGGATTAGACCATCCTAATTCAATTGATTGCCACACCCGTTCGTCGATGGAAATTAAAAAGGCTTTCATCCGTACTTTCCAGTACGCATAATTTGTTCCATCGAAGAACGGGGGTCGGTTGATGTTTCCACCTTCAACCATTGTTTACAACCCTATTCCCTCTCTGATACCACTTGTTGGGTTATATGTAATAAGGATCTAAATAGGGGAAAAAATACCTAGAGGGGGGTGAATAGGTGTAAACGTATAAACACTCAAAAATCGTTGCGATAAAAACCCGATGCGGAAATAAAAAATAATACGCAAGATTTTTACGTGGAAAACTCCATCACCGGAGTAAAAAACCACGGGACCGATAACACGGCAGAAATCCACTAGAATTAAAACACGTACAAGGTGATTTACCGTACACAATTACGACTCAACCTTTTCCATACGCTCCTAGAGGATCTTCTCCGCTCGCTCCGCGACGCTTCTCGAATCCACGATCTGCGCCCAACGCCGAATCCACGGCGTCCAACGTCGAATCCACGACGTCCGACCGAATCCACGGTCTTCACCCAATAGCACCCTTCGAATCCACGAACGTGCCTCGCTCCGAATCCACGAGAGCGGTTGAACCTTGAATCCACAAGGACACGCGAATCCACGCGCCGATTTTTGGGGTAAATCGTTGTTTTTGGGTGGTGATGATCCGCCGAATACTTAGATCAAAGATAGATCGGAAATACCATCTAAGTATTCATTAGTTTGATTCAACTCAAGATGTGAGTGTGAAAACCTAGAATCAAACTAATCAATATAGATGAAGAAACATAGAGTATTCTCTAATGATTTCCTTTCTTCTCTATATGTGGATCTAGAGCCGTAAAAAATGATATAGGAAAATGACGGCTATATTGATTCACTGTGGATTAACCCTAGAAAAAGAGTCATAGGGTCTATTTATAGGTTAGAAACCCTAGGAAGGAGATAAGAATCAAAAACCTAACATTTCTGGAGATTTTACGGACGGCGATCCGGATCAGATTAGCTGTGATCCGGATCGTCGTAACGAGTCAGGCAATTCCAGAAAAACGAAGGTTCGGGATCCGGATCGAAGTGCTTGATCCGGATCGTTCATACAGTTCACCAAACATCAACGTTCGGGATCCGGATTGCGAAGCCTGATCCGGATCGTTCAAGGAAGATGGTAAACTCAGTGTTCGGGATCCGGATCAAGAGAGGCTACGATCCGGATTGAACTGGTGTATGAACGAACCACCTTCGGGATCCGGATCGAACAACCTGATCCGGATCCTGAACATGTCCCAAGTCCAGTTTTTGATTTTTATGCAATGAAAGATTCTTCCAAGTGTTTCTACACTACAAGAAGTATTCGGATCACACAAAATCTTTAGTTAAACATACCTGATCCTTTTGAATTCTTCTTTCTTGAGATTGAGTTAAATGATCCAACTTTCTTCACCTTCAATCTTCAAGACTTGAGACTTTCACGAAACTACGCCAACTCAAATTCCGTAACACAGTTATGTTGGCTGCAGACAACATAAGGTTACAGAAATAGAGGGATGTCTTTGACTTTCGCTGGATTGGGTCGAGTGTTTGGGGTGTGCAGATTTGCGGTTTGTCGTGGCGAGCGGTGTCTCCCCGACTTTGGGCCCTGGCCCGGGTGCACTTTGGTGCAGCAGTTGGGTCTGAGCTAGCTGTTTCGGGCCGGATACCAGATTGGAGTCAGAGAGCTCCGGACCCAGATGATAGGATTGTCAGAGGCTTATCAGCGGCAGAGTGAGCGAGCATCTGGTTTTGTGACACCGTTGTCGGAGCAGCGGGCAGCTCGACAGTGCTTCCTTCTGAGACCACCCGGTTGCAGTATCTTTAGGGGCGGGGATTTCTGTGGTACCGATGGAGTGAGTAGCCCCCTCTATGCCAATGTTTAGTGACGAGGCACCGAGGCTGGATGGATAATTGACAGCTGATGAGCTATGGGACACCAATGATCAGTTGAGCCAGTTTCGGTAGATAAACCACCCCGATTCATAGGATTAAATTTGGAGCCTCTTGAGGTAGAATCGTGGTTGGTGGTGATGGAGAGACTATTTGGCAGCCTCCTGGTGTCAAAGGGGTTTACGTAGTTGTCGAACTGCGCGCTCTATGATTTGAGGGACGAGGCGCATAGGATATGCGTGACTGTGAGTGGACTGCGTCAGGATACCTTTCAGGTTATTTGATTTCCCCCGTTTTGGATTTTAGATGCCTCGATGGAGTAGGCATTGTGTATGGCGCGTAGTGTTGCAGTTCCTTTGGATAGGGGTCTGCCGCCAGAGGCGAGTCTTGGATAGAGGCGCTTGGCGCTAGGTGTTGGAGGACAGATCGGCCGGCAGAGACATTTTCGTTTTCCCTTCCAGGATGGTGGATATCCTTGTGGATGGATTATGTAAAGCTTACCCAAGGGGGATGTTACCCTGTGTGATTGATAACTGGCATGTTTGGGGTGCAATATATGTGATTGAGGGGTGAGCTTAGTAAGGATAATTGTATAAGGAATTGCATGATTCAATTGTGTTTGGTCGTATGACGATGATATCCAGGAGGATTTCTGAGACGTCAGAGGTTGGGTGGACCCCGAGGACAGCATCGACCCTTTTATCAGACTGGCGCAGCGGTAGCGTGGATTGGCTGTCTGCGAGAGACCACATTCGTCACCTCAGTGTGAGCATGGACAGAGGTCGTGCTCCCTTTGTGATTGGTCTAGATATTTCGGCAGGCTGAGCGACGACCACTCGCATCGAGCGGATGAATCTGTACCGCCCGGTTGGAGTGCGCCACGGTAGTGGGTTGAGTTGTCGCAGGTGTGATTTCATCACAGCAGTCGGAGTTAGGACATGTTGCTTTCCTACATGGACTAGAGGTAGAGTCGTTACCACATGCACTTGAGGTACAGGTTACTGTTGGTATTGTGCAGGTGGGGAAGGTTTGTGGATCATGTCCAGTGCAGCAGAGGCCGTGAGTTATGCCGGCAGACCTATTGGTATTTGTGGCAGTTCAGTGTTTTGACCCAGTGTTTGGGATCGGTTGGCATAGTGCCACAGGATGTTTGACTGCTGAGAGAAAGGACTTTGATTTTCTGCGAGGCAGACAATAGAAGGCTTGTTTATTGAGACTGTTAGAGCACACATGTTACAGCGACAGTGTGAGAGGTGCCTACGGCGGCAGCAGAACTTAAGGATATCCCTATTGCCCATGAAATCCCGGGTGTGAGTCCACCTGAGCTGATGATTATGCCGCCAGATAGGGAGATTAAGATTGCGATTGACGTGGTTCTGGAAACCGCGCCAACTTCTGTAGCACCTCATTGGATATCGCCTTTAGAGCTGCGGGAGTTGATGTCATAGGTGCGTGGATTTGATGGATAGAGGGTTTGTTTGACCTAGTGTCGCGTCGTTGATACACGACGGTGAGAGCCCTTTGGGATGGGAGCCCAGGCAGGTCCAGGTATTATTTAGAACCTTTTGATGGAGCTATATTCCGGCAGTTATTGTATGACGCGAGTACCTACTTGGAATTAGGCAGCCGAAGACTTTGTCTAGATGGTGTTCAGGACACGATAGGGGCATTATGAGTACAGTGAGGCCAATGGAATGACTAATGCCCTGTTGCCGTTAAGATTGAAGAATTCTTTGTTCCAGTTGGGCTTGATCGGTTTGATAGCGGCATTCTCCAGGGATATTTTGGTTTTACCCCTCCCCGAGTGATTTAGAGCTTGTGAAGCATTTGTAGATGATGTGACAAGGTCTGTGGGGAAGAAGCTCATTGTGGTACGAGTTTAGCTTTGAGAGCACATCTTCCTGGATTATATATTCTAGCCGTAGGGGCGGTGGTGGAAATCCGGCCAAAATGGATGCTATTTAAGACTGGCCGAGATCGACGGTTATTGTTGGGGTGAGGAGCTTTTGGACCGAATAGTGCCAGCAGAGCTTGACGAGCGGATGATGAGATTGGTACCAGCGCCGATTTTAACCTAGTCAGTGGTGGGAGATGGATTTGCGAGTTATAGTGATACCTCCCATAGTGGCTGTAGAGCTACCTTTGGATTTTGTTGAGCATCCAGTATCACCCCGACAGAGCCACTGTGGTGGCGGATACCTGGAGCATAAGAGCTTTTGGGGTTGAGTTTTACGATTCTATAGGTGGCACTGTGTGGGGCCATTCTGGTGTACAGGGTTTGAGTTTGTGTCCCAGAGGATCCCTTTTGATGAGAGGCTGCGGCTGAGCAATCCACTGGGGTGGTTGAGTTTTGAGGGCGACCGAGTGTGAACCCCTGCTTGTTAGGGCCCCTTTTCTGTGCAGGTGTTTGTGTGGATGTGTTTCGGGTCGCTTTGGTTGAGTTGGCTATTGGGAGTGATTTTAGAGCGTGTTGCTCGGGCTGTTCGTTCCTTTCCCCCAGTCTTTTGTTGGAGTTTTTGAGGTTTTTCTGCGTCTCAACTCAGGAATGTTATGCTTTGGACCCCTCGCCCGTGATTGACTCGTTCCTTTTGAGGTCTGTGAGAGTTTAGAGTACGAGGGACGCCCGTTGCGAATTCCGGCTCGTGAGGTGAGGGAATTACGCAATCGGGCTATGCCGTTCTGGTTATTGCTGATGTTGTTGCTGAGGAGTAATCACGGGGAGTGATAGGTGACTTGGGAGCTGGAGACGGCGGTGTTGAGTATTGACCCCTGGTTTCTGAGACTTCTTGGGAGTTGCTTTAGTTTCGAGGACGAAACTTTCTTTTAGTGGGGGAGGATGTGGTGACCCGGATCTTTGCAGGGCTTCTACAGTGTGACCAGCAGCTTCTGGAAGCCTACGTGGCATGTCGGCGGTGTTCGTGCGCCAATTTGGATACAAGTGATGGACTCGGGGCTTAAAATGGATCACGTGGGTAATCGGGGGACCCCGTCGGATGTTTAGAGGAGTTTACGCGCAGAATGGATGTCAAATTTAGGCTCAGCGCGAAATTCGGATTTAAAATACCGTTTCGGGAGCCTCCGGCAATTTATAGGATTGGAATTTGGCAAAATGGACGCCGGATTTGGAATCAGCGCGCGAAAACGGTCAAGATGGGCTATTTACTTGTATTTTTCGGAGCTTGCTACAGTAATTTTTACTGTTCACCGCCGGAACGGTGTTCTCGGCGATCGCCGGCGGCGGCCGGCAGCGGCGGAAGGCGGCGGCGCGCTGCCGCGGGCAGGCGCAGAGCGGCGCGAGCAGGCGCGCATGGGCGCGGGCAGGTGCGCGGTCCACGCGGCGGGCGTGCACCTGGGCGGTGCCACGTGGCGGGTTGTGGTTGGATGGTTCAGGCGGCGCGGTCCACGGAATTTGCGGGTGCACGGTGGACCGACAGTAGGACACGTGGCGGCTTCCCAATGGACGGCTCACTAGTCGAGGTCTACGGAGCGGCGCGGGTGCATGGTGCACCGGGCTTGGACACGTGGCATATTTCTATTGGTTCGGTGCGTAGGATTTCGTACACCGGGTTCAGGAGGCAGAGGCTCAGACACGTGGCGCCTCCCCATGTGCGGGGCAGGTGGGCAGGTGGGCAGGTGATGCGACGTGCGCGGGGCAGGCGCGGTCGGCGCCACGTGGCACAACTGCATTGGCCAGTTCTGGTGTTTCCTGTTCGGCGGGACACAGAGGTAATTTTTTGAAAAGATTTTCTGGTTTTGCCTATTTGTTGCATCCGAGAGGCATTCAAGGGGAGTTTTCACCACTTTCGTGGCCATTTCTCCTTGAGGGATGAGAAGATGAAATCTTCTCCAAGAAGAGAGGAATGCTCCTGTGATGTTTCGGATTTTTCGGCAGCACGGATTACGAGATTTTTATTTTAACGGCGCGGCGCGACGTTTCTTCTTCGGTGTTCTTCTCCGTCGCATTTTGTTGAACGAGCTTCCCCAGCCTACTTCGAGCTCCTTTTTCTGTGATTTTTGCACCGTTGGCTTCACGACAGGTAGGGCTTCAACTATCGTGCTTTGAGCTCCTCCTAATTCCGAGCATTTCTTAGAGTTTTTCGAGCTTCTCTTTGACCCATTTTCTATTGCGGAGTTTTTGGACAGCACCGTGGTGTACGGCAATATCTCCGCAACCGGGCATCGGATTGAGACATTCTAAGAGGTGTTTTGCATCTACTCATCGCAAGGAGCATCCTCGATTTTTCCTGGATTTTTCTGGATTTTCCTGAAGGTGAAAAGGCATTAGTTTCAGTGTTTGTTGCTGCTGTTTTTTTGTACAGAATTCTTTGGGGTAGTTCCCTTGCAGAATTTATATCTCAGTGTAGGAAACTCGGATTTGAGCGTGCAGGTACTCGTTTGGACCGGCTCGTCGCGAGGATCGTGACGGTATTTTTTTGGGAATTTTCTGTGCATAAGTCGCAAGTGATAAGGCACAACTCTGGACTGTTTGTTGGGATAGCATGTTCTTGAGGGTAATTGTATGTTTAATTGCATGTTTTGGGGTAATTGTGGACAGGGATCACGGCGGTTTATCTGTTTGGGCAAGTGGCGTAGAAAAGGGAGATTGGACATCGAGGAGGTTTCTACAGCTTTGGATTGCGCATTTCCAGGTGGGTGGTTGCTATATCCCTCTTTTCTGATGTACCCACTAGGAATATTAGAGAGATCCTCTCTATTGGACATGTTGAATGATCATCTAACGGACATGCATGCTTAATTGGAATAATTGTGAGCCTATCATATGGACAATATCATAGTGGAAACTTGATAGTGGTTGGAACTTATACATGCTTAAGGGAATATTATTATTGGCATTTCACTTAGCATGGGGTATTTACTTTTATGTTGGGATATTGTGAAATGTCTTGCGGGAGGGTACCATTTGAGGATCTTTTGGACAGGCATAGGGGGATGGTTTATATGAGGGTAATTAGCAGATTATAGACAGGTGTGGTCGGATTATGATTTTAGCATGATGATTATACCCAGGTGAAGCTATTAATTGATACACTGGTCGAACCACTATTTGTCACATTTTCTCCTATCTCTCATGAGGACATAGGCCGGCTTATTTGGACATTTGTAGGGCCATTTCTTATCGCTACACTTTATGTTGGGATTTGATTTAGAAGAAACCTATTTGCTTCTTCTCCCCCTATTCTTTAGTCAGGTGACTATTTGTTGCTCGGGTTTGAGCAGGGGATTGGCATAGTGTAGCCGGGGCTTGGATTTTAGCTTCTGGGGTATTATGGCTACCGCAGATAGTAGGCGGTGGACCAGATGTCATATGTGGGACATGTTTGTGATCATGGGTGTTGTTGTGAACCCCTACTTTTGATTACCCACTAGGCCTTGGAGTAGCTTCTATGATTAGAAGGCTGATTAATAAATTGTGGGCTTGGGCATGAGGTATAGACAGGCACAGGTTATCTCCTATTTACTGTCCTTATGCATTTATCAACATGCTTTAGCAAGGTAAGATCATATCGATATCTGTTTTATTTTATTTATACCATCTTGGGACATTTGCATGCTTGTATGGTCACCTAGATAGGCTACCTTTTTCTGCTACACTATCATGCTGGAATTGACATAGGAGACACCCTTTTTGTTTTTCTTTTCTCCTTTCATTTGAGGCTCAGGGTATTTGCAGCTCGTGCGCGAGCAGGTGGATGGGATAGTGTAGTCAGGTTCTTGGGTTTTGGGACAGGCAGGGTATTGCGGCAACCGCGGACATTGGGCGGTTGACCGGAGATTTCTTATGCATCAGATTGGGTATCAGGTCTCTTTAGTGGATGGGTTTTCCCACTTTGATCAGAGTCATGATCCAGTCCTGCTGATTTATGATACTTGTGTTACTGAGATACTTTTCCTCGTGTGGGTCGCTCCCCACGATTGCCACTCCGGAGTGTGCGACCGGACGGATAGAGGCCGGTCTACTACTACTTTAGTGTGCGATCGGACGGGCAGAGGCCGATCTATTACTTACCTTGGGATACGACCGTACCGGGCAGTAGTCGGTCAGTACTCCCACATATGAGTTTAGCAGGCAGTACCAGTGTTTACTGGTGGTCAGATTGGGTTATTCAGGCAGGCATTTATTTTCTGATGCATATATTTAACTATTATATTAGCTCGGCATTTTAGAGGCATTCTAGTGGTAGCTTTTCATTAGGAGTCTTATTCTTTTTAGCATACCACCTTTGTTCCCTTTTGCCTCTGGTAGACCTAGTGGGCGTGTCAGAGTTTGAGGTTTTACCCACTAGGGGAGGCTACTGGTTTACTAGTAGTTCTCACCCCCATTCTTCTTTCCTCTTTTTCTTTCCCCTTGTTTTTCAGTGTCTTCTGCGGGTGCTACTGGGCTTTCAGTGGCGAGTCGAGGAGAGAGGACGGCTGAGTAGATAGATCTCGAGGCAGGATGAGCGTGTTAGCTGGACTGTTGGTGTACCCATGTTTTCCTCAGACGGTTGTACTTCCACTTTTGGGACTGGATTTTGCCAGCAGGTTGTATTTATTATTTGTGAGCTGGGAGAGACTGATGTATCATTTATACAGATTTATTGTATTTTATTTCCAGCTTCAGTCTGAAATGTATTATCTTTAGTTCAGCTCTGTTTTTATTGCTCTTTTATTATATCTCTTATATTTGAGCAGGTTTTTTGCGCTTCGTGTACACGAGAAATACCGTGTGCACGGCGGATCTGTGGACGGGCCCGGGTTCTGGTTTTCACCCGAGGCGTGACACGCGGCACCTGGCCCGCAGCGCGCCCGCTGCGCGCTGCGCGCAGCGCGCGCCCGCTCCGCGCGCCCAGCTGCGCGGCGCTGCGCACCGCCTAGCTGCGCGGCGCCCGCTGCGCGGCGCCCCCCAGCGCGCGTGCAGCGCTGCCGCTCGCTGCGCTTGGCGCCCACGCAGCCCCAGCGCCAGCCGCGCGCGGCGCTCCTGCGCGCCCGCGCGGCTCCTGGCGGCGACCCCCACACTCACCACAAAAATGGACAAGCAGTCCAAACCGAGCTCACCCAAAAAAAAACTGCACTTACTTGCATGACGCCCGACGTACGCGCGCTCCACTCGACTCCTCTTGGCTCATAGCTGCTGGTCTACACAGACTCCTTTCTCATTTCCTTCTTTTCCCTCTTCTCTTTTCTTCTTCTTCTTCTCCTTCTCCTTCTTCTTTCCTTCCTATGTTTCTACTCACCTCCTCTGCTTCAACATAAGAAGATGATGATGATGATGACGTGGAGGAAAAATTAATTAGGGGGGGGGGGGGGGGGGGGGGAAGCATTAAAGGTGGTGGTTGGCATACATTAAATGCACCTAAAATATCTCATGCATTCATTCTCTCTTCTCTACTCATCACAGGCTACAACCCCATTAACTAAATTAATTTAATTAATTAATTAATCCATTTTAGCAAACTCCAAGTCACTTTTTGCCTTCGGGGTCTCCGCACCTGCCCGAAACCTCCCGAGCTCTGCTGTAATATGAAAATACACACGTCCACAACTTTTTCTCCCCAAAAAGCTCAACCGTAGAGTCGGTGTGCTCAATCCAAAAACCGGCTCCCAAAACTGCCAGTTCCAACTCACTTTTCACCTTCGGATTCTCCGTGTCAGTCCGGAACCTCCCGAACTCCGCTGTAAACACAAAGTACACCCGTTCCAAGTATTCCCAAATTTTCTGCACTCCACTGCGAAGTCGAGGCTTCCCCGAAGCCAGTCCTCTAATGGCGGACAATGCCCGGAAAATCCCGAATCGACCTGGGGCTTCCGCGTAGATCCGAGTCGACCCGAACTCATCTGTAATCCAATATGGAACACGCTCGAGGCAATTTCTCCGCAACACGCCATCTTGCGAGGTCGGCGCGCCATCCGAAATCCCGGTATTCTACACTCTCCCCTCCTTAAAAGGGTTTCGTCCTCGAAACCAGAATAAATCCATAACTCAGGAGGGGGGTCTCGATCCATGGGGATAGGAGATCCTCATCTCATCCCCGGCTCTCAAGTGGCCTTTCTCTCATCAAGATGGCTCCTCTGAACCTTCGCCAAGGTACAACCCGACTGCGAAATTCTTCTGTCTCACCAGCAAGAATTGCATCGGTCGATCCTGATAACTCAATCCTCGTCCACTTCCAAGGAACTGAAATTCAAAACATGCCAAGAATCAAATACAGTTCTTCCCGTCTGATAAATACTCGCGGATCAAACTCCCAGCGTAAACTCAAATCTACAAACCCCTGCGGATTGTGGCTTCCATAAATCAAGATCTCCAAAACCAAAGTCTAAGCCTCCAATAGGCATCCACAGATTCGATCACCTCCATTCCGAGGCTGCACTGCTCGCCTAACCAAGGCGTTCTGACCAAAGGTCTATGTTGTTACGGAATTTGAGTTGGCGTATTTCGTGAAATCGATTAAGCCTTGAAGATTGAAGATGAAAAAGTTGGATCGTATACCTCAATCTCAAGTAAGAAGAATTCAAAAGGATCAGGTACGTTTAATTAAATAAGTTTGATGATCGAATACTTCTTATAGTGTAGAAACACTTGGATGAATTTTTTTATTGCATAAAAATCAAAAACTGGACATTCCATATGTTCAGAGTCCGGATCGGGCTTTACAGTCCGGACCCCGAACATAGGTTAGTTCGTGCATAATTCCAGTCCGGACCCTGGGAATTTCAGTCCGGACCCCGAACGTGGAATTTGCAAGAAAAGCATGAACAGTCCGGACCGTGGATTTCAGTCCGGACCCCGAATGTCGTCTTTTCTGGAAATTGTCTGTTTCGCTGAAACAGTCCGGACCGCCAACTCCAGTCCGTACTGTCGTCCTGTAAAATTCCAGAAATGGTTAGTTTTTATTCTTATCTTCTTCCACAAGTTTTCTAACCTATAAATAGACCCTTTAATTCATCTTTTAAGGGGATGACGCTAAGTGGAAGGAATCCAAATCAATCCACAAATATTCCACATATAGAGAAGAAAGGAAATACTTGATTTAATCCTATATTTCTTCATCTATATTATTAATTTGATTCTAGGTTTTCCAAACTCAGATTTGAGTAGAATCAAATTAATGAATACTTAGATGGTATTTCCGATCTATTTCTAATCTAAGTATTCGGCGGATCGTCACCACCCCAAAAACAACGAGTTATCCCAAATCGGCGCGTGGACTCGTGTGGCCTTGTGGATTCAAGGTGCAACCGCTCTCGTGGATTCGGAGTGAGGTACGTTCGTGGATTCGAGACGTGCTACTGGGTGAAGACCGTGGATTCGGGTCGGACGTCGTGGACTCGACGTTGGACGACGTGGATTCGGCGTTGGACGCTAATCGTGGATTCGAGCAGCGTTGCGGAGCGAGCGGGGAAGATCTACTAGGAGCGTATGGAAAGGTTGAGTCGTAAGTGTGTACGGTAATCACCTTGTACGTGTGTTAATTCTAGTGGATTTCACCGTGTTATCGGTCCCGTGTGTTTTTTACTCCGGATTGGAGTTTTCCACGTAAAAATCTCTGCGTGTTATTATTTTCCGCATTGGTTTTATACGCAAAGATTTTTGAGGTGTTTATTGTTTACGACCTATTCACCCTCCTCTAGGTGTTTTTTCCCCTATTTAGATCCAAATTATACATAACCCAACAAGTGGTTATCAGAGCGGGAATAGGTGTTGTAACAATGGTTGAAGGTGGAAAACATCAACAGACCCCCGTTATTCGATGGAACAAATTATGCTACTGGAAAGTACGGATGAAAGCCTTTTTAATTTCCATCGACGAACGGGTGTGGCAATCAATTGAATTAGGATGGTCTAATCCAACTGAAATTATTGCTGATGTTCGCACCATCAAACCTAGGTCGAAATGGACCAAGGAAGAGATAGATTATCTTCTTACAATGGCAAAGGAATTAATGCTTTATTTAATGCCTTGTCTCAAACTGAGTTCTCTCGCGTCTCGGCATGTGAGACTGCGAAAGAAATCTGGGATGTTCTTCAAGTTACACATGAGGGAACTAACCTTGTGAAGATTCAAAAACTGCAAATGCTTACGAGCAAGTTTGACTCTATTTTCATGGCAGAAAATGAATCTTTCACAGACTATTATACACGATTGCAAGACATCGTAAACTCATGTGCTAACTTGGGAGAGAAGATTCCAGAATTTAAAATTGTAAGAAAGATCTTAAGAACTCTTCCTGAAAGATTTCGTTCCAAGGTTACGGCCATTGAAACTATTAAACACCCGGACGAAATCCGTGTAGAAGAATTAGTTGGTTCATTACAAACTTATGAAATGACATTTCCTACTAACTATTCTTCTGGAAAAGCATCCTCTTCTAAGTCTTCAGGTTTTGCGTTGAAAACAACAAAAGAAGAAGACGCGGATTCATCCTCCTCAGACGATGACGAGAACCTATCTATGGAGGACTTTGAGAAGCAGCTTGCTCTCTTGACAAGAAATTTTCGCCGAAACTTCGAAGGGGTAATTCAAGTAAAACTCCATCCTCCGGAAAGTGGAAGAAAGGCAAAGGTTTTTCAAGCCACAAGTCAAGAAAGCAAGAGAGTTTTCAAAGGATAAGAAAAGCTCAGAAGGACAAGTCCAATGCTTCAAGTGCCGAGGATACGGCCATATCTCAACGGAGTGTCCAATAAGAATCCGTCAAAGAAGAAAGCGATGCAAGCCGTCACTTGGGATGACACCTCAACGTCAAATGAGTCATCGTCAAGTGATGAAGAAGATAACGCAACGGCATTCCACGCGTCCACATCTTCACCCTTCATGTGCTTAATGGCAAGTACATCCGAGTCATTGTCCAACTCCACTGTTGAAAAGAATGCAACGGACAATGAATCGGATAATTCGGAAGGTGAAGATTTTGCTCTTGCCTACCATAAGACTTTTGAGGGATTCAAAGAAACTGGCAAAGCAAAACAAGAGTTTGAGAGGGAGATTGCAGGATCTCGAAGAAGAAGCAAAAAGGGCAACTTCTCTCTCAAACGCTCTTGAAGTGGAAAGGGATAATCTGATTAAAGTAAATGTTTTCCTTCAAGAGTCCAATGAGCAATTCGAGAAGAATTATGTAGATATGGTGAACAAAGCGAATTACTTCTTGAAGCTCTACGGCGAGGCTCGACAGGAAAAATTGGAAATGACAGAGACCATTTTCCAACTCAAGGATGACTTACAGCAATTTTCTTCTGGAAGGAGTAAGTTGGATAAGATTCTTGGTCTTGGTCAAACAAACAAGTTCGGCCTCGGATACAATCGAACTGAAGACAATTTTAGTTCGGTTGGGACAGTCTTTGTGCCCCAGTCGGTATCTCCTCCTCCGACACCGGAATTGACGACAAACAACGACAACAAACCTACTTCACCCTCTTCGGATCGTCAAGCACCAAGGTATGTTTTCGTTGTGGTATTGCAGGGCACATAAGGAGAAATTGCAAGATGGGAGCCAAATGCTCAACTCAAGCACTTCTTGCAATGACTACCAAAAAGGTGATTCCTCGGAAATCAAATGCAAATTATTCGAAGGAAAAGAGCCTCGGTAGTTCATCAAACAAGACGACGACGTCAAGGAAAAGCGATGGATCAAACAAGACGCTTTCACCAAAGGTATCAACTTCACAATCATTCCGACGTACACCAAAACTCGAAAGTTTGGGTACGCAAAGGTGAATTCTTCTTTCATCCTTGAACCACGTCGGTACCAAACGACCCTTGGAATTATTGCATATGGATCTTATGGGGCCGACACGTCAACCATCCTTGGGAGGTAAATGGTATATTTTCTTATTGGTTGATGATTTCTCTAGATACTCATGGGTAGCATTTTTAAAAAAGAAAGCTGATACTTTTGATTCTTTTCACGAGATTTGCCATCGTATTATGATTGAAAAGAATGAAAAGATCATTCGTGTTAGAAGTGATAGAGGTGGAGAATTCATAAATTCTAAATTCATTGATTTTTGCACTTCCAACGGCATTAAACATGAATTCTCAGCACCCTATACACCTCAACAGAATGGTGTAGTCGAGCGCAAAAACAGGGTTGTTCAAGAGATGGCACGTGTTATGCTTCATAGCCGGAATTTACCGCTATATTTTTGGGCTGAAGCTGTGAACACCGCCGTCTATGTAATTAATCGAGTGTATTTGCGCCCGGGAACCTTAAATACACCATATGAACTATGGTTTGTAGAAAACCAACATCAAATATTTTCGTATCTTTGGGAGTCGCTGTTACATTTTACGTGACCGCGAAAATCTTGGAAAATTTGACTCTCGAAGTGACGAAGGGATTTTCTTGGGTTATTCTACAAATAGTAGAGCATATCGGGTATTTAACTTGGAATCTAAAACGATTGTAGAATCTATAAATGTTAAAGTAGATGAAGCTTTCACTTTGCATCTGAAAAATCTACCCCTGATGTCTCTTGATGATGATACTCCTGTAAATGCATCTTCTCATGATAATACTTCCAATATTAATGATGCATCTAATGGTTCTTCAAGTTTATCTGATGTGCAGGAATCATCACATGTACCTCCGAGTACTCCGTTACCTCAAACGTTACGCATCTCCAAGGATCATCCGGAATCTAACATTATTGGAGACCCACAAGAAGGAGTCAGAACTCGGAGACAGTTGGTTTGTGGATTCGCTTGTTACGTTTCCTTAATCGAACCAAAGAACGTCGATGAAGCTCTTCAGGATGACTACTGGATTGAAGCAATGCAGGAAGAGCTCCATCAGTTTGAACGAAACAAAGTCTGGGAATTAACGAAGCCTCCGAAGCAACACAATGTGATTGGTACTAAATGGATTTTCAAGAACAAGAAAAATGAGGATGGTACCATCATCAGGAACAAAGCACGTCTAGTTGCTCAAGGCTACTCTCAAATAGAAGGTATAGACTTTGATGAAACTTTCGCCCCTGTAGCTAGACTCGAGTCCATTCGTATCTTATTCGCTATTGCTTGTCACTTTAAAATAAAACTCTTTCAAATGGACGTTAAGAGCGCGTTTTTAAATGGGTTTTTAAATGAGGAAGTTTATGTGGCTCAACCGAAAGGTTTTGTAGACCATAAACAACCTAACCATGTTTTTCGTTTGAAAAAGGCTCTTTACGGTTTAAAACAAGCACCGCGAGCGTGGTACGAAAGGTTGACAAAGCACCTTTTGGAAAAGGGCTATACTCGAGGGGGAGCAGACCGGACTCTCTTTGTGAAGCATTATCAAAATAACTTCATTGTTGCACAAATCTATGTCGATGACATTGTATTTGGAGCAACAAAGGATAATGATGCTTCTAAATTCGCAGAAACCATGGAAAGCGAATTTGAGATGTCTATGATGGGCGAACTGACATACTTTCTTGGATTGCAAGTGAAACAAAATGATGAAGGCATCCATCTGTGTCAATCCAAGTATGCAAGGAGTTGGTAAAGAAATTCGGATTAGAAGATTCTAAAGATTTTCCGACTCCTATGGGAACTAGCAATAAGGGATTAGAAGTGAATCTCTTAGTGAAAGTGTAGACGAGAAACTTTATCGAAGTATGATTGGAAGTCTACTCTACCTCACGGCTAGTCGCCCGGATATATCCTTTAGTGTTGGGATCTGCGCGAGATATCAATCAGCACCAAAGGAGGTTCACCTGAAAGCGGTGAAACGGATCATCCGGTACGTCAAAGGAACTGTAACTTCGGAATTTGGTATCCTATGGGAACAAGTCTTGACATTATAGGATATTCAGATGCCGATTGGGCAGGATCTGTGGATGATCGGAAAAGTACGAGTGGTGCATGTTTTTATCTTGGCCATTGTCTTGTTGCATGGCATAGTAAAAAACAAAACTGCATTGCACTCTCGACTGCCGAAGCGGAATATATCTCAGCGGGTAGTTGTTCAACTCAACTATTTGGATGAAAAGCGTGTTGAGCGACTTCCGAATTTCAGCAACTTCGGTAACAATTTTATGTGACAACACTAGTGCTATAAACATTTCAAAAAACCCTGTGTTGCACTCTAGAACAAAACACATTGAACTTAGATATCATTTTCTTAGAGAGCTAGTTGAATCAAATTTCTTCAACTTTCCTACATTTCAACTGAGGATCAATTAGCTGACTTTTTAACAAAACCTTTGGATCAAAAACGTTTTATTCATTTGCGTAAAGCAATTGGAATGCTTTCCTTGAAATAATTTCTTTTTGAAACTTTCCTTAGGTTAGGTTTTGTTTTTGTTTTTGTTCTTTATCTATGTTTGTACATAGAACATTAATTGAGCATTAGTTATATTGACTTTAACTGCATCCTTTATATATTTAGAAATTTATTATGCTTTAGATATCATAATATTTCATTTGATGCAATGATCATTTATGTCAATTAAGTCATTTCTTTAAGTGATCAAAGTCAATTTCTCTCTCAATGATCTCTTGGTATAGTTTTATCTTATTTGACTGTTTAGTCGAGTATGAATGCGAGATCAATTTTTGGTTGAATACCTTATATCTAAATAATTGATAGCCAATTGAGGGGGAGTCAAGAAAAAAGTGTATGCTCAAAAGATGTGGAAAGAGTTACATCCCAATGAGAAGTGTGAAAACTACCACCACATGGAGGAAAGAGCTACCACCTCGGTCGTCCGAGTACTGTGTGCAGCTACCACATGTATACCAAGCAAGTTTTTCAAGTTTGATTAATAAAATGCATATTGAAATACTTGACTCTGTCAAATTTCAAGGTTGGTATAAGGTGGGATTTTTAATGAAAGATGCTCAAAGAGCCACTCTCTTCAATAATTGCTAGATATATTATCTAACTTATTTGGGATTTCAAACATCTATTGATCTTGGTATTTCATTTTCTTTACCAAATTGATGATTTGATAAAGGCATTACTCATAGATCATGTTAGATGTGATTGAAGTTGTTCAACTTTAAGGGATTTAATTTTTATAAATTTTCGTTTCGTTATTTGAGATTTTGCATAATCTATTTCTTGTTGTATGAAACGAGTTTTTCATTTAAAGTTGATACACAAAAGTGCTTACATCTTTTTCTAGATTCTCTGGAATTTTTCTGAATTTCTGAAGAAAAAGTTGGAGCCGGGTATCCGGGTTGGATTGGACAAGCGATCCGGATCCCGAACGCAGGAAATCCTGCGGGTAGTCCGATCCGGAATGCATTCTCGGGCAGTCCGGACGCGGTAGGGTTTATATGAAACGAAAGGGTTTTGATTTTATTTATCACAAGTTTTCGTTTCTAAATCTCCAGAGCTTCTCTCTCTAGAAAGCAATATCTTGGAGCTCTCCACTCATTCTTCACTTCAAAGTAAGTTATCTTGATCAAAATCTCGTGTTCACACAGTTTTCATATTTTGCTCAAAACGTGATGAAATTCGTATATCTTGTCGTTTGGATTGGTTTTTGATCACACTTCTTTTGAAATAAGAACTCTGGGTAGATTAGTTTTGATATATGCTATATTCTCATGATAAACGGATTTTTGGCCTTCGATTTCTAAAAATTCGGTTTGCGGGCATATAATAGGAATTTTTGAAAATCATGGAATTGATCTATTTTTTAAATTCTTTTTGCAAAACTAATTTGATCCCTAGTCTCTCTACACGATTATGATTGTTTGGGTACAATTTTTCAAATTTTTGAAAATTAACAAATTTATCGTGTTCTTGGTTGGCTCACAGGACACTCCTTATTTACAGCACCAATAGTAATGGGGTGTCCTGGATAATTCTTTTCCGATTAAGTATCAATGGTACCAACACGTGCGACTGTTAAAAGGAAAAAGTGACTCAACGCGCTACGAGACAAGAACTGGTCAAGACAGCTTGGAGTTAGAAGAAGAAGACGGAAGACTTCCTGAACATAAGTCAACAAAAAGTTTGTGAGACATCAGGCAAATTCGACGAATAAAAAGTGATGAAATATGCCTTCAACGACTAAAACATATACAGCACGAAACAATGTCAAAGGAGTGGAATTTCATTTTAATGAGCTCCTAACAGCGCACGCTCACTTTGAATTCAACGTAGTAAAATCTCCAGGATTGAGGCAAGATGCACCATCTGCTTCTCAACCTCTCCATCGACTTCAAGGAGAAACACTCCAGAAGCTACGTATTGGCCTCCGTCCATCAGAACAAGAAGGGGGGGGGAAAACTATCTGCTGATCAAAGAGAGATTCCGTGCGACAGAACGCCGCCAAATTGCGCTGAAAACAACAACATGAGAAAGAAATGTTCGAAATTCACGAATGTTGAAAGCGCCCCCCATTTTGAACAAACTGGGAAGCGGGCCCAGCGCCTCAGATGAATCAGACTCAGATGATTGATTTGTGGCTCTAACTTTCATCTCGTTGTGCAGGTTTTTAGTATTTGTAAGTTTTAAGTTCTTAGGTTTTAGTAGCATTTAACTCACTTTAACTCTCCTTAAATTTTGTAATTTTGGCTAATTTTTGTGACAAACAGCGGGGAGAGCGTATAGGAAACTATTAACAATGCACATGCTCTGTGACTGACCATGACTAACTTGTGTAGAACAATGCTGAACTAAGGTAAGTACTAACTTTCAACTTTGGTTTATATGTGGTTTGATGCATGCCTCAGCTAACTTATTCACTAACTATTTGGGCATGTCATATACTAACAAGTTGCTTGTTTGACAACCTTTTATGATATTTGGATTTCTATTGGCTTAGAAGTATGTCGAGTTTGATTGTGATTTTCATACCTATCCTGAATTTGCAAATGTCATAATGAGTAAAAACTCTATCTCTGTGTTGGTTTTGGGGGGATGTGGAAAATTCTTGAGGGATCTAACGATTTTTGTGTCAAGAATGATTTCTTTTCTTTTTTGCAGAGATTTCAGATGATCTAAGTCGAATTCTGTTTTAGGAGTTTAACTCTGTATTTATCGTTAATTTGGATCCCATTTAATTTTGTTGTATGGTGATATCAAACAAAAATACTCTTTTGAATTTTCCTTAAGTGGATTTGTGTTTTGTCACGAAACCGCCAAGCGGGAGATTGTTACGGATTTGATGTGGCGTATGTCGTGAAATCTCGATTAGCCTGAAGATTGAAGTGGCCAATTGCCTCGTAATACCTCACTCTCAATAAGAAGATTGAAATGTAAAATGTGTGAAGCAGGTACGTTTATTAATAAGTTTTATGACCGAAAATACTTCTTATAGTGTAGAACACTTGATGAATTTTTGTATTGCAATAAAAATCAAAAAACTGGACATTCCATAGTTCAGAGTCCGATGGGCTTTACAGTCCGACCCCGAACATAGGTTATTTCGTGCAATAATTCCATGTCCGGACCCTGGGAATTTCATCCGGACCCCGACCGTGGATTTGCAAGAAAAGCATGAACAGTCCGGACCGTGGATTTCAGTCCCGGACCCGAATGTCGTCTTTTTTAAATTGTCTGTTTCGCTGAGACAGTCCGGACCGCCAACTCCAGTCCGGACTGTCTCCTGTAAAATTCCAGAAATGGTTAGTTTTTGATTCTATATTCTTCCACAAGTTTTCTAACCTATAAATAGACCCTTTAATTTTCATCTTTTAAGGGGACGACGCATAAGTGGAAGGAACCATCAATCCAAAAATATTCCACATATAGAGAAGAAAGGAAATACATGATTTAATTCTAATGTTTCTTCATCTATATTATTAATTTGATTCTAGGTTTTCCAAACTCAGATTTGAGTAGAATCAAATTAATGAATACTTAAGATGGTATTTCCGATCTATTTCTAATCTAAGGTATTCGGCGGATCATCACCACCCAAAAACAACGATTTATCCAAATCGGCGCGTGGACTCGCGTGGCCTTGTGGATTCAAGGTGCAACCGCTCTCGTGGATTCGGAGCGAGTAACTTTCGTGGATTCGAGACGTGCTACTGGGTGAGACCGTGGATCGGTCGGACGTCGTGGACTCGACGTTGGACGCCGTGGATTCGGCGTTGGACGCTAATCGTGGATTCGAGGCAGCGTTGCGGAGCGAGCGGAGAAGATCTACTAGGAGCGTATGGAAAAGGTTGAGTCGTAAGTGTGTACGGTAATCACCTTGTACGTGTGTTAATTCTAGTGGATTTCACCGTGTTATCGGTCCCCGTGGTTTTTTACACTCCGGATGGAGTTTTCCACGTAAAATCTCTGCGTGTTTTATTTTTTCCGCATTGGGTTTTATATCGCAAAGATTTTTGAGTGTATTATGTTTACACCTATTCACCCCCCCCTCTAGGTGTTTTTTCCCCTATTAGATCCCATTTATACATAACCCAAC
>CM055065.1:13956340-14003487 GCA_029204045.2 Tillandsia leiboldiana
AGCATTTGCAGTTCCTGAATCTTACACGAGTTAGTTCCAAATTCCCTCATGTGAACCAGAGACATCCCAAATTCTTTTTCCGCAAGTCATCACATGCCGAGGACGCAGAGATCCCAGTTGGGAGATAAGGCATTAAAGATAGCATTAATTCCCTTGCCTTGTAGCGATGATCTAACTCTTCCTTGGTCCATTGTCGGACCAGGTTTAAGGTGCGAACATCACCAATAAATTCAGTTGGATTTAACTCCTAATCAATTGATTGCCACAACCCGTTCGTCGGCGAGGAAATTAAAAGGCTTTCATCCGTACTTTCTCAGTACGCATAATTTGGTTCCATCGAAGAACGGGGGTCGGTTGGTTTCCACCTCAACCATGTTTACCAACCCTATTCCCGCTCTGATACCACTTTGGTTTATATGTAATAAGGATCTAAATAGGGGAAAAATACCCATAGGGGGGGGTGATAGGTGTAACGTATAAACACTCTAAAAATCGTTGCGATATAAAACCCAATGCGGAAATAAAAATAATACGCAAAGATTTTTACGTGGAACTCCTCACCCCCGGAGTAAAAAACCACGGGACCGATACACGGCAGAAATCCACTAGAATTAAAACACGTACAAGGTGATTTACCGTACACAATTACGACTCAACCTTTTCCATACGCTCCTAGAGGACTTCTCTCCGCTGCTCCGCGACGCTTCTCGAATCCACCGATCTGCGCCCAACGCCGAAATCCACGGCGTCCAACGCGAAATCCACGACGTCCGACCGAAATCCACGGTCTTCACCCAATAGCACCCTTCGAATCCACGAACGTGCCTCGCTCCGAATCCAGAGAGCGGTTGAACCTTGAATTCCACAAGGACACGCGAATCCACCGCAGGAGGCGATTTTGGGGGTAAGTAATCGTTGTTTTTGGGTGGTGATGAATCCGCCGAGTAACTTAGATCAAAGATAGATCGGAATACCATCTAAGTATTCATTAGTTTGATTTCAACTCCAAGATGTGAGTGTGAAACCTAGAATCAAACTAATCAATATAGATGAGAAACATAGAGTATTCCTAATGATTCCTTTCTTCTCTATATGTGGATCTAGAGCCGTAAAATGATATAGGAAAATGACGGCTATATTGATTCACTGTGGATTAACCTAGAAAAAGAGTCATAGGGTCTATTTATAGGTTAGAACACCTAGGAGGAGATAAGAATCAAAAACCTAACATTTCTGGAATTTTTACGGACGGCGATCCGGATCGGATTAGCTGTGATCCGGATCGTCGTAAGACTGAGGTCAGTTCCACAGAAAAACGATAAGGTTGTCGGGATCCGGATCGAAGCTGCTGATCCGGATCGTTCATTCACAGTTCACACCAACATCATCACACGTCCTCCGGATCTCCGGATTGCGGAAGCCTGATCCGGATCGTTCAAGGAAGATAGGTAATACTCAGATGTTCGGGATCCGGATCAAGAGAGGCTACGATCCGGAATTGAAATGGTGTAGTGAGACCACCTTCGGGATCCGGATCGAACAACCTGATCCGGATCCTGAACATGTCCCAAGTCCAGTTTTGATTTTTTTTATGCAATGAAAGATTCTTCCAAGTGTTTTCTACACTACAAGAAGTATTCGGATCACACAAAATCTTTAGTTAACATACCTGATCCTTTTGAATTCTCTTTCTTGAGATTGAGTTAAATGATCCAACTTTCTTCACCTTCAATCTTCAAGACTTGAGACTTCACGAAACTACGCCAACTCAATTCCGTAACACAGTTATGTTGGCTGCAGACCATAAGGTTACAGAAATAGAGGGATGTCTTTGACTTTCGCTGATTGGGTCGAGTGTTTGGGGTGCAGATTTGCGGTTTGTCGTGGCGAGCGGTGTCTCCCCGACTTTGGGCCCTGGCCCGGGTGCACTTTGGTGCAGCAGTTGGGTCTGAGCTAGCTGTTTCGGCCGGATACCAGATTGGAGTCAGAGAGCTCCGGACCCAGATGATAGGATTGTCAGAGCTTATCAGCGGCAGAGTGAGCGAGCATCTGGTTTTGTGACACCGTTGTCGGAGCAGCGGGCAGCTCGACAGTGCTTCCTTCTGAGACCAACCCGGTTGCAGTATCTTTAGGGGCGGGGATTTCTGTGGTACATGGAGTGTAGCCCCCTCTATGCCAATGTTTAGTGACGAGGCCCGAGGCTGGATGGATAATTGACAGCTGATGAGCTATGGGACACCAATGATCAGTTGAGCCAGTTTCGGTAGATAAACCACCCCGATTTCATAGGATTAAATTTGGAGCCTCTTGAGGTAGAATCGTGGTTGGTGGTGATGGAGAGACTATTTGGCAGCCTCCTGGTGTCAAAGGGGTTTACGTAGTGTCGAACTGCGCGCTCTATGATTTGAGGGACGAGGCGCATAGGATATGCGTGACTGTGAGTGGACTGCGTCAGGATACCTTTCAGGTTATTTGATTTCCCCCGTTTTGGATTTTAGATGCCTCGATGGAGTAGGCATTGTGTATGGCGCGTAGTGTTGCAGTTCCTTTGGATAGGGGTCTGCCGCCAGAGGCGAGTCTTGGATAGAGGCGCTTGGCGCTAGGTTGGAGGACAGATCGGCCGGCAGAGACATTTTCGTTTTCCCTTCCAGGATGGTGGATATCCTTGTGGATGGATTATGTAAAGCTACCCAGGGGGATGTTACCCTGTGTGATTGATAACTGGCATGTTTGGGGTGCAATATATGTGATTGAGGGGTGAGCTTAGTAAGGATAATGTATAAGGAATTGCATGATTCAATTGTGTTTGGTCGTATGACGATGATATCCAGGAGGATTTCTGAGACGTCAGAGGTTGGGTGGACCCCGAGGACAGCATCGACCCTTTTATCAGACTGGCGCAGCGGTAGCGTGGATTGGCTGTCTGCGAGAGACCACATTCGTCACCTCAGTGTGAGCATGGACAGAGGTCGTGCTCCCTTTGTGATTGGTCTAGATATTTCGGCAGGCTGAGCGACGACCACTCGCATCGAGCGCGATGAATCTGTACCGCCCGGTTGGAGTGCGCCACGGTAGTGGGTTGAGTTGTCGCAGGTGTGATTTCATCACAGCAGTCGGAGTTAGGACATGTTGCTTTCCTACATGGACTAGAGGTAGAGTCGTTACCACATGCACTTGAGGTACAGGTTACTGTTGGTATTGTGCAGGTGGGGAAGGTTGTGGATCATGTCCAGTGCAGCAGAGGCCGTGAGTTATGCCGCAGACCTATTGGTATTTGTGGCAGTTCAGTGTTTTGACCCAGTGTTTGGGATCGGTTGGCATAGTGCCACAGGATGTTTGACTGCTGAGAGAAAGGACTTTGATTTTCTGCGAGGCAGACAATAGAAGGCTTGTTTTTGAGACTGTTAGAGCACACATGTTACAGCGACAGTGTGAGAGGTGCCTACGGCGGCAGCAGAACTTAAGGATATCCCTATTGCCCATGAAATCCCGGGTGTGAGTCCACCTGAGCTGATGATTATGCCGCCAGATAGGGAGATTAAGATTGCGATTGACGTGGTTCTGGAAACCGCGCCAACTTCTGTAGCACCTCATTGGATATCGCCTTTAGAGCTGCGGGAGTTGATGTCATAGGTGCGTGGATTTGATGGATAGAGGGTTTGTTTGACCTAGTGTCGCGTCGTTGATACACGACGGTGAGAGCCCTTTGGGATGGGAGCCCAGGCAGGTCCAGGTATTATTTAGAACCTTTTGATGGAGCTATATTCCGGCAGTTATTGTATGACGCGAGTACCTACTTGGAATTAGGCAGCCGAAGACTTTGTCTAGATGGTGTTCAGGACACGATAGGGGCATTATGAGTACAGTGAGGCCAATGGAATGACTAATGCCCTGTTGCCGTTAAGATTGAAGAATTCTTTGTTCCAGTTGGGCTTGATCGGTTTGATAGCGGCATTCTCCAGGGATTTTTGGTTTTACCCCTCCCGAGTGATTTAGAGCTTGTGAAGCATTTGTAGATGATGTGACAAGGTCTGTGGGGAAGAAGCTCATTGTGGTACGAGTTTAGCTTTGAGAGCACATCTTCCTGGATTATATATTCTAGCCGTAGGGGCGGTGGTGGAAATCCGCCAAAAATGGATGCTATTTAAGACTGGCCGAGATCGACGGTTATTGTTGGGGTGAGGAGCTTTTGGACCGAATAGTGCCAGCAGAGCTTGACGAGCGGATGATGAGATTGGTACCAGCGCCGATTTAACCTAGTCAGTGGTGGGAGATGGATTTGCGAGTTATAGTGATACCTCCCATAGTGGCTGTAGAGCTACCTTTGGATTTTGTTGAGCATCCAGTATCACCCCGACAGAGCCACTGTGGTGGCGGATACCTGGAGCATAAGAGCTTTTGGGGTTGAGTTTTACGATTCTATAGGTGGCACTGTGTGGGGCCATTCTGGTGTACAGGGTTTGAGTTTGTGTCCCAGAGGATCCCTTTTGATGAGAGGCTGCGGCTGAGCAATCCACTGGGGTGGTTGAGTTTTGAGGGCGACCGAGTGTGAACCCCTGCTTGTTAGGGCCCCTTTTCTGTGCAGGTGTTTGTGTGGATGTGTTTCGGGTCGCTTTGGTTGAGTTGGCTATTGGGAGTGATTTTAGAGCGTGTTGCTCGGGCTGTTCGTTCCTTTCCCCCAGTCTTTTGTTGGAGTTTTTGAGGTTTTCTGCGTCTCAACTCAGGAATGTTATGCTTTGGACCCCTCGCCCGTGATTGATCGTCCTTTGAGGTCTGTGAGAGTTTAGAGTACGAGGGACGCCCGTTGCGAATTCCGGCTCGTGAGGTGAGGGAATTACGCAATCGGGCTATGCCGTTCTGGTTATTGCTGATGTTGTTGCTGAGGAGTAATCACGGGGAGTGATAGGTGACTTGGGAGCTGGAGACGGCGGTGTTGAGTATTGACCCCTGGTTTCTGAGACTTCTTGGGAGTTGCTTTAGTTTCGAGGACGAAACTTTCTTTTAGTGGGGGAGGATGTGGTGACCGGATCTTTGCAGGGCTTCTACAGTGTGACCAGCAGCTTCTGGAAGCCTACGTGGCATGTCGGCGGTGTTCGTGCGCCAATTTGGATACAAGTGATGGACTCGGGGCTTAAAATGGATCACGTGGGTAATCGGGGGACCCCGTCGGATGTTTAGAGGAGTTTACGCGCAGAATGGATGTCAAATTTAGGCTCAGCGCGAAATTCGGATTTAAAATACCGTTTCGGGAGCCTCCGGCAATTTATAGGATTGGAATTTGGCAAAATGGACGCCGGATTTGGAATCAGCGCGCGAAAACGGTCAAGATGGGCTATTTACTTGTATTTTTTCGGAGCTTGCTACAGTAATTTTTACTGTTCACCGCAACGGTGTGTTCTCGGCGATCGCCGGCGGCGGCCGGCAGCGGCGGAAAGGCGGCGGCGCGCTGCCGCGGGCAGGCGCAGAGCGGCGCGAGCAGGCGCGCATGGGCGCGGGCAGGTGCGCGGTCCACGCGGCGGGCGTGCACCTGGGCGGTGCCACGTGGCGGGTTGTGGTTGATGGTTCAGGCGGCGCGGTCCACGGAATTTGCGGGTGCACGGTGGACCGACAGTAGGACACGTGGCGGCTTCCCAATGGACGGCTCACTAGTCGAGGTCTACGGAGCGGCGGGTGCATGGCACCGGGCTTGGACACGTGGCATATTTCTATTGGTTCGGTGCGTAGGATTTCGTACACCGGGTTCAGGAGGCAGAGGCTCAGACACGTGGCGCCTCCCCATGTGCGGGGCAGGTGGGCAGGTGGGCAGGTGATGCGACGTGCGCGGGGCAGGCGCGGTCGGCGCCACGTGGCACAACTGCATTGGCCAGTTCTGGTGTTTCCTGTTCGGCGGGACACAGAGGTAATTTTTTGAAAAGATTTTCTGGTTTTGCCTATTTGTTGCATCCGAGAGGCATTCAAGGGGAGTTTTCACCACTTCGTGGCCATTTCTCCTTGAGGGATGAGAAGATGAAATCTTCTCCAAGAAGAGAGGAATGCTCCTGTGATGTTTCGGATTTTTCGGCAGCACGGATTACGAGATTTTTATTTTAACGGCGCGGCGCGACGTTTCTTCTTCGGTGTTCTTCTCCGTCGCATTTTGTTGAACGAGCTTCCCCAGCCTACTTCGAGCTCCTTTTTCTGTGATTTTGCACCGTTGGCTTCACGACAGGTAGGGCTTCAACTATCGTGCTTTGAGCTCCTCCTAATCCGAGCATTTCTTAGAGTTTTTCGAGCTTCTCTTTGACCCATTTTCTATTGCGGATTTTGGACAGCACCGTGGTGTACGGCAATATCTCCGCAACCGGGCATCGGATTGAGACATTCTAAGAGGTGTTTTGCATCTACTCATCGCAAGGAGCATCCTCGATTTTTCCTGGATTTTTCTGGATTTTCCTGAAGGTGAAAAGGCATTAGTTTCAGTGTTTGTTGCTGCTGTTTTTTTGTACAGAATTCTTTGGGGTAGTTCCCTTGCAGAATTATATCTCAGTGTAGGAAACTCGGATTTGAGCGTGCAGGTACTCGTTTGGACCGGCTCGTCGCGAGGATCGTGACGGTATTTTTTTGGGAATTTTCTGTGCATAAGTCGCAAGTGATAAGGCACAACTCTGGACTGTTTGTTGGGATAGCATGTTCTTGAGGGTAATTGTATGTTTAATTGCATGTTTTGGGGTAATTGTGGACAGGGATCACGGCGGTTTATCTGTTTGGGCAAGTGGCGTAGAAAAGGGAGATTGGACATCGAGGAGGTTTCTACAGCTTTGGATTGCGCATTTCCAGGTGGGTGGTTGCTATACCCTCTTTTCTGATGTACCCACTAGGATATTAGAGAGATCCTCTCTATTGGACATGTTGAATGATCATCTAACGGACATGCATGCTTAATTGGAATAATTGTGAGCCTATCATATGGACAATATCATAGTGGAAACTTGATAGTGGTTGGAACTTATACATGCTTAAGGGAATATTATTATTGGCATTTCACTTAGCATGGGGTATTTACTTTTATGTTGGGATATTGTGAAATGTCTTGCGGGAGGGTACCATTTGAGGATCTTTTGGACAGGCATAGGGGGATGGTTTATATGAGGGTAATTAGCAGATTATAGACAGGTGTGGTCGGATTATGATTTTAGCATGATGATTATACCCAGGTGAAGCTATTAATTGATACACTGGTCGAACCACTATTTGTCACATTTTCTCCTATCTCTCATGAGGACATAGGCCGGCTTATTTGGACATTTGTAGGGCCATTTCTTATCGCTACACTTTATGTTGGGATTTGATTTAGAAGAAACCTATTTGCTTCTTCTCCCCCTATTCTTTAGTCAGGTGACTATTTGTTGCTCGGGTTTGAGCAGGGGATGGCATAGTGTAGCCGGGGCTTGGATTTTAGCTTCTGGGTAATGGCTACCGCAGATAGTAGGCGGTGGACCAGATGTCATATGTGGGACATGTTTGTGATCATGGGTGTTGTTGTGAACCCCTACTTTTGATTACCCACTA
This sequence comes from Tillandsia leiboldiana, assembly GCA_029204045.2. NCBI lineage: Eukaryota > Viridiplantae > Streptophyta > Magnoliopsida > Poales > Bromeliaceae > Tillandsia > Tillandsia leiboldiana. The sequence continues at coordinate 13,963,889 of CM055065.1, forward strand.
GGCCTTGGAGTAGCTTCTATGATTAGAAGGCTGATTAATAAATTGTGGGCTTGGGCATGAGGTATAGACAGGCACAGGTTATCTCCTATTTACTGTCCTTATGCATTTATCAACATGCTTTAGCAAGGTAAGATCATATCGATATCTGTTTTATTTTATTTATACCATCTTGGGACATTTGCATGCTTGTATGGTCACCTAGATAGGCTACCTTTTTCTGCTACACTATCATGCTGGAATTGACATAGGAGACACCCTTTTTGTTTTCTTTTCTCCTTTCATTTGAGGCTCAGGGTATTTGCAGCTCGTGCGCGAGCAGGTGGATGGGATAGTGTAGTCAGGTTCTTGGGTTTTGGGACAGGCAGGGTATTGCGGCAACCGCGGACATTGGGCGGTTGACCGAGATTTCTTATGCATCAGATTGGGTATCAGGTCTCTTTAGTGGATGGGTTTTCCCACTTTGATCAGAGTCATGATCCAGTCCTGCTGATTTATGATACTGTGTTACTGAGATACTTTTCCTCGTGTGGGTCGCTCCCCACGATTGCCACTCCGAGTGTGCGACCGGACGGATAGAGGCCGGTCTACTACTACTTTAGTGTGCGATCGGACGGGCAGAGGCCGATCTATTACTTACCTTGGGATACGACCGTACCGGGCAGTAGTCGGTCAGTACTCCCCATATGAGTTTAGCAGGCAGTACCAGTGTTTACTGGTGGTCAGATTGGGTTATTCAGGCAGGCATTTATTTTCTGATGCATATATTTAACTATTATATTAGCTCGGCATTTTAGAGGCATTCTAGTGGTAGCTTTTCATTAGGAGTCTTATTCTTTTTAGCATACCACCTTTGTTCCCTTTTGCCTCTGGTAGACCTAGTGGGCGTGTCAGAGTTTGAGGTTTTACCCACTAGGGGAGGCTACTGGTTTACTAGTAGTTCTCACCCCCATTCTTCTTTCCTCTTTTTCTTTCCCCTTGTTTTTCAGTGTCTTCTGCGGGTGCTACTGGGCTTTCAGTGGCGAGTCGAGGAGAGAGGACGGCTGAGTAGATAGATCTCGAGGCAGGATGAGCGTGTTAGCTGGACTGTTGGTGTACCCATGTTTTCCTCACGTTGACTTGTACTTCCACTTTTGGGACTGGATTTTGCCAGCAGGTTGTATTTATTATTTGTGAGCTGGGAGAGACTGATGTATCATTTATACAGATTTATTGTATTTTATTTCCAGCTTCAGTCTGAAATGTATTATCTTTAGTTCAGCTCTGTTTTTATTGCTCTTTTATTATATCTCTTATATTTGAGCAGGTTTTTTGCGCTTCGTGTACACGAGAAATACCGTGTGCACGGCGGATCTGTGGACGGGCCCGGTTCTGGTTTTCACCACGAGGCGTGACACGCGGCACCTGGCCCGCAGCGCGCCCGCTGCGCGCTGCGCGCAGCGCGCGCCCGCTCCGCGCGCCCAGCTGCGCGGCGCTGCGCACCGCCTAGCTGCGCGGCGCCCGCTGCGCGGCGCCCCCCAGCGCGCGTGCAGCGCTGCCGCTCGCTGCGCTTGGCGCCCACGCAGCCCCCGCGCCAGCCGCGCGCGGCGCTCCTGCGCGCCCGCGCGGCTCCTGGCGGCGACCCCCACACTCACCACAAAATGGACAAGCAGTCCAAACCGAGCTCACCCAAAAAAAAAACTGCACTTACTTGCATGACGCCCGGAACGTACGCGCGCTCCACGCGAACTCCGCTTGGCGCATAGCTTGCTGGTCTACAACAGACTCCTATTCTCAGGTCCTTCGTTTTCCCTCTTCGCTTGCTGCGTCGGCTTCGCCGGCGCCGTGCGTCGTGTCCTTCAGCTAGGTTGCTACTCACCGCCTCTGCTTCAACATAAGAAGATGATGATGATGATGACGGGGAGGAAAATTAATTAGGGGGGGGGGGGGGGGGGGGGGGGGAGCATTAATAGGTGGTGGGTGGCATACATTAAATGCACCTAAAATATCTCATGCATTCATTCTTCTCTCTACTCATCACAGGCTACAACCCCATTAACTAAATTAATTTAATTAATTAATTAATCCATTTAGCAAACTCCAAGCTACTTTTTTGCCTTCGGGGGGGTTTTTCCTCCGGCACCTGCCCGAAACCTCCCCAGAGGCTTATCTGCTGTAAATATGAAAAATACCACACGTCCACAACTTTTTCTCCCCAAAAAAGCTCAACCGAGAGTCGGTGTGCTCAATCCAAAAACCGGCTCCCAAAACTGCCAGTTCCAACTCACTTTTCACCTTCGGATTCTCCGTGTCAGTCCGGAACCTCCCGAACTCCGCTGTAAACACAAAGTACACCCGTTCCAAGTATTCCCAAATTTTCTGCACTCCACTGCGAAGTCGAGGCTTCCCCGAAGCCAGTCCTCTAATGGCGGACAATGCCCGAAAATCCGAATCGACCTGGGGCTTCCGCGTAGATCCGAGTCGACCCGAACTCATCTGTAATCCAATATGGAACACGCTCGAGGCAATTTCTCCGCAACACGCCATCTTGCGAGGTCGGCGCGCCATCCGAAATCCCGGTATTCTACACTCTCCCCTCCTTAAAAGGGGTTTCGTCCTCGAAACCAGAATAAATCCATAACTCAGGAGGGGGGGTCTCGATCCATGGGGATAGGAGATCCTCATCTCATCCCCGGCTCTCAAGTGGCCTTTCTCTCATCAAGATGGCTCCTCTGAACCTTCGCCAAGGTACAACCCGACTGCGAAATTCTTCTGTCTCACCAGCAAGAATTGCATCGGTCGATCCTGATAACTCAATCCTCGTCCACTTCCAAGGAACTGAAATTCAAAACATGCCAAGAATCAAATACAGTTCTTCCCGTCTGATAAATACTCGCGGATCAAACTCCCAGCGTAAACTCAAATCTACAAACCCCTGCGGATTGTGGCTTCCATAAATCAAGATCTCCAAAACCAAAGTCTAAGCCTCCAATAGGCATCCACAGATTCGATCACCTCCATTCCGAGGCTGCACTGCTCGCCTAACCAAGGCGTTCTGACCAAAGGTCCATGTTGTTACGGAATTTGAGTTGGCGTATTTCGTGAAATCGATTAAGCCTTGAAGATTGAAGATGAAAAAGTTGGATCGTATACCTCAATCTCAAGTAAGAAGAATTCAAAAGGATCAGGTACGTTTAATTAAATAAGTTTGATGATCCGAATACTTCTTATAGTGTAGAAACACTTGGATGAATTTTTTTATTGCATAAAAATCAAAAACTGGACATTCCATATGTTCAGAGTCCGGATCGGGCTTTACAGTCCGGACCCCGAACATAGGTTAGTTCGTGCATAATTCCAGTCCGGACCCTGGGAATTTCAGTCCGGACCCCGAACGTGGAATTTGCAAGAAAAGCATGAACAGTCCGGACCGTGGATTTCAGTCCGGACCCCGAATGTCGTCTTTTCTGGAAATTGTCTGTTTCGCTGAAACAGTCCGGACCGCCAACTCCAGTCCGGACTGTCGTCCTGTAAAATTCCAGAAATGGTTAGTTTTTTATTCTTATCTTCTTCCACAAGTTTTCTAACCTATAAATAGACCCTTTAATTCATCTTTTAAGGGGATGACGCTAAGTGGAAGGAATCCAATCAATCCACAAATATTCCACATATAGAGAAGAAAGGAAATACTTGATTTAATCCTATATTTCTTCATCTATATTATTAATTTGATTCTAGGTTTTCCAAACTCAGATTTTGAGTAGAATCAAATTAATGAATACTTAGATGGTATTTCCGATCTATTTCTAATCTAAGTATTCGGCGGATCGTCACCACCCAAAAACAACGAGTTATCCCAAATCGGCGCGTGGACTCGTGTGGCCTTGTGGATTCAAGGTGCAACCGCTCTCGTGGATTCGGAGTGAGGTACGTTCGTGGATTCGAGACGTGCTACTGGGTGAAGACCGTGGATTCGGTCGGACGTCGTGGACTCGACGTTGGACGCCGTGGATTCGGCGTTGGACGCTAATCGTGGATTCGAGCAGCGTTGCGGAGCGAGCGGGGAAGATCTACTAGGAGCGTATGGAAAAGGTTGAGTCGTAAGTGTGTACGGTAAATCACCTTGTACGTGTGTTAATTCTAGTGGATTTCACCGTGTTATCGGTCCCGTGGTTTTTTACTCCGGATTGGAGTTTTCCACGTAAAAATCTCTGCGTGTTATTTATTTTTCCGCATTGGGTTTTATATCGCAAAGATTTTTGAGTGTTTATTGTTTACACCTATTCACCCTCCCTCTAGGTGTTTTTTCCCCTATTTAGATCCAATTTATACATAACCCAACAAGTGGTATCAGAGCGGGAATAGGGTTGTAAACAATGGTTGAAGGTGGAAACATCAACAGACCCCCGTTATTCGATGGAACAAATTATGCCTACTGGAAAGTACGGATGAAAGCCTTTTTAATTTCCATCGACGAACGGGTGTGGCAATCAATTGAATTAGGGTGGTCTAATCCAACTGAAATTATTATTGATGTTCACACCATCAAACCTAGGTCGAAATGGACCAAGGAAGAGATAGACTTATCTTCTTACAATGGCAAAGGAATTAATGCTTTATTTAATGCCTTGTCACAAACCGAGTTCTCTCGCGTCTCGGCATGTGAGACTGCGAAAGAAATCTGGGATGTTCTTCAAGTTACACATGAGGGAACTAACCTTGTGAAGATTCAAAAACTGCAAATGCTTACGAGCAAGTTTGACTCTATTTTCATGGCAGAAAATGAATCATTCACAGATTATTATACACGATTGCAAGACATCGTAAACACATGTGCTAACTTGGGAGAGAAGATTCCAGAATTTAAAATTGTAAGAAAGATCTTAAGAACTCTTCCTGAAAGATTTCGTTCCAAGGTTACGGCCATTGAAACTATTAAACACCCGGACGAAATCCGTGTAGAAGAATTAGTTGGTTCATTACAAACTTATGAAATGACATTTCCTACTAACTATTCTTCTGGAAAAGCATCTATTTCTAAGTTTTCAGGTTTTGCGTTGAAAACAACAAAAGAAGAAGACGCGGATTCATCCTCCTCAGACGATGACGAGAACCTATCTATGGAGGACTTTGAGAAGCAGCTTGCTCTCTTGACAAGAAATTTTCGCCGAAACTTCCGAAGGGGTAATTCAAGTAAAACCTCATCCTCCGGAAAGTGGAAGAAAGGCAAAGGTTTTTCAAGCCAAAAGTCAAGAAAGCAAGAGAGTCTTTCAAAGGATAAGAAAAGCTCATAAGGACAAGTCCAGTGCTTCAAGTGCCGAGGATACGGCCATATCTCAACGGAGTGTCCCAATAAAAATCCGTCAAAGAAGAAAGCGATGCAAGCCGTCACTTGGGATGACACCTCATCGTCAAATGAGTCATCGTCAAGTGATGAAGAAGATAACGCAACGGCATTCCCCCGTCTACATCTTCACCCTTCATGTGCTTAATGGCTAGTACATCCGAGTCATTGTCCAACTCCACTGTTGAAAAGATTGCAATGGACAACGAATCGAGTAACTCTGAAGGTGAAGATTTTGCTCTTGCCTACCATAAGCTTTTGAGGGATTCAAAGAAACTGGCAAAGCAAAACAAGAGTTTGAGAGGGAGATTGCAGGATCTTGAAGAAGAAGCAAAAAGGGCATCTTCTCTCTCAAACGCTCTTGAAGTGGAAAGGGATAATTTGATTAAAGTAAATGTTTTCCTTCAAGAGTCCAATGAGCAATTCGAGAAGAATTATGTAGATATGGTGAACAAAGCGAATTACTTCTTGAAGCTCTACGGCGAGGCTCGACAGGAAAAATTGGAAATGACGGAGACCATTTTCCAACTCAAGGATGATTTAAAGCAATTTTCTTCTGGAAGGAGTAAGTTGGATAGGATTCTTGGTCTTGGTCAAACAAATAAATTCGGCCTCGGATACAATCGAACTGAAGACAATTTTAGTTCGGTTGGGACAGTCTTTGTGCCCCAGTCGGTATCTCCTCCTCCGACACTGGAATTGACGACAAACAGCGACAACAAACCTACTTCACCCTCTTCGGGATCGTCAAGCACCAAGGTATGTTTCCGTTGTGGTATTGCAGGGCACATAAGGAGAAATTGCAAGATGGGAGCCAAATGCTCAACTCAAGCACTTCTTGCAATGACTACCAAAAAGGTGATTCCTCGGAAATCAAATGCAAATTATTCGAAGGAAAAGAGCCTCGGTAGTTCATCAAACAAGACGACGACGTCAAGGAAAAGCGATGGATCAAACAAGACGCTTTCACCAAAGGTATCAACTTCACAATCATTTCCGACGTACACCAAAACTCGAAAGTTTTGGGTACGCAAAGGTGAATTCTTCTTTCATCCTTGAACCACGTCGGTACCAAACGACCCTTGGAATTATTGCATATGGATCTTATGGGGCCGACACGTCAACCATCCTTGGGAGGTAAATGGTATATTTTCTTATTGGTTGATGATTTCTCTAGATACTCATGGGTAGCATTTTTAAAAAAGAAAGCTAATACTTTTGATTCTTTTCACGAGATTTGCCATCGTATTATGATTGAAAAGAATGAAAAGATCATTCATGTTAGAAGTGATAGAGGTGGAGAATTCATAAATTCTAAATTCACTGATTTTTGCACTTCCAACGGCATTAAACATGAATTCTCAGCACCCTATACACCTCAACAGAATGGTGTAGTCGAGCGCAAAAACAGGGTTGTTCAAGAGATGGCACGTGTTATGCTTCATAACCGGAATTTACCGCTATATTTTTGGGCTGAAGCAGTGAACACCGCCGTCTATGTAATTAATCGAGTGTATTTGCACCCGGGAACCTTAAATACACCATATGAACTATGGTTCTGTAGAAAACCAAACATCAAATATTTTCGTATCTTTGGGAGTCGCTGCTACACTTTACGTGACCGCGAAAATCTTGGAAAATTTGACTCTCGAAGTGACGAAGGGATTTTTATGGGTTATTCTACAAATAGTAGAGCATATCGGGTATTTAACTTAGAATCTAAAACGATTGTAGAATCTATAAATATTAAAGTAGATGAAGATTTTCACTCTGCATCTGAAAAATCTACCCCTGATGTCTCTATTGATGATGATACTCCTGTAAATGCATCTTCTCATGATAATACTTTCAATATTAATGATGCATCTAATGGCTCTTCAAGTTTATCTAATGTGCAGGAATTATCACATGTACCTCCGAGTACTCCGTTACCTCAAACGTTAAGAATCTCCAAGGATCATCCGGAATCTAACATTATTGGAGACCCACAAGAAGGAGTCAGGACTCGGAGACAGTTGGTTTGTGGATTCGCTTGTTACGTTTCCTTAATCGAACCAAAGAACGTCGATGAAGCTCTTCAGGATGACTACTGGATTGAAGCAATGCAGGAAGAGCTCCATCAGTTCGAACGAAACAAAGTCTGGGAATTAACGAAGCCTCCGAAGCAACACAATGTGATTGGTACAAAATGGATTTTCAAGAACAAGAAAAATGAGGATGGTACCATCATCAGGAACTAAGCACGTCTAGTTGCTCAAGGCTACTCTCAAATAGAAGGTATAGACTTTGATGAAACTTTCGCCCCTGTAGCTAGACTCGAGTCCATTCGTATCTTATTCGCTATTGCTTGTCACTTTAAAATAAAACTCTTTCAAATGGACGTTAAGAGCGCGTTTTTAAATGGGTTTTTAAACGAGGAAGTTTATGTGGCTCAACCGAAAGGTTTTATAGACCATAAACAACCTAATCATGTTTTTCGTTTGAAAAAGGCTCTTTACGGTTTAAAACAAGCACCACGAGCGTGGTACGAAAGGTTGACAAAGCACCTTTTGGAAAAGGGCTATACTCGAGGGGGAGCAGACCGGACTCTCTTTGTGAAGCATTATCAGGATAACTTCATTGTTGCACAAATCTATGTCGATGACATTGTATTTGGAGCAACAAAGGATAATGATGCTTCTAAATTCGCAGAAACCATGGAAAGTGAATTTGAGATGTCTATGATGGGCGAACTGACATACTTTCTTGGATTGCAAGTGAAACAAAATGATGAAGGCATCCATCTGTGTCAATCCAAGTATGCAAAGGAGTTGGTAAAGAAATTCGGATTAGAAGATTCTAAAGATTTTCCGACTCCTATGGGAACTAGCAATAAGGGATTAGGAAGTGAATCTCTTAGTGAAAGTGTAGACGAGAAACTTTATCGAAGTATGATTGGAAGTCTACTCTACCTCACGGCTAGTCGCCCGGACATATCCTTTAGTGTTGGGATCTGCGTGAGATATCAGTCAGCACCAAAGGAGGATCACCTGAAAGCGGTGAAACGGATCATCCGGTACGTCAAAGGAACTGTAAACTTCGGAATTTGGTATCCTATGGGAACAAGTCTTGACATTATAGGATATTCAGATGCCGATTGGGCAGGATCAGTGGATGATCGGAAAAGTACGAGTGGTGCATGTTTTTATCTTGGCCATTGTCTTGTTGCATGGCATAGTAAAAAACAGAACTGCATTGCACTCTCGACTACCGAAGCAGAATATATCTCAGCGGGTAGTTGTTCAACCCAACTTATTTGGATGAAAAGCGTGTTGAGCGACTTCCGAATTTCAGCAACTTCGGTAACAATTTTATGTGACAACACTAGTGCTATAAACATTTCAAAAAACCCTGTGTTGCACTCTAGAACAAAACACATTGAACTTAGATATCATTTTCTTTGAGAGCTAGTTGAATCAAATTTTCTTCAACTTTCCTACATTCCAACTGAGGATCAATTAGCTGACTTTTTAACAAAACCTTTGGATCAAAAACGTTTTATTCATTTGCGTAAGGCAATTGGAATGCTTTCCTTGAAATAATTTCTTTTTGAAACCAATCCTTAGGTTAGGTTTTGTTTTCGTGTTTTTGTTCTTTACCTATGTTTGTATAATAGAACATTAATTGAGCATTAGTTATATTGACTTTAACTGCATCCTTTTATATGTTTAGAAATTTATTATGCTTTAGATATCATAATATTTCAGTTGATGCAATGATCATTTATGTCAATTAAGTAATTTCTTTTAAGTGATCAAAGTCAATTTCTCTCTCAATGATCTCTTGGTATAGTTATTATCTTATTTGACTATTTAGTCGAGTATGAATGCGAGATCAATTTTTGGTTGAATACCTTATATCTTAAATAATTGATAGCCAATTGAGGGGGAGTCAAAGAAAAAGTGTTATGCTCAAAAGATGTGGAAAGAGTTACATCCCAATGAGAAGTGTGAAAACTACCACCACATGGAGGAAAGAGCTACCACCTCGGTCGTCCGAGTACTGTGTGCAGCTACCACATGTATACCAAGCAAGGTTTTTCAAGTTTGATTAAATAAATTGCATATTGAAATACATGACTCTGTCAAATTTCAAGGTTGGTATAAGGTGGGATTTTTAATGAAAGATGCTCAAAGAGCCACTCTCTTCAATAGATTGCCTAGATATATTATCTACCATAGTTGGGATTTCAAACATCTATTGATCTTGGTATTTCATTTTCTTTACCAAATTGATGATTTGATAAAGGCATTACTCATAAGATCATGTTAGATGTGATTGAAGTTGTTCAACTTTAAGGGATTTAATTTTTATAAATTTTCGTTTCGTTATTTGAGATTTTGCATAATCTATTTCTTGTTATATGAAACGATATTTTTCATTTAAAGTTGATACACAAAAGTGCTTACATACTTTTTCTAGATTCTCTGGATTTTTTCTGAATTTTTCTGAAGAAAAAGTTTGGAGCCGGTCCGGACTGGACAAACCGATCCGGACCCCGAACGCAGGAAAATCCTGCGGGTAGTCGATCCGGACTGCATTCTTCGGGCAGTCCGGACCGCGGCTAGGGTTTATATGAAACGAACTGGTTTTTGATTTTATTTCATCACAAGTTTTCGTTTCTAAATCTCCTGAGTTTCTCTCTCTTGAAAGCAAAGATCTTGGAGCCCTCTAAACTCATTCTCTTCACTTCAAAGTAAGTTATCTTGATCAAAATCTCGGTTTTTCACAGTTTTTCATATTTTTGCTCAGAACGTGATGAAAATCTCATATCTTTGTCGTTTGTGATTGGTTTTTGATCAAACTTCTTTTGAAATAAGAACTCTGGGTAGATTAGTTTTGATTATATGCTATGTATTCTCATGATAAACGGATTTTTGGCCTTCGATTTCTAAAAATTCGGTTTTAGGGCGGGCATATAATAGGAATTTTTGAAAAACATGGAATTGATCTATTTTTAAAATTCTTTTTGCAAAACTAATTTGATCCCTAGTCTCTCTACACGATTATGATTGTTTGGGTACAATTTTTCAAAATTTTGAAAATTAACAATTTATCGTGTTCTTGAGTTGGTCTTCACAGGACACTTCCTTATTAAAGCACAAAGAGTAATGGAGTTTTCATGGATCATCTTTCCGCTAGTAGCAATGGTACATACACGTGCGACTGTTAAAAAGGAACAAGATGACTCAACGCGCGACGAGACAAGAACTGGTCAAGACAGCTCTGAGTTCGAAGAAGAAGACTGGAAAGACTTCCTGAAATAAGTTCAACAAAAAGTTGATGAGGACCATAGGCAATATTCGAAGAATAAAAAGCTGATGAAATCTGCCTCAACGACTAAACAATATACAAGACGAAACAAGGTCAAAGGTAGTGGAATTCATTTTAATGAGCATCCTACCAGAGCACGCTCACTTCCTGGAATTCAACGTAGTAAATCTCCATGGATTGAAGGCCAAGATGCACCATCTGCTTCTCCACCTCGTCCATCGACTTCAAGGAGAAACACTCCAGAAGCTACCGTATTGGCCTCCGTCCATCAGGAACAAAGAAGACTATCTGCTGATCAAGAGAGATTGGCGACAGATCTCCAGCAAATTGCCGCTGAACAACAACAAATGAGAAAGAAATGTTCGAAAATATCACGAATGTTGAAAGGAATTTTGAACAAACTGGGAAGCAGCGCCTCAGATGAATCAGACTCAGATGATTGATTTGTGCTCTAACTTTCATCTCTTTGTGCAGGTTTTTAGTATTTTTAGTTTTAGTTCTTAGGTTTTTAGTATAATTTGAACTCACTTTAACTCTCCTTAAATTTTGTAATTTTGGCTAAGTTTTGTGACAAAAAGGGGGAGAGAGTATAGGAGAACTTTGAACAATGCACAATGCTCTGTGACTGACCATGACTATACTTGTGTGAGAACAATGCTGAAACTAAGGTAAGTATAACTTTCAACTTTGGTTTTATATGTGTTTTGATGCATGCCTCAGCTAACTATTCGACTAACTATTTGGGCATGTAATATAACTAACAAGTTGCTTGTTGACTAACCTTTCTATGATATTTGGATTTCTATTGCTTAGAAGATATGTCGAGTTTTGATTGTGATTTTCATACATATCTGAATTTGCAAATGTCATAATGAGTAAAAACTCTATCTCTGTGTTTGGTTTTGAATGTTGAAAATTCTTGAGGTATCTAACGATCTTTTGTGTCAAGAATGATTTCTTTTTGCAGAGATTTCAGATGTCTAAGTCTAGAGTCTGTTTTAGGAGTTTAACTCATGTATTTATCTTTATTTGGATCTCCAATGTAAGTTTTTGTTGTATGGTGATATCAACAAAAATATCTTTTTGAATTTTCTTAAGTGGATTTGTGTTTTGTCACGAAACCGCCAAAGCGGGAGATTGTTACGGAATTTGAGTTGGCGTATTTCGTGAAATCGATTAAGCCTTGAAGATTGAAGATGAAAAAGTTGGATCGTATACCTCAATCTCAAGTAAGAAGAATTTAAAAGGAGCAGGTACGTTTAATTAAATAAGTTTGATGATCCGAATACTTCTTATAGTGTAGAAACACTTGGATGAATTTTTTTATTGCATAAAAATCAAAAACTGGACATTCCATATGTTCAGAGTCCTGATCGGGCTTTACAGTCCGGACCCCGAACATAGGTTAGTTCGTGCATAATTCCAGTCCGGACCCTGGGAATTTCAATCCGGACCCCGAACGTGGAATTTGCAAGAAAAGCATGAACAGTTCGGACCGTGGATTTCAGTCCGGACCCCGAATGTCGTCTTTTCTGGAAATTGTCTGTTTCGCTGAAACAGTCCGGACCGCCAACTCCAGTCCGGACTGTCGTCCTGTAAAATTCCAGAAATGGTTAGTTTTTGATTCTTATCTTCTTCCACAAGTTTTCTAACCTATAAATAGACCCTTTAATTCATCTTTTAAGGGGACGACGCTAAGTGGAAGGAATCCAATCAATCCACAAATATTCCACATATAGAGAAGAAAGGAAATACTTGATTTAATCCTATGTTTCTTCATCTATATTATTAATTTGATTCTAGGTTTTCCAAACTCAGATTTTGAGTAGAATCAAATTAATGAATACTTAGATGGTATTTCCGATCTATTTCTAATCTAAGTATTCGGCGGATCGTCACCACCCAAAAACAACGATTTATCCCAAATCGGCGCGTGGACTCGCGTGGCCTTGTGGATTCAAGGTGCAACTGCTCTCGTGGATTCGGAGCGAGGTACGTTCGTGGATTCGAGACGTGCTACTGGGTGAAGACCGTGGATTCGGTCGGACGTCGTGGACTCGACGTTGGATGCCGTGGATTCGGCGTTGGACGCTAATCGTGGATTCGAGCAGCGTTGCGGAGCGAGCGGAGAAGATCTACTAGGAGCGTATGGAAAAGGTTGAGTCGTAAGTGTGTACGGTAAATCACCTTGTACGTGTGTTAATTCTAGTGGATTTCACCGTGTTATCGGTCCCGTGGTTTTTTACTCCGGATTGGAGTTTTCCACGTAAAAATCTCTGCGTGTTATTATTTTTCCGCATTGGGTTTTATATCGCAAAGATTTTTGAGTGTTTATTGTTTACACCTATTCACCCCCCTCTAGGTATTTTTTCCCCTATTTAGATCCAATTTATACATAACCCAACACATGCCGGGATAATGATATGCCATAAGATCGATCTTACAATTCCTGTAACTCTGACCTCCGGCGTTGCCTCAACCAAAAACCTCCTAAGTAACCAAGTACTTCAGGTTCAAGGGTCTAGGAATAATTCAATGTTCTCTCTATCACTCACAATCATGCAACTCGATGCAGCTTAAACTCCTCAAGCTATACTGGCCCTGCCTAGTCCAAAACTTTTGACCTCAGTCACTGACATGAGCTTAGGCTAATTCCCAACGGCATCACTCTTCGTTGGGTCCTCTGTCGCTCTTGCAGCTGAAATCATATAGCCTAACAACAAAATCTTCTGGAGTCAAACGCATACTCTCTCAACTTTGCAAATAACATCTTCCCTCTTAGAAGTTGTAGCACTATCCTCAAGTGCTCGTTATGCTCCAAGTCACTTCGAAAATAAACCAAATATCCACGACGGGTACTACCACTAACCCGCCCAAACACAGCTGAAACACTCGATTTCCTCAAATCCTAAAGGCCGCAGGGCCTCAGTCAATCCACTTGACCTCGCTAAAAGCTCATAATGCCCCTACCGGTTCCAGAACACTATCGGGGCCCAGCCCTCAGCTGTACGGTTCCATAAATCTATGTATCTCACAAAGGGGCATCTGCCGAAAGGCAATCCAATCATGTCTGGGCTCGAACCATCGTAGAACCCTCACTGTCGTGTACCCACAACGTGGCATCGCCGCCGCGTACCAACGGTGTGCCATCATACTCAAGTATCAATCTCTAGGATCCTCACAGTCATATACCCACGACGTGGCTCTGGGTCACTCAGACCCGCTCGATCCAGCAGAACCTGCACTACGCTATCAGCTCTGTCTCTGTCTCACGGGTGGTACTCCAAGAGGTGCTACGAAGTCGGCGCAGTTTCCAATACCACGTCGATCACCAACACAATCTCAACCTCATTAAATGACGGCTTCAAAAACAGCTCAAGTAGACTCGCACCGAAACACATAGCGATAAGGACATTCTTAAATCCCGGTGTCGCCGTAGGCACCTCCCTTACAGGTTGCTAGCCATGCGCTACAACTATGACTCAACCTCTGTCGTGCTCTAGCTTCCTCTATAAGCATACTCCTCCAGACCAGTTCCACGGAGGGTCAAAATCCTCTCTCGACAATCCCTGATAGCAAAACAACGGGATAACAAATCCCTATCCAACCACGTAGCAACATCTCTAAACTGATGTAGGACTGGCAACACTCATCCATGTGTTATACGTGATCTGGAACCTGATCCTCACGTGCACAATCCAACAGTCTCATCTTTGGTCCACGCGAAACTACCCCTGCTCTACTGAAGCACAGACAAGCAGTGTCGGCATCAACATGCTCTAACTCCGATGACCACAAGGAAAACCACACCAGGTAAGACGCGATCCACTATCCTTGCGTCTTCTAACCGGCTGCACAATCTCATCCACTAGATGCTGGGGGCCATCGCTCCATCTGTCTCGGCATCACGGCTCTGACATACTCGTCCCGGCACTGGTGCTGGTGCCTCGCTCTCTATCCTTCTCGGACATGATCACTGATCCTCGGTCAATCCATCGAGCATGCACAATTGCTGCATCTGAAGTTGGCGCTCGCTGAGAATACACCAAGTGATAGACATCCCGATGAAGTCCCTTCTCAAACCAATCAACCTTCTGGGCCCCGTCCTGGGCGACATGGGGTACACCGCTCAACAATCGCAGAACCTTGCTCCAGGTCATCAACTACGCCCCCGGTGGTCCAACGGGACAAGCTCGACGCCACCAACTCTCGGCGTCCATAACCAAAAGTGCATCTCCAAGCGCCCTGATGCTTCTTCTGGATGAACAAACCCTCGAACAGCTCTTCCATAGCAGCGATCCAGTTTTCGGCCTCCCAAGGCTCCAAACTCTATCCCGAAAACTGCAGGGGATGGAACTGGATGAAGTAATCAACCGATTAGCAACCTCTCGCTGCTTCTGCACCATTCGTGGTGCGATCAGGGTCAAAATCGACGATGTCGCAGTCGGAAGTACTACCGGCGGTACCCCGGAAAATGCTCTCAGCTCGAGCATGCGCATCACGCGCTCCATGTTCTCATCCTGGCGCCGCATCGCCTCAAACGTCTGGGATACTTGGGCCTGTAATTCTCAGACCTCACTCTGCTCTATCCAATTAGCTTCCCGCTGTTCGATTCCTCATCCAAGGTCAAACACGCCCTCGCCGCTGCACGGCGTTTCGGAGGCCTCAAAGACAACTGCAACAAAACAAACATTAGGACAAAGAACTCTCTCGACCCAATCAAGCGAAAGTCTAGACATGTTAACCTTTCTAAAGTATTATGTTGTCTGCAGCCAACATAATCATCTTTTAGAGAAATAACATGTAAGATCACTCGCCCCAATTCTCTAGGGGAGGTACAACTCAATCAGGACTCTCGCTAAAGTCACGTCTCTCACGACAGTCATCCTACTGTCCAACCAATAGCCTAGGGTCACTAAGTCCTCAACGACCTATATTCCTAGGCTCTGATACCATCTAAATCTGTCACGCCCCGGGGTCGAAACTGCGACCCGGGCTCGCCAACAGATCCGCCATCTGTACGGAAACTGCCGTACAGACGAAGCGTCTACCCTGCAAAAGATCTATAGCTACACATGTATCAGAGATGAAAATAAAACTAGTAGCTAACAAAAATAAAACTCTGACAGATGAAATAAATAAGGCTCCACTAATACATAAATCCACCATACAGGTCCCACAAAAGAATAAACAAATACAAACCTCACCCTCTCAGTACAAAAGTGGAAACAAAACTAACAGGGTACATCTACCTCTGACTCTCAAGCTGGTAAGGAACTAATAGACCACGTCCTCACCTCGATCTGCTGTCTCTGCGTGAGCCAGGCTGGAATAGCTACCTCAGGAAACCTGTCACCGCAGCGGGTGTGAGATCTACTGCAGAAGGCAGATCTCAGTGGGTACCGTCCCAATATCCACGGTATGCCCACTAAGTCTACTGGAGGCAAAACAGATAGGTATGCAGATAGATAGATAATGGGTAAGCTGAAAGAAAGCTACAGCTAAAAATATGTCTCAAACATAATGCTCAAAGAAAACTCTATCATAAACATGCTATGCATACTCTCGCTACTGCTAAAATGCCTCAGTATCTGTCACGCCCCGGGGTCGAAACCTGCGACCCGGGCTCGCCAACAGATCCGCCACCTATGCCCAACCCGCATAGGCGAAGCGTCCTACCTGCAAAAAGAGCTACAGCTAACAGATATCAGAGCTAAAAGATAAAACTGCTAAAGAAATGAAATCAACCACTGTACAACTGAAGATAAAACAACAAGGTCCATCTCCCAAAAATGATAATCATACAATAACCTCGAGTACAAAACTCATAGCTCAACAGGGAGATATCTCAAATACAACATCAGTGTACCAGCTCTCAATACATCATATCCTCACTACAACAGTCTCTCAAAGAGGAAATAAATACTAATCTACCGACTATGCTGAAGATCTCCTCAAAAAGGGGGGAGGGGGTACCGCTACTCTCCAATGGGTCAGGATCTAGCTCGCTACTCCCTCACCGCGAACAGCAACCGCAGAAACGGCAACACCCGCCAAGACTCTGCAAAACAAGGGAGAGAAAGGACAAAAAGGGGGAAAAACCCCCGACGGGCGTGAGAACTACGCAAAAAGGGAGTTCTCAGTGGGTATCGCCACTAGGCCTGACGATCTGCCCACCAAGACCACTAGAGGCAAAAGATAACTAATGCAGTAAGACTTAAAGAAGAAGCAGAAGACACTCTACAGCTACCATGCCTCTATCTGAATGCTCAAATGGGGAAACTCTGATAAATATATG
The DNA here is from genome assembly GCA_029204045.2 of Tillandsia leiboldiana. Classification (NCBI taxonomy): domain Eukaryota; kingdom Viridiplantae; phylum Streptophyta; class Magnoliopsida; order Poales; family Bromeliaceae; genus Tillandsia; species Tillandsia leiboldiana. The sequence continues at coordinate 13,980,820 of CM055065.1, forward strand.
CAACACTCGCACACGAGGTGCTCAATCGACCCAATCGAGCTGACTGCCACATCGGGTCCAGTCAAACCTGCGCCCACCTACAACCACCTCCCGCTGACGGGCAGGAATTACGTAGGGCGTCCAAACGGACTAACTCGCTATTGAGTAGTGGCTCATGCAGGCTATGGTCATAATCCATGCTCTCTCTCTCAGAACGGATAGACTCAAGATGCTCAACCTCTCACACAATGGTCAAAGAACCCACAACGACCACGGGACCATCGTCAAACCCCGAACGGTTCCCAACAATACTAGCACTGGTCTAAACACAGCTACTAGACTCCACTCGGTCCCCCAGGCACGAGTGTAACAAAAAGTATCTGCCTGAATAAACGCAATCGATAGACCAGTAATCACTGGTACTGCCTGCTCTGCTGTCGAACTCAAGAACCCCGCATGGTGCCCGGCGCTCACACCGTGGAAAGCCTACTTCGGAGTGGCACTCGAGGGGAGCGACCCACACGAGTAAAGTATCACTGTATCAAGCATCACTGTATCAAGTATCACGGTATCGAGTATCTCTATAACCACTGTCTCATAATAGCAGGACTGGATCAAGACTATGATCAAAGTGGGAAACTCCGTCCACTAACAAAACCCCGATCTGATGCAATAGTACTCAAAAAGTGGGAAACACCATCCACTAGAACAAATCTGATACCCAATCTGATGCAATAGTCAACATCCGGTCAACCGCCCAAAGTCCGCGGTCACCGCAATAACCCACAACCCACAATTGGGTAAAATAATCAAGATCCGGTCAACCGCCTACTGTCCGCGTGTGACACCCCCGGAATTTGGATTAGTCCTATATATAAATGATATAATAGGACTAAATCTCTAACCCGGCTATAGCATTTTGGATGGTAGCAAGATCCAAGAGGAACATGAGAGTTAAGCGTGCTAGAGCTAGAGTAGTTCTAGGATGGGTGACCCCCTGGGAAGTGGGGCGTCACAGTTGGTATCAGAGCCATTCACCAGCCGGAAATGTGAGATGAGTCTCGGCTGAGCCAGGGTTATTTAGCGGGTAGAACGAGGCTCCCCGGCTAATGACCGTTGTGAGTGGAGTGCAGCTCCTCACAAGGTCGGCTAAGGCTAGCGAGACGAGTCTCACATCGCCTGGTGCTTGTGAGTGTGCTTGAGCCTGACGTGGACGTCAGGGCTTAAAGGGGGGAAGAATGTGACACCCCCGGAATTTGGATTAGTCCTATATATAAATGATATAATAGGACTAAATCTCTAACCCGGCTATAGCATTTTGGATGGTAGCAAGATCCAAGAGGAACATGAGAGTTAAGCGTGCTAGAGCTAGAGTAGTTCTAGGATGGGTGACCCCCTGGGAAGTGGGGCGTCACATCGCGGTTCCCGCAATAACCCACAATCCAACATCAAGCACACCCTGTCTCTGACCCTAAGGTCCCAGCTACACTATCCCAAACCTCTGCTCGAACCCAAGCAACATGACTCAAAAGTCTAAATAAAAAGGAGAAAGAAAGCAATCATGGTTTCTCCTAAGTCAAATCCCAAAAGATAGTGTATCAGTAAAAGATGGCCTAACTATATGTCCATACACATATGTCCATACAAGCATGCATTTGTCCTCAAGAAGGATAAAGAAAATAAACCTCATGCCAGAATTAGCAATGGCCATACCTGTCCATGATTTTCGATCCATAATCACTCCTTGGAGTAGAACCTGCACATAACTACATAATCCTATCCCATTGTATAAACCAGCCTCATAAAAGGGTTATATGCTAACATGGCATGATAATTAATCATATAGGGTAACCTTGCCTTAGGTAAGCTTCCACTAATCATCAACCTAAATGTCTGATTAATACCATCGCCATAATATGAATAATTAACTTGCAATTCCCATAAATCAACATTGTTAAGCTTACCAATCAATCCCAGGTATTGTACCCTACACCTGCATGCAATTCTAACATATAGAGTTAGAGATCCGTCCACCGGTTCTCGGAACAAAGCACCCACCTGAAAAGCTGACTGTCTAAAGCCCAACAGCTGAAAACACCAGATAACTCTAATCCCTTGCTCCAATAAGTTCAGCCCACCCGTAACTCTCCTGGCACAATACAAAGTCCACAATTATACATACATTCCAAAATCTGCTCTCACACACACATACAACAACAGTCCCAGAAATGCTTAATTTTCACCTGCAGCAAGAGCCCAGAAAATTCCCAGAAAAATATCACCGCGATCCTCGCGTCGATAGCTTCGCAACGGTAGCTTGCACGCCCAAATCTGAGTTCGGTAAGCCAAGATATAAATTCGACAAGGTGGTACACTCAAAAGATTTCAGCACAAAAGACTGTAGCACTGTACACAGAGAAACAGTGATTCTCACCTCTGATGAAATCTCAGAAAAATCCAAGAAAAATACGAGCGCGTTCCTTGCGATCTGTAGTTGAAAAAGTTGTATAAGCTCGTTTCCGGCTGACGCTTGTGCGCAAAGATATGGCCAAAACACCTCGATGCTGCCCCACAATTCCACACAGAAAAAGAGTCACAGTGTCACCTCGGGATCCGTGCCAAAAACTCGAAATGGAAAAGCACGGTCAATACGAAAGATGAAGCCCTACCTCATAGGAGTCTGTCGGCGCAAGAATCACAGAAAAAGGATCTCGGGGTAGCCCAGGGGAGCCAAAACACTGCTGTTGCGACGAAGGGGAACACAGGAAATGCAACGTCGCGTCGCGCCGTAAAATCCAGAACCTCGGGATGCGTGCTCCTAAAATCGTAGAACTTGGCAGGAAGATCAAGAATTAAGAGATGAACAAGTCTTCTTCAAGGTGCTCGGGCAGAAGATGCGCGGGTTGAGAGAAAAGAGCCAAAGAAGAAGGCTCGGGTGCTATTTATAGGCAGCAGAAAACAATTGGAAAAAATTCCCCTTGTGTCCGATTTTTCGGGCGCCCGAAATCTTTCGGGCGCACACAGTGCGGCCCGGCCCAGAACTTTCGGGCGCGCACAGTGCGGCCCAGTCCAAAATGCTCCGTCGGACGGGATCCCGGCTTCGTCCGACCCGCCCCAGCGCCCGCCACGTGTCCCCCGAACACGCTGCAGCTGTGCAAGCCACCGCTGAGAGCGCCACGTGTCCCTGCCCGCGTCAACGCGGTAGGTGGCACCCGCGAATCAGCGGGCGTCACGTGGCACTGCCCACGTCGCCCGCGCCTGCCCCGCGTACGGCCACCTGCCCGCGGTACGGCCACCTGCCCCGGTCAACTGCCCCGCGCGTTGCGTGGACCGCGCGCCCAACACCGAACCAATAACCATCTGCCACGTGTCCACCCGGTTCACCGTGCACCCGGGCCCAAGTTCCGTGGACCGCGCCTGCTGCACCGGCCAACAGGAAAGCGCCACGTGGCCCGCTCCCGGCGCACGCCCTCCGCGGTGGACCGCGCACCTGCCCGCGCCCTCAGCGCCTGCCCGCGGCCGCTAGCCGCCTGCCCGAGCGCCTTCCGCCGCCTTCCGCCGCTGCCCGCCGCCGCCAGCCGCCGCCGGCGATCGCCGGAAACACTGTTCCGGCGATGAACAGTAAAATTACTGTAGCAAGCTCCGAAAAATACAAGTAAATAGCCCATCTTGACCGTTTTCGCGCGCTGATTCCAAATCCGACGTCCAATTTGCCAAATTCCAATCCTATAATTTGCCGGAGGCTCCCGGAAAGGTATTTTTAATCCGAATTCCGCGCCGAGCCTAAATTTGATATCCACTCCACGCGTAAACTCTTCTAAACATCCGATGGGGTCCCCCGATTACCTACGAGATCCATTTTAAGCCTCGAGTCCATCTCTTGTGTCCAAATTGGCGCGCGAACACCGCCGACATGCCACGTAGGCTTCCAGAAGCTGCTGGTCACACTGTAGAAGCCCTGCAAAGATCCGGGTCACCACAGTATCAATGCTCAAAGGAAAAACCCATCTAAGAACATAATATGTAACCACCCGCTCATAACACCTAATCCCAATGACTGCCACATAGGGTCCAGTCAAGCCTACGCCTGTCGACTAGGAACGCACCTGCCCACTGCCACACATCCACATAAGGACGGGACTTACGTGGGGCGTCCTGTCCGACTATCTCAATCTCAATCAAGTAACCACCTGGTAACTCGGCCAGGGGCATCAACCACCTGGTAACTCGGCCAGGGGCAAGTAACCACCTGGTAACTCGGCCAGGGGCATCAACACATCTACGCATCCGGAGCGTGACCCGAGGGGAGCGACCCCAACGAGCTCAAGTATCACATCAGTCTCAGCTATCTCAATAAACGGCACATGCAGGCTATGGTCCACGATCAAACAGATCGGCAACTCAATGCTCAGAAGTACAACTCAGTCGGAAAAGACTCCTCGACTCAAACAAGAAAAGCCCAAATCCTCACATGATCTGTCGGAGAACCCTCAACGACTCAATCTGATAATGCACAACTCATGGCTAAGTCGGGAAACCTCCACGACTCGATCTGCCAGAACCCCAAACTCTCAAGCTAAAACGGAGGTCCACCACAACGACTAAATCGAAAAAACACAATCTAAAGCAATCACCCAATCCCCACAAGGAAGCTCATCTCACATGGCACTAGAGCTCAACACACATGCTCTAAAAATCCACTCGGCTCCTCGGCACGAGTAAACCAGCACCCTGAACCAATGCCATACCTTTGGCAACTCATAATTTAAAAACCATCTTTGAAAACCTTGATTTTCCTTAAAACGGGTTTCTCGATTTTTAAAACGGTTCATGTGCAATTATGGTGCAAAGAAAGTATGAAACCTAGTGTCATATAATATCAGGAGTCTACTAAAAATAATCCGGGGTTCCAATAAATTTTTCAGAAAATTCCAGGCAACTATCAGATGTAAAAACAGCGAAAACGCCTAATAACCATGATCAACTTGCATTCAATAGCATTAAGGGGCATTCCCTAAATTTTGGAGAAATTTCAACCCACCTGGTACGCTTTCCGCAGGCAACGCTGAAGTCGGTGAAGCGCCCGATCCCTAAACGGACGACCTCGAAAATCGCGCCGCAAAATCACGGAAAAAAACCCTCGGAAGCTCCAATACATAATCTGCAAGCTCCAAGTATCCACGTAAGGCTCACAGTACCACTATAGGATTTCCTCTCAACATCTGCTCACTAACAAAATAAATGCCCATAAACACCATTCACTTAAGTCCACACAACTCCAGCAAAAATTACACATACAGTACACCCCAACTCATCCCAAATTGCTCACAAAGCAAAGTCACAAAACCCACTCACACCTTGTAGCTACCACAACACACACATAAACACTGCCATACACACAGCACCATTAGCACACACACACAACTCCTCTCAAACTGCTCAGGTGAAAAGGCCAACACGCGCCGCGCACTCGAACCAGGCTCAGCACAGTACCGCGCCGGAAACCGCCTCAACGATGCCGTCCTATGAGGGAAAAGGAGAGAAAACCAAGAAGAAACCAGAAACAATAAAAAACGGCTAAGTGCCAACTCGCACACACGCATAGGGCAAAACCAGCCCCAACGCCGAAAACGCCGCGCGCGCGCACACGCAAGAAATTTCCTGCACTCGCGCCCTGCTGCGCGCAGTCTAGCAGTGCCCGCACGGCCCAGCGTGGCCGCAGCCAGCCGCCGCCGCCGCTGCACCTGCCGCGCGGCGCCAGAGCCCGGAGCGCGCGGCACGCGCGGTGCCTGGGCCCGCAGCGCGCGGCACGCGCGGCGCCAGGGCCCGCCCGCGCGGCACCTGGCCCGCAGCGCGCGCCCGCTGCGCACGCCCAGCTGCGCGGCGCCCGCTGCGCGGCGCCCCCCAGCGCGCGCGCAGCGCTGCCGCTCGCTGCGCGCGGCGCCCATAGGCGCCCGCGCAGCCCCAGCGCCAGCCGCGCGTGGCGCTCCTGCGCGCCCGCGCGGCTCCTGGCGGCGACCCCCACACTCACCACAAAAATGGACAAGCAGTCCAAACCGAGCTCACCCAAAAAAAAACTGCACTTACTTGCATGACGCCCGACGTACGCGCGCTCCACTCGGCTCCTCTTGGCTCATAGCTGCAGGTCCACACTGTCTCCTCTCTCATTTCCTTCTTTTCCCTCTTCTCTTTTCTTCTTCTTCTTCTCCTTCTCCTTCTTCTTTCCTTCCTCTGTTTCTACTCACCTCCTCTGCTTCAACATAAGAAAAAGATGATGATGATGACGTGGAGGAAAAATTAATTAGGGGGGGGGAAGCATTAAAGGTGGTGGTTGGCATACATTAAATGCACCTAAAATATCTCATGCATTCATTCTCTCTTCTCTACTCATCACAGGCTACAACCCCATTAACTAAATTAATTTAATTAATTAATTAATTCATTTTAGCCAACTCCAAGTCACTTTTTGTCTTCGGGGTCTCCGCACCGGCCCGAAACCTCCCGAGCTCCGCTGTAATATGAAAATACACATGTCCACAACTTTTTCTCCCCAAAAATCTCAACCGTGGAGTTGGTGTGCCCAATCCAAAAACCGGCTCCCAAAACTGCCAGTTCCAACTCACTTTTCACCTTCGGATTCTCTGCGTCAGTCCGGAACCTCCCGAACACCGCTGTAAACAGAAAGTACACATGTTCCAAGTATTCCCAAATTTTCTGCACTCCACTGCGAAGTCGAGGCTTCCCCGAAGCCAGTCCTCTAACGGCGGATAATGCCCGGAAAATCCCGAATCGACCTGGGGCTTCCGCGTAGATCCGAGTTGACCCGAACTCATCTGTAATCCAATATGGAACACGCTCGAGGCAATTTCTCCGCACCACGCCATCTTGCGAGGTCGGCGCGCCATCCGAAATCCCGGTATTCTACAGAACCCTCCACGACTCAATCTGATAATGCCCATGATCTAGAGTAACCCAGTCGACATCCATGAAGGGCCCGAAAATTTCGAAAGACTAACGCCTACAACCCCAATCAAATAAGAACAGGCTGCAGACACAGCCACCCGTAGCTTTCAACCCAACAATGGAATCAGTCCTCAATCTCTCACATGAGGGGCCCGGAAATTTCGAGAGACTGACGCCTACAACCTTAATCAAACAAGAACAGGCAGTAGGCACAGCCTCCCGTAGCTTCCGTCCCCGAAGTGAAACAATGCTCAATCTCTCATGACACTAGTAACTCATCCCATAGAGCTATAAGAATCCACTCGGCCCCCAGGCACGAGGATACATGCATCCCGAGTTACCCGGACCATCCATAACGCTCTCAATATTTTAAAATAATTTAAAATCAGAGTTTTAACTTAAAATCGGTTACAGAAATTTTATGAATGTCCAAATGCATCCCGAATGGCAAGAAAATGTGTAGTCTAGTGTCCAATCTTCTCTAGATCATGCTAAAAATATTTGGGGTTCAACATTGTCATTCTGTAATTTTCTAGGCAACTATCAGGTTTACCAGCTATAATAATAGATAGCCTAGACATGCTACACTTGCATACAATAGTGTTAGAAGGCGTTCTACAAAGTTTGGAAGAATTTCCAACCCACCTGGATCGCTTTCCACATGTTATGCCGAAGTCGGTGTAGTGCGGAGTCACTCTCTGCCGAAAATCCGCCGAAATAGCACCCTCGGCTCTCGGTCGCGCACGCCTCTGCCGCTACCCAAGGGGAACCTCCAGGAGCTCACATCAAGCTCCACAGCCTCCAACAAGGCCTTCTCTGAACTCAGGTCAACACAATAGTCAACTCCGCCAACCCACTGCGCACCCAGCCCACGCTCCTCCACGGCTTCGAACAGTGCACAGGGCAACACCCAAACCTCCAGCACACACACCCACACAGCCCCCCGCTACTCCACTCATCACAGGGAGGAAGAAAAAGATGGAAAAAGGTCCATTCCCAACTCAAAATCCAACCTCAGTCCAAAACTCAAAAATCTGAGAAATACCACAAAACTCGGAAATGCGCCGTACTCACCTCCGAGGTTGTGTCCGCGCGCGCGAGCTCCAACCAAGCTTTCCTCAACAGGACAAGCTCTATCTCCCATGCTCAAGATCGGTATCCGAAGCTTCGGCGCGAAGGAAAACCACCAAGAACTCACAGCTCACACTCTCTCTTCCCCACTCTCGTTCTCTCACTCCAACGCTCCCCTAGTTCCAACTGAGAAGAGGAGGAGGAGGGTGTGGTCTTTAATGAAAGGTGGAGAAGAATAAATGCTGTGTAGAGGGGTGGTTGGGATGGCAGGGGTGTGAAATTACCCTTTCACCCCCACTTAAAATGGGAATTTACCTCACTACCCCCAAGTTCTGGAGGGTTTGGTCTTTTGCAGTTATGCATTATTTTATCCATTTTCCTTCCTATGGTTTTTGTCACTGGCTCCCACCTTGTGATATGTTCGGGCGGGGACGGGGGAGAGGCTACGACTCAGGAGTGATTTGGCTTTTCGTCATTCCGGTGACATTTTACTCCTCCCTTTTGGTCATTACATTTGGTTGCTACTCTTTGCATGAGATGTGGACATTTTGGTGGTGTGGACACTTTGTGATGTGGATATTGGGACAGGTGTACACTTTGGACAGTTAGTGATCTTTGGATTTTGGATTTTGGTTTTATGGTTTTATGGTTGCATGTAGAATGGGGAAGCTTTTCAAAGTGATAAAATGTTTGTGAAATCTGTTTTTAAAACTGAGTGTCGGGTAGTCACTGTTTTAAACTCTTGTGGTTTTATTCTTTCAACTTGGAGTTTGCTGTGCGGGCGATGTTCTCTTGTATGATCCAAAAGACTAGCTTATCTATTTATTTAGCACTCTGTGTATGAAAAACTGGTTGTGGTTGATGTATGTATTTTGTGCGACGCCGTGCATATACATGGGAGACTCTGTCCGTTTAGATAGAGAGATCTTGTATATGTGGCGGGTCTGGGCATGTACCGGGATGAAAGACTTTGAAAAAAAAAATAGGATCGTTTTTCGTTTTTAAACCTCTCCCGAGGCGTGACAGATTAAGATGGTATCAGAGCGAAACGACATTAACCACGCAGTTTTCTTGTTTTAAAAATATGCATATGTCCAACATCCACGGTATTTGATATTCATGCGGTTGACCAATGTAATAACCAAAGTCCCCAGTCACAAGAGAGTGTGGGTTTTAAGAGTCGTCTTGTTGGTTTTGTACAATTTTTGGTGATGGTCGTTTTCGCCGGTTTTGCACGGTTTTGTGTCGATCGTTTTGTTTGCTGACCCCTTTGATTGTGTGTACAGAGTATGGCTCGTACTAGATCGTCGGTGGATGGCGGAGGAGAGGATGGGGCGAGGCCGACTGTCACCGAGGCTACTTTGGCCGTATAGAATCGGTTGCTTCGGCAACAGGTTCAAGATTTGTCGGGGTAGTTATCGGCGCTCACCGAGATAGTACAACAGATAGCCCTATTAAGGATTTTGTATTGGCGTATTTCGTGAAATGATATAAGTCTTGAAGATTGAAGATGAAGAATTGTGGATCAACTACATCAATCTCAAGAAGAATGCATTCCGAATGATCAGGTACGTTTAACTAAATAATTTTGGTGATCCGAATACATTTGAGTAGTTTAGAAACACTTGGATAAGTTTTTATTGCATAAAAATCAAAAAATGGACAAGTTGGATGTTCAGGATCCGGATCAGACCAATCCAGTCCGGACCCCGAACATAGTTTAGTTCATGCGGTTTTCCAGTCCGGACCACCCCTGTTCCAGTCCGGACCCCGAACATTAATTTCTGCAAAATTGCATGAACAGTCCGGACCTCCCCTGTTTCAGTCCGGACCCCGAACTGTGTTTTATCAGAAAATCTTCTGAAAAAGACGACAGTCCGGATCAGCCTTAATCCAGTCCGGACCGTCGTGCGGGAAAAATTCTGTTAAGTCAGTTTTTTGATTCTTATCCTCTTCTAAAGGTTTCTAACCTATAAATAAACCTTAATTTCTTCTTTTAGGGTAATCGATATATGTGGAACAACTGAGATTTAATCAAAAGATCGATTAAGTAAAATTATCAAAAAATCCACAAATATAGAGAAGAAAGGAAAACACGATTAAACTTATGTTTCTTCATCTATATTGTTCAATTTGATTCTAGGTTTTCAAATACCTATTTTTCGTAGAATCAAGTTGAAGAATACTTAGATGGTATTTCCTTATCTATCTTTGATCTAAGTAGTCGGAGGATCATCATCACCAAACAAAACAACGATCTATCTAGAATCGGCGCGAGGATTCGCGTGGCCTTGTGGATTCAAGGTGTGATCGCTCTCGTCGACTCGGAGCGAGACGCGTTCGTGTGATCGAGGCGTGCCGCATTTGTGAAGATCGTGGATACGGTTGGATGTCGTGGATTCGACGTTGGACTTAGTGTGACACCCCGGAATTTGGATTAGTCCTCTATATATATGATATAATAGGACTAAATCTCTAACCCGGCTATAGCATTTTGGATGGTAGCAAGATCCAAGAGGAACATGAGAGTTAAGCGTGCTAGAGCTAGAGTAGTTCTAGGATGGGTGACCCCCTGGGAAGTGGGGCGTCACAGTTGGTATCAGAGCCATTCACCAGCCGAAAATGTGAGATGAGTCTCGACTGAGCCAGGGTTATATAGCGGGTAGAGCGAGGCTCCCCGGCTAATGACCGTTGTGGGTGGAGTGCAGCTCCCGACAAGGTCGGCTAAGGCTAGCGAGACGAGTCTCACATCGCCTGGTGCTTGTGAGTGTGCTTGAGCCTGACGTGGACGTCAGGGCTTAAAGGGGGGAAGAATGTGACACCCCGGAATTTGGATTAGTCCTCTATATAAATGATATAATAGGACTAAATCTCTAACCCGGCTATAGCATTTTGGATGGTAGCAAGATCCAAGAGGAACATGAGAGTTAAGCGTGCTAGAGCTAGAGTAGTTCTAGGATGGGTGACCCCCTGGGAAGTGGGGCGTCACACTTAGTGGATTCGAAGTTGGACGCAAATCATGGATTCGAGGCGCGTCGTGGAGGGAGCGGAGAAGATCAACTAGGAGCGTATGAAAAAGGTTGAGTCGTAGGTTTACGGTAAATCACCTTGTACGTGTTTTATGTTACGGCTTTTTGTGTTGACATATTTCGTAAGTTGAGTCGGAGTCTTGAAGTGATTAAATTGTCAATTAGTAATCGAAGACTTAGAGAAGATTCAACAAGAGCTCAAGTTGACACTCAGTGTTTTGAGTCTTGAAAATTGAAGTAGAAGAATTGTGGATCATATACATCAATCTCAAGGAAAATGTATTCGGAATGATCAGGTACGTTTAACTAAATAATTTTGGTGATCCGAATACATTTGAGTAGTTTAGAAACACTTGGATAAGTTTTCATTGCATAAAAGTCAAAAACTATTTTTTCAGGAAATTCGTTCAGGACTGGAAATTCTGTTCAGGACTGTTCTGTTAATCCAGTCCGGACCGTGGATTCCAGTCCGGACCCCGAACCTTGTTTTTTCAGAAATTGCTGAAAAAAAGACGACAGTCCAGATCAGCCAATCCAGTCCGGACCGTCGTGCGGGAAAAATTCTGTTAAGTCAGTTTTTGATGCTTATCTCTTTCCAAAGGTTTCTAACCTATAAATAGACACTTAGGGTTTCTCAAGAACTACCGATTAATTTATAAAACATTTGAGAGAAACCCTAGAGGCTAGATTTTTATCGTTCTTCTTTTTAGCCTCTTTTAGGTCAATTCGACGGTTCTTCCAAGATCTATCTTTTGTCGAATTGATCTAGCCTTTGCTTAGAGATTCCTTCTACGGTTCTTCAATGATAATCTAAGCAAAGGATGTAGAACACCGGGATTTGGATGACGCACCGACCTTGCAGGATGGTGTGGTGCGGAGGGCGTACTTTTGATTTACAGCGAGGTTCGGGAGGTTCCGGACTGACGCGGAGGACCCGGAGGCAAAAAGTGAGTCGGAACTGGCATTTTTTGGAGCCGGTATTTGATTTGAGCACCCCGACTCAACGGTTGAGCTTTTTGAAGAGAAAAAGCTGTGAGCGCGTGTACTTTGGAATTACAGCGGAGCTCGGGAGGTTCCGGGCAGCGGCGGAGAGCCCGAAGACCAAAAGTGAGTTGGAGTTGGGTTTTGGAATTAAATTAATTAAGTTAATTAATTTATATAAAGCTGTTGCTTTATAAAACCCCTCCCCCTCCACCTCTGTAGCAAAGAGAAAAAGGAAAAGAGAAAGAAAGAAAGGAAAGGAAAAGAGAAGAAGGAAGAAGAAGATGGAGGAAATAGAGAGGGCTCTTGGGCGTTTTTCTTCTCCGAGCGTGGACGTGAGCCGAGCGAGGACCGGCGTGCCGCGAGGAGGTTGGTTTATTTTATTTTATTTCTTCCTTTTCACTCTTTCTTCTCCCCGGTGGCCGGAGCCGTGCGGCTAGTCGTCCGGCGCGTGGCCGGGAGGGGGCGCTTGGGCGCCGCGCACAGCTGCGCCCTGCTGCCAAAGTGGGTCAGCAGGGCGCCGGGCTGCACAGGGGCGGCATGGTGCCGCGCGGCCCTGCAGGCTGCGCGCTGGGCGCGCGGCACTGCAGGGGTGCCGCGCGGGCATCCCCTGTGCCGCGCGGCCTGGCAGGCCGCGCGGGGCGCGCGGCCCTGCAGGGGTGCCGCGCGGGCATCCCCTGTGCCGCGCGGCCTGGCAGGCCGCGCGGGGCGCGCGGCCCTGCAGGGGTGCCGCGCGGGCGGCCCTGCAGGCCGCGCGCTGGGCGCGCGACACTGCAGGGGTGCCGCGCGGGCAACCCCTGTGCCGCGCGACCTTGCAGGCCGCGCGCTGTGCGCGCGGCACTGCAAGGTGCCGCGCGGGCCCGCGGGCCGCGCCCGTGGGCGCTCGGCCCTGCGGGGGCCCCGCGCGGGCGGCCCTGCGCCGCGCGGGCCTGCAGGCCGCGCCCTTGGGCGCGCGGCCCTGCAGGGGCCCCGCGCGGGCGGCCCTGCGCCGCGCGGGCCTGCAGGCCGCGCCCTTGGGCGCGCGGCGCTGCAGGGGCCCCGCGCGGGCGGCCTTGTGCCGCGCGGGCCTGCAGGCCGCGCCCGTGGGCGCGCGGCCCTGCGGGGGCCCCGCGCGGGCGGCCCTGCGCCGCGCGGGCCTGCAGGCCGCGCCTTGGGCGCGCGGCGCTGCAGGGGCCCCGCGCGGGCGGCCTTGTGCCGCGCGGGCCTGCAGGCCGCGCCGTGGGCGCGCGGCCCTGCGGGGGGCCCCGCGCGGGCGGCCCTGCGCCGCGCGGGCCTGCAGGCCGCGCCTTGGGCGCGCGGCACTGCAGGGGCCCCGCGCGGGCGGCCTTGTGCCGCGCGGGCCTGCAGGCCGCGCCCTTGGGCGCGCGGCGCTGCAGGGGCCCCGCGCGGGCGGCCTTGTGCCGCGCGGGCCTGCAGGCCGCGCCCGTGGGCGCGCGGCCCTGCAGGGGCCCCGCGCGGGCGGCCCTGCGCCGCGCGGGCCTGCAGGCCGCGCCCTTGGGCGCGCGGCGCTGCAGGGGCCCCGCGCGGGCGGCCTTGTGCCGCGCGGGCCTGCAGGCCGCGCCCGTGGGCGCGCGGCCCTGCAGGGGCCCCGCGCGGGCGGCCCTGCGCCGCGCGGGCCTGCAGGTCGCGCCCTTGGGCGCGCGGCGCTGCAGGGGCCCCGCGGGGCGGCCTTGTGCCGCGCGGGCCTGCAGGCCGCGCCCTTGGGCGCGCGGCGCTGCAGGGGCCCCGCGCGGGCGGCCTTGTGCCGCGCGGGCCTGCAGGCCGCGCCCGTGGGCGCGCGGCCCTGCAGGGGCCCCGCGCGGGCGGCCTTGTGCCGCGCGGGCCTGCATGCCGCGCCCGTGGGCGCGCGGCCCTGCAGGGGCCCCGCGCGGGCGGCCTTGTGCCGCACGGGCTTGCTGGGCGCCGCGCGGGCGGCTGGGCCAGCGCCGCGCGGCTGGGTTTTGGGGGCCGTGCAGCTGCGCCGCATTGGCCGCGCAGGCTGCGACTCGGCGACGCGCCGCGGCGTGTGTGCGCGATGGTTTTCCCGCGCGACGTGCGGCATTTCTCGTCGCCGGATGGGTTTCTTTCGCCTTTGTGAGCGCGGTTTTAGCCGCATGTTTTCTGATCCCGGTCCCATCTTCTTATCTCGCAGTTGTGGCATAGTGTTAGCTTCTCACGTGGCCGGTGGCGCGTGTTTTGCCGCGTGGAGCTGCGGGATCGCATCGGGACCTCCGTTTGGCGCACGGTTTTCGCGGATGGATCGCAGGTGGGTTGGTTTCTCCCAATGAACTACGGAATGCCCTTTTATGCTTCCGAATGCAAAGGTATCGTATCCTTACTATCAGGTATTTGCGGAACAGTCGTGCAAGTCGAGGGTTGTCGTTTCCGACTTGGACACGAGTGTTAGTCGCATCGTTAGAGTATACGAGACCAGATGGGTATAAATCACTGGCTGAGTTACCAGATGAGTAGATACCACTGGCGGAGTTACCAGAGGGGTATAAATCACTGGCCGAGTTACCAGATGAGCAGATACCACTGGCGGAGTTACCAGATGGGTATAAATCACTGGCCGAGTTACCAGATGAGTAGATACCACTGGCGGAGTTACCAGAGGGGTATAAATCACTGGTCGAGTTACCAGATGAGCAGATACCACTGGCGGAGTTACCAGATGGGTATAAATCACTGGCTGAGTTACCAGATGAGTAGATACCACTGGCGGAGTTACCAGATGGGTATAAATCACTGGCCGAGTTACCAGATGAGTAGATACCACTGGCAGAGTTACCAGATGGGTATAAATCACTGGCTGAGTTACCAGATGTGTAGATATCACTGGCTGAGTTACCAGATAGATAGTTATGCCCTGGCCGAGTCACCAGGCGGTTACTAGAAGGGATTGTGGTGACCTTCTAGTGTCTTGTAGAGTTCTAGCAGTCCCAGTGCGGGGGCGGAAACTATGGGCGCCTAAGCCTACAGCATGTTCTTGTTTGATAAGGGCTGTAGGGGGCGCAGACGTTCGTAGTTTCCAGGCCTCCCGTGAGAGAGACTGAGAACTTACTTCCAGCATTGCATTGAGACATGTAGCGATAGATTCATTTCCAGTTATCTATCTATCTATCTATCTATCTATCTATCTATCTATTTGTGTTTTTGTCTCCAGCAGACTGAGTGGGTGTACCGTGGGGTTAGCTTTGGTGCCCACTGAGATCTGACTGTTGCAGTAGATCTCACACCCGCTGTGATGACAGGTGTTCCTGAGGCGACCGTTCCAGGTTTGGCTCTTTCGGAGCTTTCTGACCGAGGTTTGCGCGTGGCTGGCTAGCTCCTACCCGAGTCGGTGGTGTCGGTGTAGTGTCTCTTGTACTTTTCAGTTTCCACTTTTGTACTTGTGTTGGGGGTGCTAGTGGACTGGTGTACTTGGACTTTTCACCGCTTAGTGTTTCAGCTTCCTTTCAGCTCTGATACTTGTTAGCTTTAGATCTCTTTTGCAGGTTAGACGCTTCGTCTGTACGGCAGTTTCCGTACAGACGGCGGATCTGTTGGCGAGCCCGGGTCGCAGTTCGACCCCCGGGGCGTGACAGATTAGGTGGTATCAGAGCCTAGGAATATAGGTCGTTGGGGACTTAGAGACCCTAGGCTTTTGGTTGGACAGTGGGAAGACTGTCGTGTGAGACGTGACCTTAGCGAGAGTCTTGTCTGAGGGTGTACCTCCCCCAGACGATTGGGGTGAGTGACCTCGCATGTTATTTCTCTAAAGGTGATTGTGTTGGCTGCAGACAACATAATGCTTTAGAAAGGTTAACATGTTTAGACTTTCGTTTGTTTGGGACGAGAGAGTCTTGGTCCTAATGTTTTTTTTCTGTTGCAGTGGTTTTTGGATGCTTCAGAGACGCCGTGCAACGGCGAGGGCATGTTTGACCTGGGATGAGGGGCTCGTATAGCGGAAAGCTAAATGGATAGAGCCGAGAAAGGCTTGAGAGATCCAGGCCCTAGCAGTTCTGGTATTTGAGGCGTTACGGCGCCAGGAAGAGAGAGCATGGAGCGAGTGATGCACATGCTTGGACTGAGAGCATCTCCCGGAGTATCGTCAGTAGTACCTCCGGCCGCGACTTTGTCGATTTCTGTTTCGGGATCGCACCATTGATGGTGCGGATGCAGCGAGAGGTTACTGATAGGTTGTGTACCGCATCCAGTTCCATCCCTTGAAGATTTCGGGACCGAGTTGGAGCCGTGAGAGGCCGAGAACTGGAACGCTGTTATGGAAGATTTGTTCGAGGATTTGTTCATCCAGGATAAGCATCAGGGCGCTTGGTTATGTACTTTTCTTTGGGACGCCAAGAGAGCTGGTGGCGTCGGTTTCGTCTTGTTGGACCATCGGGAGCGCAGTTGATGTTCTGGGGTGAGTTTCTGTGACAGTTGAGCGGGGTATCCCTGGACGCCCAGGATGAGGCTTAGAGGTTGGTTGTGTTCGAGTGGGAACCGCCTCAAGATGCCTATCTCTTTGTGCATTTTCGGCGATTGCCGACCGTGGATGCAGTGAGCGTGCATGCTCGATGGTTGACCGAGGATCAGTGATCCCGTCCGAGGGAGACGGTGAGCGGGGGACCCGCTTCGGAGAGAGAGCTCCGGCATCGCCGATTTTGTGATAGTCGCGTGATTCGAGGTTGCCGTGTTTCCACCCTTTGGATCAGGGGTCTCAGAGGAGACAGAGACCAGGAGGTTCTCGACAGTGCTCGCTTCAGCAGCAGTGCCAGGATGTGAGTTTCCCTGCTGCATGGGCCGCATTCTTCGTCAGGGTTGAGGATCGCGTTTCACCTGGTGTGGCCGTCGGGTTAGAGCTTGCTTAATGCCAACGCCGTGTGTGCGTTTGGTAAAGCGGGGGTACCTTCGTGTGGGCCAGTGTCAGGACTGATGGTTTGGCACGTTTGGATCGATTTTCAGATCACGTGAAGCACGTGGATGAGTGCTGCCTGTCCTGCCAGTGCAACTAGGACCTTGGATTGATCATCGAGATGTTAGTCCTACACCAGAGCTGGGGTGTTGATACGAGGTTTGGATAGGAATCGGTCGTCCCAATTTATGCTATCATGGATTGTCGAAAGAGAAGACATTGACCCTCCGTAGACCTGGTCAGGAGGAGTGTATTTTTATAGCATGCGATGAGATATTTGATGCCCTGGCTGAGTTACCAGGAGGTTACCTGCCCTTGGCTGAGTTACCAGGAGGTTACTTGCCCTGGCCGAGTTACCAGGTGTTGATGCCCCTGGCCGAGTTACCAGGTAGTTACCTTGATTGGGACTGAGATCGAGACAGTCATTGTCGTGGTTTGGTAACCGCGCCAACTTCGACAGCACCTCGTGGAGTATCAACCGTGAGACAGGGAGAGCTGTGAGCGCAGCTGCGAGTTTTGACGGATCGAGAGGTCTCTGAGACCTAGTGCCAGTCGTCCGTGGGAATACGACAGTGAGGATCCAGGCGGTTGTTACACCGTGGTGATGTCACGTTGTGGGTACACAACGTGTGAGTTCTTGTGAGGTTCGAACTTGATTAGTCTCACCTTGTGCCTTGGGGCAGATGCCCTTCGGGTGATTGATATCTTTATGGAACCTTACAGCCAAGTGGCTGTGCCTGGGTACTGATCGGGAACCAGTAGGGCAGTTTTGAGCGGTTTGCGTGGTCAAGTGGATTGTCTAATGCCCTACTGATTGGGAGCTGTGTTTTTCCTGTTTCACGGACGTGGTGGTGGTGTTACCGTCGTGGGTTTTTGCTTACCTCCGAAGCGACTTGGAGCTTGAGGGGCTCTTGTGTATGGTGTGCTACAACTTCTATGAGGAAGATAAGTCGGGTGCCTAGCTTTGAGAGTTGCACTTGGGCATCGAAATTTTTGTGTTTAGCCTTGCGATTCAGCCGCCAGTGAGCGACGGGGGACCCAACGAGGTGAGATACCCGTTTGGGTCGGGCCTGGACCCATGTTAAAAGGTCAGAGATCAGAAGCTCTTGGCCTAGGCAAGGCCAGTGTAAACTTGCGAGATGCAAAGCTGAGAAGATACCAGCATTGATCCGGATATTGCCGTGATAGTGAGGTCATGGAATTATTCTTAAATCCTCGAACCTAAAGTACTTGGGCACTCAGGAGGTCGGGTTGAGGTAACGCCGGTGGATAAGTTGCGCAAGTTATATGATTGCTTTATCCCGGCGAAGACTTTTTGTTCGACTACGCCCTGTTTTGGGCGAGCAGTGTAACCCTAGGTTTGAGTGCCAGACTGAAAGAAGGTTCTCGAGGTTGTAAGTTTTTCCCCTGTTAAGGGAGGTGATGTATGTTTTATAGACTGGAGCTTTGGTGGCTATGAAGCATCTGAGGAGTTTTGCCTTAAGGAGGCTTGAACTTCGGCCTGAGATCTCGAATCAGGGAAACTTCCAGCCTGAGAGTTATTTATAGAATGAGTTTTGCGAGGTGTGGATCCTCGAGCTGTGATCAGGCTGGATGAGGCCTATTTGAACCCCGAAAGTTTTGTTTTGCTTTCCCTTCCTTGGTGATGGACGAGGACTGCGTTATCCTCATCGACCGATGCGATTCTTGTTGGTGAAACCAAAGAATTTTGCAGTCGAATCATACCTTGGGGAAGGTTCAGTGTTGTCAGCATGAGGAATGTGAGTGACCACTTGAGAGCCTTGGCAATCTGAGGATCTTCTATCCCTTTTGTTTTTGATTTACCCTCCTAAGTATGGATTTTGTTGGATTTCGAGGACGAAACCCTTTTTAAGGGGGGGAGAGTGTAGAACACCGGGATTTGGATGACGCACCGACCTTGCAGGATGGTGTGGTGCGGAGGAATTTGCCTTGGATGTGTCCCACTTGTGTTTTCAGAGGAGTTCGGGTTGATTTGGATCCCCGCGGAGGCCTCTGCTTGTTTCGGGCTTTGTACGCGTTAGGTGACTGGTACGGGAAGCTCCGACACCGCTATGGGTTGCAGAAAATTTGGGAAACACTTGGAGCAGGTGTACTTTTGATTTACAGCGAGGTTCGGGAGGTTCCGGACTGACGCGGAGGACCCGGAGGCAAAAAGTGAGTCGGAACTGGCATTTTTGGAGCCGGTATTTGATTTGAGCACCCCGACTCAACGGTTGAGCTTTTTGAAGAGAAAAAGCTGTGAGCGCGTGTACTTTGGAATTACAGCGGAGCTCGGGAGGTTCCGGGCAGCGGCGGAGAGCCCGAAGACCAAAAGTGAGTTGGAGTTGGGTTTTGGAATTAAATTAATTAAGTTAATTAATTTATATAAAGCTTTTGCTTTATAAAACCCTCCCCCTCCACCTCTGTAGCAAAGAGAAAAAGGAAAAGAGAAAAAAGAAGAAAGGAAAGAGAAGAAGAGAGAAGAAGATGGAGGAAATGGAGAGGGCTCTTGGGCGTTTTTCTTCTCCGAGCGTGGACGTGAGCCGAGCGAGGACCGGCGTGCCGCGAGGAGGTTGGTTTATTTTATTTTATTTCTCCTTTTTCACTCTTTTCTTCTCCCCGGTGGCCGGAGCCGTGCGGCTAGTCGTCCGGCGCGTGGCCGGGAGGGGGCGCTTGGGCGCCGCGCACAGCTGCGCCCTGCTGCCAAAGTGGGACAGCAGGGCGCCGCTGCACAGGGGCGGCATGGTGCCGCGCGGCCCTGCAGGCTGCGCGCTGGGCGCGCGGCACTGCAGGGGCCGCGCGGGCATCCCCTGTGCGCGCGGCCTGGCAGGCCGCGCGGGGCGCGCGGCCCTGCAGGGGTGCCGCGCGGGCATCCCCTGTGCCGCGCGGCCTGGCAGGCCGCGCGGGGCGCGCGGCACTGCAGGGTGCCCCGCGCGGGCGCCCTGCAGGCCGCGCGCTGGCGCGCGGCACTGCAGGGGTGCCGCGCGGGCAACCCCTGTGCCGCGCGACCTTGCAGGCCGCGCGCTGTGCGCGCGGCACTGCAAGGTGCCGCGCGGGGTGCCCGCGGCCGCGCCCGTGGGCGCGCGGCCCGCGGGGGCCCCGCGCGGGCGGCCCTGCGCCGCGCGGGCCTGCAGGCCGCGCCTTGGGCGCGCGGCGCTGCAGGGGCCCCGCGCGGCGGCCTTGTGCCGCGCGGGCCTGCAGGCCGCGCCCTGGCGCGCGGCCCTGCGGGGCCCCGCGCGGGCGGCCCTGCCCGCGGGGCCTGCAGGCCGCGCCTTGGGCGCGCGGCGCTGCAGGGGCCCCGCGCGGGCGGCCCTGTGCGCGCGGGCCTGCAGCCGCCCGTGGGCCCGCGCGCGCCCTGCAGGGGCCCCGCGCGCGGGCGGCCCTGCGCCGCGCGGGCCTGCAGGCCGCGCCTTGGGCGCGCGGCGCTGCAGGGGCCCCGCGCGGGCGGCCTTGTGCCGCGCGGGCCTGCAGGCCGCGCCCTTGGGCGCGCGGCGCTGCAGGGGCCCCGCGGGGCGCCTGTGCCGCGCGGGCCTGCAGGCCGCGCCCGTGTGGGCGCGCGGCCCTGCAGGGGCCCCGCGCGGGCGGCCCTGCGCCGCGCGGGCCTGCAGGCCGCGCCCTTGGGCGCGCGGCGCTGCAGGGGCCCCGCGCGGGCGGCCTTGTGCCGCGCGGGCCTGCAGGCCGCGCCCTTGGGCGCGCGGCCTGCAGGGGCCCCGCGCGGGCGGCCCTGCGCCGCGCGGGCCTGCGCCTGCAGGCCCGCCCTTGGGCGCGCGGCGCTGCAGGGGCCCCGCGCGGGCGGCCTTGTGCCGCGCGGGCCTGCAGGCCGCGCCCTTGGGCGCGGCGCTGCAGGGCCCCGCGCGGGCGGCCTTGTGCCGCGCGGGCCTGCAGGCCGCGCCCTTGGGCGCGCGGCCCTGCAGGGGCCCCGCGCGGGCGGCCTTGTGCCGCGCGGCCTGCATGCGCGCCCGTGGGCGCGCGCCCTGCAGGGGCCCCGCGCGGGCGGCCTTGTGCCGCACGGGCTTGCTGGGCGCCGCGCGCGGCGGCTGGGCAGCGCCGCGCGGCTGGGTTTTGGGGGCCGTGCAGCTGCGCCGCATTGGCCGCGCAGGCTGCGACTCGGCGACGCGCCGCGGCGTGTGTGCGCGATGGTTTTCCCGCGCAACGCGCGGCGTTTCTCGTCGCCGGATGGGTTTCTTTCGCCTTTGTGAGCGCGGTTTTTAGCCGCATGTTTTTCTGATCCCGGTCCTCTTCTTATCTCGCAGTTGTGGCATAGTGTGCTTCTCACGTGGCCGGTGGCGCGTGTTTTGCCGCGTGGAGCTGCGGGATCGCATCGGGACCTCCGTTTGGCGCACGGTTTTCGCGGATGGATCGCAGGTGGGTTGGTTTCTCCCAATGAACTACGGAATGCCCTTTTATGCTTCCGAATGCAAAGGTATCGTATCCTTACTATCAGGTATTTGCGGACAGTCGTGCAAGTCGAGGGTTGTCGTTTCCGACTTGGACACGAGTGTTAGTCGCATCGTTAGAGTATACGAGACCAGATGGGTATAATCACTGGCTGAGTTACCAGATGAGTAGATACCACTGGCGGAGTTACCAGAGGGGTATAAATCACTGGCCGAGTTACCAGATGAGCAGATACCACTGGCGAGTTACCAGAGGGTATAAATCACTGGCTGAGTTACCAGATGAGTAGATACCACTGGCGGAGTTACCAGAGGGGTATAAATCACTGGCGAGTTACCAGATGAGCAGATACCACTGGCGGAGTTACCAGATGGGTATAATCACTGGCTGAGTTACCAGATGAGTAGATACCACTGGCGGAGTTACCAGATGGGTATAAATCACTGGCGAGTTACCAGATGAGTAGATACCACTGGCAGAGTTACCAGATGGGTATAAATCACTGGCTGAGTTACCAGATGTGTAGATATCACTGGCTGAGTTACCAGATAGATAGTTATGCCCTGGCCGAGTCACCAGGTGGTTACTAGAAGGGATTGAGGTGGCCTTCTAGTGTCTTGTAGAGTTCTAGCAGTCCCAGTGCGGGGGCGGAAACTATGGGCGCCTAAGCCTACAGCATGTTCTTGTTTGATAAGGGCTGTAGGGGGCGCAGACGTTCGTAGTTTCCAGGCCTCCCGTGAGAGAGACTGAGAACTTACTTCCAGCATTGCATTGAGACATGTAGCGATAGATTCATTTCCAGTTATCTATCTATCTATCTATCTATCTATCTATCTATCTATTTGTGTTTTTGTCTCCAGCAGACTGAGTGGGTGTACCGTGGGTTAGCTTTGGTGCCCACTGAGATCTGACTGTTGCAGTAGATCTCACACCCGCTGTGATGACAGGTGTTCCTGAGCGACCGTTCCAGTTTGGCTCTTTCGGAGCTTTCTGACCGAGGTTTGCGCGTGGCTGGCTAGCTCCTACCCGAGTCGGTGGTGTCGGTGTAGTGTCTCTTGTACTTTTCAGTTTCCACTTTTGTACTTGTGTTGGGGGTGCTAGTGGACTGGTGTACTTGGACTTTTCACCGCTTAGTGTTTCAGCTTCCTTTCAGCTCTGATACTTGTTAGCTTTAGATCTCTTTTGCAGGTTAGACGCTTCGTCTGTACGGCAGTTTCCGTACAGACGGCGGATGGTTGGCGAGCCCGGGTCGCAGTTCGACCCCCGGGCGTGACAAGATCACATCGAAGCCAATATTTCTATCGGCAAGTTTGCGTCGTGGATTCGACTAGCCCGTGGATTCGGTATGTTGAAGGCTTTCGTGGATTCGAA
>CM055065.1:14003587-14093005 GCA_029204045.2 Tillandsia leiboldiana
AACCTGGGCTGGCAAATAGGGTGAGGCCCTGGTACTCTTGCATTGGTCCAGAACAACTTTTATATACAAAATTTCCTTGTTTGAACAGGTGGATTAAAAGTTGTGGTTAAACCAACCTTTAAGAATAATGTTTGAATAAAAATGGCTGTTAGGGTCTGTTTGGAAAATTGTAAAAAGTGGACTCTCCTGGCTATGTTGGGGTCACTGAACGCGATGCTCACGTTTATTTTGGGTTTCGATAAGCCGAAGAAACGAAAATGCGTTTCGGCTAGGTTAGAAGAGTAATACATGACCCGAAGGTTGTCCCTCGGGTATCGCGCTAACCACAAATGTGTTAGCACGGCGTTCAGCAAGTCGAATGTCACCCTCTGAAGGTGACGGCTCGTAAAATGATTTACCCGCTTGAGAGAACGACCAAAACAGGTTATTGTGTTTAAAGCCCAATCTGAATAAACCCAGGGTCCTGCTCAATTGTTACACCTTGGAAAGGTTAGATAAATGTTCTAAAGTATGTTGGCCTATTAGTGGAGTTTCCCTGGGGTTTCTGAAAAGCTAAATTGCTTTATGTTGCACAAATCGACGAAACGGTCGGGTTCGCGCTAGTTGCGCCTTGAAGATTGATAGCCCTGAGTTGTCATCTGGTATTTTGTAGGCCCCAGTCATCAGGAGCCAGCCCGTGATCCGTCTTATCGCGACCCGTCTACCTTCTGGTGGAGTCGTTGTTCCTTTTCCTCCTATATACAGGTGGGTTATCTTCGGTCCGCGTTTTATCAGGTCGGCCCTATTGGGTGCCGTGGTAGGTCGGACCCCTGTTCTTGGTGTAGCCCCTGAACCTATGATTTAGCCTTACTATATGCTTTCATTTCCAGCATTTAGTCATTTCAGCTATATTGCCTGATTATACATATGAGCCTTCCGTTATACTCTATCTTCACTGCATGTTTAGAATAGGAGTTCTAGTCTCAGTACTTATGATTTGCATCAGTATCGATATCCTAGTGGGGATTTTCCTCGCTTCCTGCGTCTCTTTGTGGTCGTGTACCATGGTTATATCCTAGTGGGGATTTTCCTCCCCTCGCTTCTCGCCGTCTGTCCGGGTCTACCGACCGTGGACTGAGATTTAGCATTATGATTACTATTGAGTTTATACCTGTTCTTATTACTTGCTTATCTACCAGCAGTTGCTTGATTACCTTACTGAGACATAGCATGCTTATATTCCAGCAGTTGCTTGTTTACCATATTGAGATATTCATGCTTACATTCCAGCAGTTGCTTGTCATATCGTGCTTACATTCCAGCAGTTACTTGTGTATCATGTGGAGTTATATCTGATTCCTTCAGCAGTTGTTATGCATTTCCTGACACGCCATGCTTGATTGGTCACTAGCATAGTCTATACCTGTCTCTATTTCTTCACTGCATGATGAGAATAGGAGATACTATTTCAGTATGTGGCATGTTACTAGTATCCCAGTGGGGATTTTCCTCGGCTTCTTGCCGTCTATTTGGTCAGTGGACCATGGTTTGAGCATCAGCATTATGATCGCCGTCGAGCCAGCTTTCAGCGCGCACACCAGCGGATTAGCTACCCGTGTGGGTGTTCTTTACCGTAGAGAGGTCTGATCGACCCGTGAGCCTTTGAGGTTATGATAGCTTGTTTTGGGTGTCCAAAAGTGGTTGTTGCCTGAGGCCCCAATGACCAAAAGTGGTAGTTGCCTGAGGTCATATGTTCCATGGCAAATTTAGCCTGAGCCCTTTGGCCAAAGTGGCAGGGATTGGGTATATTTGTGATGATTACTTTTGATGCATTATCCTTGTTTATCATTTACTGCTTGCCAGATTATCAGTGATAGCATGATTGTTTCCTGCTTATCAGTACAGATATTCATTCCTGCTTGTCAGTTATAATGATCATTCATTTCCTACTTGTAGTCTTATCAGTGATAGCATGATCAGCTCTATATATGATTACACTGCTCAGTTGATTAATCCTAGATTGATGATACTCTGCTGAGATTATATACCTTTTTCTATCTTTCAGCTTATCCTACTCTTGCTATCCGCTTATTATTGTACCCAGTAGGTACGGCTTGCTATTTCCCGGCCCGTCGTGCCCACTGGGATACACTCCGGTGTGTCTCACACCCTCGGGTGACTGTTTTTCAGGTCGAGCGGGTGCTGGGATGTCGGGACGAGTTGGTGAGGTTCCGAGTTAGCAATCGACCCTGGACAGCCGTTATGTGTTTAAACAAGTTGTCAAAATTGTAAATAATGTTTAAATGTTGTAACATCTTTTAGTAGTACGTATTTAGACTACTCTGATGTTGTTGTGAAAGCTAGCCGTGCATATATAGAAAAGGCTCAATTCCATAGGGGATTGGGACTCTTCTATATATGTGGCGGTCTGTCATTGCCCTGGCTTGGTTTGAAACTCTGATAAAAAAAAAAAAAAATTTTAGACCCACTTTTGAATCTCGGGGCGTGACAGATTAGATGGTATCAGAGAAATAGGAATACGTGCCTAGGTTTGCTAGGAACGAGCCCTAGGTTGACTTGCGTTCACGAGAGAGCGCTGGGTTGTGGTTTTGGAGCTAAGTGTGTTTCGTGTTCGCGTTGTGGGGATCGTTGATAGTGCAGGGTAGCCGCGGTCATGGTTTCGACCGTGGGCTTGATGTTTCAGTGGAGCCAGATGGCTCAGATCAGTTACAGTGCATGTGGTTCAAAGATTGACCACGTTCTTGTAGTAGTTGTGGATTAATGGCACAGCAGCAGATGACTGCTAGTACTGTACCAGTTCTACAGTTCGCTCAGAGATTTCATAGACCGCGGTGTCATAATTCAGTGGCCTATGTGCCCGTTGGTAATCCTGGTTTGGATTTAAAGTAAGTGTTAATAGGTGTTGGAAAACGTTGAAATATGATTCTAGTTTTTTGTGAATAGACAGGGTGGTATTTCTGACCACGTGAAGGTAGTGACCTTCGGTAGAGGTTACATCATGCGATAGAGACGGTGTAGGGAGGTATGTGATGTACCTTCAGATGTGAGTTGTGGCCCCAACTACTTGTTGGCGACAGATCTAGGGTATTTCGCCTTTCTTTTGATAAGCACGTTGGGGCGGCCCGACAACGTACTTCCGAAAGAACTGAGAAATACTCTGCCCTGTAATGGGGGAATAGTCAGATTGGGTCGAAATGAGTAGCCTGAGAGTTAACGGCGCTTTGTGACTGATTGTCACTATTGCGAACCTGTTAAAGGCTAAATAGAGGTTTAGATAAGTTTAAGTTTCGGGGACGAAACTTCTTATAAGTGGTGGGTGATGTAGTAACCGTAATTTTTAAAATTCAAAATTTAAGTTTAAATAATTTTCTGAATTATTTAATTAGCAAAAATAGAATATTAGTAGTGTAATGTGGCCCAAAAATATTAATTTTGATCGGAGCATGATCTGGAAAATCCAAGATCACCATGCGATCGTCTCGTCGAAACATAGAAGTTTCATATTCATATTTTTCGATCTGACGTCGGATCTTCCAGAAATCAGAAATCAAAATACGGGCCCCGCGACTTAAGTGTGAATAGTAACTCGCGATTTCCGACCCCTCGCGAGCGACAGTTGGCCGATTCACTGTCTAAAGCCCTAACATAGGGGTATGAGTAATGGAACCTAGCTAATTTCGACGTTCTGAACGCAATGGCACTGACGGATTTCGTGTTTGGCGACCCGTGTGCATCGAAGTGCGTGCGTCAGATTGTGACATATAGAACAAGATGGCCCGAGAATTCATTTGTGCACCAAATCGAACAAATGAATAGCCTGTCTTGAAGGTCTCGACGAGCCGGACGTCGTGGCGAAGTCCATTTCGCATTTCGTTGAACGGATTTTCTCGTATTGCGTAAAGGCACCGAATTATTGCTTTTTCTCAAATAACTTAATGGTGCTTGGGCCAAAGCCTTTGGGACCTTGTTATTGGGCTTCTGCCAACTTGTGAAGCCCATGAATATGGCTGGAATGATCTCGGAGCTAAGGGATTGAATGTGAAAGGGGTTAGTGCCAAGAATCTTGCATTAAGTGCAAGTATGCCTCTTGGGCTACCCTGGACCAGAGCTCGAAGAGTTTGGAGGAGAATCCGAAGCTCCATCCTTCCCTGTGTAACCAGACTTAACCCTGAGTGTTGGGTGGCCGAGGAGTCACAACACCATAGTTGTGAACTCGGGAGAGAGAGAGAAGGAGGAGAGTTGAACCAAACCTTACCATAGTTGGACCTGAAGAGCTCTGAGGAATTCTTGGCATCTCTGGAACCTTGCTGGAGCTTGCCGTGGCCGCGCGTGAAGAAGGGACCAAGAACCGGTTTCTTCCTCCTTCACCAACTCCGGCCAAGGTGAGAGCACCTTAGCCAATGGTTCTTAAGGCCCGAGACCCTTAGCAGTAGACTTTCCATGTCCTAAGAGTGCTCTCTGCACAAGCCCGAGCCCCCATGCAGCCTGGTTGGCCGGCGGGAGCAAAGATGGCCGGAAACCTAGCCATTGCTCCGCCGCCGTTTTTCTCGGCAACCAGTTAGACCAAATGGGAAATAAAATGGTGGGCTTGGACTGTTGGAGATGGGGATCAACTCCACCAAATTTGGTGGAGTTTGATCAAGTGGATCACTCGCAGAACCTAACCCTAGTTTTCGGGTTTCTTGCACATGGCCGAGCTTACTGCTCCGGCGCCGGCACGCCTCCCCGCCGCCGACCACCTACCCATAATCTTTTCTGGGACCTTTAGGAGCGCCCCCATGCATTTGCATGGCACCCATGCAGCACCGAATTGGTGCGGCCATGGTTGAACCCGAGAAGAGACCAAGCATGGCCGCCGGCGCTCCGGCCACCTCCGCCGGGCTTGGGTGGTCGGGAAGTTTCCTGTGGTCCCATAGATCACTTCCATCCAAGTTGGAGAACTCCAAAGTGCCTCTGTTGGAATTCGCCATTAGAGGCCATTAAGCTCGAAAGTGGAGCTTGCTCCGCCGCGCCGCCGCCGTGTCTCGTTGCTGGCCAAGGGTTTGGGAAGCTTCAGTGAAGAAAATGGCACCTGCTGGTGCAAAATATTGAGGTCCAGGAGCTCTAGTGTAGTGGTCACCATTTTCGAGGTTTGAAGCTTGTCTTCAACCTCGGGCACCGGCAATCCGAGAGTGCAAAGGCTAAACCAAAATGCTGGGATTAATGCCTGAGCTTTGTAGAGCAATTCCATCCAAGTTTCATAGGTTTTGGTTCAGTATTTGCTGAGAACCAGGTTTGGGATGGTGCTTGTGTGTGTGTTGTGTAGTGTGCACACTAGGTGAATGCTGAAATACCCCAATGAACTTTAAAAGGGAATTTGACAAAACTTTAAATATGAAAGATGTTCAGAATTGTCCCCTGAGCTTGATGCTCACTTCAGATCAACCTGGATCTGTGTGGACAAAGATCTCGTGCAATGTGAACTCAGTTGAGAGAAAGGGCTTGGTTCTGGTTTAACCAGCAAACCTGGGCTGCAAATAGGGTGAGCCCTGGTACTCTTGCATTGTCCAGAACAACTTTTATATACAAAGTTTCCTTGTTTGACAGGTGGATTAAAAGTTGTGGTTAAACCAACCTTTAAGAATAATGTTTGAATAAAACACTGTTAGGGTCTGTTTGGAAAATTGTAAAAGTGTACTCCTGGCTATTTTGGGGTCACTGAACACGATGCTCGCGTTTATTTTGGGTTTCGATAAGCCGAAGAAACGAAAATGCGTTTCGGCTAGGTTAGAAGAGTAATACATGACCCGAAGTTTTCCTCGGGTATCGCGCTACCACAAATGTGTGAGCACGGCGTTCAGCAAGTCGAATGTCACCTGCTGGAGGTGACGGCTCGTAAAAATGATTTACCGCTTGAGAGAACGAGCCAAAACAGTGGTTATTGTGTATAAAGCCCAATCTGAATAAACCCAGGGGTCCTGCTGCAATTGTTACACCTTGGAAAGGTTAGATAAATGTTCTAAAGTAATGTTGGCCTATTAGTGGAGTTCCCTGGGGTTTCTGAAAAGCTAAATTGCTTTATGTTGCACAAATCGACGAAACGGTCGGTTCGCGCTAGTTGCGCCTTGAAGATTGATAGCCCTGAGTTGTCATCTGGTATTTTGTAGGCCCCAGTCATCAGGAGCCAGCCCGTGATCCGTCTTATCGCGACCGTCTACCTTATGGTGGAGTCGTTGTTCCTTTTCCTCCTATATACAGGTGGGTTATCTTCGGTCCGCGTTTATCAGGTCGGCCCTATTGGGTGCCGTGGTAGGTCGGACCCCTGTTCTTGGTGTAGCCCTGAACCTATGATTTAGCCTTACTATATGCTTTCATTCCAGCATTTAGTCATTTCAGCTATATTGCCTGATTATACATATGAGCCTTCCGTTATACTCTATTCTTCACTGCATGTTTAGAATAGGAGTTCTAGTCTCAGTACTTATGATTTGCATCAGTATCGATATCCTAGTGGGGATTTTCCTCAGCTTCCTGCCGTCTTTGTGGTCAGTGTACCATGGTTATATCCTAGTGGGGATTTTCCTCGGCTTCTCGCCGTCTGTCCGGTCTACCGACCGTGGACTGAGATTTAGCATTATGATTACTATTGAGTTTATACCTGTTCTTATTACTTGCTTATCTACCAGCAGTTGCTTGATTACCTTACTGAGACATAGCATGCTTATATTCCAGCAGTTGCTTGTTTACCATATTGAGATATATCATGCTTACATTCCAGCAGTTGCTTGTCATATCGTGCTTACATTCCAGCAGTTACTTGTGTATCATGTGGAGTTATATCATGATTCCTTCAGCAGTTGTTATGCATTTCCTGGACACATGCCATGCTTGATTGGTCACTAGCATAGTCTATACCTGTCTCTATTCTTCACTGCATGATTAGAATAGGAGATACTATTTCAGTATGTGGCATGTTATACTAGTATCCCAGTGGGGATTTTCCTCGGCTTCTTGCCGTCTATTTGGTCAGTGGACCATGGTTTGAGCATCAGCATTATGATCGCCGTCGAGCCAAGCTTTCAGTCGCGCACACCAGCGGATTAGCTACCCGTGTGGGTGTTCTTTACCGGTAGAGAGGTCTGATCGACCCGTGAGCCTTTGAGGTTATGATAGCTTGTTTTGGGTGTCCAAAAGTGGTTGTTGCCTGAGGCCCCAATGACCAAAAGTGGTAGTTGCCTGAGGTCATATGTTCCATGGCAAATTTAGCCTGAGGCCCTTGTGGCCAAAAGTGGCAGGGATTGGGTATATTTGTGATGATTACTTTTGATGCATTATCCTTGTTTATCATTTACTGCTTGCCAGATTATCAGTGATAGCATGATTGTTTCCTGCTTATCAGTACAGTATATTCATTCCTGCTTGTCAGTTATAATGATCATTCATTCCTACTTGTAGTCTTATCAGTGATAGCATGATCAGCTCTATATATGATTACACTGCTCAGTTGATTAATCCATGATTGATGATACTCTGCTGAGATTATATACCTGTTTTCTATCTTTCAGCTTATCCTACTCTTGCTATCCGCTTATTATTGTACCCAGTACTTGCGGCTTGCTATTTCCCGGCCCGTCGTGCCCACTGGGATACACTCCGGTGTGTCTCACACCCTCGGGTGACTGTTTTTCAGGTCGAGCGGGTGCTGGGATGTCGGGACGAGTTGGTGAGGTTCCGAGTTAGCAATCGACCCTGGACAGCCGTTTATGGTTTAACAAGTTGTCAAAATTGTAAATAATTGTTTAAATGTTGTAACATCTTTTAGTAGTACGTAGTTTAGACTACTCTGATGTTGTTGTGAAAGCTAGCCGTGCATATATAGAAAAGGCTCAATTCCATAGGGGATTGGGACTCTTCTATATATGTGGCGGTCTGTCATTGCCCTGGCTTGGTTTTGAAACTCTGATAAAAAAAATAATAATAATTTTAGACCCACTTTTGAATCTCGGGGCGTGACAGATTAGATGGTATCAGAGAAATAGGAATACGATGCCTAGGTTTGCTAGGAACGAGCCCTAGGTTGACTTGCGTTCACGAGAGAGCGCTGGGTTGTGGTTTTGGAGTTTAAGTGTGTTTCGTGTTCGCGTTGTGGGGATCGTTGATAGTGCAGGGTTAGCCGCGGTCATGGTTTCGACCGTGGGCTTGATGTTTCAGTGGAGCCAGATGGCTCAGATCAGTTACAGTGCATGTGGTTCAAAGATTGACCACGGTTCTTGTAGTAGTGTTGGATTAATGGCACAGCAGCAGATGACTGCTAGTACTGTACCAGTTCTACAGTTCGCTCAGAGATTTCATAGACCGCGTGTCATAATTCAGTGGCCTATGTGCCCGTTGGTAATCCTGGTTTGGATTTAAAGTAAGGTGTTAATAAGGTGTTGGAAAACGTTGAAATATGATTCTAGTTTTTTGTGAATAGACAGGGTGGTATTTCTGACCACGTGAAGGTAGTGACCTTCGGTAGAGGTTACATCATGCGATAGAGACTGTGTAGGGAGGTATGTGATGTACCTTCAGATGTGAGTTGTGTCCCCAACTACTTGTTGGCGACAGATCTATGGTATTTCGCCTTTCTTTTGATAAGCACGTTGGGCGGCCGACAACGTACTTCCGAAAGAACTGAGAAATACTCTGCCCTGTAATGGGGTATATTCAGATTGGGTCTAAATGAGTAGCCTGAGAGTTAACGGCGCTTTGTGACTGATTGTCACTATTGCGAACCTGTTAAAGGCTAAATAGAGGTTTAGATAAGTTTAAGTTTCGGGGACGAAACTTCTTATAAGTGGTGGGTGATGTAGTAACCGTAATTTTTAAAATTCAAAATTTAAGTTTAAATAATTTTCTGAATTATTTAATTAGCAAAAATAGAATATTAGTAGTGTAATGTGGCCCAAAAATATTAATTTTTGATCGGAGCATGATCTGGAAAATCCAAGATCACCATTGCGATCGTCTCGTCGAAACATAGAAGTTTCATATTCATATGTTTTCGATCTGACGGTCGGATCTTCCAGAAATCAGAAATCAAAATACGGGCCCCGCGACTTAAGTGTGAATAGTAACTCGCGATTTCCGACCCCTCGCAAGCGACAGTTGGCCGATTCACTGTCTAAAGCCCTAACACAGTGGTATGAGTAATGGAACCTAGCTAATTTCGACGTTCTGAACGCAATGGCACTGACGGATTTCGTGTTTGGCGACCCGTGTGCATCGAAGTGCGTGCGTCAGATTGTGACATATAGAACAAGATGGCCCGAGAATTCATTTGTGCACCAAATCGAACAAATGAATAGCCTGTCTTGAAGGTCTCGACGAGCCGGACGTCGTGGCGAAGTCCATTTCGCATTTCGTTGAACGGATTTTCTCGTATTGCGTAAAGGCACCGAATTATTGCTTTTTTCTTCAAATAACTTAATGGTGCTTGGGCCAAAGCCTTTGGGACCTTGTTATTGGGCTTCTGCCAACTTGTGAAGCCCATGAATATGGCTGGAATGATCTCGGAGCTAAGGGATTGAATGTGAAAGGGGTTAGTGCCAAGAATCTTGCATTAAGTGCAAGTATGCCTCTTGGGCTACCCTGGACCAGAGCTCGAAGAGTTTGGAGGAGAATCCGAAGCTCCATCCTTCCCTGTGTTCCCAGACTTAACCCTGAGTGTTGGGTGGCCGAGGAGTCACAACACCATAGTTGTGAACTCGGGAGAGAGAGAGAAGGAGGAGAGTTGAACCAAACCTTACCATAGTTGGACCTGAAGAGCTCTGAGGAATTCTTGGCATCTCTGGAACCTTGCTGGAGCTTGCCATGGCCGCGCGTGAAGAAGGGACCAAGAACCGGTTTCTTCCTCCTTCACCAACTCCGGCCAAGGTGAGAGCACCTTAGCCAATGGTTCTGAAGGCCCGAGACCCTTAGCAGTAGACTTTCCATGTCCTAAGAGTGCTCTCTGCACAAGCCCGAGCCCCCATGCAGCCTGGTTGGCCGGCGGGAGCAAAGATGGCCGGAAACCTAGCCATTGCTCCGCCGCCGTTTTTCTCGGCAACCAGTAGACCAAATGGGAAAATAAAATGGTGGGCTTGGACTGTTGGAGATGGGGATCAACTCCACCAAATTTGGTGGAGTTTGATCAAGTGGATCACTCGCAGAACCTAACCCTAGTTTTCTGGTTTCTTGCACATGGCCGAGCTTACTGCTCCGGCGCCGGCACGCCTCCCCGCCGCCGACCACCTACCCAGAATTGTTTCTGGGACCTTGATTAGCGCCCCCATGCATTTGCATGGCACCCATGCAGCACCGAATTGGTGCGGCCATGGTTGAACCCGAGAAGAGACCAAGCATGGCCGCCGGCGCTCCGGCCACCTCCGGCCGGGCTTGGGTGGTCGGGAAGTTTCCTGTGGCCCCATAGATCACTTCCATCCAAGTTGGAGAACTCCAAAGTGCCTCTGTTGGAATTCGCCATTAGAGGCCATTAAGCTCGAAAGTGGAGCTTGCTCCGCCGCGCCGCCGCCGTGTCTCGTTGCTGGCCAAGGGTTTGGGAAGCTTCAGTGAAGCAAATGGCACCTGCTGGTGCAAAATATTGAGGTCCAGGAGCTCTAGTGGAGTGGTCACCATTTTCGAGGTTTGAAGCTTGTCTTCAACCTCGGGCACCGGCAATCCGAGAGTGCAAAGGCTAAACCAAAATGCTGGGATTAATGCCTGAGCTTTGTAGAGCAATTCCATCCAAGTTTCATAGGTTTTGGTTCAGTATTTGCTGAGAACCAGGTTTGGGATGGTGCTTGTGTGTGTGTTGTGTAGTGTGCACACTAGGTGAATGCTGAAATACCCCAATGAACTTTAAAAGGGAATTTGACAAAACTTTAAATATGAAAGATGTTCAGAATTGTCCCCTGAGCTTGATGCTCACTTCAGATCAACCTGGATCTGTGTGGACAAAGATCTCGTGCAATGTGAACTCAGTTGAGAGCAAGGGCTTGGTTCTGGTTTAACCAGCAAACCTGGGCTGCAAATAGGGTGAGCCCTGGTACCCTGGCATTGTCTAGAACAACTTTTATATACAAAGTTTCCTTGTTTGACAGGTGGATTAAAAGTTGTGGTTAAACCAACCTTTAAGAATAATGTTTGAATAAAACACTGTTAGGGTCTGTTTGGAAAATTGTAAAAGTGTACTCCTGGCTATTTTGGGGTCACTGAACGCGATGCTCGCGTTTATTTTGGGTTTGATAAGCCGAAGAAACGAAAATGCGTTTCGGCTAGGTTAGAAGAGTAATACATGGCCCGAAGTTTTCCTCGGGTATCGCGCTACCACAAATGTGTGAGCACGGCGTTCAGCAAGTCGAATGTCACCTGCTGGAGGTGACGGCTCGTAAAAATGATTTACCGCTTGAGAGAACGAGCCAAAACAGTGGTTATTGTGTATAAAGCCCAATCTGAATAAACCCAGGGGTCCTGCTGCAATTGTTACACCTTGGAAAGGTTAGATAAATGTTCTAAAGTAATGTTGGCCTATTAGTGGAGTTCCCTGGGGTTTCTGAAAAGCTAAATTGCTTTATGTTGCACAAATCGACGAAACGGTCGGTTCGCGCTAGTTGCGCCTTGAAGATTGATAGCCCTGAGTTGTCATCTGGTATTTTGTAGGCCCCAGTCATCAGGAGCCAGCCCGTGATCCGTCTTATCGCGACCGTCTACCTTCTGGTGGAGTCGTTGTTCCTTTTCCTCCTATATACAGGTGGGTTATCTTCGGTCCGCGTTTTATCAGGTCGGCCCTATTGGGTGCCATGGTAGGTCGGACCCCTGTTCTTGGTGTAGCCCTGAACCTATGATTTAGCCTTACTATATGCTTTCATTCCAGCATTTAGTCATTTCAGCTATATTGCCTGATTATACATATGAGCCTTCCGTTATACTCTATTCTTCACTGCATGTTTAGAATAGGAGTTCTAGTCTCAGTACTTATGATTTGCATCAGTATCGATATCCTAGTGGGGATTTTCCTCGGCTTCCTGCCGTCTTTGTGGTCAGTGTACCATGGTTATATCCTAGTGGGGATTTTCCTCGGCTTCTCGCCGTCTGTCCGGTCTACCGACCGTGGACTGAGATTTAGCATTATGATTACTATTGAGTTTATACCTGTTCTTATTACTTGCTTATCTACCAGCAGTTGCTTGATTACCTTACTGAGACATAGCATGCTTATATTCCAGCAGTTGCTTGTTTACCATATTGAGATATATCATGCTTACATTCCAGCAGTTGCTTGTCATATCGTGCTTACATTCCAGCAGTTACTTGTGTATCATGTGGAGTTATATCATGATTCCTTCAGCAGTTGTTATGCATTTCCTGGACACATGCCATGCTTGATTGGTCACTAGCATAGTCTATACCTGTCTCTATTCTTCACTGCATGATTAGAATAGGAGATACTATTTCAGTATGTGGCATGTTATACTAGTATCCCAGTGGGGATTTTCCTCGGCTTCTTGCCGTCTATTTGGTCAGTGGACCATGGTTTGAGCATCAGCATTATGATCGCCGTCGAGCCAAGCTTTCAGCCGCGCACACCAGCGGATTAGCTACCCGTGTGGGTGTTCTTTAACGGTAGAGAGGTCTGATCGACCCGTGAGCCTTTGAGGTTATGATAGCTTGTTTTGGGTGTCCAAAAGTGGTTGTTGCCTGAGGCCCCAATGACCAAACGTGGTAGTTGCCTGAGGTCATATGTTCCATGGCAAATTTAGCCTGAGGCCCTTGTGGCCAAAAGTGGCAGGGATTGGGTATATTTGTGATGATTACTTTTGATGCATTATCCTTGTTTATCATTTACTGCTTGCCAGATTATTAGTGATAGCATGATTGTTTCCTGCTTATCTGTACAGTATATTCATTCCTGCTTGTCAGTTATAATGATCATTCATTCCTACTTGTAGTCTTATCAGTGATAGCATGATCAGCTCTATATATGATTACACTGCTCAGTTGATTAATCCATGATTGATGATACTCTGCTGAGATTATATACCTGTTTTCTATCATTCAGCTTATCCTACTCTTGCTATCCGCTTATTATTGTACCCAGTAGGTACGGCTTGCTATTTCCCGGCCCGTCGTGCCCACTGGGATACACTCCGGTGTGTCTCACACCCTCGTGTGACTGTTTTTCAGGTCGAGCGGGTGCTGGGATGTCGGGACGAGTAGGTGAGGTTCCGAGTTAGCAATCGACCCTGGACAGCCGTTTATGGTTTAACAAGTTGTCAAAATTATAAATAATTGTTTAAATGTTGTAACATCTTTTAGTAGTACGTAGTTTAGACTACTCTGATGTTGTTGTGAAAGCTAGCCATGCATATATAGAAAAGGCTCAATTCCATAGGGGATTGGGACTCTTCTATATATGTGGCGGTCTGTCATTGCTCTGGCTTGGTTTTGAAACTCTGATAAAAAAAAAAAAAAAATTTTTAGACCCACTTTTGAATCTCGGGGCGTGACAAACTTGTTCAACTTTAGAGGATTTAATTTTTATAAATTTTCGTTTCATTATTTGGATATTATTGATAGATTTAGCATAATCTATTTCTTTTGATGTGAAACGATAATTTTTATTTAAAGTTGATATACAAGAATGCTTACATATTTTTTCTGGATTTTCTGAAATTTTTACAAATTTTTCTGGAGAAAAAGTTGCAGGCAGTCCGGACTGGATGAACACAGTCCGGATCCCGAACGATGGGATTTCCTGCGCATAGCCGATCCGGACTGAACTTCAAACCCGATCCGGACCGCGGCTAGGTTTTAATAGAAACGAAGGGTATTTTGATTTCTATTCACTTCTAAACTTCTGTTTTCTACATCCTAAAGTTTCTCTCTTTAGAATTTAGAGATTTGGAGCCTTCTTAAACTTGTTTTCTCTCGATTCAAGTAAGTTATATTGATCAAAATCACTGTTCTTCACTGTTTTTTCTTTTTCTTCAAAACGTGAGTGAAATTCATGCTACGAATTTAATTCTAAACGGTTTTTGATCAAATTTCTTTTGAAATTAGAACTCTGGACATGTTAGTTTTGTTTCTATGCCTTGTATTCACTTGATTAACGGATTTTTGGGCTTCGGTCTCTAAAAATTAGGTTTTAAGGCAAAATTTTGAAATTTTTCTAAACGATAATGATTGTTTGGGTATGATTTTTCAAAATTTTGAAATTAAACAATTTTTTTGTGTTCTTGAGTTCTTGCTCGCAGGATCTTTGTTTCAAACACTCCAGCAACAATGGTTTTTCGATGGATTCTGGTGCTCATCGCGGCAATGGTTGGCACTCGAGCAACCAATAAGCTCAAGAGAGCAAGAAAGAATCAAGAAGAAGGAGAGTACATCTCTTTGGATGAGTCCGATTCGGAGACCGAGTCAGTGGACTGGGATGAACCCATGGAAGAAACCGCAGCACCTGCTGCAGCGACATCAAAGGACAAGGCCCCTGCAACTTCAAAGGGGAAGACACCGCCTACAGCAGTTGAGAAAGGGAAAGCCCCCATGTCAATGAAGCGAAAAACTGTTGCGAAGAGGAAAGGTAGAGCTCGTGGAATTGAGATTGATGAGACACTAATGAACGAGTGTCACGCCCCGGGGGTTTTTAAGTAAAGACAAGCGGAAAAAGCGTATATATTTTTTTCTTTATGAATAAGCATCGACCTCCCCCAGTGCGTGTCAGACCCGCCACATACACAAATTCACTCTTCAATCGGACAGAGTCTCCTTTGTACATACACGGCGTCACAGTTACAACAACGACAATAACATCATTCTTCATGAAATCTTTAACCACACAGTCACAGTCAACCAGTACGAGAGTGTAAAAACATTCAATCACATTAAGAAGATTCTACAAGTTGCAAACGGTGTCCACTCGACACCCATTCCTTTAAAACGTCTACATATTCACAGTAAGGCGGCTACATCATTTTGAAAGGATAAAACCATAGGTTTTCAAAGTAGTGCCCACACGACACTTGATTTTTGAAAGACATTTTCGAAACCCCTTTTTATATCGTAAAACGACCGCAAAGATTAAGAACAATAATTTAAATTCTACTGTGATATCAAACAACTAACCAACCATCCAGCATGATCCGCATCCACACAAATTAAACTAGAGAGAGAGAATAGAGAATAGCGAATAGAGATAACCAAACTAAAAGTCCTGACATAAGGCCTCATACGGCCAATAGTTATGACTGCGTTGCCTCACCACCGTCCCGATGAACATACCTATTTGAACCTGTCACGGAGTGGGTAAAGTCAGTGACAAACAAAGTGGATGTTAAAACATTAAAGGGCAATAACTTTAAATGAAATACTCTGCACCGGAACCTTTCGCAATCCTTTGCCCTGAGTTTACTTTATTTAATTTAGTGACACCGTCGCGTCAGGGTAGTCGACGATCTCCCCACGCGACACTTGATGCTTTTACCCCTTCACGAAGCGTGAGCGACATGTTTAGCTATCGTGAAGAGGTCCCCACCCTACACACGTGGGGCACACGGGTCATTCAGACCACTCCTCCGGAAAAGTACACCTATGCGGAGGCCAATCCGCCAGTGTACGTGCAACAATCAACACCGGTTTGCCGAAGTCGGCGTAAATTAAATATCGCGACACTTGGTCGCCACAAACATCCACAAAAGAACGGTTCATGATAATGCGAAGGGTTAATTCACTGGAAACATCTCATCTGCTTTGTTAAACAGGTTAGCACGAATATTTAGATGATACACTGCACCTAATGCACTTACAGCACTTGTTGCATAAGAACCCACCTGGTTGAGGGAAGATCGGGGTACTTGGGATCTGTGACACTCTCCTGCCGAAAGCCCCAGAAACAGCAGTTAATAATACGTACGAATACCGGGAAACAGAACCCAACTAACTCCACGCCGAGAACCCCCAAACCGGCACCAACAACTACGCTCGACGATTCCTCGTGCGCGCGTGCGCGACGGCCGTCGGCCCGCGGGTGCCCCGCGCGGCTCAAGGCCGCGCGACATGCTCCTGCGGGTGGTCCCAGCGCGGCGCCGGCGCGGTGACTGCCCGCGCGGCATCCGCGCGGTGTCTGCCCGCGCGGCGCCCGCGGGTGCTGCCCTTGGGTGGCACCCGCGCGGTGTCCGCCCGCGCGGCGCCCGCGGGTGCTGCCCTCGTGCGGCGCCAGCGTGGCACCCGCACGGTGTCCGCCCGCGGGTGCTGCCCTCGGGCGGCGCCCGCGTGGCACCCGCGCGGTGCCCGCCCGCGCAGCGCCCGCGGGTGCTGCCCTCGGGCGGCGCCCGCGTGGCACCCGCGCGGTGCCCGCCCGCGCGGCGCCCGCGGGAGCTGCCCTCGGGCGGCGCCCGCGTGGTACCCGCGCGGCGACCGCCCGCGCGGTCCCCGCCGGTGTTGCCCTCGGGCGGTGCCCGCGTGGCACCCGCGCGGGTACGGCCTGCGCGGCGCCAGCGGTGCTACCCACGGCGGCGCCCGCGCGGCGCCCGCGCGATGTCCGCGCGGCGCCCGTCTTGCGGTGTCCACCCGCGTGGTGCCCTAGCGGCACCACGAGCCTCTCCAGCCCGCGCGGTGCCCTAGCGGCACCGCGCGTCGTCCGCCCGCCCGCGTCGTGCCCTAAGTTGCATGGCGACGACGGCGGCCGACGGAGACGGAGACGGAGAAGACAACAAAAGTACGAAAAACCCAAAGATGCTACGAACGTAAAATCACTCACCGGATAATCCAACGGGGGAGTCGTCCGATCGCGTTCTTGCTTCCGGTACGTGGTTCGGGGTGATCGGATCCCGTCGTCTTCTTCCTTTTTCTTTCCTCTGGTTAGGGTTCCGCCTTTTTTTTTCTTTTCCTTCCGTTCTCTAGTTAGGGTTTCGTTTTCCTCTTTTACGAAAAGTGGGATTTTTCCCTTCTCGTACGTATAATTAAATTCCGTTTTTACTTTCCGTCACCGAATAATTAATTATTTAATTAATTAATCCTAGGGGATAACCCACCTTTAATATCCGTAATCGAATAACTAATTCTCTAACTAATTAATCATACGAGATAAACCCACCTTTTTCTCGGAAAGCGTGCAGGATATTTTGCACGGGTTCCGATGCACGTTAAGTCACCGTGACACTAAAAATTACATTCCGGGAGATCACTACATCGGATTTCGAATCCGATCGCACCGTCGGTCATCGTTTTTCGTGCTCTTTCACAGAAAAATACTCACGCCGCACACCGACCGACTTACAGAAATACGATAATTCCGATCCACTAAAGGGACACTTTATTAGAAGGAGGGTAAAATATTACTAAAAAAACCGTGTCATTACAACGAGCCACCTCCGCAGAACATCGTTCATGTCAATAGCGACAGAATAAAAGATTTTGAGAAGCGCGAATGCATAGGTGAGAGACATGTAAATGTCGCAGCTCTCATGGATCAAAAAGTGTTCAGAACACTTTTTGATCAAGCAGGACTTGCTCCAATCTGCAATTTTCCAGAGACTTCTGGATATTGTCTTCATCTTGTGAGGACATTTTACCAATGTGCTACTAACCTTCAGGATCATGAGGACGGACCCAAAGAATTTCATACAACGGTCTGGAATGTCAAGCTCAAGATAACGCCTCAATTGATTGGAGAGGTGTTAGGAATGAATGCCCGAGTTGATGGGATTCATTATCTGAAGGGACATGTGATGACCAATACAACCTGGAGAACGGTTGTAGATGGAATTTGTTTGCAGGATACTCGGTTGGCGGGAAATTCGGTTCTTTCAAAAGAACTTCGACCGGAGTACAGATTTCTGAACTTTATAGTTTGCTACAACATTCTTCCAAATATGCAAACTAAGGTTCTTCGATGGGATAGAATGCTATTTCTCTATCTCCTTGGACATCCTACTGCTTCGTTGGGATCAAACTTCAACATTCCTTATCTTATCTGGTCAAGGATGGCAAGATATGTTGAAAATGCTCATCCGACTGAGAGGCTTCATTTCCCAATGATTATTATGCGCATCTTCAGGAAATTTGACGTCAATACTGGATCGTCGGCGTATATGCATAGTTTGGGAACTATCAATGACTCAACTATTGTGAAGTCACTCTCTACTCGACCGGATGAGACCCCGACACCGCCAAGGAGCAAGAGACCTACAACAGCAGCACAAGCAGGAACATCACAAGCAGCAACAACAGCAGCAGCTTCAGCTTCAGAGGATGATGCCTCTGTAACCTCAATTTATAAAGAACAACGACGACTTTCATCAGAGCAAGAACGCATGTCGAATGAAATCACGACGATATCTACGAACTTGGCTCAAGTAACTGCCGCCCAAGCTGAATTGAAGAAGAAACAGAAATCTCTTGCCAAGTTGGTCAAGAAGATTTTTCAGAAACTGGGTTGCAGCAGCTCTGATGATTCTGACTGATTTTCATGACAATTTTCTTTTGTTGTTCTAATGTTCTTCTTTTCCATGCAGGTTTTTACTTTGGATCAATTACACCAATCTCAAGAAAAATGGATTCAGAATGATCAGGTATGTTTGACTAAATAATTTTGGTGATCCGAATACATTTGTGTAGTTTAGAAACACGTGGATAAGTTTTCATTGCATAAAAATAAAAAACTGGACAAGTTGGATGTTCAGGATCTGGATCAGACCATTCCAGTTCGGACCCCGAACATAGTAAATGGGAGTAAAACAGATAGTAGCACCACATGCCAAATCCACTAATCCGCTACACGCGTCCATAATCCGTGGTCCATCAAAAATCATCAGAATGATACCCACACATAGATATAGCATCCTACCCCATCGAGTAATCATATCATAAAAGACTATGTGCGACATGGCATGCTAAAAGATCACTACTATAGTATGTCAATCTACATGATCTAGGCCATTCCTCAAGCTTACATCTCGATACTAGAGATTATACATTTAATCATGCATGCTAACAATCACATAGGGCAAATTCCCTTAGGTAAGCTTTTACTATTCATCCTCATGAATATCCAAATCTTGCAAGTCCTCAATAATATCTAACATGAATGTTAATCTTGCAATTCCCTTATACAATCATCATTACTAAGCTTACCTCTCACTAACATACAATGTACCCTAAACATGCATGCATTCTAAAATATAGAATTAGAGAACCGTCCACCGGTTCTGGAGACGAAACAACCCACTTGAAACGCTTTTTGCAGGCAAAGCCGAAGTCGGTAAAGTGCGTAGCCACTCGCTATCCAAAAATCGCAGAAACCGCACCCTCGGTACACGGTCGCACAAGCCTCTGCTCCAACTAACAACACAACCAACAACACAATAAACAACTCCACAAACAAACCAAACAGCAGTCGCTGTTTTTACCAACCAGCACAAAGAAGGGGCTTTTTCACCCGCGTGCAGTCCTTTAAAAAATCTAGAAAAATCACGGTTGCGATCCTCGCGACGAGTAGATCCAAATCGAGTATTTATACATCTCGTTCCGACACCTGAAGGCCAAGATACAATTAGAACATCGTCGTAGGCCAAAACATTCCGAATACGCAAATCTGTGGAAAACCAGCCACGAAAAAGCTTAATTATCACCTTCGAATAGTCCTCTAAAAATTCCGGTAAAAATACGGGCGCGTTCCTCTCGAAGCGTAGATGCCGATCGAGTCCTCACACGCCTCGATCCGATGCCCGTAGGCTGAGAAATCTCAACAATACGCCGCCGCTGTCCCGTACCTCGCAGCAGTACAAAGGGTCACAAAAACACCTCGGGAACCCCACCAAAACCTCAAAACAGAGCAAAGTGATGAACACGGAAAACGAAGGTGTACCTCTCGTTAACGCGCTGCCGCAAAATACGGCTCAAAATTCCATCGGGGTAGCTCAGGGGGCGTCGCGCACTGAAATGCGACGGTAGAAGCCAAAAATTGAAGGAGCGTCGAAGTGCGCCGCGTCGCAGAGAACGCCAATGCCGCGGCCTCCAAAAATCCCAGGAATCCTCCATAATCTGTAGAACTCAAGGAGGAAGAGAATCTCTGAAGACACCTCTGTGAAAAACCAGCCAGAAAACCCAGCAACGGAGTAGTACTGGGCCTATTTATAGGCCCACCCGAACAATTCCAAAAATGCAGAATCTGTCCCGGGATTCGGGCGCTCGGACCTCAATCGGGTGCCCGAATCCCCAACAATGCTCCCCGCGTGGTGCGCCCGAAACCACATCCATTCGCCACGTCACCGCTGAACAGCCAACAGCCGATCCCTCCACCCGCCTTGCGCCGCATGGCCCCCCGCGGACGCTGACGCGTGGCGCGCCCACGCGTGGGAACCGCGTGTCAACGCCCGCCTACCAACCCACGTGTGCGCTGCGCCC
Source organism: Tillandsia leiboldiana (assembly GCA_029204045.2). Lineage (NCBI taxonomy): Eukaryota > Viridiplantae > Streptophyta > Magnoliopsida > Poales > Bromeliaceae > Tillandsia > Tillandsia leiboldiana. Next base: position 14,023,988 of record CM055065.1, read on the forward strand.
GCCGCCTGCGCCCCCTGCCATGCACGCATCCCGAGGTGCTCCACGTGCACCCCCGTGGACTGCGACCATCGCACCAACCAACCTGCTGCCGCCACCTGTCAACTGCGAGCCAACGGGGAGACGACACGTGGCACGCCGCCCCCGCGCACCGCGCTCGCCGGCGCGCTGCCCGCGCCCGTGGGCCGGGCCCACTGCGCCGCGCCTCCTGCTCCGCTTCGTGGCGTACGGCGCCAACGGGAAGCCGCCACATGGCACCACCTCGGTCCACCGGTTCACCGTGCACCCGAAAACACTAGAAATCTTCCGGGTGTCCATTTTCGGGCGTCCGGACTCAGAAAAATACAACCAAGTAGTTGATTTCCATCGTTTTTCCTAAATCCAAATCTAATGTCCGTTTCGTGCGGAACCACTTCTAAAATTTGACGGGGGCATCCGAATACACTCGGGATCCATTAAACGCACTGAGTCCACACTTGTGTCCAATTTGCACACAAACACCGCCGACACACCACATAGGCCTCCAGAAGCTGCTGATCCGCGGTAATCCTATTGCGGGGATTCATGTCCACACATCCTCCCCCACTAAAAGAAAGTTTCATCCTCGAAACTTAGCTCAATTCCACTCCAAAGGAAGTCTCAAAATCAATGATAGGTACTCAACATCACCGTCTTCAGCTTCCAAGTCACCACACACTCCCCGTGATTACTCCTCAACAACAATAATAACCGGTATGGCATGGCCCGGCTGCGAAATTCTCTCATCTCACGAGCCAGAATTCACAACGGGCGTCCCTCGTACTCCAAACACTCACAGATCTCAAATGGAGGGAGTCAATCATGGGCGAGGGATCCAAAAACATAACACTCCTGAACTGAGACGTGGAAAAACCTCGGGGATTCCATCAAAGAAGCTGGGGAGAAAAAGGAACGAACAACCAGTGCAGCACGCACCAAAACCACTCCCTGGTGCCAATTCAACCAGGGCGACCTGAAACACATCTCCATGATCATCCAATAAGAAAAGGAGCCCTAAAAGGTGGTGTCCTCACTCGGTCACTCCCGAATTCTGACCATCCGAGTGGACTGCTTAGCCGCGGTCTACCATCAAAAGGGACCCCCAGGGACCCAACCTCAAGCCCTGTTCACCCCAACGGTCCCACACAGTCCTAGCTGTGGAATCATCCAACTCAACCCCAAATAGCTCCTGCTCCAGGTATCCGCCACCACAGTGGCCCTGTCGGGGTGATACTGGATGCTCAACAATAACCTAACGGTAACACCACAGCCACTATGGGAGGCATCACTATAACCCGCAAATCCATCTCCCACCGCTGGCGCTAAAACTCGCACCTCCACAATTCGGCATACAGCTTCTCCCACACAGACAATATAGCACCATCCTCAAGTGCTCCTCATGCTCCAAGTCACTCAGAAAGTAAATCAAAATATCCTTGGGGAACACCACTCCCAAACCGTCCAAGTACAGCTGGAACACACAATTCCTCAAATCATAAGAGCGGCAGGGCATTAGTCAAACCACTTGGCCTCACCATGAGCTCATAATGTCCCTACCGTGTCCTAAACGCTGTCTTGGCAAAGTACTCAGCTGTATGATCCCAATTAGATACGTGCATCATAACCAAACCACTGCCGGAGTATAACTCCATCAAAAGGTCCTAAATACAACCCGGACCTATCTACACTCAAACCATAAAAGGACCCTCACAGTCGTGTATCAACGACGTGGCATCACCACCGTGTATCAACAGCGTGGCACTAGGTCAAACAGACCCCTTGATCCATCAGATCCTGCGACTGCGCTATTAGCTCTCTCAGCTCTAATGGCGATATCCAATGAGGTGCTGTCGAGGTTGGCGCGGTTCCCAAAACTACTTCAATCTCAATCTCTCTAACCGGCAGCATCATCATCAGCTCAGGTGGACTCACACCCGGGATCTCACGAACAACAGGGTATCCTTGAGTCCCGGTGCCGCCGTAAGCACCTCTCACACTGTCGCTGTAACCTGTGCGCTCTAACTGTCTCAACAAACTAGTCTCCTCTTGTCTGCCTCGTAGAAGGTCAAGCCTTCTCTATTCGCAGTCAAACATCATGTAGCACTGTGCCAACCAATCCCAAGCACTGGGTCAAAACACCGAACTGCCACAAATACCAATAAGTCTGCCGGTAAAACTCGCGGCCTCAACTGCACTGGACATGATCCACAAGCATCCTCCACATTCACAACACCAACAGGAATCTGTACCTCTAGTGCACGTGGTAACGACTCCACCTCTAATCCATGCAGAAAGGAAAAACCGCTCTACTTCGACTGCTGTGATGAAATCCCACCTGCGACGACCCGATCCACTGCCGTGGCACCCTCCAACCGGGCGGCACAGACTCATTCGCTCGATGCAGGTGGTCGTCACTCAGTCTGCCAGGAAATATCTAGACCAATCAAATAGGGAGCACGACCTCTGCCTCTGCTCACACTGGGGTGACAAATACGGCCCTTCGCAGATAACACATCCATGCCACCGCCGCTGCTGATACTAATGCTGATGCTGCCATCGGGGTCCACCCGACCTCTGATGTCTAAGAAATCCACTACCCTGGAGAAGAAATTTGGAATGCCACTGGCGGCCGATCTGTCCTCCATCACCTAGCGCCAAGCGCCTCTATCCAGAACTCGCCTCTGGCGGCAGATCCCTATCCAAAGGAACTGCAGCGCTACGCTCCATACACAACGCCTGCTCCCTCGAGGCGTCCAAAATCTAAAACGGAGGGACCGAATGAGCTGAAAGATATCCTGGCGCAATCCACTCCCGATCACACATATTCTATGCGCCTCGTCCCTCTAACATGGAGCACGCAGTTCAGCACCTGCGTAAACTCTCTGGCACAGGGAGGCTCTCAAATAGTCTCTCCATCACCACCAACCATGATTCTGCCTTCAAAGGCTTCAAGCTCAATCCTACGAATCGGGGTCGTTCATCTGCCAAAACTGGCTCAATAGATCGATCATGTCCCACAGCTCATCTGCTGTCAACTGTCCACCCTGCCTCGGTGCCTCGGCACTAAACGTTGGCACGGAGGGGGCTACTCAGTGCTCCGACAACTATGTCACCAAAACCAGCTGCTCACTCCGCCGCTGATATGCCTCTAACAATCCTGCCATCTGGATCCGGAGCTCTCTAACCTCAATCTGGGTATCCGGCCTAAATCCAACCGCTTAAGCTCAACTGCTGTGACAGGAAACACACGGGTCAAAACCCAACGTCGGGGAGACACCGCTCACCACGACAAAACCGCAAAACAACACACAACAGCCACTCGACCCAATCCAGCGAAAGTCTAGAGAATGTCACCCATTCCACAGCGGTATGTTGTCTGCAGCAAACATAATCACTTAGGAGAATAAACATGCCAATCACTCATTCCGTCCCTTAGGAGAGGTATAAAACTCAATCAGGACTCTCGCTATAAATCATGACTCTCACGAAGTCATCCAAGGGTCAAACCATAAGCCTAGGGTTTCTAAGTCCACCATGACCTACAATCTAGGCTCTGATACCACTCTAATCTGTCACGCCCCGGGGTCGAAACTGCGACCCGGGCTCGCTAACAGATCCGCCGCCTATACAAACCCCGCATAGGCGAAGCGTCCAACCTGCAATAAAAAGGACTACAGCTAACAGATATTAGAGCTATAAAAATAAAACTGCTGTAAAACTATAAACTAACCATCTGTACAACTGGAAATAAAATAATCTACTGACTGTACTACAAATCTCCACTGTAGGGGTACCGCTACTCTCCACAAACGGGTAGGGATCTAGCTCGCGACTCTCTCGTCTCGATCAGCAACAGCAGAATCAGCAACACCCGCTAGGACTCTGGAAAACAAAGGAGAGGAAAGAAAAAGGAGGGGGAAAATCCCCAACGGGTGTGAGAACTACACCAAAAAGGGAGTTCTCAGTGGGTACCGCCACCAGGCCCGACGATCTGCCCACTAAGTCTACTAGAGGCATAAGATAACCAAGCAGTAAAAACTGAACAATAAAGCTGGAGATACTCTACAGTTATCGTGCCTCTATCTAAATGCTCAAATAAGGAAAACCAAAGAAAGGTATGCAACCACTCGCACACGAGGTGCCCAATCGACCCAATCGAGCTGACTGCCACATCTGGTCCAGTCAGGCCTGCGGCTCCCTAGTGTATCACGTAGGGTGTCCAATCGGACTAATTAACTCGCTATCGAAAGCGGCCCATGCAGGCTATAGTCGAAATCCACGCTCTCTCTCAGAACGGATAAACTCAAGATCCTCAACATCTCGCACAACGGTCGAAACTCTCACAACGACCCCGGGACCACCGTCAACCCCAAACGGTTTCCAACAACACTAGCACTGGTCTAGACACAGCTACTAGACTCCACTCATCCCCCAGGCACGAGTGCAACAAAGGAAGCACCTGCCTGAATAAACCCAATCTAACCACTAGTAAACACCGGTACTGCCTGCTGTGCTTGCCATATCGGGTATGCTGGCCAACGCATAACACCGATGGGAAGAAGGAGTCTCAAGGACTCAAACCCTGCCTGTCGCACACTCCGGAGTGGCACTCGAGGGGAGCGACCCACACGAGTAAAGTATCTCAGTAACACTTATCATAAATATCATAATATAGCAGGACTGGATCACGACTCTGATCAAAGTGGGAAAAACCCATCCACTAAAGAAAACCCCCGGTCCTCAATCAGATGCAATAGTACTCAATAAGTGGGAAACTCCGTCCACTAGAGAAATCTGATACCCAATCTGATGCATAAGTAAATATCCGGTCAACCGCCCAGTATTCGTGGTTGTCGTAATGCCCCACAATCCATAAACCTATAACCGACCTCCGGTCAACCGCCCAATATTTGCGGTTGCCACACTATCCTGCCATCCACAATCAAGTACAACCGACACTCGGCCAACCGCCCAATATCCGCGGTCGCCGCAATACCCACAATCCACAATCAAATCCAACCTGTCCCAGACTCGAAGTCTCGACTACACAATCCCAAGCCCCTGCTCGAACCCGACAACAAGAATCACCTGACTAACGAAAAGGAGAAAAGAAGCAAACATGGTTTCTCCTAAGTCAAGTTCCAACATGATAGTGTAGCAGTAAACGATGGCCTATCTAGATGTCCATACAAGCATGCAAATGTCCTCAAGTAACATAAAAGGGAGTAAAACAGATAGTAGCACCACATGCCAAATCCACTAATCCGCTACACCCGTCCATAATCTGTGGTCCATCATAAATCATCAGAATGATACCCGCACATAGATATAGCATCCTACCCCATCGAGTAATCATATCATAAAAGACTATGTGCGACATGGCATGCTAAAAGATCACTACTATAGTATGTCAATCTACATAATCTAAGCCACTCCTCAAGCTTACATTTCGATACTAGAGATTATACATTTAATCATGCATGCTAACAATCACATAGGGCAAATTCCCTTAGGTAAGCTTTTACTATTCATCCTCATGAATATCCAAATCTTGCAATTCCTCAATAATATCTAACATGAATGTTAATCTTGCAATTTCCTTATACAATCATCATTACTAAGCTTACCTCTCAATAACATACAATGTACCCTAAACATGCATGCATTCTAACATATAGAATTAGAGAACCGTCTACCGGTTCTGGAAACGAAGCAACCCACCTGAAATGCTTTTCGCAGGCAAAGCCGAAGTCGGTGAAGTGCGTAGCCACTCGCTATCCAAAAACCGTCGAAACCGCACCCTCGGTACACGGTGTCTGCGATCTCGAATGACTCATCTCGCGCGGTTCACCTCTGGGGATTCCCGTTGGATGGTATTCACGATTCAGGGCTTATATAGACAAATCAATATTACGGACCAACCATAATTTTTCCCCCTATTTTTTTTATTATAATTTTTTTTATGCCAACACACGGTCGCACAAGCCTCTACTCTAACTAACAACACAGCCAACAACACAATAAACAACTCCATAAACAAACCAAACAGCACTCGCTATTTTTACCAACCAGCACAAAGAAGGGGATTTTTTACCCGCGTGCAGTCCTTCAAAAAATCCAAAAAAATTACGGTTGCAATCCTTGCGACGAGTAGATCCAAATCGAGTATTTATACATCTCGTTCCGTGTAGTAATCCAGAATTATAAAACCTCTATTTGCTTTTAAAGATGTTAAATTGAATATTCAGATTGGATCTAACCTAGTAGCCTTGAAGATTATTGATGTCTTGTGACTAGTTGTCACTATCGTGAATCCATTAGAGACCTACTAAAAGTATGTTTTGTTAAGTTTCGGGGACGAAACTTCTTAGAAGTTGTGGGTGATGTAGTAATCCAGAATTATAAAACCTATATTTCCTTTTAAAGATGTTAAATTATTAATTTTTTTGGCAAAAGTGGAGAGATAGTGGGTCAATAGTGGGCCCAGAAATATCGACTTTTGATCGGGGTCTGATCTGGAAAATTCGAGATCACCATTGCGATCGTCTCGTCGAAACATAGAAGTTTCATATTCATATGTTTTCGATCCGACGGTCAGATCTTCCAGAAATCAGAAATCAAAAGTGGGCCCCGCGACTTAAGTGAATAGTAACCCTCGAGTTTTTAATCCCTCGCTTTCACTAATGGCCGAACCACTATCTAGAGTTTTAACCTAGAGGTATGAGTAATGGAACCTAGCTAATTTCGACGTTCTGAGCGCAATGGCACTGACGGATTTCGCGTTTGGCGACCCGGGTGCATCGAAGTGCGTGCCACGCGCGATAATTCGACGAACTTTATGGAACGACTTTTAATCCGAGCGTCGAACGAACCAAACAAATACGCTACCTGACAGGTCTCGACGAGCCGGACGTCGTGGCGAAGTCCGTTTCGCGAAACGGCGACCGGATGGTCTCGAAATGCGTGAAGAGTGCTCAAAATGGATTAAATTGTAATAAAAACTTCACATTTTATGTGCCTAAGTGCTAGGGGCTTATAGGATAAGGTGTTGGGTGTAATTGTAACCTAATGAAGAAGCCTCGGATGCTAGGGTTTAGTGTGAACCCAACTTCAAGGTTTTTCCCAAAAGAATCTTGTATTAAACTCCAAGTTTGCCTCTTGGACTTCTTGAAACCGTTCCACTCAGGTGTCCTTTGGTTCCCTGCTGTCTTCAAAACCGAGCCCAAGTGGAGAGAAGCCAAAAGAGCAAACACATTAGAGAGAGATAGAGAACTCGAGAGAGAAATGGAGATTGAAGAAGTTGGGACCAAGTTTCACCAAGGTTGGAGTTAGAAGGCCTGTGGAGTTCCTGCTGTTAGGAGGATCCTTGCTGAAGCTTGCTGTGGCCGCACGTGGAGAGGGGACCAAGTACCGGCTACTACCTATCATCCCCGAGCTCGGCCAAGGTGAGGACTTCAAACCAATGAGTGTTAGCCCCCTAGGCCACCTGCAGTCTACTCCTTAGGTCCTTAGCTTCCTCCCTACGGAGCCCCGTGCCCCCATACAGTCCGGTTGGCCGGCGGCCAAAGTGGGTCACCGGAAACCTAGTTTTCCTCCGCCTCGAGGGAACTCAGCATCCCTTGCACCAAAATGGCCCAAAATTTAGGTGCCTGGACTGTAGGAGGAGGGGACCAACTCCACCCAATTTGGTGGAGTATGGTTGTCCCGTTGAGTGGCAGTTTATTGCCCTAGCTTTTCGAAAAATGGCATGTTGGCCGAGCACCTTGCTCCGGCGCCGGCGCGCCTCCCCGCCGCCGGCCACTTGCCCACAAGGGTTGCTGGGACCAAGGGGAGTGCGTACGTGCTTTTGCATGTGGCCCATGCAGCCTCGGACGGTGGCGGCCATGGTTGAACCCGAGAAGAGACCAAACATGGTCGCCGGCGCTCCGGCCAACTCCGGCCGGGAGGGTCTGCTCGGGAGGCTTCGTGTGGGCCTATAGATCACTTCCATCCATGTTAGGAAGCTTTAGATGGTCTCTGTGCAAATTCGCCATTAGAGCCCATTGAGCTCCAAACCGGAGCTTGCTCCGCCGCGCCGCCGCCGCACCCCGGGGCCAGCCGCATGCATGAAAAGTTTCAGAGGGGTGAGTAGCACCTACTGGTGCATTTAGATAAGCCCCAGAACCTCTGTGTGAAGCATCACGAAAATCAAGGTTTTCCTCCATCTTCTTCAACCTTGGAACTCGGCCACCCGAGGCTTTGGGTTGCTCCAAGATGCTGGGAAAAACTCCTATAGCCTAGAGGATCACTTCCCTCCAAGAAATATTGGAGCTGGGGCAGTATATGCAGAGAACCCAACTTCAATTTGTGCTTGAGTATGTGTGTGTGTGTTGTGCATACCAGCTGCTTGATTAAATGCCTCAAAGAACTATAAAATGGAAATTGACAAAACTTTGTATATGAAACTTGCTCCAAATAGTCCCCTGAGCTCTGTGCTCACTTCAGTTCAAACAGAAACTGAGTGGATTAAAGTTTGGTGCATTATGAATTAGGGTGTAAGCTTGACCTTGGTTCTGCTTGAACCAGCACCCCTGGGCCTCAACCAGGGTGAGCACTGAGGTCCTGGCAGTGCCCAGACCAACTTTGATATACAAAATGTTCTTGTTTGAAGTTTAAATTAAAAGATATAGTAGAATCAACATAAAACAATATATATATTTGATTCAGGTGTTCCAGTAGCTCTGATCTTCGAGTAAGTTGCAGATACGATTAGCCGCATGCGTTATATCAGGTGGGTTATCTTCGGTCCGGGTTTTATCAGTTCGGCCCTCTGGGGTGCGATACTGGTTGGACTCCTGTTCTTGGTAACTTAGTTTATTTTGAGCCTGTCTGCCTTTGGTTGCAATATATATTACTGTTAGTTGCTCTGACTAATTGGCCATTTCGTAGTTGCACTCCTATGCTTGATTATTATATCAGTCTATTAATGCTTGAGCCTGCCTTTCCATTGATTCAGTGATTTGCTACCTTATGCCTGCTTTATACCTGCTTCCTTGTTGTTCACCCATTATGTTGCTAAATACATGATCTTTTAAAATAAATGTTTTTTACCAAGCCTTGTAGGGTAGCCTTAGTCTGTTCTTGTTTGATAGGACGAGGGTAACGCTCTACGAGGGTTGGGACCCAAAAACCTATTGTTTTCAAAGGTTTTCTTAAAAACATGTGTTTAGTTGCATAAGGGGTTAGTCTGTCTGATTGGGTGAGATGTTGAGCCATGCCTGTTATCAGTTCTATTCTGCCTTACATGATTATTCTTAGTGCCTCTGGTATTTATATCTTATCTTGGAACATTTCCATGGTTGATGAGTAAGCCTGTTTGTCCTGTCGATCAAATGATACACTGCTGAGCACATAGATTTGTTTAACTGATGTTTTTACCGAGCTTCGTAGGGTCGCCGGAGTCTGTTCTTGTTTGATAGGACAAAGGCAATTGCTCTACGAGGTTTGGAAACCCAAGCTTCGTAGTGTCGCCTGAGTCTGTTCTTGTTTGATAGGACGAGGGCAATGCTTTTCGGGGTTTGGACTTTTCAAAACAGTTTTCTTAAAAATATGTGTTTAAGTTTTGTATCATTTGGTTGGTTTGTGTGGTTGAGTTGAGTTTATATGTGAGCTTCTGCTGAGTTGAGATTTGCCTTGATCTTGCATATGAGTTGAGATTTATTGCTGAGTGTTCCTGCATAAGTGTTGAGATTCAGTTGATCTTGTCATTGCATCCCAGTGGGGATTTCCCGGCTTGTTGCCGATTACCCGGTCAGTGGACCGTGAGCTTGAGCATTTGCATATGATTCGCCCGCACCGTTGTACTTCACGAACATCAGCGGATTTGCTACCCATAGCGATGTTCTTTACCGGTAAAGTGGTTAGCTGTGGCAACCCGTGACCCTTGTGAAGGGAATGTCAACCAGGTGGTGCCAAGTGGGCAGCCTTGCCTGAGGTCTTGTGAAGGCCAATATGGTAGCTTGTGATTGGGTCTTTGCGTTTTCATCTATTTGATGCATGTGTTGTTAAGTTGCTTTAACATGATTCTTTGATCCTTTGATCTGGCTTCTAGTTATCTACCTTTATATGATTCTATGTGATGCCTTTGATTATAGTTTCATTGTTATCTTGCTGATTGTCCTAACTCCTTGATGTGTTGATTATCCTGATACATGTTTTAAATTCTGCTAAAATTATCTCCTATGCTTGTACCCAAATTATGAGTTTTGCTTTCTTTACAGCACCAGTTATATATCTGCTTTACCCTAACCCCTAATCTATTACTATCCTCTAGCATTGTATACCAGTAGGTACGATCTGCTATTTCTCGGCTCGTTGTGCCCACTGGGATACACTCCGGTGTGTCTCACACCCTCGGGTGACTGTTTTTCAGGTCGAGCGGGTGTTGAGATGTCGGGATGAGTTGGTGAGATCACGAGATAGAGCTTGACCCTGGACAGCCGATAAGATCAAGTATTTAGTTATTTGTTGTATCAAGTGTAATGCAATGTAATTGAGAAGTTATTGATATTGTAATTTAATCTTGCTTAGTAGATGTACGTAGTTAGTACTCTGATTGTATGCCAAGTGAGCCGTGCATATATAGAAAAGGCTCAATCCCCAGTGGGATTGGGACTCTTCTTTATATGTGGCGGTCTGTTGCGCCCTGGTTGGTTTTAAACTCTGATTTCAAAAAAAAAAAATTTTAGACGCTGGTTTTTAAACTCGGGGCGTGACATTCCGACACCTGTAGGCCAAGATACAATTAGAACATCGCCGTAGGCCAAAACATCCCGAATACGCAAATCTGCGGAAAACCAGCCACGAAAAAGCTTAATTATCACCTTCGAAGAGTCCTCTAAAAATTCTGGTAAAAATACGGGCGCGTTCCTCTCGAAGCGTAGATGCCGATCGAGTCCTCACACGCCTCGATCCGATGCCCGTAGGCTGAGAAATCCCAACAATACACTGCCGCTGTCCCATACCTCGCAGCAGTACAAAGGGTCACAGAAACACCTCGGGAACACCACCAAAACCTCGAAACGGAGCAAAGTGATCAACATGGAAAACGAAGGTGTCCCTCTCCTGAACGCGCTGCCATGAAAATCGGCTCAAAATTCCATTAGGGTAGCTCAGGGGGCCTCGCGCACTGAAATGCGACGGTAGAAGCCAAAAATTGATGGAGCGTCGAAGTTCGCCGCGTCGCAGAAAACGCCGATACCGCGGCCTCCAAAAATCCCAGGAATCCTCCACAATCTGTAGAACTCAAGGAGGAAGAGAATCCCTGAAGACACCTCTATGAAAAACCAGCCAGAAAACCCAGCAACGGAGTAGTACTTGGTCTATTTATAGGCCCAGCCCGAACAATTCAAAAAATGCCGAATCTGTCCCGGGATTCGGGTGCTCGGACCTCAATCGGGCGCCCGAATCCCCAACAATGCTCCCCGTGTGGTGCGCCCGAAACCACATCCATGCGCCACGTCACCGCCGAACAGCCAACAGCCGATCCCTCCACCCGCCTTGCGCCGCGTGGCCCCCTGCGGACGCTGCCGCGTGGCGCGCTCACGTGTGGGAACTGCGCGTCAACGCCCGCCTGCCGGCCCACGTGAGCGCTGCGCCCGCCGCCTCCGCCCCCTGCCATGCACGCATCCTGAGGCGCTCCCCGTGCATCCCCGTGGACCGGGACCACCGCACCAACCAACCTGCTGCCGCCACCTGTCAACTGCGAGCCAATGAGGAGACGACACGTGGCACGCCGCCCCCGCGCACCGCGCTCGCCCGCGCGCCTGCCCGTCCCGCGCGCTGCCCGCGCCCATGTCCGTGGGCCGGCCCCACTGCGCCGCGCCTCCTGCTCCGCCACGTGGCGTACGGCGCCAACGGGAAGCCGCCACGTGGCACCACCTCGGTCCACCGGTCCACCGTGCACCCGAAAACACTAGAAATTTTCCGGGTGTCCGTTTTCGGGCGTCCGGACTCAGAAAAATACAACCAAGTAGTCGATTTCCATCGTTTTTCCGCGCTGAATCCAAATCTAATGTCCGTTTCGCGCGGAACCACTTCTAAAATTTGACGGGGGGATCTGAATACACTCGGGATCCATTCAACGCACTGAGTCCACACTTGTGTCCAATTTGCACACAAACACCGCCGACACACCACATAGGCCTCCAGAAGCTGTTGATCCGCAGTAATCCTATTGCAGGGATTCAGGTCCTCACACCTACTCCTCCACGAAGCAAGAAATCTTTGACATCTACTTCTCGACAACCACAAGCAAGAGCGCCAGCAACAGCAGCTACTACAAAATGTTTGAGACCTATAATGTTTGAGACATTAGATGATGACGCATCTGTAACTTCCATTTATCAAGAACAACAAAAACTATCTTCTGAACAGGAGCGCATTTCAAGAGAGCAAGGGCGTATTTCTCATGAATTAGAACTGTTAACTGTAGCTCAAGTTACCTGGACAAAGAAATATAACTCACTAATGAAGTTGGTGAAGAAGATTTTTGTGAAAATGGGTTGCAGCAGCTCCGATGATTCTAACTCTGAAGAATGATAGAAGAAAGTTCTTTCTATGTGTTTTCTAACCTTGTTTTTCAGGTTTCTCTACTTTCTTTTCCGAGTTTTAGTTCTTAAATTTTTTGAACTTTACGATTTTTCCTCATGTTTTTCATTTTGGCATGTTTGTTGACAAAAAGGGGGAGAAGAGTTAAGAACTTAGGTAAGGTAAGAGGTAAGTAAGTAATATGCATGCCAAGCTAAGCTAACTACGACTAACTATTTGGGCATGTAATATTTGCTAACAAGTGATGACTTTTGACTTTTGAAACTTGTGGCATGGAACTTGAATGATTTTAGAAGGTATGTTTCTCTTTGAGTGTTTATCTTCTTACATATCTGATAATTAATGTCATGGTGAGTATAAACTCTATCTCTCTGATTGCTTATTGAATATTTATATTCTTGAGGTATCTAACGATTTCTTTTGTCAAAAATTATTTGTTTTGCAGAGAGTACAAGCGTCTAAGTCTAGAGTTTGTATTAGGAGTTTATCTCTTGTATTCTTGTTTATTTGGATCATTCATGTAAATTTATGTTGTATGGTGATATCAACAAAAATATCTTTTTGAATTTTTAAGTGGATTTTTGTTTTGTCACGAAACCGCCAAAGGGGGAGATTGTTAAGGAATTTGTATTGACGTATTTCGTGAAGTATTTTGAGTCTTGAAGATTGAAGATGAAGAATTGGGGATCATATACATCAATCTCAAGAAAAATGAATTCAAAAGGATCAGGTACGTTTAACTAAATAATTTTGGTGATCCGAATACATTCTTGTAGTTTAGAAACACTTGGAAGATTTTTTCATTGAATAAAAATAAAAAAACTGGACTTTTTGGAAGTTCAGGATCCGGACCAGCCACGTCCAGTCCGGACCCCGAATATGTTTTGGTTCATGCAATTTTCAAGTCCGGACCTCCTCTGTTTCAGTCCGGACCCCGAACATTGTTTTTTATTATCGCATGATCCAGTTCGGACCTCCCCTGCTTCAGTCCGGACCCCGAACTGTGTTTTTAGGAATTTTTTTGAAAATTGATGATAGTTCGGATCAGATTTATTCCAGAACGGATCGCCGAGCGGAAAAATTCTAGATAAGGTAGTTTTTTATGCTTATCTCTTTCCAAAGGTTTCTAGCCTATAAATAGACCCTATTATTCATCTTTTAGGGTAATCCAAAAACAAAGATAATCAAAGTCCACATATAGAGAAGAAAGGAAAACATGATCTAATCATATGTTTCTTCGTCTATATTAATCAATTTGATTCTAGGGTTTCCAAACTCCTATTTCTTGTAGAATCAAATTGATGAATACTTAGATGGTGTTTTCTTATCTATCTTTGATCTAAGCATTCGGCGGATTATCATCACCAACAAAAACAACGATTTTTCCAAAAATCGACGCGTGGATTCGCGTGGCCTTGTGGATTCAAGGTGCTACCGCTCTCGTGGATTCGGAGCGAGGTACGTTCGTGTGATCGATACGTACTACATTGGTGAAGATCGTGGATTCGATTGGACGTCGTGGATTCGACGTTGGACTTCGTGGATTCGAAGTTGCACGCAAATCATGGATTCGAGGAGCGTGCGGAGCGAGCGGAGAAGATCAACTAGGAGCGTATGGGAAATCTTGAGTCGTAGGGTTACTGTAAATCACCTTGTACGTGTTTAATCTTAGTGGATTTCATCGTATTATCGGTCCCGTGGTTTTTTACTCCTGTGATGGAGTTTTTCACGTAAATCTTGTGTACTTTATTTATTTTCCACATTGGGTTATTTTTTACGCAACGATTTGGTGTGTTTATTGTTTACACCTATTCACCCCCCCTCTAGGTAGTTTTTTTCCTATTCAAATCCATTATTAGCATAACCCACAAGTGGTATCAGAGAGGGAATAGGGTTGTAAACAATGGTTGAATGTGGAAACATCAATAGACCACCGTTCTTCGATGGAACAAATTATGCCTACTGGAAGTATGCATGAGAGCGTTTTTAATTTCCATCGATGAACGGGTTTGGCAATCAATTGAGTTTGGATGGACAAATCCTACTGAGATTATTGCTGATGTTCGCACCATTAAACCTAGGTCGAAGTGGACTAAGGAAGAAATTGATGCTTCTTCTTACAACGGCAAGGGAATTAACGCTTTATTTAATGCCTTGTCACAAACCGAGTTCTCGCGCGTCTTGGCATGTGAGACCGCGAAAGAAATCTGGGATACTCTACAAGTTACACATGAGGGTACAAGTTTAGAGAAGATTCAAAAACTGCAAATGCTTACAAGCAAGTTTGACTCTATTCATATGGCAGAAAACGAATCGTTCACAGATTATTATACACGATTGCAAGATATCATTAATACATGTGCTAACTTGGGAGAGAAAATTCCAGAATCTAAGGTTTTAAGAAAGATTTTGAGAACTATTCCTGAAAGATTTCGCCCTAAGGTCGCAGCCATTGAAATAGTAAAACACCCGGACGAAATCAAGATAGAAGAATTAGTTGGTGCACTTCAAACATATGAAATGACTTTTCCTATTAACTATTTTCTGGAAAGCCTTCCTCTTATTCTAAGTCTTCAGGTTTTGTTTTGAAATCAACAAAAGAAGAAGACGCGGATTCATCCTTGTAACAACCGAGATATTTTAAAGGTGAATTAAATAATAAGATCGAGTTCAAGTTCATTTCAGTGGTTTTTCGATGACTGTATTAACTTATACAGTTGTACAGTGGATGACTTAAGTGAATAGTACACCTTTACAGCTTGAAGTGGTGTTGTGTGACTGATTGTCACAGCGGATGATTTAGACAGTGCAGATGTCCAGCAACTGATTGTTGCTGTGTATGTGTTAGACTGGTACCCTTGTTAGTGGACTGTTCGATGTCCTACTGTAGTTAAGTTTCGAGGACGAAACTTCTATTAAGGAGGGGGGTAATGTAGTACCCGAGAAACTCAAATTTGAATTTAAGAATTAAAATGTGAAAGTGAATGAGGAAATGCAAAATATAACCTAAGTGGTTGTATATCGGTGTGCAAATTGCACAGTTTTCGGAGCACTATTTCTGCCTTTCAGATCCGAGTCTGATCTTGAAAATCTGAAATCGCCAGTGCGACCGTCTCGTTGAATCGATTGAAAATGTTATAAACTGACTTTCGATCCGACGGTCGGATTGTTCAGAAATCAGCAAAGTTGCGGGTGGGACCCACGACTTAAGTGAATAGTGAAATGAATAGTAACCCCTGATTTAATTCTCTCGCCGGCCAACGTCGGCCGATCGACTGTCTGGACTCCGAATATGATGATCCAGGTAGTCGATTTGAATGG
This sequence comes from Tillandsia leiboldiana, assembly GCA_029204045.2. Classification (NCBI taxonomy): domain Eukaryota; kingdom Viridiplantae; phylum Streptophyta; class Magnoliopsida; order Poales; family Bromeliaceae; genus Tillandsia; species Tillandsia leiboldiana. The sequence continues at coordinate 14,039,912 of CM055065.1, forward strand.
CGTCATCGTTCTGAGCGCAGTGGCGCTGACGAAATTTGCGTTTGACGAACCTAAAGCGTCATAAAGCGTGCCGAACTGTGTAATTTACAGTATAAGATGGATTTTAAAATTTATGGAGCTCAATTTTAGCGGATCAAAATCGCTACCTAATAGGTTTCATCGAGCCGGACGTCGTAGTGGTATCCTTTTTTCAGTTCGACAACCCGGTTGTCTCGAAAAGTGCGATATGAGGAAACTCTTGGCTATACCGTTAGGTACGAGGATCCTCTCGGCTATATCAATGGTACGGGGTTGCTGTTCCGCTCGGCTAGGTGGAATCCAGTATGGTTGTGGTTGGTTCTGCTTTGATATCTTCGCCTGAGGTCCCCGTGACCAATAGTGGCATCGATTGGGTACTTGCTTTTCATTATTGATGCATGGTTTATAATTTCGTGTTCTAGCATGCTTTATTGATTCATTCTGTACCTATATCTGCTCAGTTATATCTTTGACTTATCTTTAGTCTTTTATTGATTATTCAGCTTTACCTATGGATCTATTTACTATCCGCAGATTATTGTATCCAGTAGGTACGATTAGTTATTTCTCGGCTCGTCGTGCCCACTGGGATACACTGTCGATGTATCTCACTCCCCCTGGGTGACTATTTTTCAGGTCGTTCGGGTGCTGGGATGTTGGGACACGTTGGTGAGGCTGTTGCGATAGTACCGACCCTTATGTCACCATTATATTTTATCTTCCGCATTATGTTTAAAATATTGTAAAATGACTAATGATGTATGCGTAGTTTAGACTACTCTGGTATTGACTGTAAGTGTTTAGCGGTGCATGTATAGGAAAGGCTCTGTCCATTTGGACAGGGAATTTACTATACATGTGGCGATATGTTCACGCCTGAAATAATTTAAACTCTGATTTCAAAAAAAAAAAATTTAGCCTGCTTTTCAAAACTCGGGGCGTGACAGATTTTATGGTATCAGAGCATAGGTACACGATGCCTAGGTATTTGGTTAGGATTGAGCCCTAGGATGACCGGTGATCTACGTGAGAGCACGGGGTGATTGTATAATGGTTAGGAACTCAAGGGCAGTGTTATTGCTGAAACTATCCTGACCTGATTTTTTCGTATAGGCATGACTCGTCCTGGACGTGGTGGTGGCAGGCGTGGTGCAGGCAATGGTCGAGGTGTCGGCTGACCTCCTAGAGTTCAGAGGGAGCCTGAGGACCCTAGCAGGTTACAGCAGGTTGAGGCTCAGCTTGCTACTCTGACTGGGCTGGTTCAGCACTTGATACAGCAGCAGGCCGCTGCTCCGGCCCCACCTGTTGCCCCACCTGTTGCCCTATCTGTTATCCCACCTATTGCAATGCCTGTAGTAGAGCCCGAGGGTCTAGTTGATCCACCAGTTGACCCTGTGCCACCGCCTGCGGGGTTGGCTCCTGATGTTGCCGTTACTTCTAGAGCGGTACCGGGGGTTGCTGCTGCCGTTGCCCCCGCTGCTGTTGCTGCCGGGATGACATCTGCATTGTCTCGATCTGTGACCCTGGTAGCCGATGCCGAAGCTGATGCCGAGGCTGATCAGGCGGAGAAGGCTCGAGTGAAGGCCGTTCTCCTCGAGTTCAAGAAATTCAAGCCAAGGGTGTTTCAGGGCAAAAACGATGAACATTGGGCTGTGGAACAGTGGATAGATCATATGGAGAAACTGTTCCAGGACCTCTACACTGAGGAACGCGACAAGGTGCACATCGTCGTGCACTCTCTTGAGGAGAGCGCGAACAAGTGGTGGAAGCGACATCGGGCGCATCACTTCAAGGGTTTGCCTGAACCCTCCTGGCCCGAGTTCAAGGAGGACATGTACCACCATTACCTCAAGGATACCACGAAGGAAGGGCTCGAGCGCGAGTTGGAGAACATTCGGCAGGGTGATAGATCTGTCCGCGAGTACGAGCAGGAGTTCTCGCGCATTGCTGATCTGGTTCCACAGGCAGTGCGCGAGCAACGGCGCAAGGTTCGACTCTTCTCTCAAGGGCTGCGACACGAGATACACTGCCAGCTCTCTTCCCACCTTATTGCCGATTTCGACAACTGCGTCGAGCGCTGCCTCTCCATAGAGGCCGACATCCTGATTTTTCGTGCAGAACGGAATGCCACTGAGAGAGGAAATGATAAGAAGCGAATTTCTTACGGGAGTAGGGTTGGATCCTCTAATAGCGAGAAACCCCCTAAGTATCCTCGATCCCAAGGTCAGGCTGTGAGCGCATCCGCTAGCAGCCAGCAACGTGAGCCGCGACCCTGTATCTTTTGTGGTAGTCCACATTATGCAAATATGTGTCCACGTCGACATGGACGTTGCTACCGGTGCGGGCAACCGGGACACATTCGGGATAGTTGCCCACAGGGAACCGCACCTGAATATTCCACTGCTTCAGCACCTGTGATCCCATACCAGCGACGGGTACTTCCTCGAACGCTGCTTCATCTGGGCGCCCTCCACTTCCTCGTCAGTCCGAGGGGGTGCGCCAAACTTCTGGAGGACGGCTCAATGCACTGACCCCTCGGGAAGAGCCATCGGAGGAGAACTCGACAACTGACTTCGTAGCCCTCGAATAAACTATTATAAGCATTTCATAAAGTATGATTCTAAGTTGTAAGTTTCGGGGACGAAACTTCTTTTAAGTTGTAAGTGATGTAATAACCGAGATATTATAAAGGCGAATTAAATAATAAGATCGAGTTCAAGTTCATTTCAGTGGTTTTTCGACGACAGTATTAACTTATACAGTTGTACAGTGGATGACTTAAGTGAATAGTACACCTTTACAGTTTGAAGTGGTGTTGTGTGACTGATTGTCACAGTGACTTAAGTGAATAGTACACCTTTACAGTTTGAAGTGGTGTTGTGTGACTGATTGTCACAGTGGATGATTTAGACAGTGCAGATGTCCAGCAACTGATTGTTGCTGTGTATGTGTTAGACTGGTACCCTTGTTAGTGGACTATTCGATGTCCTACTGTAGTTAAGTTTCGAGGATGAAACTTCTATTAAGGAGGGGGGTAATGTAGTACCCGAGAAACTCAAATTTGAATTTAAGAATTAAAATGTGAATGTGAATGAGGAAATGCAAAATAAAACCTAAGTGGTTGTATATCGGTGTGCAAATTGCACAGTTTTCGGAGCACTATTTATGCCTTTCAGATCCGAGTCTGATCTCGAAAATCTGAAATCGCCAGTGCGACCGTCTCGTTGAATCGATTGAAAATGTTATAAACTGATTTTCGATCCGACGGTCGGATTGTTCAGAAATCAGCAAAGTTGCGGGTGGGACCCACGACTTAAGTGAATAGTGAAATGAATAGTAACCCCTGATTTAATTCCCTCGCCGGCCAACGTCGGCCGATCGACTGTCTGGACTCCGAATCTGATGATCCAGGTAGTCGATTTGAATGGCGTCGTCGTTCTGAGCACAGTGGCGCTGACGAAATTTGCGTTTGACGAACCTAAAGCGTCATAAAGCGTGCCGAACTGTGTAATTTACAGTATAGGATGGATTTTAAAATTTAAAATTTATGGAGCTCAATTTTAGCGAACCAAAATCGCTACTTGATAGGTTTCGTCGAGCCGGACGTCGTAGTGGTGTCCGTTTTTCAGTTTGACAACCCGGTTGTCTCGAAAAGCACGAAATATGCGAAAATTCATAGTATTTTGCAAGAAGTCCTTATATTTTATGTGTCAAATGGCGAGAGAATTGTTGGAGAGGGTCCTAATCGCGAAATTAAGCTACTGTGAAGGACTTGGCTCTAAATATTATGAGTAGAGGGAGCAAAATGCATTTTGGTGCATTTGAATATATAAAGTAGTATTAGGGTTCTTTGGAAACCCTAGCAACCCAAAACCCTAAGCACCCAGCCGCGCCCACAAGATCTCTCATCTCCCTCTGCTCTCTCCACGGGCGTTACGCCGCTGGTCGCCGCTGTCTCACGTCGGAGAAGACAAAGAAGCAAAAGAGGAAGCCTTGATCTCGGTTGGGTTGGAGTAGAAAGCAACAAGGAGGTTGGGATCGCTCCAGACCGTATCTGGAGGCACCTCTGTGCCTTAGAGACCCAGCCCGAGGAGTCCCGGCACCCTGCTCCGCCGCGCGCCGCCGGCGGGGATTCCTTTCTTCTTTCTTTGCTCCGACGAGGTAGGTTCTCTTCCTCCTCCATTTTTGTTGGCCCAAGAACCCAACCAGTCCTCTTCTGACATCGTGAGAAACCTCTCAGTGATGTGGGAGGCGCTGCCGTGCTCCGGTTGCCGACGGGTGGGAGAAGATCGCCGGAAACCTATTTTTAGGCCAGATCTGTTCCCGAGCTTCATCTAGCCATTGGAAACCCGATCAGAGACGTTGGAAAGCTTCGCTTGATCGTCAGGAAGCTCTCCACAAAATTTAGGAAGGATCGGTTGAGAGGCAAGCCCGCACGAGCGAGCCCTAGCCTCGGGTTGTCTACCTCACGGCCGAGCTTCGCCGCCCGGTGCTGCCGTTGCCCCTCACTGCCGGCAACACCCTTGGGAAGCTACACAACACCGAGAGGAACCTTCTGGTGCATTTGTTTGGACCTAGAATCCATTGGTTGAAGATCCGCCATTAGAGGGCTTAAACTCGGCCGAGCTTAGTCTCCGGCCGCCGCCGTCGCCTCTAGTCGCTGGCCGACCACCCAGGTATGTCCTATGTGTCGGTTTCAAGCTCTCCATGTAATTGCATGTGAACTCTAACGTGTAGAAGCTTACTTTCCATTATTGCACCTAAGGTGGCCGCAAAAGTGCATCTCCAGCCAGCCGTCGCCTCCGGCCGCCGGCGTTGGGCCTGACCGCGACCGAGCCACCTCTGCGAGTGTACTCTTGCTGCCGCTTGCCTCTGCTCCAAGCTTGAACCCAACTTTTTCAAGAGCTCTAGCAAGATTGTAGCCTCAACCACCTTGCTCCGACTATCTTTCCGGCCGATCTGCGACGCTCCGAAGGTGAGCCCTCGACTCTATAGATCCTATTAAGAATTATGCTCACCCTAAATTCCATAAAGAACATGTAGTTAGCTTAGTGTAGTAATCTAAGCTCTAGTTGATTAATTTTTATGAACCTGATTGTGTTTTCGGTCTTCGTGTCCACTCAAACCAGTGAGCACGGGCTAGCTTGCGTCGAGACCTATCTACTGGAATTTACGGCGTAGGTTAAAACCTCCCGGATTGTGAGAACGAACCGAAACAGTGTTTAAATTAGTGTATTTATGCAATTTTAAAGAACACTAAGGACCAAGTTGCAAATGTGACTTTGTGGGCTGTCTTGGACAGTGTGTATGTGATCTCTAAGCTTTTTGTTAGAGGTCCGTTGGTCTTTGTTGAGCGCGAATCGGTTAACGTACCATAAATCGGCGAAATTGTCAGTTTAACTAATTTCGGCGAGAATTTCGCGTACTTCGATGTAATAGAACAGTTTATAGATGTTGTTATCCGTCCCTGATTAGTATTCGTGATTCAGGTCCTTGCAGTCTGACTCCGGCCCATGAGCCTTCTGTTGGAGTCGTTGGTCCGCCTACACACAGGTGGGTTTATCTTCGGTCCGGGCTTTATCTTTTTGGCCCTCTGGTTGCTTTAGTCCAGTCAGACACTTGTTCTTGATTTAGCCCTGATGATTTTGCCTATATGTCACATATTCCTACATGATAGACATTGTTTTCCTTGGACATATCTTGTTTATTTGTCATCAGATTTATATATCTCAGTACAGTAGTCTTACTTGGTCTTATCATGCCTGTTGATTGATACACTGCTTTTGTGTCGAGTTATTCTTGTACTTAGATTCCAGATATGCATGATTGACCATGATTGATATACAGACATCTGCATCCCTGTGGGGATTTTCGGCATGTTGCCGATTACCCGGCCTGTGGACCGTGAGCTTGAGCATTCGCATAATGATGGTTGTGCACCTACTGTTCACTCTCGTACGCTGTGGGATTGATCACCCACATTGCGTTCTTTACCGGTAAAGGGTCTGGTTGACCCGTGAGCAATCCCCTCTTGCTGTATCACTGGGTATGGGGAGCCCCTCGGCTGTACCGATATGAGGAAACTCTCGGCTGTACCATTAGGTAAGAGGATCCTCTCGGCTATATCAATGGTACGGGGTTGCTGTTCAGCTCGGCTAGGTGGAATCCAGTATGGTTGTGGTTGGTTCTGCTTTGATATCTTTGCCTGAGGTCCCCGTGACCAATAGTGGCATCGATTGAGTACTTGCTTTTCATTATTGATGCATGGTTTATATTTCTGTATTGTAGCATGCTTTACTGATTCATTCTGTACCCATATCTGCTCAGTTATATTTTTGACTTATCTTTAGTCTTTTATTGATTATTCAGCTTTACCTATGGATCTATTTACTATCCGCAGATTATTGTATCCAGTAGGTACGATTAGCTATTTCTCGGCTCGTCGTGCCCACTGGGATACACTGTCGATGTATCTCACACCCCCTGGGTGACTATTTTTTAGGTCGTTCGGGTGCTGGGATGTCGGGACACGTTGGTGAGGCTGTTGCGATAGTACCGACCTTTATATACCAGTATATTTTATCTTCCGCATTATGTTTAAAATATTGTAAAATGACTAATGATGTATGCGTAGTTTAGACTACTCTGGTATTGACTGTAAGTGCTTAGCCGTGCATGTATAGGAAAGGCTCTGTCCAATTGGACAGGGAATTTACTATACATGTGACGATCTGTTCACGCCTGAAATAATTTAAACTCTGATTTCAAAAAAAAAAAATTAGCCTGCTTTTCAAAACTCGGGGCGTGACAATCCTCCACAGACGTTGATGAGAATCTATCAATGGAGGATTTCGAGAAACAGCTTGCACTCTTGACAAGGGAATTTCGCCGAAGCTTTCGAAGGGAAAATTCAAGTAAATCCTCATCCTTCGTTAAGTCCAAGAAAGGTAAGGGATCTTCAAGCTTTAAGTCAAGAAAGCAAGAGGGTTCTTCAAAAGACAAGAAGAACTCTGAGGGACAAATCCAGTGCTTCAAATGCCGAGGTTATGGCCATATCTCAACGGAGTGTCCCAACAAGAATACGTCAAAGAAGAAGGCTGTGCAAGCCGTCACATGGGATGACACTTCCTCTTCCAATGAGTCATCTTCCAGTGATGAGGACAACAACGCCACAACATTCCATGCGTCCACAACTTCACCTTACATGCGTTTTCCAGCGACCTCCTCTGGTTCATTATCCATCTCCTCCTTGAATGAAAAAACTGCAACGGATGATGAACCGAGCGATTCCGAAGGTGAAGACTTTGCTTTTTCCGAAGGTGAAGACTTTGCTTTTGCCTATCATAAATTATTGAAGGATTCAAAGAAATTGGCAAAGCATAACAAGAGTTTGAGAAGAATGTTGTGGGATTTTGAAGAACAAGCTAAAAAGGCAACTTCTCTCTCAAACGCTCTTGAAGAGGAAAGGGATAACTTGGTCAAAATAAATGTTTCCCTTCGAGAGACAAGAAATTACCATCTAAGTATTCATCAATTTGATTCTACAAGAAATAAGAGTTTGAAAACCCTAGAATCAAATTGATCAATATAGACGAAGAAATATGAAATTAATCGTGTTTTCCTTTCTTCTCTATATATGTGGATTTTTAATTTTTGATTAAAAATCTTAACCCTAAAGGATGAAAATTAGGGCTTATTTATAGGCTAGAAACCAATTGGAAAGAGATAAACATCAAAAACTGACTTAACAAACTTTTTCCTGCATGGCGGTCCGGACTGGATTTGGCCTGATCCGGACTGTTCATGCGATTGAAAAAAAAAACAGAGTTCGGGGTCCGGACTGAACAGGGGATGATCCGGACTGTAATTCCGCATGAACTAAATTATGTTCGGGGTCCGGACTGGAATGCCCTGATCCGGATCTCGAACACTTAAATTATCTAGTTTTTTATTTTTATGCATTGAAAAATATTCAAAGTGTTTCTAAACTATAAGAATGTATTCAGATCACCAAAAATATTTAGTTAAATGTAACTGATCATTTTGAATTTATTCTTCTTGAGATTGATGTATGTGATCCACAATTCTTCATCTTCAATCTTCAAGACTCAATACACTTCACGAAATACGCCAAAACAAAAATCCTTAACAATCACCCCCTTTGGCGGTTTCGTGACAAAACAAATAATCCACTAAAAAAAATCAAAAAGATATTTTTGTTGCTATCACCATGCAACAAAAATTTACATGAATGGTCTAAATAAATACAAGAGATAAACTCCTAATACAAACTCTAGACTTAGACGCTTGTACTCTCTGCAAAAGAAACAATTTTTGACAAAAGAAATAATTAGATACCTCAAGAATTTAAAAATTCAATAAGCAATCATAGAGATAGAGTTTATACTCATGTACCTTATGACATTATTTATCAGATATGTATGAAAGTCGACAATCAAAGATTCACATATCATCATATCACCATAACGTTCAAAATGTCATAGTTCAAATTTCACAACCATCCATTTGACCATTTTAACAAGTTCAAAAGTAGTAGCAGTTAGAGATCACCAAGTCACTTGTTAGAATATTACAAGCCCAAATAGTTAGTCAAATAGTTAGTCATGGCATGCTAGTCAAGTTCAGTTCACAAGTTCACAAGTTCAGTTCAACTTACCCTTCAAACTTACCTTTCTTTCCAAAAGTTCTTATATATTCTCTTATATCTTCTCCCCCTTTTTGTCAAAAATCGCCAAATCAAATAAAAAATTAGGAGGAAAAAGTTCAAGAGATTAGGTAACGAAAAGAAAAGAAACTTGCAAAAACAAGTGAAACAAAAATCTTCTTCCATCATCATCCAGAGTCTGAGTCGTCAGATCTACTACAACCCATTTTTGCGAAAATCTTTTTCACCAACTTCGTTAGTGAATTGTATTTATTTGTCAAAACCTCTTGGGCTGCTGAGATCTTTTGCAGGTCAAGGGAAATACGTCGTTGTTCGATCGAAAGACACACTTGTTCAGATGAGAGTCTTTGTTGTTCACGATATATTGAGGTCACAGATGCATCATCGTCTGAGGTCTCAAAAATTGTAGGTCCTGAAGCTGCTTGAGCTGTTGCTGCGGTTGCTGGTGCTGCTGTTGCTGTCGTGGCTTGATGTGAGGACGTCGAAGGTCGCTTGCTTCGAGGTAGTGTTGGTGTAGTGACCCCGATCCCCGTGCAGCTTTCCCCATGACCCATGTAGTGGAACACCTATTATTGGTGTGTCGGACCCGCAATGCGTCAAATGGACGCGTTGGACGGACTTAGTGAGGCTTCTGGATCAAGCCTGTCTTTCGGCTGCTTTCGCCGAAGTTTTGAAAGGGTTTCAAGCTAATCCGAGGCCAGATTTGGATTCAGCACGGAAAAACGTCGAAAATCGGCTATTTACTCGTGTTTTTTTTAGTCCGGATGCCCAAAAACGGACACCCTGTAGTAACCATGATTTTTGAAACCAAAATTTAAGTTTAAATAATTCTTCTGGATTATTTAAATGGCAAAAAAATTAAAATAATAGTGTAATTTTGACCCTGAAATTCTACCTTTTTATCGGAGTCTGATCTCGAAAATCTGAGATCACCAGTGCGACCGTCTCGTCGAAACAAGTAAAAATGATATACACATATTTTCGATCCGACGGTCGGATCTTCCGCAAATCAGCAAAGAAGTCGTGAGACTCACAACTTAAGTTGTGAATAGTAACCCCCGATTTAATTCACCTCTCGACCAACGTCGGCTTTTTCGCCGTCTGAACCCCAAACATAGCAGTATGAGTAGTCAATCCTAGCTAATTTTAACGTTCTGAATGTAATGGCACTGACGGAATTCGCGTTTGGCGACTCTGGTGCATCGAAATGCGTGCCCAATAGTGAAATTCACTATATTTTATGGCCCGAGAATTTTTAGGAGCACCGAATCAAGAAAGCAAATACGCTACTTGAAAGGTCTCGACGAGCCGGACGTCGTGGCGAAGTCATTTTTTTCAATTTGACGACCCGTGCATCTCGAAATGCGTGAAAAATGCCGAAAAGTCGAGTATTTTTGTGAGAAACCCTACTTTTCTTGGATCAAATAAATTGAGGCTTATAGGTTAGGGTTCTTATTGCAAAATGGACCTACAGTAGGGGTCTTAGGGCTGGAGGGTGTTTGTGCAGGGACCTAACAGCAGTTTTTGCAAAAAAAACACATGTGCCCGTTGTGGCTTTTGGGTTGCTTCGTGGAGAGGCGTTTGAAGAATCCCAGGGGACTCCTTGTAACTGAAAACATGCCATTTAAGCTCTCCAAACGCCAGAGTTCCTCCTGAATCCGAAGTTGCCGAGGAGGAGCCAAGACGTTATGTCACGCCCCGGGTGTAAACCAGAACCCGGGCCCGTCTACAGATCCGCCGTGCACACGGTATTTCCCGCGTACACGAAGCGCCAAACCTGCTCAGATATAAGAGATAATAATAAAAGAACAATAAAAATAGAGCTGAACTAAAATCCAATACATCTCAGACTGAAGCTGGAAATAAAATACAATACATCTGTATAAATGATACATCAGTCTCTCCCAGCTCACCAAAATAAATACAACCTGCTGGCAAAAGCCAATCCCAAATGTAAAAGTACAACAGTCTGAGGAAACCTGGGTACACCAACAGTCCAGCTAACTCGCTAATCCTGCCTCGAGATCTATCTACTCATCCGTCCTCTCTCCTCGACCCGCCGCTGAAAGCCCAGCAGCACCCGCAGAAGACACTTCAAAACAAGGAACAAGAAAAAGAGGAAAGAAGAATGGGGGGGTGAGAACTACTAGTAAACCAGTAGCCTCCCCTAGTGGGTAAAACCTCAAACTCTGACACACCCACTAGGTCTACCAGAGGCAAAAAGGAAAGAAGAGTGGTAAGAATTGAAACCGCTGAAAAAGGGAAATCTACCACTACTATGCCTCTAAAATACAGTCCTAGACTGGAATAACCGTATGCAACAATAACCAACCGTCCCAGATAAACCCAATCTGTACCGCCCTCATCATCGGGCAAGTAAGCCGCGCCGATGTGATAGCAAAATTCCTGCTGCCGCCCTCATCATCGGGCAAATAAGCCGCGCCGATGTGATAGCAAAACTGTCCATAACTGTCTGGCCCCGGCCTCCTGAGGGGATCTCGAGGGGAGCGACCCACACGAGGAAAGCATCACCGGGCAATAACCGCGCCGGTGTGATAAGTAACAAAAGCAGGACTGGATCACGACTATAAAGCCCCAGTGGAACACAACCCTCCACTAAAAGAAAACTGATCCCCAATCTGATGCATAAGTGATCATCCGGTCAATCGCCCAAAATCCGCGATCGCCGCAATACCTCACAATCCACAACCAAGTCTCACAACCGACTTCCGGCCAACCGCCCAATATCCGCGGTCGCCGGAATAACCCACAATCACAATCATGTCCCACCTCCGACATCTGGTCAACCGCCTACTATCCGCGGTTGCCACAAAACCCTCTAGTCCATAATCATGCCCTATCACCGATGTCCTATAACCGACATCCGGTCAACCGTCCAATATCCGCGGTCGCCGCCAAAACCCATAATCCACAATCCAGGCCCCGGCTACACTATCCCAAACCCCTGCTCAAACCCGAGCAACAAATACCACCGGACTAACGAAAGGAGAAAAGAAACAAACAAGGTTTCTCCTAAGTCAAGTTCCAGCATGAAAGTGTAGCGATAAAAGATGGCCTATCTAGATGTCCATACTAGCATGCAAGTGTTCTCAAGGAAATAAAGGAAAAGGTGACCAATAGTGGTGCCACATGTGTAACAATTAATAGATCCGCATAGATATAACCATCATGCTAAAACATTATCCAACCACACATGTCTATAATCCATGTTCCATAATAAAGCATTACTATCCACCTATGCATGTCATAAAATCATCAAACAGTACCAACCACTAACAGGATAATCATATAGTTCAAAATAAGTAATCCATTCCACATGCAAGGTTAAACGCTAACATAGCAACCCAATCCCCACAGAGGCATGCATAACCCAACCCCGATCATGATTAATCAAGATGTCCAAGTAAAGGGGGTCACTCTAATATTCCTAGTGAGCATGTCAAAATAGAGGTAAGCAACAACCACCCACCTCGATCGCTAATTCCAAGTCCAAATAGTGCTCTCGCCCAAACCGATAAGCCGCCGCGACCACTGTACAAAATTCTCAAAAGAACATACATAATTAATCTTACAATGCTCCAATAAAATCTGCCCAAATACACAGTCCAATGTTTCCCTGTTTTCACCTGCGAAAAATGCTCGGAAAATTCCAAGAAAAATACTCACGATCCTCGCGACGAACCGGTCGAAATGAGTACCTGTACGTTCAAAACCGAGTTTCCTACGCTGAGAAACAAATCCGACAAGGGAACCACCTCGAAATAAACTGCTCTCCAAAAACTGTAGCACTAATTCCTGTACACAGAGCTTTTTCACCTTCAAAAATTATTCAGAAAATTCCAAGAAAATTTGGGGATAATCCTTGCGATGTGTAGATGCAAAACGCCTCTCGAAACGCCCCAATCCGATTCCTGTGCGCGAAGATATCGCAGAAACACTGTGGCGCTGTCCAAAACTCCGCCCAAGAAAATGGGTCAAAAGAAAGCTCAGGAAACTCCAAGAAAAACTCAAAATGAGGGAAAACTCAAATCACGAAGATCGTACCCCTACCTGTCGTGAAGCCAATGGCGCAAAAATTGCTGGAAAACACTGTTGGGGTAGCTCGGGAGAGTCCACGCACCGAAACACGACGAAGAAGACCACAAACGAACGAGCATCGTGCCGCGCCGTAAAAATAGAAACCTTGGGATGCGTGCCGTAGAAAAATCTGGAAATCAGCAGATGGAACCGGCTCAGGGAGATGAAGATTTCTTGTGAAGGCCGCACAGTGAGAAGGAGAGCAGGGAAAGAGCTCTCAGCAGTTGAACTCGGCCTATTTGTAGGCTGGGAAAAACAATTGGAAAAATGACCTATAGGTCCCCACTTCCGGGCGCTCAGGATTTTCGGGCCGCTACAGTGTTGGGCCCGGCCCAACACTGTGTGGGCCCGAATCGCTCCTGGGCCTCCACGTTGCCCCGCGAACAGGCAACAGCCGCGCCGACCTCCCAGCGTGCGACGTGTGGCCCAGTGCGGAGCCGACGCGTGGCGTGCCGCTAGTCAGCGCGCCTACGTGCGCGCCTGGCACGCCGCCTGACGCGCCGCCTGGCGCCCCTGCCAGGCACAGTTCCCGAGGCACCCCCCGCGCCTCGGTGGACCTCGCGTTCCTGAGCCTTCCAATAGAAATTCGCCACGTGTCCCGCCGGTCCATGCACCGCGCCCGCCTGCTCCGTGGTCCAAGTCCACTGCACCGACCAATCTCAACATGCCACGTGTCCTGCCCCTGGTGCACGCCGGCCCGTGGACCGCGCGCCCGCGCGCCTGCCCGCGCGCTGCCCGCGGCCGCTCCGCCGCCTGCCCGAGCCCGTCCGCCGCTGCCCGCCGGCTGCCGGAATCACTGTTCCGGCATGAACAGTAACCGGTTGCGCAAAATATCAAGTAGGTAGTCCATTTTGACCGTTTTCGCGCGCTGAATCCGAATTTGATGTCCATTTTGCCAAATTCCAACTCTAAAAATTGCAGAAGGCACCCGGAAAGATGTTCATAGCCCAAATTTCGTGCTGAGCCCAATTCTGATATCTGTTCCGCGCGAGAACACTTCTAAACACTCAACGGGGTCCTCCGATCACTCACGTGATCCATTTTAAGCCCGAAGTCCCACACTTGTGTCCAAATTGTGCACAATCACCACCGACACACCACGTAGGCCTCCTGAAGCCACCCAATGCACTGCAACAACTCTGCGGAGATCCAGGTCATCACATCCTCCCCCTCTAAAAGAAAGTTTCGTCCTCGAAACTAAAGTTATTCCTCAATCCGGAACCTCAACCAAGTAGAGAGGGGTAAATATCCAATTACCCACCACTCAAGCTCCCAAAGCTGTCTAATACCTCCTCCAGAGACGCGATGCAATCCTCGGGTCTCTAACTAGAACAAAATAGAGGCGGGCACTCCAGGAAACCGCACCACCTCAACCAAGTACAGCTGGGCTAACCGCTCGAGCTACCAAGTAGTCTGCATCGGCAAAAGCATCCGCTCCTCCCAGGGCCTCAGATAATCCAACCACAAGTCCATCGGCACAAAGGCTTGATCCAAGTACCTCTGTACTCCCGAGGTGTCCAATATAAGTCCCCCAACTGATCCCGTAGCCTCTGATCTCTATCCCAAAACCGTCGGGATGTAGAAGCAATTCCCTAACTCTCCGGCATCAACACACAACCATATGCAGTCGAGAAAACCAGCTTACAAATCCACCTTCAGGAAGACCCGGGACCCTTACAGCTGGTAAATCAAATCCTCCATGCTCGACAAGGGTGCTAGCTCCAGATGGTCACTTCATCTAATTCCCTGGGATCCACACAAAGCCGAAGTGAACCAACCTTCCACAACTCAAATAGCACCGGCGCCCCCAAAAGCGACACACTTGGTCTGACAAACTTTCCAAAACATCGAATCCTGGAGTTGTGTCCTCAACTCCCAAACTAGTGACATGCTAAACAATTCCGACAGGAGAACAGCCGGGAACTCGCAACCAAAGGGGGTATCCCCGAGTCCCAGCGCCGCCGTAGGTCCCTCAACCACACCAGCCAAAAGTCTACTCATCCACTGCGAAACATCCGCCTCGCTCCCGAAGTCAAAACTATAGAGGCGAAGATAACCCTCAAGCAGCCCAAGTACACCAACACCTCCGGGCCTGGCTCCCCAAGAAAACTGTCCTCGCGGCATAATCAACCGCCGCGAAAGAAAACCGAACCAGATAGCCCAACAAGTACCACAACAACATCCCGCAGCTGAGCCAAGACCATCAGGTCTACCGGCAAAATCCAGGACTCAAGCTACACCGGGCAGGACCAACAACTCTCCTCCACGTGCTAAGCGCGATCGGGAAAATAAGCCTCCCGTGCGCGTGGTGACCATCCTGCCCCCTAACCCAAGCAATGAAGCAAAAGCACTACCCACCAAGAAGGGAATTCTCCCGTATCAAGAAGATACGAACCCAAAAGTCTGGAACAACTCAAACCTACCACCACACCGGCCGCTGTAACATATGTGCTCCGACAGTCTCAGAAATCCACTATCCTGGAAAAAGAAATCGGGAATGCCTCATCCGACTGATCTGTCATCCATCACCCGGCGCCAAGCGCCTCAATCAGAACTCGCCTCAGGCGGTAGATTCCAATCCAAAGGAACCACAATGCCACGCGCCTACTCCAATGAGGCGTCCCAAATCCGTACTGGAGGGACCCAATGAGTTAAAAGGTATCCTGGCGCAAACCACTCTCAAACACTCATATCCTATGCGCCCCGTCCCTCTATACATGGAGCGTGCAGTTCAGCAACTGCGTTAACTCTTGCCACAAAAG
The DNA here is from genome assembly GCA_029204045.2 of Tillandsia leiboldiana. Classification (NCBI taxonomy): domain Eukaryota; kingdom Viridiplantae; phylum Streptophyta; class Magnoliopsida; order Poales; family Bromeliaceae; genus Tillandsia; species Tillandsia leiboldiana. The sequence goes on from CM055065.1 coordinate 14,055,476, forward strand.
GCTTCCAAGTACTCTCTATCCCCCACCGAACAAGACCCTGTTTCCAAAGGCTCCATACTCAATCCAACAAATCGGGGTGACTCATCCGCCAAAACTGGCTCACTCGATCAAAGCAATCCCACAGCTTTCCCGCTGTCAACTATCCACCCTGCCTCGGTGCCCCAGCACCAAACGTCGAGACGGAGGGGGCTACTCGCTACTCCGACAACTGTGCCACTGCGCTGCTCCGACAACTGTGCCACTGCGCTGATCCGACAACTGTGCCACTGCGCTGATCCGACAATTGTGCCACTGCGCTGATCCGACAACTGTGTCACTGCTCCGCTGATCTGCCTCCAACACACCTACCCTTCAGGTCCGGAGCTCTCAGACTCCAATCTGGGTATCCGGCCCGAAACAACCAGCTCAGACCCAACTGCCGCACCAAGGTGCACCCGGGTCAGGGCCCAACGTCGGGGAGACACCGCTCACCACGACAAAACCGCAAATCAGCACACCCCAAACACTCGACCCAATCTAGCGAAAGTCAAAGACATCCCTCTATTTTTGTAACTTTATGTTGTCTGCAGCCAACATAACTGTCCCACAAAAATAGAATATGTCGATCCCTCTTCACTCACAGGAAGAGTCAAACAAATAAATCACCGACTTTCGCAAAATGTCGCGTCTCTCACGCACTAATATCCTAGGGTCCGCCGAAAAGCCTAGGGTTTCCTAAGTCCCAACTGACCTATCCCTAAGCTCTGATACCACCTAATCTGTCACGCCCCGGGTGTAAACCAGAACCCGGGCCCGTCTACAGATCCGCCGTGCACACGGTATTTTCCGCGTACACGAAGCGCCAGACCTGCTTAGATATAAGAGATAATAATAAAAGAACAATAAAAAAAGAGCTGAACTAAAATCCAATACATCTCAGACTGAAGATGGAAATAAAATACAATACATCTGTATAAATGATACATCAATCTCTCCCAGCTCACCAAAATAAATACAACCTGCTGGCAAAAGCCAGTCCCAAATGTAAAAGTACAACCGTCTGAGGAAACCTGGGTACACCAACAGTCCAGCAAACTCGCTCATCCTGCCTCAAGATCTATCTACTCAGCTGTCCTCTCTCCTCGACCCGCCACTGAAAGCCAAGCAGCACCCGCAGAAGACACTGCAAAACAAGGAAGAAGAAAAAGAGGAAAGAAGAATGGGGGGGTGAGAACTACTAGTAAACCAGTAGCCTCCCCTAGTGGGTAAAACCTCAAACTCTGACACACCCACTAGGTCTACCAGAGGCAAAAAGGAAAGAAGAGTGGTAAGAATTGAAACCGCTGAAAAAGGGAAATCTACCACTACTATGCCTCTAAAATACAGTCCTAGACTGGAATAACCGTATGCAACAATAACCAACCATCCCAGATGAACCCAATCTGTACCGCCCTCATCATCTGGCAAGTAAGCCGCGCCGATGTGATAGCAAAATTCCTGCTGCCGCCCTCATCATCGGGCAAATAAGCCGCGCCGATGTGATAGCAAAACTGTCCATAACTGTCTGGCCCCGGCCTCCGGAGGGGATCTCGAGGGGAGCGACCCACACGAGGAAAGCATCACCGGGCAATAACCGCGCCGGTGTGATAAGTAACAAAAGCAGGACTGGATCACGACTATAAAGCCCCAGTGGAACACAACCCTCCACTAAAAGAAAACTGATCCCCAATCTGATGCATAAGTGATCATCCGGTCAATCGCCCAAAATCCGCGATCGCCGCAATACCTCACAATCCACAACCAAGTCTCACAACCGACTTCCGGTCAACCACCCAATATCCGCGGTCGCCGGAATAACCCACAATCACAATCATGTCCCACATCCGACATCTGGTCAACCGCCTACTATCCGCGGTTGCCACAAAACCCTCTAGTCCATAATCATGCCCTATCACCGATGTCCTATAACCGACATCCGGTCAACCGCCCAATATCCGCGGTCGGCGCCAAAACCCATAATCCACAATCCAGGCCCCAGCTACACTATCCCAAACCCCTGCTCAAACCCGAGCAACAAATACCACCGGACTAACGAAAGGAGAAAAGAAACAAACAAGGTTTCTCCTAAGTCAAGTTCCAGCATGAAAGTGTAGCGATAAAAGATGGCCTATCTAGATGTCCATACTAGCATGCAAGTGTTCTCAAGGAAATAAAGGAAAAGATGACCAATAGTGGTTCCACATGTGTAACAATTAATAGCTCCGCATAGATATAACCATCATGCTAAAACATTATCCAACCACACATGTCTATAATCCATGTTCCATAATAAAGCATTACTATCCACCTATGCATGTCATAAAATCCTCAAACAGTACCAACCACTAACAGGATAATCATATAGTTCAAAATAAATAATCCATTCCACATGCAAGGTTAAACGCTAACATAGCAACCCAATCCCCACAGAGGCATGCATAACCCAACCCCGATCATGATTAATCAAGATGTCCAAGTAAAGGGGGTCACTCTAATATTCCTAGTGAGCATGTCAAAATAGTGGTAAGCAACAACCACCCACCTCGATTGCTAATTCCAAGTCCAAATAGTGCTCTCGCCCAAACCGATAAGCCGCCGCGACCACTGTACAAAATTCCCAAAAGAACATACATAATTAATCTTACAATGCTCCAATAAAATCTGCCCAAATACACAGTCCAATGTTTCCCTATTTTCACCTGCGAAAAATACTCAGAAAATTCCAAGAAAAATACTGTCACGATCCTCGCGACGATCCGGTCGAAATGAGTACCTGCACGTTCAAAACCGAGTTTCCTACGCTGAGAAACAAATCCGACAAGGGAACCACCTCGAAATAAACTGCTCTCCAAAAACTGTAGCACTAATTCCTGTACACAGAGCTTTTTCACCTTCGAAAAATATTCAGAAAATTCCAAGAAAATTTGGGGATAATCCTTACGATGTTTAGATGCAAAACGCCTTTTGAAATGCCCCAATCCGATGCCTGAGCGCGAAGATATTGCAGAAACACTGTGGCGCTGTCCAAAACTCCGCCCAAGAAAATGGGTCAAAAGAAAGCTCAGGAAACTCCAAGGAAAACTCGAAATGAGGGAAAACTCAAATCACGAAGATCGTAGCCCTACCTGTCGTGAAGCCAACGGCGCAAAAATCGCTGGAAAATACTGTCGGGGTAGCTTGGGAGAGTCCACGCACCGAAACGCGACGAAGAAGACCACAAACAAATGAGCGTCATGCCGCGCCGTAAAAATAGAAACCTTGGGATGCATGACGCAGAAAAATCTAGAAATCTGCAGATGGAACCGGCTCAGGGAGATGAAGATTTCTTGTGAAGGCCGCACAGTGAGAAGGAGAGCAGGGAAAGAGCTCTCAGCAGTTGAACTCGGCCTATTTATAGGCTGGGAAAAATGACCTATAGGTCCCCACTTCCGAGCGCTCAGGATTTTCGGGCCGCTACAGTGTTGGGCCCGGCCCAACACTGTGCGGGCCCGAATCGCTCCTGGGCCTCCACGTTGCCCCGCGAACAGGCAACAGCCGCGCCGACCTCCCAGCGTGCTACGCGTGGCCCAGTGCGGAGCCGACGCGTGGCGTGCCGCTGGTCAGCGCGCCCACGTGCGCGCCTAGCACGCCGCCTGATGCGCCGCCTGGCGCCCCTGCCAGGCACAGTTCCCGAGGCACCCCCCGTGCCTCGGTGGACCTCGCGTTCCTGAGCCTTCCAATAGAAATTCGCCACGTGTCCCGCCGGTCCATGCACCGCGCCCGCCTGCTCCGTGGTCCAAGTCCACTGCACCGACCAATCTCAACATGCCACGTGTCCTGCCCCTGGTGCACGCCGGCCCGTGGACCGCGCGCCCGCGCGCTGCCCGCGGCCGCTCCGCCGCCTGCCCGAGCCCGTCCGCCGCGCTCCGCCGCCGCCGCCGCTGCCTGCCGGTTGCCGGAATCACTATTCCGGCATGAACAGTAACCGGTTGCGCAAAATATCAAGTAGGTAGTCCATTTTGACCGTTTTCGCACGCTGAATCCGAATTTGATGTCCATTTTGCCAAATTCCAACTCTAAAAATTGCAGAAGGCACCCGGAAAGATGTTCATAGCCCAAATTTCGTGCTGAGCCCAATTCTGATATCTGTTCCGCGCGAGAACACTTCTAAACACTCAACGGGGTCCTCCGATCACTCACGTGATCCATTTTAAGCCCGAAGTCCCACACTTGTGTCCAAATTGTGCACAATCACCACCGACACACCACGTAGGCCTCCTGAAGCCACCTAATGCACTGCAACAACTCTGCGGAGATCCAGGTCATCACACGTTAAGTTTCTTCCTTGAACTCGGTGGAGAAGGAAGCCAGCTTTCGGGATCTTCTTCCAGAGCACTCCGAGGACTCCCTCTGCTCCCAGAAGCTGAGCCCTGGTGACCCCGGGCTTGCCGTGGCTGCGGGACGCCGGGGGGAGCAAATCGGCTTCATATTTCTTCTCCAACTCCGGCAAGGTAGGTTTCCCAAATTCCTCTGGTTTTTAGCACCCGAGACCCTTGGAAGTCGACTCTGTAGAGTCTATAGATGCTCCACGTCAAGTCCCAACTCCTGGGATGTCCCCGGTTGCCGGCGGGAGAAAGATCTTCGCCGGAACCCATCTGCTCCGCCTCGGCCTTGCGTCACAACAACTCGTCCAAACGAAAAACTAAAATCATGGGTAAGAGCTGTAGGACTAGAGGATCATCTCCACCAAATTTGGTGGAGTTTGGTTGGCCCTGTGCGTCGCAAACGCGAGCCCTAGTTTTCGGGTTTTTGCTCCTTGGCCGAGCTTGTTGCTCCGGCGCCGGCGAGGCTCCCCACCTCCGGACAAGTGGCCTAGAAACTTCCTGGGAATGGGAGGAGTCCAGCCATGCCTTTGCATGGCATCCATGCAGCCCGAAACGCCGGGTGCCATGGATGACCCGAGTTGGGTTCAAACCACGGTGGCCGGCCTTCCGGCCGTCGCCGACGGGGATGGCATGCCCAGAACAGTTGCTGGGACCAAGGGGAACCTGGCCATGCACTTGCATGGGTTCCATGCTGCCCATGTGAAAATTCACCATTAATGGTGGAAGCTCAAACCGAGCTTTGCTCCACCGCCGCCGCTGCCGTGCCCTGTCGCCGGGCACGGGTTCAGGAAGCTTTGTGTGGATGAGAGGCACCTTTTGGTGCTGTTGGGAGAGGCCCAGAACCCATTGATGAAAAATCACCATTAATAGGCATACGAGCTCATCTTCTTCCTTTTTCTCTTCTTGTTTCTCGGCAACCAGGGAAGCAAGATGGACCCAGACTTGCTGGGGATGCTCCTGCAGCCTAAGAAGTTTTTCCATCCAAGTTGGAAGCTCCCAGAGTCCCTCTTTCAGCCTCTAGGGTTACTCTCGAGTGTTTCTGAATTGATTGGTAAGTATCGAGAAACCCTAAGTATCTATTTATAACCCTTGGAAAAAGATAAAAGTCGGTTTAGAAATCTTATCCCGAGAAGGCATTGTGTACCGGTACCAACAAAACGTGTTCCGGTACTCAATGGTGCAAAACACAGATTTTTCTATTGTGTTCCGGTACGCAAATCTGTGTTCCGGTACCCAAGTCTGTGTTCCGGTACGCAATGCAAATTACAAAAAATTCTATGTCGGGTTTGAGGAACTCAAAGTGTGGTTCCGGTACTCAATGTAAAAACTGATTTTTCCAAGATAAGCTTTATCCAAAACAGACCTAGTACCGGAATCCATACATAAAATAAGTTGTAAGTTAAATCCAAGTTCCTAAAACCAAGTCTAAACCGGGTTTCAATCATTTCTAGATTCCAATGATTATAAAATGAACTTAAATCACCATGGATTAATTAACCATACCTGAGTGTTTTCTTGAGCTCATGTTGAATCTTCAATGAGTCTTCGAAAGCTGATTTGACAATTTGATCCCTTTAAGACTCCGACTCAACTCACGAAATATGCCAACACAAAAAGCCGTAACAATCTCCCCCTTTGGCAATTTCGTGACAAAACCCAAAAATACATAAAGCACTCAAGTCACTCATCTTAAACCAAAAAATCGAAACTCAATGTTATCACCAAAACATTGATTTTCTTTGCGTGAAAGATCCAATAAATACAAATTACATTTGAACCAAACAGTCCTAGAACATACTCTATGACTTAGGACTTGGAGTCTTAAAGTGATGTAATTCCTGCAAAACAAAACTCCAAACAAAATCAAACGTTAGTCGTTAGAAATTAAAATCCTATATTTGATTCGTCTTCCTTTTGGTTCTTTTGTTTTTCCGGCTCTTTTGTTTTGTGGCTCTTGTTCTCAATCTTTTCTTTATCTCCCCCTATCTTGAGCATCTCTGTTCTCCCCTTTTTATGATACGTTATCTGTTCTCTCCCTTTTTGTCACAAATTGTCAAACAGTTAAAATAGACAAAAAGAAACATACTAGAAGGATAAGTTCTTAGTTACATGCCCATTAGAGTTCTTGTTCATCACAAAGTGAAAAGAAAATGAAAACCAAAAACAAGAAGGAAAAGAAATCACTCATCCTCATTTGAATCATCATCATCATCATCATCATGTGATGTTGGTCCATGCGATGTACTCGGTGCAGTTGCGCCAGTGACCACATCATCATGTTTGCACCCAAGGATATCGAAGATTTTCTTTAAACCATCCTCAAGTTTCTTGAAGCCTTGCTCCATCCTTTGCTTTAAGGAGCGAACATCCCGATGCAAGGTTTGAAGAGTTACGACCTCATCTGATTCAGGAGATTCTTGACGAGGTGGTGCATTCACTGTCGCTTCACTTGCATAGCCTTTTGTATGCCCAAATGTCTTCAAAGTGCTGATTGACTTGGCTAAAGTGATTCCATCAATTGCCCCCAAGCCATAATCATATTTGGCACAGGAAATGTCCACTCCGTGATCTTCCAGAATACGAGTAATCAAGATTGGATACGGTAGAAAGTCACGTTGCCTTGATCCCTCAATGACATGTACCATCTGCTGCCAAATAAGAAATGGAATGTTGATGTTAATTCCATTTGCACTCTCCGGGTGACCGAGGAAAAAGAGATGTAGCAATCGATCCCATCGAATCCTTTTGGTCCCCAGTGTGGGCAATAGGTTGTAGCATACAATTAAGGATAAAATATGATACTCTGGTTTTAGGTCCTTTGATTCAACATATGACCTATTCGTGTGCGTCCCTGACTTGCAAATAGAGTCCACAACCATATCCCAATGGGTGTCATGTTGGAAATCATCATTAGTGTAATAAAGACCAGTAGTGTCAACAGCTAATCCAAGATTTGCACCAATTACTGTTGGAGTAATGTCAAACTTGACGTCCTTAACTGTTGTTTCAATAATGAAGGCCCCTGTGTCATGGTCTTTTTGAAGTATGTTAGCTCTCATGTAGAACTCCCTGATGATCTCCACACAAAAACCCATCTTAGGTTGAACTCTGCCAAGTGGCCGAATATGACTTCGTTCCAAAAGCCTTGCAAAGTCTGGCACCTCACGACATAGCTCGTTAAAATTCACGTGTCGCTCTCCAATGCATGTGTGGTTTGCAAATCTGGCACGGCGTTTTGCACTCACATGCTGTTCACTTTCATCAACATTTGATCTCCGTTGAGAGCGCTCGCGTATTACCGGTCCACCGGTACTTCTACACGGAGGAGAATCCGCACCCTTCTTTTTCCTTGGAGCCGTAGGTGCTTTTCCCTTTCCTTGAACAGTTTCTTCTTCATATTCTGAGGAATGTTCAGATTCTGAGCTAGTTGAATCCTCATTGCGTGATCGTTTCGTAGCCTTTTTCTTTCCAGAACCGCGACCACGTCCACTTCCAGTGGCCATTAAGATCACAAGTGCAAGTAGCCACGAAAATGCCCTTTCCTACAAAGAACACAATGCACTATGATTTGATCTTATAGGAAGGCTTAAACATGTTTAAGAAACATTCTAAACATGTCACAATTGATGATTCATCATTTAAAATCCATTTACATTGAAAGCCCTAATTCTCAATTTTTGATGTCAAGAACATATGAAAATGTTAGATTCAAGCATATAAGCGTGGAAACATGAATCTAATTACATAGAAAGCAACCATTTATGTTCTAAACATGAAAAAGGGGTGATTTATACAAGAGATTTCATTTGGAGTAAGGATCAACTCAAAAATCCCTAAATAAAACATCAAAACCTAAAAACTAGGGTTTTGAAACAAAAGAATGCAAGATTATTGAAGAAACTTACAAATCTAAGCAACAAATCACTTGATCTTGATGAAAAACCCCTTAGAGATGTTTTAGAGAGAGAGAGGGAGTGTTTTGAAATGGGAGAGATGAATTAAACCTTAGGAGTTCCGGAATATAAAGAAATCCAGATCGCGTACCGGTACTAATAAGTCGCGTACCGGTACGCAATGCAATTTCTGAAAATCCTTCGTTCGGGTTCCGGATTGAAAATATGGGTGATCCGGATCTGCAATTTAGTTCCGGTACTAAAAATGGAGTACCGGTACTCAAGTGAAGAACCAGAAAAATTCACGTTCGGGTTCCGGATTGGATTTTCTGATCCGGAATCTTGGTTCCGGTACACCAGAGACAAAAAGCAAAAATTTCTTGAAACAAATCCAAATTTTGAAATCTTTTCAAATACCGATTTGTATACCATCAAGAAATCCATTTAAGTGCTTCGAAAAACAATAAATTCACATAGATGTCATTCAATCCAATTAATTATAAAAATTAAAAAGATTTACTCCTAAATAATGAAAAAACAAAGATAAAACATTATAAACCGTTTTTCATGTTATATTCGTCAAACATAAGTCATCAAAAATAATATTGAGATCCAAAGTCTATCAAGATGTAACGGATTTGCAAAGATGACTTACAGAGATTTCCAAATGACATCAATTTTGAATTTTACCCTTCTAAATTGAGATATGCATTAAAATACCTAAGGGTGGCTCTTTGAGCATCTTTTAAGTATCCCACCTTATACCAACCAGGAGATTGTTCAAAATAAGAACTTTGAATTTAAATCTTCGAATGCTTTAACTAAACAAAATTTCATAAAATATTTTTCAAACATCCAAAACATGTGGTAGCTTCACACACAAACCGGACGACCGGGGTGGCAGCTCTTTCCAACATGTGGTGGTAGTTTTCACACTCCTTTCGGATGTAACTCTTTCCACATCTTTTGCAATTCATTTCATTACCCTTGTAAGAAAATACAATCTCTTATGTGAAAGAATTAAATCCCAAATTTTAGTCTATCGGTTGTCTCATGTTTATCACAAAGAACTCACACAACCGAGATAGATTAATCATCTAAAGATCACACATGATTACTAAAATTTGATGAATATAATTATCGAAAACTCTTATAATGAAGTATCTTCAAGAATTATGATTATGGAGTAAAGTTGATAATTCATATAAAATTAAATTGGAGTGATTGACAGTGAAACCCTTTTTATTCAATGCACTTGTTCGTTAAAACCCTTTTGTTCAAAAACAAAACATAAAAACGAAGAGCATTGAAAACATGTAATGCAGAGATTCAGAAAAATATGAAAGGAAAACCAATCAAAGCATTACATACAGTCATAAGCTATTTAGAACTTAAGACAAGGAAAGATATCACCTTTCCGAATCCAAAATCGTCGGATTTTGGGTTGTCTTGATTCATTGTGGTTGGGAGATGATAGCTTTGACTGTTGATCCACCTTAGGTATTTGCCTCGCAATGATCCACTTGTATGATTGATGTTGTGGCTCGGACCTTTGGTGGTTTGAGTGAACTCCTTTGACTTGATGAGTCTTTTGATTCCTTTGAGTTCGCTCCGTAGATGAAGTTGCCGAAGAATTCCACTTTCTCTTTTTCGGGCACATCTTCATCAAATGTCCTTCAAGTCCACATTGGTAACAAGTTATTCCTTTCAACTTAGTTGTGGAACTTGAAGCCTTCACAGTTTGGTTCTTTTTAAATCCCAAACCAACCTTGCTTGTTTGACCTAATCCAAACATACAATCAAGTTTCTTGGAACCGGTTGAAATCCTTTTTATGTCGGATTTGAGTTGATGAACTTGCTTGGTCAAAGCTTCGTTGGTGACATGAATTTCCTCAAACTGTTTTTCTAGAAAACCAATCTTGTCCATATATGATTTAGCGTTTGTCTCCGATTGGTTTCGCTCTTCTTGGAGGATTTTATTGTTATCCAATAAACGTTCTCGTTCCTCCTCGAGATCATGAAGTTTTATCTTTAAAGCATGATTCTCGTCTTGAATATCAAGTCGTTGCTTCCACAACTTCTTAATATGCTCGGCCATCTTCTTTGATTCCGTAAGAAGTTGTTGATATGCCTCAACAAGTTCTTCTTCGTCCGACTCCCCCTCACTTGATGACTCTCCTCCGGATGTTGATGTTTCATGCAAAATCAAAGGAATGGAGTCAGTGATTAAAGATGATAAGCAAATATTAGAAGAGGGAATTTGAGAGGCATGAAAGGCAACGACTTTTTCCTCTTTACTTGAGGTCGATTCATTAGAAGTAGAATCGTCCCAAGTTTTTGCTTGCAAAGCCTTCTTTTTATATGATTTCGGAGAAGGACAATCCGTTGAAATATGGTCGTAGCCTTTGCATCTATAGCATTGGATTTCCCCTTCGAAATCATCTTTTTCTTTTTCTTTAGAAGATTTTGCAATGACTTTGAGTTTAGAGGATTTAGAACCCGATGATCCTTTAGATGGTTTCGTGAATGAAGATGTTACGGCTTTTTGTGTTGGCATATTTCGTGAGTTGAGTCGGAGTCTTGAAGTGATTAAATTGTCAATCAGTAATCGAAGACTTAGAGAAGATTCAACAAGAGCTCAAGTTGACACTCAGTGTTTTGAGTCTTGAAGATTGAAGTAGAAGAATTGTGGATCATATACATCAATCTCAAGGAAAATGGATTCGGAATGATCAGGTATGTTTAACTAAATAATTTTGGTGATCCGAATACATTTGAGTAGTTTAGAAACACTTGGATAAGTTTTCATTACATAAAAGTCAAAAACTGTTTTTTTCAGGAAATCCGTTCAGGACTGGAAATTCTGTTCAGGACTGTTCTGTTAATCCAGTCCGGACCGTGGATTCCAGTCCGGACCCCGAACCTTGTTTTTTCAGGAATTGCTGAAAAAAAGACGACAGTCCGGATCAGCCAATCCAGTCCGGACCGTCGTGCGGGAAAAATTCTGTTAAGTCAGTTTTTGATGCTTATCTCTTTCCAAATGTTTCAAATCTATAAATAGACATTTAGGGTTTCTCAAGAACTACCGATGAATTTATAAAACACTTGAGAGCAACCCTAGAGGCTAGGTTTTTATCGTTCTTCTTTTTACCCTCTTTTAGGTCAATTCGACGGTTCTTCCAAGATCTATCTTTTGTCGAATTGATCTAGTCTTTGCTTAGAGATTTCTTCTACGGTTCTTCAATGATAATCTAAGCAAACGATCACCATCGAAGCCAATATTCTTATCGGCTGAGTTTGCGTCGTGGATTCGACGTGGCATCGTGGATTCGGTGTGTTGAAGGCGTTTCGTGGATTCGAAACGTGTGCTCGTGGATTCGAGTGGCGTTTGTGGATTCGAACGTGTGCAGTGGACGTGCAATCGGTGGAGCGCAAGGTCCGAAGAAGTTGAAGGAGGGGTTGAGTCCGTGGAGTCGGTAATCACCTTGTTATTCTTCTATTCTTAGTGGATTGTTATTGTGTGTTGGTCCCGTGGTTTTTCTCCTGGATTGGAGTTTCCACGTATATCTCGGTGTGCTATTTTTAGTTTCCGCATTGGTTTTTATTTTGCACTGAGATTGGTTTTATAAGTATTACACCTATTCACCCCCCCTCTAGTTGTTTGATAGTACCTATTTAGATCCTTGTGGATCCTTAAATATATAAAAACCGACAGAAGATCCATCGGTTCGATTCTTCCAAAATTTTCGACGAAATTTCTTTTCGATCCGCGCCAATTGTTCTTCAAAATCGGCAAAAGAGATTTCCTCGTCGGAACTTGATTCGCTATCTTCTTCCTTTGTTGATTTGAATGCAACACCTGTAAGCTTAGAAGAAGACTTGGAAGAAACTTGATTAGTAGGAAAAGTCATCTCATAAGTTTGTAAAGTACCTACTAATTCCTCTACTCTCATCTCATCCGGATGACTAACGGTTTCAATGGCGGTAACCTTTGCCCTAAACCGTTCCGGAAGAGTCCGAAGTATCTTTCTTACAATTCTCGACTCCGGGATCTTTTCTCCTAAGTTAGCACAAGTGTTGATTATATCTTGAAGTCTTGTGTAATAATCAGTAAACAATTCATGCTCATCCATATGCATAGAGTCAAATTGACTTGTAAGCATCTGGAGCTTTTGAATTTTTACTAGATTAGTACCCTCATGTGTAATTTTGAGAATATCCCAAATTTCCTTCGCGGTTTTGTTACGGAATTTGAGTTGGCGTAGTTTCGTGAAAGTTTCAAGTCTTGAAGATTGAAGGTGAAGAAAGTTGGATCATTTAACTCAATCTCAAGAAAGAAGAATTCAAAAGGATCAGGTATGTTTAACTAAAGATTTTGTGTGATCCGAATACTTCTTGTAGTGTAGAAACACTTGGAAGAATCTTTCATTGCATAAAAATCAAAAACTGGACTTGGGACATGTTCAGGATCCGGATCAGGTTGTTCAATCCGGATCCCGAAGGTGGTTCGTTCATACACCAGTTCAATCCGGATCGTAGCCTCTCTTGATCCGGATCCCGAACACTGAGTTTACCATCTTCCTTGAACGATCCGGATCAGGCTTCGCAATCCGGATCCCGAACGTTGATGTTTGGTGAACTGTATGAACGATCCGGATCAAGCACTTCGATCCGGATCCCGAACCTTCGTTTTTTCTGGAACTACCTGACTCGTTACGACGATCCGGATCACAGCTAATCCGATCCGGATCGCCGTCCGTAAAATTTCCAGAAATGGTAGGTTTTTGATTCTTATCTCCTTCCTAGGGTTTCTAACCTATAAATAGACCCTATGACTCTTTTTCTAGGGTGAATCCAAAAAGAAGGAAAAGAGCCGTCATATTCATATCTTATTTCATACGGCTCTAGATCCACATATAGAGAAGAAAGGAAATCATTAGAGAATACTCTATGTTTCTTCATCTATATTGATTAGTTTGATTCTAGGTTTTCATACTCACATCTTGAGTTGAATCAAACTAATGAATACTTAGATGGTATTTCCGATCTATCTTTGATCTAAGTATTCGGCGGATCATCACCACCAAAAACAACGATTTACCCCAAAAATCGGCGCGTGGATTCGCGTGTCCTTGTGGATTCAAGGTTCAACCGCTCTCGTGGATTCGGAGCGAGGCACGTTCGTGGATTTGAAGGGTGCTATTGGGTGAAGACCGTGGACTCGGTCGGACATCGTGGATTCGACGTTGGACGCCGTGGATTCGGCGTTGGGCGCAGATCGTGGATTCGAGAAGCGTCGCGGAGCGAGCGGAGAAGATCCTCTAGGAGCGTATGGAAAAGGTTGAGTCGTAAGTGTGTACGGTAAATCACCTTGTACGTGTTTTAATTCTAGTGGATTTCTGCCGTGTTATCGGTCCCGTGGTTTTTTACTCCGGTGATGGAGTTTTCCACGTAAAAATCTTGCGAGTTATTTTTATTTCCGCATTGGGTTTTTATCGCAACGATTTTTGAGTGTTTATACGTTTACACCTATTCACCCCCCTCTAGGTGTTTTTTCCCCTATTTAGATCCTTATTACATATAACCCAACAAGTGGTATCAGAGAGGGAATAGGGTTGTAAACAATGGTTGAATGTGGAAACATCAACCGACCCCCGTTCTTCGATGGAACAAATTATGCGTACTGGAAAGTGCGGATGAAAGCCTTTTTAATTTCCATCGACGAACGGGTGTGGCAATCAATTGAATTAGGATGGTCTAATCCAACTGAATTTATTGGTGATGTTCGGACCTTAAAACCTAGGTCGAAATGGACCAAGGAAGAGTTAGATTCATCTTCTTACAATGGCAAGGGAATTAATGCCATTTTTAATGCCTTATCTCAAACTGAGTTCTCTCGCGTCTCAGCATGTGAGACTGCGAAAGAAATCTGGGATGTTCTTCAGGTTACACATGAGGGAACTAACCTCGTGAAGATTCAGAAACTGCAAATGCTTACGAGCAAGTTTGACTCTATCTTGATGGCAGAAAATGAATCTTTCACGGACTACTATACACGATTGCAAGACATCGTAAACTCATGTGCTAACCTGGGAGAGAAGATTCCAGAATTTAAGATTGTAAGAAAGATCTTAAGAACTCTTCCTGAACGATTTCGCCCAAAGGTTACAGCCATTGAAACTATTAAACACCCGGACGAAATACGTGTAGAAGAATTAGTTGGTTCATTACAAACATATGAAATGACGTTTACTACTAACAATTCTTCTGGAAAGGCATCCACTTCTAAGTCTTCAGGTTATGCGTTGAAAACAACTAAGGAAGAAGACGCGGATAGATCCTCCTCAGATGATGACGAGAACCTTTCTATGGAGGAATTTGAGAAGCAGCTCGCTCTCTTGACAAGGAAGTTTCGCCGCAACTTTCGAAGGGGTAATTCAAGTAAATCTCCATCCTTCGGAAAGTCGAACAAAGGCAAGGGTACTTCAAGTTACAAGTCAAGAAAGCAAGAGAACTTCTCAAAGGATAAGAAAAGTTCAGAGGGACAACTACAATGCTTCAAATGTCGAGGCTACGGCCACATTGCAACGGAGTGTCCCAACAAGTATCCGGCAAAGAAGAAGGCGATGCAAGTCGTCACTTGGGATGACAACTCAACGTCAAATGAGTCATCTTCAAGTGATGAAGAAAAGAGCTCCACGGCATTCCACGCGTCCATATCTTCACCCTTCATGTGCTTTATGGCAAGTACATCCGAGTCGTTGTCCAACTCCACTGTTGAAAAGATTGCAACGGACAACGAATCGGATGATTCGGAAGGTGAAGATTTTGCTTTAGCCTATCATAGACCTTTACGGGATTCAAAGAAACCGGCTAAGCAAAACAAGGGGTTGAGAGGGAGATTGCAGGATCTCGAAGAAGAAGTAAAAAGGGTAACTTCTCTCTCGACCGATCTTGAAGTGGAAAGGGATAATCTGATAAAAGCAAATGTTTCCCTTCAAGAGTCCAATGAGCAACTCGAGAAGAATTATATAGATATGGTGAACAAAGCGAACTACTTCTTGAAGCTCTACGGCGAGGCCCGACGGGAAAAATTGGAAATGACAGAGACCATTTGCCAACTCAAGGATGACTTACATCAATTTTCTTCTGGAAGGAGTAAGTTGGATAAACTTCTTGGTCTTGGTCAAACAAACAAGTTCGGCCTCGGATACAATCGAACTGAAGACAATTTTAGTTCGGTTGGGACAGTCTTTGTGCCTCAGTCGGTATCTCCTCCTCCGACACCGGAATTCATAACAACCAACGACAACAAGCCTA
This sequence comes from Tillandsia leiboldiana, assembly GCA_029204045.2. Taxonomy (NCBI): domain Eukaryota; kingdom Viridiplantae; phylum Streptophyta; class Magnoliopsida; order Poales; family Bromeliaceae; genus Tillandsia; species Tillandsia leiboldiana. Next base: position 14,071,071 of record CM055065.1, read on the forward strand.
CTTCATCCTCTTCAGAATCGTCAAGCACAAAGGTATGTTTTCGTTGTAATTTTGCAGGACACATTGAAAGAAATTGCAAGATTGGAGCTCAAAGATCAAATCAACCACATCTTGCAACTGCTACCAATAAGTTCACTCCCCGGAATTCAAAGAAGGATTTTTCAAAAGAAAAGAACGTTGGTAGTACTCCAAACAAGACGATGACAAAAGAAAAAGATCAATCAGACAAAATGTCTTCATCAAGGAAAATTTCTCAACCATTGCCGACATACTCCAAAACTCAAAAGGTTTGGGTATGCAAAGGTGAAATCCTTCCTTGTCTTTAATCGTTCTACGATTAAATGTTGTGTAGTTTATGTAGACTATTTTTTTTTTTCTTTTCTTTCTTTTGGCCAACTCGTCAACCATCTTTGGGAGGTAAATGGTATATTTTCTTGATGATTGATGATTTCTCTCGGTATTCTTGGGTAGCATTTTTAAAAGAGAAAGCTGATACTTTTGATTCTTTTCACGAGATTTGCCTTCGTATTATGATTGAAAAGAATGAAAAGATCATTCGTGTTAGAAGTGATAGAGGTGGAGAATTCATTAATTCTAAATTCATTGACTTTTGTACTTCAAACGGTATTAAGCATGAATTCTCTGCACCCTATACACCTCAACAGAATGGTGTTGTCGAGCGCAAAAACAGGGTTGTTCAAGAGATGGCACGTGTTATGCTTCACAGCCGGAATTTACCGCTACATTTTTGGGCTGAAGCTGTGAACACTGCAATCTATGTAATTAATCGAGTTTATTTGCGCCCGGGAACGTTAAATACACCATATGAACTATGGTGTGGTAGAAAACCCAACATCAAATATTTTCGCATCTTCGGGAGTCGGTGTTACATTTTACGTGATCGTGAAAATCTTGGAAAGTTTGACTCACGAAGTGACGAAGGGATTTTCCTGGGGTATTCTACTAATAGTAGAGCATATCGAGTATTTAACTTGGAATCTAAGACGATCGTAGAATCTATAAATGTTAAAGTAGATGAAGCTTTTCACTTTGCATCTGAAAAATCTACCCTCGATATCTCTCTAGATGATGATTCTCCTGCTGTTGCATCTTCTCATAATAATACTTCCAATATTAATGATGCATCTAATGGTTCTTCAAGTTTATCTAATGTGCAGGAATCATCTCATATATCTCCGAGTACTCCGTTTCAACAAACGCTACGTATCTCCAAGGATCATCCGGAATCGAATATTATTGGAGATCCACAAGAAGGAGTTAGAACTCGGAGGCAGTTGGTTTGTGGATTCGCTTGCTACGTATCTTTAATCGAACCAAAGAACATAGATGAAGTTCTTCAGGATGACTACTGGATTAAAGCAATGCAGGAAGAGCTCCATCAATTTGAGCGAAACAAAGTCTGGAAATTAACGAAGCCTCCAAAGCAACATAATGTGATAGGTACCAAATGGATCTTCAAGAACAAGAAAAATGAGGATGGTACTATCATCAGGAACAAGGCACGATTAGTTGCTCAAGGCTACTCTCAAGTAGAAGGTATAGACTTTGATGAAACATTCGCCCCTGTAGCTAGACTCGAGTCCATTCGTATACTGTTTGCTATTGCTTGTCATTTTAAAATCAAATTATTTCAAATGGACGTTAAGAGCGCATTTCTAAATGGGTTTTTAAATGAGGAAGTTTATGTGGCTCAACCGAAAGGTTTTGTAGACCATAAACAACCTAACCATGTTTTTCGTTTGAAAAAGGCTCTTTACGGTCTGAAACAAGCACCGCGAGTATGGTACGAAAGGTTGACAAAGCACCTTTTGGAGAAGGGCTACACTCGAGGGGGAGCTGATAGGACTCTCTTTGTGAAGCATTATCAAAGCAATTTCATTGTAGCACAAATCTATGTCGATGACATTGTATTTGGCGCAACAAGAGATAATGATGCTTCTAAATTCGCGGAGACCATGGAAAGCGAATTTGAGATGTCCATGATGGGCGAATTGACTTATTTCCTTGGATTGCAAATTAAACAAAATGATGAAGGTATTCACTTGAGTCAATCCAAGTATGCAATGGAGTTGGTTAAAAAGTTTGATCTTGAAAATTCGAAGGATTTTCCGACTCCAATGGGAACTAGCCACAAGGGACTTGGAAGTGAATCACAAAGTGAGAATGTAGACGAGAAACTGTATCGAAGTATGATTGGAAGTCTACTTTACCTCACGGCTAGTCGCCCGGATATATCTTTTGGTGTTGGGATCTGCGCGAGATATCAATCTGCACCAAAGGAGGTTCACCTGAAAGCGGTGAAAAGGATCATCCGGTATATCAAAGGATCAATTAATTTCAGAATTTGGTATCCTATGGGAACAAGTTTGGATATTGTTGGATACTCAGATGCCGATTGGGCAGGATCAGTGGATGATCGGAAAAGCATGAGTGGTGCATGCTTCTATCTTGGCCATTTCCTTGTTGCATGGCACAGTAAAAAGCAGAATTGCATAGCACTCTCGACTGCCGAAGCGGAATACATTTCAGCGGGTAGTTGTTCAACCCAACTCATTTGGATGAAAAGTGTGTTGAGCGACTTCCGGATTTCAGCATCTTCGGTAACAATTCTTTGTGACAACACAAGTGCAATTAACATTTCTAAAAACCCTGTGTTGCACTCTAGAACAAAACATATTGAACTTAGATATCATTTTCTTAGAGAGCTAGTTGAATCAAATACTCTTCAACTTTCATATATTCCAACTGAGGATCAATTAGCTGACATTCTAACAAAACCTTTGGATCAAAAACGTTTTATTCATTTGCGAAAAGCAATTGGAATGCTTTCCTTGAAATAAACTTCTTTTTGAAACCTTTGCTTAGGATAGGTTTTGTTTTTGTTTTGTTTTGTTCATTATCTATGTTTGTACATAGGACATTAATTGAGCATAGATCATAATTGACTTTAATTACATCTTTTCGCACATTTAGAAATTTATTATGCTTTTGCCATCATAATATTTCACTGTTGCAATGATCATTTATGTTAATTAAATCATCTTCTGAGTGATCAAAGTCAATTTCTCTCTCAATGATCTCTTGGTATAGTCATTATCTTATTTGACTGCTTAGTCGAGTATGAAATCGAGATCAATTTTTGGTTGAATACTTTATATCTTAAATAATTGATAGCCAATTGAGGGGGAGTCAAAGAAAAGTAAAATGCTCAAAAGATGTGGAAAGAGTTACATCCCAATGAGGAGTGTGAAAACTACCACCACATGGAGGAAAGAGCTACCACCTCGGTCGTCCGAGTATTGTGTGCAGCTACCACATGTATACCAAGCATGGTTGTTCAAATTTTGATTAAGTAAAATGCATGTTGAAATACTTGACTCCGTCAAATTTCAAGGTTGGTATAAGGTGAGTTTTTTAAAGAAAGATGCTCAAAGAGCCACTCTCTTCAACAGATTGTCTAGATACATTATCTACTATATTTGGGATTTCAAACATCTATTGATCTTTGTATTTCATTTTCTTTACTGAATTGATGATTTGATAAAGGCATTACTCATAAGATCAAGTTAGATGTAATTGAAGGTGTTCAACTTTAAGGGATTTAATTTTTGTAAATTCTCGTTTCATTTTTGGATATTATTGATAGATTTGGCATAATCTAATTCTTGTTGTATGAAACGATGATTTTTGTTTAAAGTTGATACACATCTGTGCTTACAATCTTTTTCTGGTTTTTCTTGAATTTCTCTGAAATTTTCTAAAGAAAAAGTTGGAGCCGATCCGGATCGGGCAAGATGATCCGGATCCCGAACGCAGGTATTCTTCTGCGGGCTGACGATCCGGATTGGACCTGCCGATCCGGATCCCGAACGCAGTTTCTCACTGCGGGTAGCCGATCCGGATCGCAAGCATGGTCTGATCCGGATCGCGGCTAGGGTTTTATAAAGAACAAAAGGGTTTTGATTTCTTTTACTCCAATCTTTTGTTCCAAAGTTTCCAGAGCTTCTCTCTCTAGATTTCACCCTTCTTGGAAGCTTTCAAACTCAAGTTCTTCAACTCCAAGTAAGTTTTATTGATCAAAATCTCGGTTTTTCACCGTTTTTCTCTATTCCTCCTCAAACGTGATGAATTTCTTGGATCAATTTTGTTTGTGGATGGTTTTTGATCAAATTTCTTTTGAAATAAGAACTCTGGGTAGATTAGTTTTGATTGTATGCTAGGTATTCTCCTGATTAACGGATTTTTAGGCTTCGATTTCTAAAATTTCGGTTTTAGGGCATATAATAAGGATTTTCGAAAATCATGCAATTGATCTATTTTTAAAAGTCCTTTTGCAAAACTAATTTGATTCTTAGTCTCTCTACATGATTATGATTGTTTGGGTACAATTTTTCAAATCTTTGAAAATTAACAATTTTTCGTGTTCCTGAGTTGTTGCTCACAGGATTTTCTTCTCACAAGAAACCAATAGCTATGGTGATCACATGGATTATTTTCCTACTTGCTGCTATGGTAGATACGAGAGACACTGCCAAGAGGGCTAAAAAGGATGAAGTCAATTGGGATGAGTTATCAGATGATGAAACACATCCTGGAGAATCGCCACAGAAAACCTCTGTTGCATCAAAAGGGAAAGCCCATGCAGAGACATCAAAGGAAAAGGCTCCGCTCACTACTGCGGAAAAAGGAAAAGCACCAATGACCTCTTCATCCATTTTCTTAAAAAGAAAAAGACTTGCTCGACGACCTGGACGAGCTCGAGGTATTGAAATAAATGAACCATGTCAAGAGAACCCAAGGAATATCTCTCAAATTGACACTGAATCAGAAGACGAAGAAGATTGGGACATATTTCTTGACGAAGTACAACAAGGTATTGATGAAGAAAATAAGGTTTACCTAAAGAAAAACATATGTTGGTTTTTGACTATGATTCTCTTACATATCTGAATTCTCAAATGTCATGATGATCAGATAAACTCTATCTCTGTACTAGGTTTTGAATGCTAAATATTCTTGAGGTATCTAACGATCTCTTTTTGTCAAGAATGATTTCTTTGTGCAGAGAGTACAGATGTCTAAGTCTAGAGTCTGTTTTAGGAGTTTATCTCATGTTTTTAAATTTTTGGATCTCCTTTGTAAATTTTTGTTGTATGGTGATAGCAACAAAAATATCTTTTTGAATTTTCTTTAGTGGATCTGTGTTTTGTCACGAAACCGCCAAAGGGGGAGATTGTTACGGAATTTGAGTTGGCGTAGTTTCGTGAAAGTTTCAAGTCTTGAAGATTGAAGGTGAAGAAAGTTGGATCATTTAACTCAATCTCAAGAAAGAAGAATTCAAAAGGATCAGGTATGTTTAATTAAAGATTTTGTGTGATCCGAATACTTCTTGTAGTGTAGAAACACTTGGAAGAATCTTTCATTGCATAAAAATCAAAAACTGGACTTGGGACATGTTCAGGATCCGGATCAGGTTGTTCAATCCGGATCCCGAAGGTGGTTCGTTCATACACCAGTTCAATCCGGATCGTAGCCTCTCTTGATCCGGATCCCAAACACTGAGTTTACCATCTTCCTTGAACGATCCGGATCAGGCTTCGCATTCCGGATCCTGAACGTTGATGTTTGGTGAACTGTATGAACGATCCGGATCAAGCACTTCGATCCGGATCCCGAACCTTCATTTTTCTGGAACTACCTGACTCGTTACGACGATCCGGATCACAGCTAATCCGATCCGGATCGCCGTCCGTAAAATTTCCAGAAATGGTAGGTTTTTGATTCTTATCTCCTTCCTAGGGTTTCTAACCTATAAATAGACCCTATGACTCTTTTTCTAGGGTGAATCCAAAAAGAAGGAAAATAGCCGTCATATTCATATCTTATTTCATACGGCTCTAGATCCACATATAGAGAAGAAAGGAAATCATTAGAGAATACTCTATGTTTCTTCATCTATATTGATTAGTTTGATTCTAGGTTTTCATACTCACATCTTGAGTTGAATCAAACTAATGAATACTTAGATGGTATTTCCGATCTATCTTTGATCTAAGTATTCGGCGGATCATCACCACCAAAAACAACGATTTACCCCAAAAATCGGCGCGTGGATTCGCGTGTCCTTGTGGATTCAAGGTTCAACCGCTCTCGTGGATTCGGAGCGAGGCACGTTCGTGGATTCGAAGGGTGCTATTGGGTGAAGACCGTGGACTCGGTCGGACGTCGTGGATTCGACGTTGGACGCCGTGGATTCGGCGTTGGGCGCAGATCGTGGATTCGAGAAGCGTCGCGGAGCGAGCGGAGAAGATCCTCTAGGAGCGTATGGAAAAGGTTGAGTCATAAGTGTGTACGGTAAATCACCTTGTACGTGTTTTAATTCTAGTGGATTTCTGCCGTGTTATCGGTCCCGTGGTTTTTTACTCCGGTGATGGAGTTTTCCACGTAAAAATCTTGCGAGTTATTTTTATTTCCGCATTGGGTTTTTATCGCAACGATTTTTGAGTGTTTATACGTTTACACCTATTCACCCCGCTCTAGGTGTTTTTTCCCCTATTTAGATCCTTATTACATATAACCCAACAGGTTTCACACGCGAAAATTCGTGTGAACTCATTCGAGGAAAGAGAATTAAATAAAGCGTTCGTACCTTTTCCATTGTAAGAAGATCTTTCGAATTCCTCTTTGGACCATCTAGAGCGAGGTTTTGGGGTAGTAGAATTTCCTACTTCCTCAACAAGATGCACCCAACCGTATTCCACGGATTGCCATTCCCGCTCATCAATTGCGATGAGAAAAGCTCTCATCCGCACTTTCCAATAAGCATAATTAGTCCCATCAAAAAGAGGAGGTCTATAAATATTACCACTTTCACCCGACATGATAGATAAACCTAAAACCCTCTCTGATACAACTTGTAGGTTTTTATATATTTAAGGATCCACAAGGATCTAAATAGGTACTATCAAACAACTAGAGGGGGGGTGAATAGGTGTAATACTTGTAAAACCAATCTCAGTGCAAAATAAAAACCAATGCGAAAAATAAAAATAGCACACCGAGATATACGTGGAAACTCCAATCCAGGAGAAAAACCACGGGACCAACACGCAATAACAATCGACTAAGAATAGAAGAATAACAAGGTGATTACCGACTCCACGGACTCTAACCCCTCCTTCAACTTCTTCGGATCTTGCGCTCACCGATTGCACGTCCACTGCACACGTTCGAATCCACGAACGCCACTCGAATACACGAGCACACGTTTCGAATCCACGAAACGCCTTCAACACACCGAATCCACGATGCTACGTCGAATCCACGACGCAAACTCAGCCGATAAGAATATTGGCTTCGATGGTGATCATTTGCTTAGATTATCATTGAGGAACCGTAGAAGAAATCTCTAAGCAAAGACTAGATCAATTCGACCGAAGATAGATCTTGGAAGAACCGTCGAATTGACCTAAAAGAGGCTAAAGTGGAGAACGATAAAAACCAGCCTCTAGGGTTACTCTCGAGTGTTTCTGAATTGATTGGTAAGTATCGAGAAACCCTAAGTATCTGTTTATAACCCTTGGAAAAAGATAAAAGTCGGTTTAGAAATCTTATCCCGAGAAGGCATTGTGTACCGGTACCAACAAAACGTGTTCCGGTACTCAATGGTGCAAAACACAGATTTTTCTATTGTGTTCCGGTACGCAAGTCTGTGTTCCGGTACGCAATGCAAATTACAGAAAATTCTGTGTCGGGTTTGAGGAACTCAAAGTGTGGTTCCGGTACTCAATGTAAAAACTAATTTTTCCAAGATAAGCTTTATCCAAAACAGACCTAGTACCGGAATCCAAACTTAAAATAAGTTGTAAGTTAAAGCCAAGTTCCTAAAACCAAGTCTAAACTGGGTTTCAATCATTTCTAGATTCCAATGATTATAAAATGAACTTAAATCACCATGGTTTAATTAACCATACCTGAGTGTTATCTTGAGCTCATGTTGAATCTTCAATGAGTCTTCGAAAGCTGATTTGACAATTTGATCCCTTTAAGACTCCGACTCAACTCACGAAATATGCCAACACAATAAGTCGTAACAGTTTTTGCTTAGATTTCTTATTGAGCCTGCCTTTTTATTGGTCAGCATTACCTCATATTGCTATATTTGCCTTACTTATGATCTTTATCAGTTATCAGTTTATATTATGCCCTGCATGATTGATCCTTAGCTTGCTTCCAGATATTATGATTTCATTCCTGGACATTTGCCATGCTTGATTGGTCATTAGCTAGCTTGCACACCTTTACTTGATTATCAGTATATCCTGATCCATGTTATAGTGATTGTTTAGTTATATCGTGCATATGTTGAGATTCAGTTGGCTTTCTGCCATTGCATTCCTGTTGGGATTTTTCCCGGCTTGTTGCCGATTACCATAAGTCGAGATTTGTTGGCTTTCTGCTATTGCATTCCTGTTGGGATTTTTTCCGGCTTGTTGCCGATTACCATGAGTCGAGATTTGTTGGCTTTCTGCTATTTCATCCCTATTGGGATTTTCCGGCTTGTTGCCGATTACCCGGTCGGTGGACCGTGAGCTTGAGCATTAGCATTTTGATCTCCATAGAGCCAGCTGTTCTTTCACATACACTAGCGGAATTGCTACCCGTAGTGGTGTACTTTACCGGTAAAGTGGTCAGCAGTAGTGACCCGTGAGCCCAGAGGGTTATGACAGCAGATTGGTGTACAGGTGGAATTTTCTCTGAGGTCTGGTTGACCAATATGGTGGCTTCGATTGGGTATTTGGTTGTTCTACCTTTGATGCATTGATTGCCTGTTTAGCATGCTTAGTCATTATACTCTTATGATTGCTCAGTTTCTTGATTCAGTATCTATATCAGCATGCTCTTATTATGATAGTTCAGTACCCTGTTATGCTCAGCACTATATTCATGATTATTCAGTTATCAGCTTGCTATACCTGCCTTACCTACTGATCTCTTACTATCCGCTAGTTATTGTATGCCAGTAGGTACGATCTGCTATTTCTCGGCTCGTCGTGCCCACTGGGATACACTGTCGATGTATCTCACACCCCCTGGGTGACCATTTTTCAGGTCGGTTGGGTGATGGGATGTCGGGATATGTTGGTGAGGTTCCGTGATAGCAAATGACCTGTGGCAGCCGTTAACTTTTATTCTTCCGCATATTTATGTAAAGTTGTGGTAAATGTTAAATAATAATCTTTTATAATTAGTGCGTAGTTTAGACTACTCTGGTATTGGCTGTAAGTGCTTAGCCGTGCATGTATAGAAAAGGCTCAATCCAAGGGGATTGAGAATTTTCTATATATGTGTCGGTCTGTCGTGCCCTGGCTTGCTTTTAAACTCTGATTGAAAAAAAAAAAAAAATTAGACTCTATTTTCAAACTCGGGGCGTGACACACCCGGAAGTTTTCTGCGCATTTTGATGCATGGGGAAAGTCGTGGACCGATCGGATGCCACGTGGCGACCGCTGATTGGCCGGCGCACGCGGCACGGTCCACAGAGTTTTGCGCTGGTGCATGGACCAGGCGCGGGGGACACGTGGCGGCCTCGGATTGGCGGGCTCACGCGGCGCGGTCCACGGAGATGCGCGGGCTGGCGCATGCACCGGGGCGGGCCACGTGGCGGCCTGTGAGTGGCTGGCTCACGTGCGCGCGGTCCATGCGTTAGGGGGAGCAGGCGGGGGCGGTTGGGGCAGGTGACCGCCGTACGCGGGCGATTGGCGGGCGCCACCCACCCTATGTGCCCTGGTAGGGCCACGCGGCGGATCCCCAGCAGCCCCGCACACGCTGTCCGCGGTTCGGGACACGTGTCGGGCGCTAGGCGATCCGGGCGTTGGCCGCGGGCCAGGCCGGGGGGCGAATTCGGGCACTGTTTGCGCCCGAATCCCCCCGGGCGCTCGAATTTCGGGCCCGAAAGCCCATTAAGCTTGATTTTTCGGGTTTTTTTTGGTGGAGGCCTATAAATAGGCCTGGTTCTTGGGCCTTTTGACCCTTTTCCCGAACCCTTCAGCTACTGAGCCCTATTGTGAGTTTGTTCCTCATCTTGTGCTGCATCTTGCGAAGGAGTTTCGGAATTTTTGGAGATTGCGGCATCGACGGCTTCGGCGATTCGGCGCAGTGCGATGTTTCTTCTTTTGTGGCCCATTTCCGTCGTGTTTCGGTCCACGAGGTCCACACAGCTACTCCGAAAGAATTTTTGGACGATTTTTGCGGCATCGGTTTCACGAGAGGTAGGCCTTCGATTTCCGTGTTGATCAGCTTGCTTCATTCTAAGTTTTTGGCATGGTTTACGAGGCATCTTTGAACTCCTTTGTAACTGGTGGTTTTTCTGGATAGTGGAGGCTTGTCGGATTTTAATCTCTGTGTTCGAGTATCGTATTTCGGCCTATGAGGACTCGATCGACATCTACTCTTCGCGAGGATCGCCGTCGTATTTTTATTTGAATTTTTGGAGTTTATCTCACAGGTGGGAATTAAGCTTCTTTGAGACAAATTTTTCAGCAGTGTATGTGTTATGGGAATTTTGACTTATTGCAATGTTTGGACCATATCTTTGTACCCAGGAGGAGCTTTGGACTCGTTGGAATCGTGGGAATCCGAGGACTATCCCCGTTCAGTTTCAACCTTTTTTGGATCTTGGTTTGACGCACGCTTCAGGTGGGTTGGTTCGTCTCCAAAACCGGTGGACGGTTCTCTATTCTATATTGTTATTGAGCATGCATTATGTGAGCAGTATTAAAAATCATGTTGTATCAGATAGGATTTTCTAGTGTAGTGATTCTGATCATGTTGATTATTACTTCCTATCTGTGTTGATTAAATGTTAGTATTGGACTTGACCTAGCACCCTGTCATATGTTGCATGTATAACCAGACCAGTAGAAAACCCTCACTTGGGCTAGGTTCATTTATGCTTTAGACATCCACACTGTACATTCTATTCCTAGACATAGTGTTTTCCTCGCCCGGGTAGTGGGCTGAGTGGTCGGGATTTCTCTTAGTGTGGGATGCATGTTACACTCGTGCTTAGGGGCATAGTGGAGTCTGGTAGATGTAGTTGGTCTTATATCTGTGGCGGGAGCCGTTTGGGTAAATGGTGGTCCCGGGATGTCGTGTTTCTTTGATTAATGTGTCGCCACTGTGTTAGTGGCAGTTGTATACCAGTGATAGCAGGACCTAGAACCCAGACTGTTTTTGGACACACATAATTTTTATAAACTAATGTTTTTCTTTCCAAACTTCGAGGGGTCGCCGGAGCCTGTTCTTGTTTAATTTGGGTGAAGGCAATAGCCCTTCGGGGTTTGGAAAATAAAACTTATTTGAACTGATTTTATTAAAGAACTAAAATATATTAAATTGGGTTTCTTAGATTAAAATTGTTTTCAGTAATAACTGCCATCTTTTATTACAAACTTTCTCACCCGAGAGAGTTTGGGTGACCTGGGTTCTAGGGGTCGTTCCCTTATTTCGGGACGAAAGCTACGGGGGCTGTACCTGGAACCTGTTCTTGTTTGATAGAGTTGTAGGTGTTGGTCTTCCGGAACTTTCGGACCCTGGTTGGTTTCTTCCACATGTTTTACCAAGGGAGTTGTTTTCCCGAACTGTAAGGGGTCGAGAACTTCGAAAGGTTGAGTCTGGAGTATGTTCTTGTTTGATTGGGATTCTAGACACCGACCTTTCGGGATTCTCGGACCCTTACTGGGTCGGTTGGTTCTTTCTCGTCTGTGAGTTGGATGTCCTGTTTTGGTAGCCGTTGGGTTGAAGACGGTCCCGACTGTTGAGTACCTCCAGCTAGTGGGTTAGTATTGTGAGTTGGACATTGTCGATTTGATTGATCGTGGATTTGGATTATAGCCTGCATGAGCCATATTGAGCTTGACAGAGATGCGCGGATACTTTCCTCGGTGGGGTCGCGCCTCTCGAGTGCCGCTTCGGAGCTGGGCCTGTTACTTTGCTATCGCGACTTGTCGACGCAGTCCCTCTGGCTGGGCTAGTTTTGGCAGTCACGGACGCCCTACGTAAGTCCCGTCCTCTTGTGGATTGTTGGGTTATATGTAATAAAGATCTAAATAGGGGAAAAAAATACAGAGAGGGGGGTGAATAGGTGTAAACAATAAACACTCAAAAAATCATTGCGCAATAAAACCCAATGCGGAAAAATAAAAGAACACGCAAGATTTTTACGTGGAAAAACTCCAAACCGGAGTAAAAAACCACGGGACCGATAACACGGTGAAATCCACTAGAATTGAAACACGTACAAGGTGATTTAACGTACTCACGGACGACTCAACCTTTTACCATACGCTCCTAGTTGATCTTCTCCGCTCGTTCCGCAACGCGTCTCGAATCCACGATCTGCGTCCAACGCCGAATCCACGGCGTCCAACGTCGAGTCCACGACGTCCGACCGAATCCACGGTCTTCACCCAGTAGCACGCTTCGAATCCACGAACGTACCTCGCTCCGAATCCACGAGAACGGTTGCACCTTGAATCCACAAGGCCACGCGCCGATTTTGGGGAAATCGTTATTTTGGGTGGTGATGATCCGCCGAATACTTAGATCAAAGATAGATAGGAAATACCATCTAAGTATTCATTAGTTTGATTCAACTCAAGATGTGAGTATGAAAACCTAGAATCAAACTAATCAATATAGATGAAGAAACATAGAGTAATATCTAATGATTCCCTTTCTTCTCTATATGTGGATCTTGTTACGGAATTTGAGTTGGCGTAGTTTCGTGAAAGTCTCAAGTCTTGAAGATTGAAGGTGAAGAAAGTTGGATCGTTTAACTCAATCTCAAGAAAGAAGAATTCAAAAGGATCAGGTATGTTTAACTAAAGAATTTGTGTGATCCGAATACTTCTTGTAGTGTAGAAACACTTGGAAGAATCTTTCATTGCATAAAAATCAAAAACTGGACTTGGGACATGTTCAGGATCCGGATCAGGCTGTTCGATCCGGATCCCGAAGGTGGTTCGTTCATACATCGTCGCAATCCGGATCGTAGTCTCTTGATCCGGATCCCGAACGTTGAGTTTACCATCTACCTTGATCGATCCGGATCTTGCTTCGCAATCCGGATCCCGAACGTTGATGTTTGGTGAACTGTATGAACGATCCGGATCGTAGTCACATGATCCGGATCCCGAACCTTCGTTTTTCTGGAATTGGCTGTTTCGTTATGACGATCCGGATCTCAGTTATCACGATCCGGATCGCCGTCCGTAAAATTTCAGAAATGGCAGGTTTTTGATTCTTATCTCCTTCCTAGGGTTTCTAACCTATAAATAGACCCTATGTCTTTCTTTCTAGGGTCAATCCACATAGCCGTCATTTTCATGTATCATCTTATACGGCTATAGATCCACATATAGAGAAGAAAGGAAATCATTAGAGAATACTCTATGTTTCTTCATCTATATTGATTAGTTTGATTCTAGGTTTTCATACTCACATCTTGAGTTGAATCAAACTAATGAATACTTAGATGGTATTTCCGATCTATCTTTGATCTAAGTATTCGGCGGATCATCACCACCCAAAAACAACGATTACCCCAAAATCGGCGCGTGGATTCGCGTGTCCTTGTGGATTCAAGGTTCATTCGCTCTCGTGGATTCGGAGCGAGGCACGTTCGTGGATTCGAAGGGTGCTATTGGGTGAAGACCGTGGATTCGGTCGGACGTCGTGGATTCGACGTTGGACGCCGTGGATTCGGCGTTGGGCGCAGATCGTGGATTCGAGAAGCGTCTGGAGCGAGCGGAGAAGATCCTCTAGGAGCGTATGGAAAAGGTTGAGTCGTAAGTGTGTACGGTAAATCACCTTGTACGTGTTTTAATTCTAGTGGATTTCTGCCGTGTTATCGGTCCCGTGGTTTTTTACTCCGGTGATGGAGTTTTCCACGTAAAAATCTTGCGAGTTATTTTCATTTCCGCATTGGGTTTTTTATCGCAACGATTTTTGAGTGTTTATACGTTTACACCTATTCACCCCCCTCTAGGTGTTTCTTCCCCTATTTAGATCCGTATTATATACGACCCAACAAGTGGTATCAGAGCGGGAATAGGGTTGTGAACAATGGTTGAAGGTGGAAACATCAATCGACCCCCTTTCTTTGATGGAACAAATTATGCGTACTGGAAAGTACGGATGAAAGCCTTTTTATCTTCCATCGACGAAAGGGTGTGGCATTCAATTGAATCAGGATGGACTAATCCAACTGAACTTATCTCTGATGTTCACACCTTAAAACCTAGGTCGAAATGGACCAAGGAAGAGTTTGAGTTATCTTCTTACAATGGCAAGGGAATTAATGCTATTTTTAATGCCTTATCTCAAACTGAATTCTCTCGCGTCTCGGCATGTGAGACTGCGAAAGAAATCTGGGATGTTCTCCAGGTTACACATGAGGGAACTAACCTCGTGAAGATTCAGAAACTGCAGATGCTTACGAGCAAGTTTGACTCTATTTTGATGGCAGAAAATGAATCTTTCACGGACTACTATACACGATTGCAAGACATCGTAAACTCATGTGCTAATCTGGGAGAGAAGATTCCAGAATTTAAGATTGTAAGAAAAATCTTAAGAACTCTTCCTGAACGATTTCGCCCAAAGGTTACTGCCATTGAAACTATTAAACACCCGGACGAAATACGTGTAGAAGAATTAGTTGGTTCATTACAAACTTATGAAATGACTTTTAATACTAACAATTCTTCTGGAAAAGCATCCACTTCTAAGTCTTCAGGTTATGCGTTGAAAACAACTAAGGAAGAAGACGCGGATACATCCTCCTCGGACGATGACGAGAACCTTTCTATGGAGGAATTTGAGAAGCAGCTCGCTCTCTTGACAAGGAATTTTCGCCGCAACTTTCGAAGGGGTAATTCAAGCAAATCTCCATCCTTCAGAAAGTGGAACAAAGGCAAGGGTACTCCAAGTCACAAGTCAAGAAGCAGGAGAACTTCTCAAAGGATAAGAAAAGTTCAGAAGGACAACTGCAATGCTTCAAATGTCGAGGCTACGGCCACATTGCAACGGAGTGTCCTAACAGGTATCCGGCAAAGAAGAAGGCGATGCAAGTCGTCACTTGGGATGACAACTCAACGTCAAATGAGTCGTCTTCAAGTGATGAAGAAAAGAGCTCCACGGCATTCCACGCGTCCACATCTTCACCATTCATGTGCTTTATGGCAACTACGTCTGAATCATTGTCCAACTCCACTGTTGAAAAGAATGCAATGGACAATGAATCGGATGATTCGGAAGGTGAAGAGTTTGCTCTAGCCTATCACAGATCTTTACAGGATTTAAAGAAACCGGCTAAGCAAAACAAGGGGTTGAGAGGGAGATTGCAGGATCTCGAAAGAAGAAGTAAAAGGGTAACTTCTCTCTCGACCGATCTTGAAGTGGAAAGGGATAGTTTGATAAAAGCAAATGTTTCCCTTCAAGAGTCCAATGAGCAGCTCGAGAAGAACTATATAGATATGGTGAACAAAGCAAACTACTTCTTGAAGCTCTATGGCGAGGGCCGACAGGAAAGACGGGAAATGACAGAGACCATTCTCCAACTCAAGGATGACTTACAGCAATTCTCTTTAGGAAGGAGTAAGTTGGATAAACTCCTTGGTCTTGGTCAAACAAATCGGTTCGGCCTCGGGTACACTCAAACTGGAAACAGTCCAAGTTCGAGTGGGACAGTCTTTGTGCCTCAGTCGGTATCTCCTCCTCCGACATCGGAATTCAAGACAAACAACGACAACAAACCTACCTCATCCTCTTCGGAATCGTCAAGCTCAAAGGTATGTTTTCGTTGTAATTTTGTAGGGCACATCGAAAGAAATTGCGAGATTGGAGCTCAAAGAACAAATCAACCACATCTTGCAATTGCTACCAATAAGCTCACTTCCCGGAATTCAAGGAAGGATTTTTCAAAAGGAAAGAACATTGGTAGCACCTCAAACAAGACGATGACAAAAGAAAAAGATCAATCATACAAGACGTCATCTTCAAGGAGAATCTCTCAACCTTACCAACATACTCCAAACTCAAAAGGTTTGGGTATGCAAAGGTGAAACCCCTCCTTGTCCTTAATCGTTCTACGATTAAATCTTGTATAGTTTGTGTAGACTATTTTCTTTTCTTCTTTTTCTTTTGGCCGACCCGTCAACCATCTTTGGGAGGTAAATGGTACATCTTTTTATTGGTTGATGATTTCTCTCGGTTTTCTTGGGTAGCATTTTTGAGAGAGAAAGCTGATACGTTTGACTCTTTTCATGAGATTTGCCATCGTATTATGATTGAAAAGAATGAAAAGATCATTCGTGTTAGAAGTGATAGGGGTGGAGAATTCATAAATTCAAAATTCATTGACTTTTGTACTTCAAATGGCATTAAACATGAATTCTCGGCACCCTATACACCTCAGCAGAATGGTGTTGTTGAGCGCAAAAACAGGGTTGTTCAAGAGATGGCGCGTGTGATGCTTCATAGCCGGAAATTACCGCTACATTTTTGGGCTGAAGCTGTGAACACCGCTGTCTATGTCATTAACAGAGTGTATTTGCGCCCAGGAACCTTGAATACACCATATGAGCTGTGGTTTAGTAGAAAACCGGATATCAAGTACTTTCGTATCTTCGGGAGTCGATGTTACATCTTACGTGACCGTGAAAATCTTGGAAAGTTCGACTCTCGAAGTGAAGAAGGGATCTTTTTGGGTTATTCTACGAATAGCAGAGCATATCGAGTATTTAACATTGAATCTAAAACGATCGTAGAATCTATACATGTTAAAGTAGATGAAGCTTCTCATTTTGAATCTGAAAAATCTACCCTCGATATCTCTCTAGATGATGATTCTCCTGCTAGTGCATCTTCTCATAATAATACTTCCAATATTAATGATGCATCTAATGGTTCTTCTAGTTTATCTGATGTGCAGGAATCATCTCGTGTACCTCCGAGTACTCCGTTTCAACAAACGCTACGAATCTCCAAGGATCATCCGGAATCGAACATCATTGGAGATCCACAAGAAGGAGTTAGAACTCGAAGGCAGTTGGTTTGCGGATTTGCTTGCTACGTATCTTTAATCGAACCAAAGACAATAGATGAAGCTCTTCAGGATGACTACTGGATTAAAGCAATGCAGGAAGAGCTCCATCAATTTGAGCGAAACAAAGTCTGGGAATTAACGAAGCCTCCAAAGCAACATAATGTGATAGGTACCAAATGGATCTTCAAGAAGAAGAAAGATGAAGATGGTACTATCATCAGGAACAAGGCACGACTAGTTGCTCAAGGCTACTCTCAAGTAGAAGGTATAGACTTTGACGAAACTTTCGCCCCTGTAGCTAGACTCGAGTCCATTCGTATATTGTTTGCTATTGCTTGTCATTTTAAAATCAAATTATTTCAAATGGACGTCAAGAGCGCATTTCTAAATGGGTTTTTAAATGAGGAAGTTTATGTAGCTCAACCGAAAGGTTTTGTAGATCATAAACAACCTAACCATGTTTTTCGTTTGAAAAAGGCTCTTTACGGTCTGAAACAAGCACCGCGGAGCATGGTACGAAAGGTTAACAAAGCACCTTTTGGAGAAGGGCTATACTCGAGGGGGAGCTGACAGGACTCTCTTTGTGAAGCATTATCAAAATAATTTCATTGTAGCACAAATCTATGTCGATGACATTGTATTTGGTGCAACAAAAGATAATGATGCTTCTAAATTCGCGGGAAACCATGGAAAGCGAATTTGAGATGTCCATGATGGGCGAACTGTCTTATTTTCTTGGATTGCAAATTAAACAAAATGATGAAGGTATTCACTTGAGTCAATCCAAGTATGCACTGGAGTTGGTCAAAAAGTTTGATCTAGAAAATTGTAAAGATTTTCCAACTCCAATGGGAACTAGCCACAAGGGACTTGGAAGTGAATCACATAGTGAGAATGTAGACGAGAAACTGTATAGAAGTATGATTGGAAGTCTACTTTACCTCACGGCTAGTCGCCCGGATATATCCTTTAGTGTTGGGATTTGCGCGAGATATCAATCAGCACCAAAGGAGGTTCACCTGAAAGCGGTGAAATGGATCATCCGGTACATCAAAGGATCAATTAATTTCGGAATTTGGTATCCTATGGGAACAAGTCTGGACATTGTTGGATACTCAGATGCCGATTGGGCAGGATCAGTGGATGATCGGAAAAGCACGAGTGGTGCATGCTTCTATCTTGGCCATTGCCTTGTTGCATGGCACAGTAAAAAGCAGAATTGCATAGCACTCTCGACTGCCGAAGCGGAATACATTTCAGCTGGAAGTTGCTCAACTCAACTCATTTGGATGAAAAGCGTATTGAGTGACTTCCGCATTTCAGCATCTTCCGGTAACAATTCTTTGTGACAACACAAGTGCAATTAACATTTCTAAAAACCCTGTGTTGCACTCTAGAACAAAACATATTGAACTTAGATATCATTTTCTTAGAGAGCTAGTTGAATCAAATACTCTTCAACTTTCATATATTTCAACTGAAGATCAATTAGCTGACTTTTAACAAAACCTTTGGATCAAAAACGTTTTATTCATTTGCGAAAAGCAATTGGTATGCTTTCTTTGAAATAACTTCTTTTTGAAACCTTTGCTTAAAAATAGGTTTTGTATTTGTTTTGTTCTATTCAATATCTATGTTTATACATAGGATAGTAATTGAGCATAGATCTTAATTGACTTTAATTGCATCTGTTCGCACATTTAGAAATTTATTATGCTTTTTGCCATCATAATATTTCACTGTTGCAATGATCATTTATGTTAATTAAATCATCTTCTAAAGTGATCAAAGTCAATTTCTCTCTCTCTATGATCTCTTGGTATAGTCATTATCTTATTTGACTGTTTAGTCGAGTATGAAATCGAGATCAATATTTGGTTGAATACTTTATATCTTAAATAATTGATAGCCAATTGAGGGGGAGTCAAAGATAATGTAAAATGCTCAAAAGATGTGGAAAGAGTACATCCCAATGAGGAGTGTGAAAACTACCACCACATGGAGGAAAGAGCTACCACCTCGGTCGTCCGAGTATTGTGTGCAGCTACCACATGTATACCAAGCATGGTTGTTCAAATTTTTGATTAAGTAAAATGCATGTTGAATACTTGACTCTGTCAAATTTCAAGGTTGGTATAAGGTGGGATTTTAAAGAAAGATGCTCAAAGAGCCACTCTCTTCAACAGATTGTCTAGAAATATTATCTACCATATTTGGGATTTCAAACATCTATTGATCTTTGTATTTCATTTTCTTTACTGAATTGATGATTTGATAAGGCATTACTCATAGATCAAGTTAGATGTGATTGAAGGTGTTCAACTTTAAGGGATTTAATTTTTGTAAATTTTCGTTTCATTTTTGGATATTATTGATAGATTTGGCATAATCTAATTCTTGTTGTATGAAACGATGATTTTTGTTTAAAGTTGATACACATTTGTGCTTACAATCTTTTTCTGGATCTTCCTGAATTTCTCTGAAATTTTCTAAAGAAAAAGTTGGGGCCGATCGGATCGGGCAAGGTGATCCGGATCCCGAACGCAGGTTTTCTCCTGCGGGCTGACGATCCGGATTGTATCTGCCGATCCGGATCCCGAACGCAGTTTTCTCACTGCGGGTAGCCGATCCGGATCGCAGTTATGAACTGATCCGGATCGCGGCTAGGTTTTATAAGGAACGAAAGGGGTTTTTGATTTCTTTACTCCAATCTTTTGTTCAAAAGTTTCCAGAGCGCTTCTCTCTAGATTTTATCCTCCTTGGAAGCTTTCTAACTCAAGTTCTTCAGTTCCAAGTAAGTTTATTGATCAAAATCTCGGTTTTTCACCGTTTTTTCTCTTTTCCTCCTCAAACGTACGAAATTCTTGGATCGATTTTGTTTGTGGATGGTTTTTGATCAAATTTCTTTTGAAATAAGAACTCTGGGTGTTTAGTTTTGATTATATGCTAGGTCTTCTCCTGATTAACGGATTTTTAGGCTTCGATTTCTAAAATTTCGGTTTTAGGGCATATAATAAGGATTTTCGAAATTCATGCAATTGATCTATTTTTAAAAGTCCTTTTGCAAAACTAATTTGATTCTTAGTCTCTCTACATGATTATGATTGTTTGGGTACAATTTTTCCAATTTTGAAAACTAAGAATTTTTGTGTCTTGAGTTGGTTTTCACAGGACACCTTCTGAACTCAAGCACTTTGATCAATGGCACTTAGTTTAGTGAGTTTCTCTTGGTTAATCCTTCTCCTGGTCTCAATGGGTACACACTCGCCCTACAAATAAACTAAAGAGGGCCAAGAACCTCCAACAAAAAGGTGAATTTGTCGAGGTCGTGACACAGAGGTAGATTGTCATGAGATTGACTGGGCGGCATTGACGGATGATGATGACTCAATGTATGAACAAGAACCGTCTGATGGTTCAAGGAGAAAGGCGTCTGTTAAACCAAAGAAAAGGCAACTAAGGTACCAGGAAAAGCATCAGTGTAGCACCAACCATCTCCTTGAAAAGAAAGAGAATAACTAGACGCCGTGGGCTACGACAGGACAATAATGTTGACACGCCGATAGCTCCTGACTCCCCACATCGCTTGGAAGAAGTATTCGTTAACACTGATCGTCTTCGAGCCTTTGCACATCGCGAATGCATTGGTGAAAGGCATGTTAACATTGAGGCTCTGCAAGGTCACTCCCCTGGTTTGGTCTTCTGATTGAACAAGCCAACCTTATTCAAGTATGTCGTTTCCCAGAACTCTTGGCTACTGTTTGCATCTTGTGAGGACCTTCTATACTAATGCACGGCATCTTCGAGAGTCTGAGAACGGTCCTATGGAGTTCTACACGAATATCCAAGGCACAAGGTTTAAGATTACTCCAGAATTGATTGGCGAGGTTTTGGGAATGGAAGCCAGCAAGAAAGGAGTTCACTACTTGAAGGGGGTAAATTTGACAAACACATTATGGCAAAAAGTTATAGAGGGAATTTGTCTCGAGGGAACACAATCAACCGAAAAATCTGTTCGGTCTAAAGAACTTCGTCTTGAATATCGCTTCTTAAACTTCATCACATGTTACAATATACTTCCAAATATGCAGACAAAGGTTGTGAGATGGGACCGGTTGTTGTTTTTGTATCTTATAGGACATCCATCAGAGGCAACGGCATTGAATATCAACATTCCGTACATTATCTGGAATAGAATGGCGCGATATGTTGAGCATCCTCATCCCACTGAGAGAATTCCATTTCCCTTGATTATAATGAGGATTTTAAGAAATTTCAGGTTGACATTACTTCAACAACTTATCATCAATGTCTGAGCATGATAGATGAGTCTACCATTGTCAAATCCCTCCATAAGTTGCCGCATGTCACTCCAGTTCCTGCATCTGGAACGAAGCACAGTACAAGCACTGCCGCTCATCACCATCTCGACAAGCACCCAGCACAGATGTGAAGCATCAATAACATCGATTATCAAGGAACAACAGCGACTATCTGTTAAGCAAGAACAAATTTGAAGGAACAACAAGAATTACCAATGAGCTTGAGATTACCACGGCAGCTCACATTACCATAACGAAGAAGATCAATTCAATGGACAAGCGGATGCGAAGATACTCTCTAAGATGGGTGCACAAGCTCTGAAGACTCAATTCTGACAACTGATTACTTTGACTCATTTTTTTTCTTTTTCCTTTTGTGCAGGATTACGATTTTAGATTTAGTTTATACTTACTTTAGCTTAGTTCATCAGGTTTTACGGTTTTTTGCAACTTTTTCACTCTCCTAACATTTCGGTAGTCTT
>CM055065.1:14093105-14152166 GCA_029204045.2 Tillandsia leiboldiana
AAAACAACTAAGGAAGAAGACGCGGATACATCCTCCTCGGACGATGACGAGAACCTTTCTATGGAGGAATTTGAGAAGCAGCTCGCTCTCTTGACAAGGAATTTTCGCCGCAACTTTCGAAGGGGTAATTCAAGCCAAATCTCCATCCTTCAGAAAGTGGAACAAAGGCAAGGGTACTTCCAAGTCACAAGTCAAGAAAGCAGAGAACTTCTCAAAGGATAAGAAAAGTTCAGAAGGACAACTGCAATGCTTCAAATGTCGAGGCTACGGCCACATTGCAACGGAGTGTCCTAACAGGTATCCGGCAAAGAAGAAGGCGATGCAAGTCGTCACTTGGGATGGACAACTCAACGTCAAATGCGTCGTCTTCAAGTGATGAAGAAAAGAGCTCCACGGCATTCCCGCGTCCACATCTTCACCATTCATGTGCTTTATGGCAACTACGTCTGAAT
Source organism: Tillandsia leiboldiana (assembly GCA_029204045.2). Lineage (NCBI taxonomy): Eukaryota > Viridiplantae > Streptophyta > Magnoliopsida > Poales > Bromeliaceae > Tillandsia > Tillandsia leiboldiana. The sequence continues at coordinate 14,093,558 of CM055065.1, forward strand.
CATTGTCCAACTCCACTGTTGAAAAGAATGCAATGGACAATGAATCGGATGATTCGGAAGGTGAAGAGTTTGCTCTAGCCTGATCACAGATCTTTACAGGATTTAAAGAAACCGGCTAAGGCAAAACAAGGGGTTGAGAGGGAGATTGCAGGATCTCGAAGAAGAGAGTAAAAAGGGTAACTTCTCTCTCGACCGTCTTGAAGTGGGAAAGGGATAGTTTGATAAAAGCAAATGTTCCCTCAAGAGTCCAATGAGCAGCTCGAGAAGAACTATATAGATATGGTGAACAAAGCAAACTACTTCTTGAAGCTCTATGCGAGGGCCGACAGGAAAGACGGGAAATGACAGAGACCATTCTCCAACTCAAGGATGACTTACAGCAATTCTCTTTAGGAAGGAGTAAGTTGGATAACTCCTTGGTCTTGGTCAAACAAATCGGTTCGGCCTCGGGTACACTCAAACTGGAAACAGTCCAAGTTCGAGTGGGACAGTCTTTGTGCCTCAGTCGGTATCTCCTCCTCCGACATCGGAATTCAAGACAAAACAACGACAACAAACCTACCTCATCCTCTTCGGAATCGTCAAGCTCAAAGGTATGTTTTCGTTGTAATTTTGTAGGGCACATCGAAAGAAATTGCGAGATTGGAGCTCAAAGAACAAATCAACCACATCTTGCAATTGCTACCATAAGCTCACTTCCCGGAATTCAAGGAAGGATTTTTCAAAAGGAAAGAACATTGGTAGCACCTCAAACAAGACGATGACAAAAGAAAAAGATCAATCATACAAGACGTCATCTTCAAGGAGAATCTCTCAACCTTTACCAACATACTCCAAAACTCAAAAGGTTTGGGTATGCAAAGGTGAAACCCCTCCTTGTCCTTAATCGTTCTACGATTAAATCTTGTATAGTTTGTGTAGACTATTTTCTTTTCTTCTTTTCTTTTGGCCGACCCGGTCAACCATCTTTGGGAGGTAAATGGTACATCTTTTTATTGGTTGATGATTTCTCTCGGTTTTCTTGGGTAGCATTTTTGAGAGAGAAAGCTGATACGTTTGACTCTTTTCATGAGATTTGCCATCGTATTATGATTGAAAAGAATGAAAAGATCATTCGTGTTAGAAGTGATAGGGGTGGAGAATTCATAAATTCAAAATTCATTGACTTTTGTACTTCAAATGGCATTAAACATGAATTCTCCGGCACCCTATACACCTCAGCAGAATGGTGTTGTTGAGCGCAAAAACAGGGTTGTTCAAGAGATGGCGCGTGTGATGCTTCATAGCCGGAAATTACCGCTACATTTTTGGGCTGAAGCTGTGAACACCGCTGTCTATGTCATTAACAGAGTGTATTTGCGCCCAGGAACCTTGAATACACCATATGAGCTGTGGTTTAGTAGAAAACCGGATATCAAGTACTTTCGTATCTTCGGGAGTCGATGTTACATCTTACGTGACCGTGAAAATCTTGGAAAGTTCGACTCTCGAAGTGAAGAAGGGATCTTTTTGGGTTATTCTACGAATAGCAGAGCATATCGAGTATTTAACATTGAATCTAAAACGATCGTAGAATCTATACATGTTAAAGTAGATGAAGCTTCTCATTTTGAATCTGAAAAATCTACCCTCGATATCTCTCTAGATGATGATTCTCCTGCTAGTGCATCTTCTCATAATAATACTTCCAATATTAATGATGCATCTAATGGTTCTTCTAGTTTATCTGATGTGCAGGAATCATCTCGTGTACCTCCGAGTACTCCGTTTCAACAAACGCTACGAATCTCCAAGGATCATCCGGAATCGAACATCATTGGAGATCCACAAGAAGGAGTTAGAACTCGAAGGCAGTTGGTTTGCGGATTTGCTTGCTACGTATCTTTAATCGAACCAAAGACAATAGATGAAGCTCTTCAGGATGACTACTGGATTAAAGCAATGCAGGAAGAGCTCCATCAATTTGAGCGAAACAAAGTCTGGGAATTAACGAAGCCTCCAAAGCAACATAATGTGATAGGTACCAAATGGATCTTCAAGAAGAAGAAAGATGAAGATGGTACTATCATCAGGAACAAGGCACGACTAGTTGCTCAAGGCTACTCTCAAGTAGAAGGTATAGACTTTGACGAAACTTTCGCCCCTGTAGCTAGACTCGAGTCCATTCGTATATTGTTTGCTATTGCTTGTCATTTTAAAATCAAATTATTTCAAATGGACGTCAAGAGCGCATTTCTAAATGGGTTTTTAAATGAGGAAGTTTATGTAGCTCAACCGAAAGGTTTTGTAGATCATAAACAACCTAACCATGTTTTTCGTTTGAAAAAGGCTCTTTACGGTCTGAAACAAGCACCGCGAGCATGGTACGAAAGGTTAACAAAGCACCTTTTGGAGAAGGGCTATACTCGAGGGGGAGCTGACAGGACTCTCTTTGTGAAGCATTATCAAAATAATTTCATTGTAGCACAAATCTATGTCGATGACATTGTATTTGGTGCAACAAAAGATAATGATGCTTCTAAATTCGCGGAAACCATGGAAAGCGAATTTGAGATGTCCATGATGGGCGAACTGTCTTATTTTCTTGGATTGCAAATTAAACAAAATGATGAAGGTATTCACTTGAGTCAATCCAAGTATGCACTGGAGTTGGTCAAAAAGTTTGATCTAGAAAATTGTAAAGATTTTCCAACTCCAATGGGAACTAGCCACAAGGGACTTGGAAGTGAATCACATAGTGAGAATGTAGACGAGAAACTGTATAGAAGTATGATTGGAAGTCTACTTTACCTCACGGCTAGTCGCCCGGATATATCCTTTAGTGTTGGGATTTGCGCGAGATATCAATCAGCACCAAAGGAGGTTCACCTGAAAGCGGTGAAATGGATCATCCGGTACATCAAAGGATCAATTAATTTCGGAATTTGGTATCCTATGGGAACAAGTCTGGACATTGTTGGATACTCAGATGCCGATTGGGCAGGATCAGTGGATGATCGGAAAAGCACGAGTGGTGCATGCTTCTATCTTGGCCATTGCCTTGTTGCATGGCACAGTAAAAAGCAGAATTGCATAGCACTCTCGACTGCCGAAGCGGAATACATTTCAGCTGGAAGTTGCTCAACTCAACTCATTTGGATGAAAAGCGTATTGAGTGACTTCCGCATTTCAGCATCTTCGGTAACAATTCTTTGTGACAACACAAGTGCAATTAACATTTCTAAAAACCCTGTGTTGCACTCTAGAACAAAACATATTGAACTTAGATATCATTTTCTTAGAGAGCTAGTTGAATCAAATACTCTTCAACTTTCATATATTTCAACTGAAGATCAATTAGCTGACTTTTTAACAAAACCTTTGGATCAAAAACGTTTTATTCATTTGCGAAAAGCAATTGGTATGCTTTCTTTGAAATAAACTTCTTTTTGAAACCTTTGCTTAAAATAGGTTTTGTATTTGTTTTGTTCTATTCAATATCTATGTTTATACATAGGATAGTAATTGAGCATAGATCTTAATTGACTTTAATTGCATCTGTTCGCACATTTAGAAATTTATTATGCTTTTTGCCATCATAATATTTCACTGTTGCAATGATCATTTATGTTAATTAAATCATCTTCTAAAGTGATCAAAGTCAATTTCTCTCTCTCTATGATCTCTTGGTATAGTCATTATCTTATTTGACTGTTTAGTCGAGTATGAAATCGAGATCAATATTTGGTTGAATACTTTATATCTTAAATAATTGATAGCCAATTGAGGGGGAGTCAAAGATAATGTAAAATGCTCAAAAGATGTGGAAAGAGTTACATCCCAATGAGGAGTGTGAAAACTACCACCACATGGAGGAAAGAGCTACCACCTCGGTCGTCCGAGTATTGTGTGCAGCTACCACATGTATACCAAGCATGGTTGTTCAAATTTTTGATTAAGTAAAATGCATGTTGAAATACTTGACTCTGTCAAATTTCAAGGTTGGTATAAGGTGGGATTTTAAAGAAAGATGCTCAAAGAGCCACTCTCTTCAACAGATTGTCTAGAAATATTATCTACCATATTTGGGATTTCAAACATCTATTGATCTTTGTATTTCATTTTCTTTACTGAATTGATGATTTGATAAAGGCATTACTCATAAGATCAAGTTAGATGTGATTGAAGGTGTTCAACTTTAAGGGATTTAATTTTTGTAAATTTTCGTTTCATTTTTGGATATTATTGATAGATTTGGCATAATCTAATTCTTGTTGTATGAAACGATGATTTTTGTTTAAAGTTGATACACATTTGTGCTTACAATCTTTTTCTGGATCTTCCTGAATTTCTCTGAAATTTTCTAAAGAAAAAGTTGGGGCCGATCCGGATCGGGCAAGGTGATCCGGATCCCGAACGCAGGTTTTCTCCTGCGGGCTGACGATCTGGATTGTATCTGCCGATCCGGATCCCGAACGCAGTTTTCTCACTGCGGGTAGCCGATCCGGATCGCAGTTATGAACTGATCCGGATCGCGGCTAGGTTTTATAAGGAACGAAAGGGGTTTTTGATTTCTTTACTCCAATCTTTTGTTCAAAAGTTTCCAGAGCGCTTCTCTCTAGATTTTATCCTCCTTGGAAGCTTTCTAACTCAAGTTCTTCAGTTCCAAGTAAGTTTTATTGATCAAAATCTCGGTTTTTCACCGTTTTTCTCTTTTCCTCCTCAAACGTACGAAATTCTTGGATCGATTTTGTTTGTGGATGGTTTTTGATCAAATTTCTTTTGAAATAAGAACTCTGGGTTGTTTAGTTTTGATTATATGCTAGGTCTTCTCCTGATTAACGGATTTTTAGGCTTCGATTTCTAAAATTTCGGTTTTAGGGCATATAATAAGGATTTTCGAAATTCATGCAATTGATCTATTTTTAAAAGTCCTTTTGCAAAACTAATTTGATTCTTAGTCTCTCTACATGATTATGATTGTTTGGGTACAATTTTTCCAATTTTTGAAAACTAAGAATTTTTGTGTTCTTGAGTTGGTTTTCACAGGACACCTTCTGAACTCAAGCACTTTGATCAATGGCACTTAGTTTAGTGAGTTTCTCTTGGTTAATCCTTCTCCTGGTCTCAATGGTACACACTCGCCCTACAAATAAACTAAAGAGGGCCAAGAACCTCCAACAAAAAGGTGAATTTGTCGAGGTCAGTGACACAGAGGTAGATTGTCATGAGATTGACTGGGCGGCATTGACGGATGATGATGACTCAATGTATGAACAAGAACCGTCTGATGGTTCAAGGAGAAAGGCGTCTGTTAAACCAAAAGAAAAGGCAACTAAGGTACCAGGAAAAGCATCAGTGGTAGCACCAACCATCTCCTTGAAAAGAAAGAGAATAACTAGACGCCGTGGGCTACGACAGGACAATAATGTTGACACGCCGATAGCTCCTGACTCCCCACATCGCTTGGAAGATGTATTCGTTAACACTGATCGTCTTCGAGCCTTTGCACATCGCGAATGCATTGGTGAAAGGCATGTTAACATTGAGGCTCTGCAAGGTCACTCCCCTGGTTTTGGTCTTCTGATTGAACAAGCCAACCTTATTCAAGTATGTCGTTTCCCAGAAACTCTTGGCTACTGTTTGCATCTTGTGAGGACCTTCTATACTAATGCACGACATCTTCGAGAGTCTGAGAACGGTCCTATGGAGTTCTACACGAATATCCAAGGCACAAGGTTTAAGATTACTCCAGAATTGATTGGCGAGGTTTTGGGAATGGAAGCCAGCAAGAAAGGAGTTCACTACTTGAAGGGGGTAAATTTGACAAACACATTATGGCAAAAAGTTATAGAGGGAATTTGTCTCGAGGGAACACAATCAACCGAAAAATCTGTTCGGTCTAAAGAACTTCGTCTTGAATATCGCTTCTTAAACTTCATCACATGTTACAATATACTTCCAAATATGCAGACAAAGGTTGTGAGATGGGACCGGTTGTTGTTTTTGTATCTTATAGGACATCCATCAGAGGCAACGGCATTGAATATCAACATTCCGTACATTATCTGGAATAGAATGGCGCGATATGTTGAGCATCCTCATCCCACTGAGAGAATTCCATTTCCCTTGATTATAATGAGGATTTTAAAGAAATTTCAGGTTGACATTACTTCAACAACTTATCATCAATGTCTGAGCATGATAGATGAGTCTACCATTGTCAAATCCCTCCATAAGTTGCCGCATGTCACTCCAGTTCCTGCATCTGGAACGAAGCACAGTACAAACACTAACGCATCACCATCTCGACAAGCACCCAGCACAGATGTTGAAGCATCAATGACATCGATTATCAAGGAACAACAGCGACTATCTGTTAAGCAAGAACAAATTTTGAAGGAACAACAAAGAATTACCAATGAGCTTGAGATTACCACGGCAGCTCACATTACCATAACGAAGAAGATCAATTCAATGGACAAGCGGATGCGAAAGATACTCTCTAAGATGGGCTGCACAAGCTCTGAAGACTCAGATTCTGACAACTGATTACTTTTGACTCATTTTTTCTTTTTCCTTTTTGTGCAGGATTACGATTTTAGGATTTAGTCTTATACTTACTTTTAGCTTAGTTCTCAGGTTTTACGTTTTATTGCAACTTTTTCACTCTCCTAACATTTCGTAGTCTTAACTACGTTTTGGCTTTGTTTTGTGACAAAAAGGGGGAGAGAGTTAGAGAGAACTTTGAACAATGTTGACTGCATGAAACATCAAGGTAAGTGAACAATGTTTGATATGAAAACTGGATGAATATCAAGGTAAGTATTACTCCAACTTCCATTCTCAACTTGAGGTTTTTCAGCTGTATGAATGCATGCCTCGACTAACTATTTGCTAACTATTTGGGCATGTAATATAACTAACAAGTTGATGTTCACTAACAAGTTTGTGACACTTGGTTTTTGATTGCATAGAAGATATGTTGGTTCTTAACTCTGATCAATTACATATCTATATATATATTAGTTTGTCACAAACATGTTCATGACATTTGGTTTTTACGTGCAAAGAAGATATGTTGGTATTTTTTTAACTATGATCAGTTTACATATCTGAATATAAATGTCATGGTAAGTATAAATGAGTTTAAACTTCATCTCTGTTTGTGGTTTTTGAATAATACAAAATTCTTGAGGTATCTAACGATTTCTTTTGTCAAGAATGATTTCTTTTTGCAGAGAGTACAGATGTCTAAGTCTAGAGTCTGTTTTAGGAGTTTAACTCATGTATTGTATTTTGGATCTCCATTGTAAATTTTTGTTGTATGGTGATAGCAACAAAAATATCTTTTTGAATTTTCTTTAGTGGATCTGTGTTTTGTCACGAAACCGCCAAAGGGGGAGATTGTTACGGAATTTGAGTTGGCGTAGTTTCGTGAAAGTCTCAAGTCTTGAAGATTGAAGGTGAAGAAAGTTGGATCGTTTAACTCAATCTCAAGAAAGAAGAATTCAAAAGGATCAGGTATGTTTAACTAAAGAATTTGTGTGATCCGAATACTTCTTGTAGTGTAGAAACACTTGGAAGAATCTTTCATTGCATAAAAATCAAAAACTGGACTTGGGACATGTTCAGGATCCGGATCAGGCTGTTCGATCCGGATCCCGAAGGTGGTTCGTTCATACATCGTCGCAATCCGGATCGTAGTCTCTTGATCCGGATCCCGAACGTTGAGTTTACCATCTACCTTGATCGATCCGGATCTTGCTTCGCAATCCGGATCCCGAACGTTGATGTTTGGTGAACTGTATGAACGATCCGGATCGTAGTCACATGATCCGGATCCCGAACCTTCGTTTTTCTGGAATTGGCTGTTTCGTTATGACGACCCGGATCTCAGTTATCACGATCTGGATCGCCGTCCGTAAAATTCCAGAAATGGCAGGTTTTTGATTCTTATCTCCTTCCTAGGGTTTCTAACCTATAAATAGACCCTATGTCTTTCTTTCTAGGGTCAATCCACATAGCCGTCATTTTCATGTATCATCTTATACGGCTATAGATCCACATATAGAGAAGAAAGGAAATCATTAGAGAATACTCTATGTTTCTTCATCTATATTGATTAGTTTGATTCTAGGTTTTCATACTCACATCTTGAGTTGAATCAAACTAATGAATACTTAGATGGTATTTCCGATCTATCTTTGATCTAAGTATTCGGCGGATCATCACCACCCAAAAACAACGATTACCCCAAAATCGGCGCGTGGATTCGCGTGTCCTTGTGGATTCAAGGTTCATTCGCTCTCGTGGATTCGGAGCGAGGCACGTTCGTGGATTCGAAGGGTGCTATTGGGTGAAGACCGTGGATTCGGTCGGACGTCGTGGATTCGACGTTGGACGCCGTGGATTCGGCGTTGGGCGCAGATCGTGGATTCGAGAAGCGTCTGGAGCGAGCGGAGAAGATCCTCTAGGAGCGTATGGAAAAGGTTGAGTCGTAAGTGTGTACGGTAAATCACCTTGTACGTGTTTTAATTCTAGTGGATTTCTGCCGTGTTATCGGTCCCGTGGTTTTTTACTCCGGTGATGGAGTTTTCCACGTAAAAATCTTGCGAGTTATTTTCATTTCCGCATTGGGTTTTTTATCGCAACGATTTTTGAGTGTTTATACGTTTACACCTATTCACCCCCCTCTAGGTGTTTCTTCCCCTATTTAGATCCGTATTATATACGACCCAAAAGATCTTAGGCTGTATAAGATGATATTTGAATATGACGGCTATTTTTCTTTTTATCGGCCTTGCCCTAGAAAAATGAATCATAGGGTCTATTTATAGGTTAGAAACCCTAGGAAGGAGATAAGAATCAAAAACCTACCATTTCTGGATTTTTTACGGACGGCGATCCGGATCGGATTTCTGCGATCCGGATTGCAGTAGCAAGAAAGACGGTTTCCAGAAAAACAATGGTTCGGGATCCGGATCGAAATGGCTGATCCGGATCGTTCATACAGTTTCACGAAACATCAACGTTCGGGATCCGGATTGCAATTCCTGATCCGGATCGTGCAAGTAAAAAGGTAAAACTAGTGTTCGGGATCCGGATCATGAAATGCTGCGATCCGGATTGAACCAGTGTATGAACGAACACCCTTCGGGATCCGGATTGGAATGTCTGATCCGGATCCTGAACATGTCCCATGTCCAGTTTTTGATTTTTATGCAATGAAAAATTCTTCCAGGTGTTTCTACACTACAAGAAGTATTCGGATCACCAAAAATCTTTAGTTAAACATACCTGATCCTTTTGAATTCTTCTTTCTTGAGATTGAGTTAAATGATCCAACCTTCTTCACCTTCAATCTTCAAGACTTGAACCTTTCACGAAATTACGCCAACTCAAATTCCGTAACAATCTCCCCCTTTGGCGGTTTCGTGACAAAACACAGATCCACTAAAGAAAATTCAAAAAGATATTTTTGTTGCTATCACCATACAACAAAAAATTTACAATGGAGATCCAAAAATTTTAAAACATGAGATAAACTCCTAAAACAGACTCTAGACTTAGACATCTGTACTCTCTACACACAGAAATCATTCTTGACAAAAAGAATCGTTAGATACCTCAAGAATTGAAACATACAAAACCAAGTACAGAGATAGAGTTTATCTGATCATCATGACATTTGAGAATTCAGATATGTAAGAGAATCATAGTCAAAAACCAACATATCTTCTATGCATTCAAACACCAAATGTCACAAAGTGTTAGTCCAACATCAACTTGTTAGTCATATTACATGCCCAAATAGTTAGTCGAATAGTTAGTAGGGACATGCACACAGAACACAAGATAAAAACCAAAGTTGAAGTTGAAGTGATACTTACCTTGATGTTCACATATTCACACAGTTTTCACATCATCATTGTTCAAGTTCTCTCTAAACTCTCTCCTCCTTTTTGTCACAAACTAAGCCAAAATTACAAAAATTTAAGGAGAGTTAAAGATTTCAAAATCGAGAAAAACCTGAGAACTAAAATTAAGGCAAAGTAAAAACAGAGCATTTAAAACCTAAAAACTGAAAACCTGCACAAGAGAATTAGTTGACAAACGATTCAAGCATCTGAATCTGAGTCATTCGAGGCGGAGTCCTCAGAGCTCGTGCAACCCAGCTTTTTCAAAATTCCTTTAAGCAATCCCGAAATCGTAGAACACTCTTGTTTCATCTGATGTATTTCCTTGGACATCTTTCTGAGTCCTAGAGCCATTTTGTCTTGCTCTTGTTTGATGGAAGACTCCAGGTTTCCCTTTTGGTCAGTTCTTCTGGAATTTGAGGAACGTTGTGTGACAATTGACGGAGCAGTCTGTCCTTCATTCCGAGGAGATCTTCTTGGCAAAGAGTGTGAATTGTCAAGAGGTTCATTGCTTGGCACATTCTTTTTCCTTGTGGAAGACTTTGTCAGCTTCTTGCTCTTTAGGTAAACCTTATTTTCTTCATCAATACCCTGTTGTACTTCATCAAGAAATGTGTCCCAATCGTCTTCAGACTCAGTTTCAGTTTGAGGAGTATCCTTTGTTTTTGCTTGACCTGTTTCATTTATTTCAATACCCCGAGCTCGTCCAAGTCGTCGAGCAAGTCTTTTCCTTTTTGTCTTCCCAGAAGTTTCTTCCATGGGAGCTTTGCCCTTTTCAGCAGCAGTAGGAGGAGCCTTTGACGTTTCCGCAGGCGCCTTTCCCTTTGAAGCAGTGGGAACAGTTCTTGCTTCAACTTGAAGCTCATCCCAATCACTTGATTCCGTTTCCGACTCCGTGTCGGAATCATCCTTAGTCTTCTTTGCTTTCTTGGCCGTCTTGGGCTTGGCAGTATCCTTGACATGAACCATGGCAGCAAGTAGGAAAATAATCCATGTGATCACCATTTTGATTGCTAGTGAAAAATGTATCCTGTGAAGACCAACTCAAGAACACATGAAAAAATTGTTAATTTTCAAAAATTTGAAAAATTGTACCCAAACAATCATAATCATGTAGAGAGACTAAGGATCAAATTAGTTTTGCAAAAAGAATTTTAAAAATAGATCAATTGCATGATTTTAGAAAATTCCCATTATATGCCCTAAAACCGAAATTTTTGAAATCGAAACCCAAAAATTCGTTAATCAGGAGAATACCTAGCATATAATCAAAACTAATCTACCCAGAGTTCTTATTTCAAAAAAGATTTGGCCAAAAACCATTCAGAAACGAAAAAGATAGAAAAATCTCATCACGTTTTGAAGAAAATAGAGAAAACCTATGAAAAACGAGATTTTGATCAATAAAACTTACTTGGATTCGAAGAACTTGGGTTAGGAAAGCTCCATGGTGCAAGGATTCTAGAGAGAGAGGCTCTAGAGACTTGAGAACAAAAGATTAAGGTAAAAGAAATCAAAACCCTTTCGTTCCATTAAAAACCCTAGCCGCGATCCGGATCGGATCGAGGTTTCGATCCGGATCGGCTAGCCGCAGGAAGAAGCCTGCGTTCGGGATCCGGATCATTTAACTCGATCCGGATCAGCTGCAACTTTTTCTTCAGAAAAATTTAGAAAAAATCCATAAAATCCAGAAAAAGCTTGTAACCATTTTAGCACATCAACTTTAAACAAAAATCATCGTTTCATGTCAAGAGAAATAAATTATATTAAATCTATCAATAACATTCAAATAATGACATGACAATTTATAGAAATTAAAACTTTTAAAGTTGATCAAGTTCAAACACATCCATCATGATCTTATGAGTACGGCGTTTATCAAATCATTTAAATGGTAAAGAAAATGAATTACCAAGATCAATAGATGTTTGAAATCCCAAATAAATTATATAATGTATCTAGACAATCTGTTGAAGAGAGTGGCTCTTTGAGCATCTTTCATTAAAAAATCACCTTATACCAACCTTGAAATTTGACAGAGTCAAGTATCTCAATATGCATTTTACTTAATCAAAAATTGAACAACCATGCTTGGTATACATGTGGTAGCTGCACACAGTACTCGGACGACCGAGGTGGTAGCTCTTTCCTCCATGTGGTGGTAGTTTTCACACTCCTCATTGGGATGTAACTCTTTCCACATCTTTTGAGCATTTTACTTTTCTTAGACTCCCCCTCAATTGGCTATCAATTATTTAATATATAAAGTATTCAACCAAGGATTGATCTCGAATTCATACTCAACTAAATAGTCAAATAAGATAACAACAATACCAAGAGATCATTGAGAGAGAAATTGACTTTGATCAATTAAAAATGGTTTAATTTAAATAAATGATCAATGCATCAACTGAATTATTATGATATCCAAAGCATAATAGATTTCTAATTATATGAAAGGATGCAAGTAAAGTCAATAATACACATGCTCAATTAATGTACTATGTATAAACATAGATAAAGAACAAAAACACAAAAACAAAACCTAACCTTAGCAAAAGTTTCAAAAGGAAGTTTATTTCAAAGAAAGCATTCCAATTGCTTTACGCAAATGAATAAAACGTTTTTGATCCAAAGGTTTTGTTAAGATGTCAGCTAATTGATCTTCAGTTGAAATATATGAAAGTTGAAGAGTATTTGATTCAACTAGCTCTCTAAGAAAATGATATCTAAGTTCAATGTGTTTTGTTCTAGAGTGCAACACAGGGTTTTTGGAAATGTTTATAGCACTAGTGTTGTCACAAAGAATTGTTACCGAAGTTGCTGAAATCCGGAAGTCGCTCAACACACTTTTCATCCAAATGAGTTGGGTTGAACAACTACCCGCTGAAATGTATTCCGCTTCGGCAGTCGAGAGTGCTATGCAATTCCACTTTTTACTGTGCCATGCAACAAGGCAATGGCCAAGATAGAAGCATGCACCACTCGTGCTTTTCCGATCATCCACTGATCCTGCCCAATCGGCATCTGAGTATCCAACAATGTCCAAACTAGTTCCCATAGGATACCAAATTCCGAAATTAATTGATCCTTTGATGTACCGGATGATCCTTTTCACCGTTTTCAGGTGAACCTCCTTTGGTGCTGATTGATATCTCGCGCAAATCCCAACACTAAAGGATATATCCGGGCGACTAGCCGTGAGGTAAAGTAGACTTCCAATCATACTTCGATACAGTTTCTCGTCTACATTCTCACTATGTGATTCACTTCCAAGTCCCTTGTGGCTAGTTCCCATTGGAGTCGGAAAATCCTTCGAATTTTCTAAGTCAAACTTTTTAACCAACTCCATTGCATACTTGGATTGACACAAGTGAATACCTTCATCATTTTGTTTAATTTGCAATCCAAGAAAATAAGTCAATTCGCCCATCATGGACATCTCAAATTCGCTTTCCATGGTCTCCGCGAATTTAGAAGCATCATTATCTCTTGTTGCGCCAACTACAATGTCATCGACATAGATTTGTGCTACAATGAAATTGTTTTGATAATGCTTCACAAAGAGAGTCCTGTCAGCTCCCCCTCGAGTATAGCCCTTCTCCAAAAGGTGCTTTGTCAACCTTTCGTACCATGCTCGCGGTGCTTGTTTCAGACCGTAAAGAGCCTTTTTCAAACGAAAAACATGGTTAGGTTGTTTATGGTCTACAAAACCTTTCGGTTGAGCCACATAAACTTTCTCATTTAAAAACCTATTTAGAAACGCGCTCTTAACGTCCATTTGAAATAATTTGATTTTAAAATGACAAGCAATAGCAAATAGTATACGAATGGACTCGAGTCTAGCTACAGGGGCGAAAGTTTCATCAAAGTCTATACCTTCTACTTGAGAGTAGCCTTGAGCAACTAATCGTGCCTTGTTCCTGATGATAGTACCATCCTCATTTTTCTTGTTCTTGAAAATCCATTTGGTACCTATCACATTATGTTGCTTTGGAGGCTTCGTTAATTCCCAGACTTTGTTTCGCTCAAATTGATGGAGCTCTTCCTGCATTGCTTTAATCCAGTAGTCATCCTGAAGAGCTTCATCTATGTTCTTTGGTTCGATTAAAGATACGTAGCAAGCGAATCCACAAACCAACTGCCTCCGAGTTCTAACTCCTTCTTGTGGGTCTCCAATGATGTTTGATTCAGGATGATCATTGGAGATGCGTAAAGTTTGAGGTAACGGAGTACTCGGAGGTACATGAGACGATTCCTGCACATCAGATAAACTTGAAGAACCATTAGATGCATCATTAATATTGGAAGTATTATTATGAGAAGATGCAATGGCAGGTGTATCATCATCTAGAGAGATATCGAGGGTAGATTTTTCAGATGCAAAGTGAAAAGCTTCGTCTACTTTAACATTTATAGATTCTACGATCGTCTTAGATTCCAAGTTAAATACCCGATATACTCTACTATTTGTAGAATACCCCAAGAAAATCCCTTCGTCACTTCGAGAGTCAAACTTTCCAAGATTTTCACGGTCACGTAAAATGTAACACCGACTCCCGAAGATGCGAAAATATTTGATGTTGGGTTTTCTACCACACCATAGTTCATATGGTGTATTTAACATTCCCGGGCGCAAATAAACACGGTTAATAACATAGACTGTAGTGTTCACAGCTTCAGCCCAAAAATGTAGCGGTAAATTCCGGCTGTGAAGCATAACACGTGCCATCTCTTGAACAACCCTGTTTTTGCGCTCGACAACACCATTCTGTTGAGGTGTATAGGGTGCTGAGAATTCATGCTTAATACCGTTGGAAGTGCAAAAATCAATCAATTTTGAATTTATGAATTCTCCACCTCTATCACTTCTAACACGAATGATCTTTTCATTCTTTTCAATCATAATACGATGGCAAATCTCGTGAAAAGAATCAAAAGTATCAGCTTTCTCTTTTAAAAATGCTACCCAAGAATATCTAGAGAAATCATCAACCAATAAGAAAATATACCATTTACCTCCCAAAGATGGTTGACGAGTTGGCCAAAAGAAAGAAAAATAGTCTACATAAACTACACAACATTTAACCATATAACGATTAAAGACAAGGAAGGATTTCACCTTTGCATACCCAAACCTTTTGAGTTTTGGAGTATGTTGGCAATGGTTGAGAAATTTTCCTTGATGAAGACGTCTTGTATGATTGATCTTTTTCTTTTGTCATCGTCTTGTTTGAAGTACTACCAATGTTCTTTTCTTTTGAAAAGTCCTTCTTTGAATTCCGGGGAGTGAACTTATTGGTAGCACTTGCAAGATGTGGTTGATTTGAACTTTGAGCTCCAACCTTGTAATTTCTTTCAATGTGCCCTGCAAAATTACAACGAAAACATACCTTAGTCCTTGACGATCCCGAGGAGGATGAGGTAGGCTTGTTGTCGTTGCTTGTCGTTAGTTCCGGTGTCGGAGGAGGAGATACCGACTGGGGCACGAAAACTGTCCCAACCGAACTAAAATTGTCTTCAGTTCGATTGTATCCGAGACCGAACTTGTTTGTTTGACCAAGACCAAGAAGTTTATCCAACTTACTCCTTCCAGAAGAAAATTGCTGTAAGTCATCCTTGAGTTGGAAAATGGTCTCTGTCATTTCCAATTTTTCCCGTCGGGCCTTGCCGTAGAGCTTCAAGAAGTAATTCGCTTTGTTCACCATATCTATATAATTCTTCTCGAGTTGCTCATTGGACTCTTGAAGGGAAACATTTGCTTTTATCAGATTATCCCTTTCCACTTCAAGATCGGTCGAGAGAGAAGTTACCCTTTTTACTTCTTCTTCGAGATCCTGCAATCTCCCTCTCAACCCCTTGTTTTGCTTAGCCGGTTTCTTTGAATCCCGTAAAAGTCTGTGGTAGGCTAAAGCAAAATCCTCACATTCCGAATCATCCGATTCATTGTCCGTTGCATTCTTTTCAACAGTGGAGTTGGACAATGACTCGGATGTACTTGCCATTAAGCACATGAAGGGTGAAGATGTGGACGCGTGGAATGCCGTTGCGCTTTCTTCTTCATCACTTGAGGATGACTCATTTGACGTTGAGTTGTCATCCCAAGTGACGGCTTGCATCACTTTCTTCTTTGACGGATTCTTAGTTGGACACTCCGTTGAGATATGGCCGTATCCTCGGCACTTGAAGCATTGGACTTGTCCCTCTGAACTTTTCTTATCCTTTGAAAAGTTCTCTTGCTTTCTTGACTTGTAACTTGAAGTACCCTTGCCTTTCTTCGACTTTCCGAAGGATGGAGATTTACTTGAATTACCCCTTCGAAAGTTGCGGCGAAACTTCCTTGTCAAGAGAGCGAGTTGCTTCTCAAAGTCCTCCATAGATAGGTTCTCATCATCGTCTGAGGAGGATGAATCCGTGTCTTCTTCCTTAGTTGTTTTCAACGCATAACCTGAAGACTTAGAAGAGGATACTTTTCCCGAAGAATAGTTAGTAGTAAATGTCATTTCATAAGTTTGTAATGAACCAACTAATTCTTCTACATGCATTTCGTCCGGGTGTTTAATAGTTTCAATGGCTGTAACCTTTGGGCGAAATCGTTCAGGAAGAGTTCTTAAGATCTTTCTTACAACTTTAAATTCTGGAATCTTCTCTCCCAGGTTAGCACATGAATTTACGATGTCTTGCAATCGAGTGTAATAGTCCGTGAAAGATTCATTTTCTGCCATAAAAATGGAGTCAAATCTGCTCATAAGCATTTGCAGCTTTTGAATCTTCACGAGGTTAGTTCCCTCGTGTGTAACCAGAAGAACATCCCAGATTTCTTTCGCAGTCTCACATGCCGAGACGCGAGAGAATTCAGTTTGAGATAAGGCATTAAAAATAGCATTAATTCCTTTGCCATTGTAAGAAGATGAATCTAACTCTTCCTTGGTCCATTTCGACCTAGGTTTTAAGGTGCGAACATCAGAAATAATCTCAGTTGGATTAGACCATCCTAATTCAATTGATTGCCACACCCTTTCGTCGATGGAAATTAAAAAGGCTTTCATCCGTACTTTCCAGTACGCATAATTTGTTCCATCAAAGAAAGGGGGTCGATTGATGTTTCCACCTTCAACCATTGTTTACAACCCTATTCCCGCTCTGATACCACTTGTTGGGTTATATGTAATAAAGATCTAAATAGGGGAAAAAAACACCTAGAGGGGGGTGAATAGGTGTAAACAATAAACACTCAAAAAATCATTGCGCAATAAAACCCAATGCGGAAAAATAAAAGAACACGCAAGATTTTTACGTGGAAAAACTCCAAACCGGAGTAAAAAACCACGGGACCGATAACACGGTGAAATCCACTAGAATTGAAACACGTACAAGGTGATTTAACGTACTCACGGATGACTCAACTTTTTACCATACGCTCCTAGTTGATCTTCTCCGCTCGTTTCGCAACGCGTCTCGAATCCACGATCTGCGTCCAACGCCGAATCCACGGCGTCCAACGTCGAGTCCACGACGTCCGACCGAATCCACGGTCTTCACCCAGTAGCACGCTTCGAATCCACGAACGTACCTCGCTCCGAATCCACGAGAGCGGTTGCACCTTGAATCCAGAAGGCCACGCGAGTCCACGCGCCGATTTTGGGAAAATCGTTGTTTTGGGTGGTGATGATCCGCCGAATACTTAGATCAAAGATAGATAGGAAATACCATCTAAGTATTCATTAGTTTGATTCAACTCAAGATGTGAGTATGAAAACCTAGAATCAAACTAATCAATATAGATGAAGAAACATAGAGTAATATCTAATGATTCCCTTTCTTCTCTATATGTGGATCTTAGGCCGTATAAGATGATATTTGAATATGACGGCTATTTTTCTTTTTATCGGCCTTGCCCTAGAAAAATGAATCATAGGGTCTATTTATAGGTTAGAAACCCTAGGAAGGAGATAAGAATCAAAAACCTACCATTTCTGGAATTTTTACGGACGGCGATCCGGATCGGATTTCTGCGATCCGGATTGCAGTAGCAAGAAAGACGGTTTCCAGAAAAACAATGGTTCGGGATCCGGATCGAAATGGCTGATCCGGATCGTTCATACAGTTTCACCAAACATCAACGTTCGGGATCAGGATTGCAATTCCTGATCCGGATCGTGCAAGTAAAAAGGTAAAACTAGTGTTCGGGATCCGGATCATGAAATGCTGCGATCCGGATTGAACCAGTGTATGAACGAACACCCTTCGGGATCCGGATTGGAATGTCTGATCCGGATCCTGAACATGTCCCATGTCCAGTTTTTGATTTTTATGCAATGAAAAATTCTTCCAGGTGTTTCTACACTACAAGAAGTATTCGGATCACCAAAAATCTTTAGTTAAACATACCTGATCCTTTTGAATTCTTCTTTCTTGAGATTGAGTTAAATGATCCAACCTTCTTCACCTTCAATCTTCAAGACTTGAACCTTTCACGAAATTACGCCAACTCAAATTCCGTAACATGGATGTGTGGCAGTAGGTGGGCGCAGGTTTGACTGGACCCCATGTAGCAGTCACTGTGATTGGGTTGATTGAGTATTTGGGTCAGAGTCGATGCATCATTTTCATCTGTATCACCCTTTGAGCATTGTAGATAGAGGCATGATAGCTGTAGATTTCTTTCCAGCTTATCTTTACATTAGTACAGTTTCCTGTTATCTTATGCATCTAGTAGACTTAGTGGGTAGACCGTCGGGCTTGGTAGCGGTACCAACTGAGAACTACTGTGGGATGTAGTTCTCACACCCGCCGTGGTGACTTTTCCCAGGGACCCCTTTTCCAGTTCCTGCTGCTCCAGTTGCTGACCCTTCTGCTGCTGATCGAGGTGAGGGAGTCGCGAGCTAGTTCCCTACCCGTCCTTGGAGTATAGCTGTACCCATTTTGGAGCTTAGTAGTACAGTCTGCTGGATTATTGTTGTTAGTTATTTTTGAGAGACTTTTGTAGTGAGGTTCAGACTTGTACTATTTGACAGTTGTATTATCTTATTTCAGTAGTTTACTTTTCAGCTCTGATATCTGTATAGATTTATTACCCTTCTTTTTGCAGGTTAGACGCTTCGTCTATACGAGGCTCACCGTATGGGCGGCGGATCTGTTGGCGGGCTCGGGTCGCAGTTTTGACCCTGGGGCGTGACAGTTGGTGTCTCATCCGATTGACTCGTGATGGACTTCACAATTGTAGAGTCATTGATTGTTCCCAAACTGTGCATATATGTCGATGATCGGATGTCCACATCAAATTTTCTCAAGATCCGCATGATGATCAATGGGAAAGGTTGAGTCTGGAGTCTGTTCTTGTTTGACTGGGATTCTAGACACCGACCTTTCGAGATTCTCGGACACATACTGTGTCGGTTGCTTCTTTCTCGTCTTTGAGTTGGATGCCCTGTTTTGGGAGCCGTTGGGTTGACGACGGTCCCGGCTGTAGTGTCCCAGATCCCTGTGTAGCTTTTCCCCATGTTTCGGGGTGTGGAACACCTGTTAGTGGTGTGTTTGGGCCACAACACATCAAAGGGATGTGTTGGATGGACTCAGAGAGGGTTTGGGGTCAAGCCTGTCCTTCCGCTGCTTTTGCTGAATTTTAGAAGTGGTTTCAGGCTGATTGGAGGCCGTATTTGGATTCAGCGCAGAAAAACGCTTGAAAACGGCTATTTATTTGTATTTTTCTGAGTTCGGACGCCCAAAAACGGACACCCGGAAGTTTTATGTGCAAAATGGTGCACGGGGGAGAGCCGTGGACCGGCAGGTGACACGTGGCGGCCTCGGATTGGCCGGCGCACGCAATCTGGTCCACGGGGGAGTGCTGCTGGTTCACGGTGGACCGGCGGGGACACGTGGCGGCCGCCTATAGGCGGGTCCGCGCTGCACTGTCACGCCCCGGGTGTAAACCAGAACCCGGGCTCGTCCACAGATCCGCCGTGCACACGAAATTTCCCGTGTACACGAAGCGCTGGTAACCTGCTCAGATACAAAGATATAATAAAGGAGCATAAAACAGAGCTAAACTAAAACTAATACATCTCAGACAAGTGCTGGAAATAAAAGTACAACATAACTCTCAAAAATATACATGTGTTTAGATCTCTCCCAGCTCACGAAATAAATACAACCAGCTGGCCGAAGCCAGACCCAAAATAAAGAAAAATACAACCGTCTGAGTGTACAGGGGATACATCAAAACTGCTAAACTCGAGATCGGGGAAGTAGCTATCTAATCAGCGATCCTCTTACCTCGATCCTGGGAAGAGGGCCCCGCAACTCCCGCAGAGGACTCTGCAAAACAAAGGGAAAAAGAAAAGGGAAACAGTGGGGGGTGAGAACTACTATAAAAACAGTAGCCTCCCCTAGTGGGTAGACCTCAAACTCAGACGTGCCCACTAGGACTATTAGAGGCGAAAATAAAACAAGGGTGGTAAGCTGTAAATAAAACTACTGATAGAAAAGCTACCACTAATATGCCTCTAAAATAATAAGCTAACAGAATAGCTAAATGTATGCATCAGAGTATACATATGCCTGCCTGGGTAACCCAATCAAGACACCGGTGAACACCGGTACTTCCTGCTATGCCTACTAACTCACAACTTAGCTGCGGGATGCAGACCGGCTCCTGACCGACACGGTCCCATCGCAAGGGCAACAGACCGGCTCCTGACCGGCACGGTCACACATACACACACTCCGGAGTGGCACTCGAGGGGAGCGACCCTCATGAGTGAAATAAGTCGCCATAAGTAACCTGATATAGTAGGACTGGATCAAGACTCTAATCAAGTGGGAAAAACCATCCACTAAAAGAAAATCCGATCCCCTCTCCCCCAATCTGATGCATTAGTAACAACCCGGTCAACCGCCCAAAATCCGCGGTTGCCGCAAATACCCTGTCATCAAGCCTGCCTGTCCCAAATCCCCAATAACTGACTACACTATCCCAGCCCCTGCTCTATCCTGAGCATAATATCCCCTAAGACTAGACAACAGGAGAAAGAATAAAACGCATGGTTTCTCCTAAGTCAGTTCCAGCATGATAGTGTAGCAGAAAATAGTGGCCTAACTTGTGACCATACAAGCATGCAAAGTCCTTTACTCAATAAATATATCACAGGTATTCCAATTCTTACAAGAATTAAAGTATGCTATTGCTCTGGATATCTGATGTGCTAATATGCCACAAGCTAGTCTATACACATGCATAAGCCTCCCAATATACATAAAGCATGATATGGTTTTAGCATATGATTACCAAAAGATTTAAGCAACTTATCCTTTTCCAAGAAACAATGATTCATTAATATCGAGTTCTCTAACGATGCAAGCGCTAACAATCAATCAATACTTTCATACAAGCATGCAAGGTTCATCCCACTGATACAACTATCAACATGATATAGGAATGGCTCCAATATGCCTAGTGGGTTATCACCAGTAGGAGGTTTACAACGGTACCCACCTCGAGAGCTAAGTCCTGGTCCCAAAGGTGAAGTCCTCACTCGGCCCAACAAACTCCACAACACTGCACAACATTCCCCAAAGGAACATACATAAATTAATCATACAATGTTCCAAATTCTGTCCAAAACTTAACAGCCCAGAGTTTCCCTGTTTTCACCTACGAAAAAAGCCCGTAAAATTCCAAGAAAAATACTGTCACGATCCTCGCGACGAACCGGTCGAAACGAGTACCTACACGCTCAAATTCGAGTTTCCTACGCTGAGAAATAAATTCGGCAAGGGAACCACCCCAAAATAAACTGTACAGAAATTCTGTGTCAAAGAACTCGGGAAAAGAAAGATTTTCACCTTCCGAAAATATTTAGAAAATTCCCAGAAAATTCGAGAGTGTCCTTGCGCTGTGCAGATGAAAAACGCCTCCTGGCACACCTCGATCCGACGCCTGTGCGCGAAGATATAGCCAAAACACCACAGCGCTGTCCAAAACTCCGCGAGGAAAAATTGGTCAAATGGATGCTCAGAAAACTCCAAGATAGTTTCGAAAAAAAGAGAGAGCTCAAAACAGAGAAATCGGAGTCCTACCTGTCGTGAGTCCAACGGCGCAAGAATCGCCTAAATCGGAGGTCGGGGTGAGCCGGGGGAGTCCGCACACTGAAAAGGGACGAAGCGGGTCGCCGGTGAACAAGCGTCGCGCCGCGCCGTAAAATCATGAACCTCGGGATGCGTGCCTCAGAAAATCCCAGGGATCCACCAAAGTGGAGAGCACTGTGAGAGGAAGAAGTCTCCTGAAGAGGCCACTGTGAAAAGGAGTCCAAAAAGCCCAAAAAAAAAAACAAAGGAAGCCTATTTATAGGCTCAGCCCGAAGGCTAAGTGGGCCGGTTTCGGGCGCGAAATTCGGGCGCCCGAATCCGCCAAGGCCGGTCGCACCGTTCCCATCCGACGCGCCCGGATTCCTGAGGTGATGCCACGTGTCCCCGCAACACGGGACAGCGGTGCAATGGTCCCTGCCGCGCGCCACGCGTCCTCCCCCGGTCAGCGGGGGTAGGTACGATCCGTCAATGGCGGGCCGACACGTGGCCGCACTCGAGTGCGACCGACTGCGCGCCTGGCGCCTCTGCGCCCTCCGTCCCGAGGCACCCCTCCGCGCACACCGTGGACCGCGCCTTCGTGGGCCAGCCAATGCCAGGTTGCCACGTGTCATGCACCCGGTCCACCAAGCCCGCGCAAATTCGCTGGGCCGCGCCGTGTGCGCCAACCACTCCGCGCACGCCACGCGTCCCGCCCTGCGGTCCATGCACCCGCCGCGCCTCCCCGTGGACCGAGCTGCGTGAGCCGCCAATAACAGGCCGCCACGTGGCTCAGGCCGGTCCACGGTCCTCCCCCATGCACCGAAAATCCCTGAAAACTTTCGGAAGCCCGTTTTTGGTCATCCGGACTCCGAATTTAACAAACAAATAGCCGTTTTCAAGCATTTTTCCGCGCTGAATCCAAATCCAACCTCGGTTTGGCCCAAAACATTTTCTAAAATTCGGAAAATTCAGCCGAAGGCCAAATCAGCTAAAGATGTCTCACAGGGTCCATCTGTGGCATCCCTTCGATGCACTATGGGCCAGATACACCAACACTAGGTGTTCTACACAGTGGATTCACTGGAAAGGTTGCATGGAAAATCTGGACCACTACATCCTCCCCTACAAGAGAAAGTTTCGTCCTCGAAACAAAAGTCATACCTCAAGCCGGGGCCTCGAACAAGTGGGGGTAAGAGTCCATCATCGCTGACTCCAGCTCCCAAGTAGCCTCGCGCTCATCATGGCTGCTCCAGAGGATCTTCACATAAGGGATGGGCCGGCTGCGCAACTCCCTAACCTCACGGTCCAAGATCCTCAATGGCCGCTCGACATAGCTCAAGTCCTCAGTGATCTCCAGTGGGGTGAAGTCGATGATGTGCGACGGGTCATAAACATACCTCCTCAGAGTCGATACATGAAACACATCGTGAACACCAGCAAGTCTGGGAGGAAGTGCAAGCCTGTAGGCAACTGGCCCTAGCGCTCCAATACCTCGAAAGGTCCAATGTAACGAGGGCTCAGTTTCCCACGATTCCCAAATCTCGGGATCCCCTTTGAAGGCGAGACTTTCAAAAAGACATGATCTCCTACCATAAACTCAAGGTCTCGCCTCCACACATCTGCGTAGCTCCTCTGTCTACTCTGAGCTGTCTGAAGATGCTGCCTGACTATTCTGACCTTATCCTCTGCCTCTCGAATCAATTTTGGCCCCAATGTCCGTCTTTCACCCACATCGCTCCAATAAAGCAGGGAACGACACTTGCGTCCATACAATGCTTCAAACGGAGCCATCTGAATGCTCGCTTGAAAGCTATTGTTGTACGCAAACTCTGCCAGTGATAAGTGTCGCACCTAACCTCCTCCAAAGTCTAGCGTGCAAGCCCGGAGCATGTCCTCAAGAATCTGTATAGTACGCTCTGACTGTCCGTCTGTCTGTGGGTGAAACGCTGTGCTGAAACTGAGCTGTGTCCCCAAAGTGGCCTGTAGACTCCTCCAAAAGCGCGAAACAAACCTCGGATCTCGGTCAGATACAATGGAGGCGGGTACACCATGCAGCCTCACCACCTCGTCTAAATACAGCTGCGCCAGCCGCTCGAGTGACCAAGTCACCTGTACCGGTAAAAAGTGAGCGGACTTGGTGAGTCTATCCACGACTACCCAAATCGAATCCGCTCCAGTCTGTGCCCTCGGCAATCCAGTGACAAAATCCATGGTAACATGTTCCTATTTCCATTCAGGGATTGGGAGACTCTGCAAGTTGCCAGCAGGTATACGATGCTCAGCCTTTACTTGCTGACAAGTTAAGCAGTGTGCCACAAATCTCCCAATGTCTCTTTTCATCCCGTACCACCAAAACTGTGCCTTGAGGTCCCTATACATCTTAGTCCCACCAGGATGAATGGTATAAGGTGTATAGTGGGCCTCCCTCAAAATCTGGTCTCGAATCTCTGTGTCCATAGGCACGCAAGCTCGGTCCCTGTACCTCAGTACTCCCGAAGCATCAACCGCAAAGTCCCCTGTCTGATCACTCGCAATCTGCTCTCTGATCTTGGTCAAATGGGGGTCCTCACTCTGTCTCTCTCTAATCCTGTCCAACAGAGTGGGCTGCACGACTAGAGACATAAGTCTAGCAGAGACCCCAAGGGACACAACCTCGAGCTGTAACTGCCTCATCTGCTCAAGTAATGGCGCCTGATCGGTGATCATCAAGGATAAGCTCTGTACTGCTCTCCTGCTCAGGGCATCAGCAACCACGTTGGCCTTGCCAGGATGGTAGAGTATGTCCACATCGTAGTCCTTTAACAATTCTAACCATCTGCGTTGCCTCAAATTGAGCTCCTTCTGCGTGAACAGGTATTTCAAGCTCTTGTGGTCGGTATAAATCTCGCAGTGCTCCCCATACAGATAGTGGCGCCACAACTTCAGTGCGAAAATCACCGCAGCTAGCTCCAAGTCATGGGTAGGGTAATTCTTTTCATAGTCCTTCAGTTGCCGAGAGGCATAAGCGATTACCCTACCCTCCTGCATCAGCACGCAACCAAGTCCACTGTGCGATGCATCACTGTAAATCACGTATCCTTTCCCCATAACAGGGAGGGGAAAGGATAGGAGCCGACATCAATCTGTTCTTTAATTCCTCAAAGCTCCTCTGGCAATCCTCACTCCAAATAAACTTAATCCCTTTTCGCGTCAGACGAGTGAGGGGTGTGGAAAGTTTCGCAAAACCTTCCACAAACCGACGGTAATATTCGGCTAGGCCCATAAAACTGCGAACCTCTGATACCGTCGTCGGTCGGGGCCAATCCCGGACTGCCTCAATCTTCGCCGGATCTACTGCCACTCCTGCGGCTGAGATCACATGGCCCAAAAAGACAACCTCCCGAAGCCAAAATTCGCACTTAGATAACTTGGCATACAACTTCCTCTCTCTGAGAAGTTGCAGCACAATACTCAAGTGCTCCTCGTGCTCCACATCACTCCGGGAATAAACCAGGATATCATCAATAAATACAACGACGAACCGATCCAGATATGGTCGAAAGATCCTGTTCATTAAATCCATAAAAGCGGCAGGGGCATTTGTCAATCCAAAAGGCATGACGGTGAACTCATAATGCCCGTACCGCGACCAGAATGCCGTCTTTGGGATGTCCTCGGCCCTCACCTTCAATTGGTGGTAACCAGACTGTAAGTCAATCTTGGAGAAGACACAAGACCCTTGTAGCTGATCAAATAAGTCATCAATGCGTGGCAAAGGGTACTTGTTCTTGATGGTCACTTTATTCAGCTCTCGATAATCAACACACGGTCGAAGTGAACCATCATTCTTCTTCACAAATAGCACCGACGCTCCCCAAGGCGATACACTTGGTCTCACAAAACCTTTGTCCATTAAATCCTGAAGTTGCGCCTTTAACTCTCGCAGCTCAGCCGGTGCCATACGGTAAGGAGCCTTAGAGATTGGCGCAGTTCCTGGGACTATGTCAATCAAAAACTCGATCTCCCTATTCGGCGGCATGCTAATCAGCTCTGGTGGAAACACATCCGGGAACTCGTGGACAATAGGGATATCCGCGAGTCTCGGTGCCGCCGTAGGCTCCTTAACCACAGAAGCCAAAAAGGCCACGCATCCACTGCGCATCATCTGCCTCGCATGAGAAGTCGAAACTACCGAGGCGAAGAAAGCACTCTGGCACCCCCTGTAAACAAACACCTCCTGGCCTGGCTCGCTAAAAGTAACAGTCCTCGCGGTGCAATCAATCGTCGCGAAATAGCGAGCCAGCCAATCCATCCCAAGTACAATGTCGAAATCTCGCAGCTGACTAAGGACCATCAGGTCCGCTGGCAAAATCCACGACTCAAGCTGTACTGGGCAAGACCAAGAGCACTCCTCTACATGCAATGTATGATCAGGAATCTGTACCTCTAATGCATGTGGCAACCGACCTAACTCTAGTCCATGGGATGACGCAAATGATCTACTGATAAAAGAATGTGATGCACTGGTATCAAATAAAGTGCGAGCTCTAGTACCGAAAAGTAAAATGATACCTGCCACCACGTGATCGGCTGCCGAGGAGTCCTCCACCTGGGCGGCATAGACCCGCCCGCTCTGAGATGGTCGGTAGTCTGCAGGGTGGGAAGAAGGAGCCCTGCTCGCTGGAGCATAGGGCTGTTGCTGGGGCACCGAAGGGACTGATGCTGAGGAAGGAGCCGGCGATGTCGAGAAAGGGCAAGTAGCTCGCAGATGACCGGACTGCCCACATCGAAAACAACGACCATGCCTCAAATCACAAGTATCAGAGGGGTGCTGACCCCTGCAGAAAACACACCCAACTGTAGACCGGGGCTGCCTCGACTGCTGCTGCTGCTGCCTCTGCCGCTGAGATCCCTGCTGTCGCGGCTGTGACCTCTGTTGCTGCGAGTGCTGCTGCTGTCGCTGGGGCTGCTGCTGCTGGTGCTGTGGGGGCCTCTGGGATCCCCCAGGCCCTCGCCGCTCCGTACGCCCACGGCCCGTAAACTGAGGCGGTGGCGGTCGGGGCGGCCTCCAGGAACTGGCCTGTCCCCCATCGTCCGGCGCTGGTCGCTTCCTCTCAGAACTCTGAGCGACCGAGCCTCCACGTCTAGCGACAACGTGATCTCCCCTCTCAACCCACTGCGCATGATCCACTGCCTCTGCCAAAGTCTGTAGCCTGTGGGCATGCACCATAGTATAGATCTCTGGGCGCAGACCAGTCTCAAAGAGCTCCACTTGGTGCGGCCCATCCGTAGCAACATAGGGTACGCAGTTGAGCAACCGCGTGAACTCCTAGAAGTAGTCCCATACTGTCCGGTCACCCTGCTGAAGATTCTTCAAATCATCTTCTAGCTTTTTCTTCACACTCGTGGAGAAATAAGTATCTAGAATCATCCGTCTGAACTCTGACCAGGGTAGCTGTCGGGTAATCTGGAACTCCAAAGGCTCGACCCGACGCCACCAGGCATCTGCATCCCCCTCTAAACAATGTACTGCCATATGCACTCTAAATCTGTGGTCAATGAAGAAGTCCCGAAATAACTTCTCCATTGCTGCTAGCCACGATCCTATCTCCCATGGATGAGTGCTCCGCCCTGAAAACCTAGGCGGTCCTTACTGACAAAACTGGGTGAGTTTGTCAGCAAACTCCAGCTCCTCCGCTGGGGTCAATGGTCGGATCACTCCCTGAGCCCCACTACACGACGACGGTGCCGTAGGGACAGGTGGAATAGCCGGCGGTAAAACTGGTGGTACGGGGGCCTCAATAGTAGTAGGGGGAGGTGCCCCAACCTGAGCGAGTAGCTGCTTGATCCTCTGCTCGATCCTCTGCTCCTGCCGGCGGTGACTCTCCGCCAACTGGGCCACCATGGCCCTCAGCTCACTAATCTCTGAAGGTCCAGACTGCTCTGGCTCCTCCGGGGGTGTAGGAGTACCCCGGGTAGGAATCTGCCGCCTAGGAGGCATCATGCCACACAAGAAACCACGGGTCAGTAAACAAAACCACTCTCGACCCAATCCAGCGCAAGTCATGGTCATCCCCCTATTTCTGTAACCTTATGTTGTCTGCAGCCAACATAATAGTCCACCAGAAGTAGGATGTGCCAGTCCCTCTCCACTCACAGGAAGAGTTTAATAATAAATATCCGACTTTCGCAAAATGTTGCGTCACTCACGTCCTGCCTTCCTAGGGTATGCCAAAAAGGCTAGGGTTTCCTAAGTCCCAACTGACCTATCCCTAAGCTCTAATACCAACCTAATCTGTCACGCCCCGGGTGTAAACCAGAACTCGGGTTCGTCCACAGATCCGCTGTGCACACGGAATTTCCCGTGTACACGAAGCGCTGGTAACCTGCTCAGATACAAAGATATAATAAAGGAGCATAAAACAGAGCTAAACTAAAACTAATACATCTCAGACAAGTGCTGGAAATAAAAGTACGACATAACTCTCAAAAATATACATGTGTCTCTCCCAGCTCACGAAATAAATACAACCAGCTGGCCGAAGCCAGACCCAAAATAAAGAAAAATACAACCGTCTGAGTGTACAGGGGATACATCAAAACTACTAAACTCGAGATCGGGGAAGTAGCTATCTAATCAGCGATCCTCTTACCTCGATCCTGGGAAGAGGGCCCCGCAACTCCCGCAGAGGACTCTGCAAAACAAGGGGGAAAAGAAAAGGGAAACAGTGGGGGGTGAGAACTACTATAAAAATAGTAGCCTCCCCTAGTGGGTAGACCTCAAACTCAGACATGCCCACTAGGACTACTAGAGGCGAAAATAAAACAAGGGTGGTAAGCTGTAAATAAAACTACTGATAGAAAAGCTACCACTAATATGCCTCTAAAATAATAAGCTAACAGAATAGCTAAATGTATGCATCAGAGTATACATATGCCTGCATGGGTAACCCAATCAAGACACCGGTGAACACCGGTACTGCCTGCTATGCCTACTAACTCACAACTCAGCTGCGGGATGCAGACCGGCTCCTGACCGACACGGTCCCATCCCAAGGGCAACAGACCGGCTCCTGACCGGCACGGTCACACATACACACACTCCGGAGTGGCACTCGAGGGGAGCGACCCTCACGAGTGAAATAAGTCGCCATAAGTAACCTGATATAGTAGGACTGGATCAAGACTCTAATCAAGTGGGAAAAACCATCCACTAAAAGAAAATTCGATCCCCTTTCCCCCAATCTGATGCATTAGTAACAACCCGGTCAACCGCCCAAAATCCGCGGTTGTCGCAAATACCCTGTCATCAAGCCTGCTGTCACGCCCCGAGTCCGCCAATTTGTACGGTTCGGGCACGCCAACAGACCCGCCAATCGGGTATGACCTTTCACTACCCGAAGGGAACGGTAATATCCATAATCATACAACAAGTATATGCGGAAGCTCAATATCAGAGTACTAAAAATCACTATAAATTTGAACTTTCATTTTATAAACAAACAGTTTAAGCGATAATGAAAGCATACAAGAGTGAACCATAACTTAAATTTATTACACTTTACATTTCTGAACTTGCTAATAAAATTATTACAATTCCTTTACATAAATTCCTCACCATACAAAGTTCACTCAAGAAATATATAAAAAGGGATACCTCTGCTAGACCCTCTAGGTCTCTATGCTGCTGGGCCATTGCCCCTGTCGTATGCATCGCCGTCTGCATCTGAACCGTCTCGTCCGCTGTATCCATACCCGAACCTGTGCGGGGGGGTCACCCAAGGGGTCTGAGAACTCCGACAGAGTTCCCTGTGGGTTCAACCACCGAGAAAAAGTGTCCTACACCACTTGGTCCAATGGAAGCAATAATAATAGTGCTAGGAAACTAAAATCCTCAATATCAAAATGCGGCCATGCAATATAATATATCACTACACTATCTGTGTATACTCATCGACCCAGCACTACTCTGTCTAGCCACACTAGGCTGCTAAGCACCAACTCGGCCACTATGCCGCTGTATACAGGGTCAAACTAACCCGGCCACCTTGGCCACTCTATCTTTCTTTATTCTTTAAATTCTGGTGCTTTAGTTCAAGTTAACCCTCAGAAATTCTTATCCAACGGGCCCCAGCCCGGTAGTCCTGCTACCATAAGATAAGATTTCTAAGGTTGCCGATAGCACCCGCAAGAGCTACCCCGCCCAACGGGGAACTTTTCCTACGGGTCACTGCCCGGGAGAGGGACACTGCCCTTGGCTCCGACAAGGCTACTTTTTACCCCCGAAGGTACGCTCGTTTTATCTTTATATTTTCTTTCTTTTCTTTTCTTTTTCTTTCTCTTTTTGCTTTAGTTCTTAACCTCTTTGCCTTTGAACACTTGCTTTTCTTTCTTATTCGAGCTTGTAGCTCCCTTTTGCCACTGGCAAATCTCTTTCTCTTTCCTTTGAGCGTTTAGCTCTTTGCTTTCACTTTAAGCCTTTCGAAAGTACCTCGTCCGACGGGTCACTGCCCAGGGAGTCCTGCTCCACTTGACGAGTCTCAAATTCGAAGGCGCCATTTACATTTTCTTTATGCTTTTTAGCCACTTTTAGCTTGCTTTTAACTTTGCCTTTTTACATCAATTTATCTCTTACCCTAGGCCTCGCCATAAGGATAAATAGAGAGTCTCCTGGACTCTTAAACATTTCACTTTCCTTTATTTAACTCAAATTGAAGTTAAAGTTATTGTCCATTTGCCCAGACACCCTATGACCTTCTAGGGTTATAACTGTTTAATTCTTTAGCCTTGGGATCTCATCCCCCTTTCCTGATTCCTCACTGAATCCTAGAGTTAACTTAACTCTATTTTCCAATTTCACTTTTAACTTAGAGTCACACTGACTCTAATTTCCTGTTTTCCCTTTCATGTCTCCACACTTGATCCATTTTTCCCATTTTCGTGATTCCTTACTGAATCCTAGAGTTAACTTAAATTTATTTTCCAATTTCACTTTTAACTTAGAGTCACACTGACTCTAATTTCCTGTTTTCCCTTTCATGTCTCCACACTTGATCCACTTTTCCCATTTTCGTGATTCCTTACTGAATCCTAGAGTTAACTTAACTCTATTTTTCTGTTCCACTTTTAACTTAGAGTTACACTGACTCTAATCTCCTGTTCCACTTTTATCTTAGAGTTACACTGACTCTAATTTCCTGTCTGTGAGTTTAAACTCCTCTGGATCATCTTAGGTTCCCTTTACCTAAGTTCCATGTCGTACTCATCCTAGAGTTCCTTGACTCTATATTGATCACTAGTTCACCTTAGGTCCCCTTTACCTAAGTTCCATGACATACTCATCCTAGAGTTCTTTGACTCTATGTTGATCACTAGTTCACCTTAGGTCCCCTTTACCTAAGTTCCATGACATACTCATCCTAGAGTTCCTTGACTTTATGTTGATCACTCTATCCAGTGTCCTTAGGTTATCCCCTAAGACAATGCCACTCATCCAATCCTAGGATAACTCCTAGTTCGATGTCACTCGTCAAACTCCTAAACTAGTTTTCTCCTAGTCTTACTACCAACAAGTTCTGTTCCCTTATGTCACATGATTCCTAGGGTTATACCCTAACATGATCACAATCATAAATAGCTAATCTTTTCATGCATGCAATTATTTTCATCTCGTTCATAAAATAGTATTTACTTTTACGCATGCATATTCATCATATAGCTTTGGCAACCAACAGTTGCACTTTTCCTCTGTGTCCATCTACACATGCACATTTATTCCTCTATCTCAGGCAACCAACAGTTGCACTTTTTCATCTGTATCCATTTACACAGGCGATCCTAATCAAGATTACCTAACGCCTCTAACAGGCTACTATCATGCTTCGAAATCGAAAAGCAAAGGAGTAAGGGGAGAGGTCACCCAATTTCGGCAGAATTCCCCACCTTGTAGTGTACCCAATTGCTTGTAGACACTTGCAATTGGACTCCGCGCGATTCCACTTGTCTCCTCGAGCTTGCACGCAAAACGGCGCACTTCCCTCGAGTCCGCATGCAAAACGGTGCACGTCCACCAAACCTGCACGCAAAACGGTGCGCGCCAGTAAAACCAACACGCAAAACGGTGCGCACCACTTCAGTCGGCACGCAAAACGATGCACGTCAACTCAACCTATACGCAAAATGGGGCACGTACCTCGGGTTTGCACGCAAAACGGAGCATGCTTCTCTTAAGGTTGCACGCAAAACGGTGCACGTCTTTTCTGACCCTGCACGAAAAACGATACATAACATTAGGGTCGGCACGCAAAACGGTGCACGATGACACGATCTGCACGCGAAACGGTGCACGTACCTCGAATCTGCACGTAAAATGGTGCACGTCTGACAGTAGGGTTGCACGCAAAACGGTGCACATTTTTCTAACCCTGCACGCAAAACGATGTGCAATATTAAAGACTGTACGTAAAATGGTGGACATCAATCCAACTTGCACGCAAAACGGAGCACGTACCTCGAATCGGCACGCAAAACGGTGCACGCTCGACTGTAGGGTTGCACGCAAAACGGTGCATTTTTCTACAACTTGCACGCAAAACGAGACGCGCCAAAAATACCCGCGACTGTCCGTGCAGCAACGGTACAGTAAAATTCGGTCCCTAACACGCAAAACGACACGGGGTCAAATTTAATGTCCAAAAAGAAACCCTACAAATTGTGCCCAAAAATACCGAAAAATAACGTTACCTCGTAAGTCGCGCCGCCCATCGGCTTTTGGGAACTCCTCGCGCGCTCCACGAGGTTCACGGCGCCACGCCGCAACACCTCCCAACCTCTCCCTCACTCTCCCTCACTATCGGTTGGAGAAGAAAGGAAAAAGGGGAAAAAAATGGAGGTGCGGGGAGAAAGAAGAAGAAGAAAAGGAGGGAGAGAGGGAAGGGTGGTCCACGGACCACCGGTCTACGGTGCACCCGCCGGTCTACAAGACCCAGCCGAGTGCACCCGGTCCAGGCAGGGAAGGGCGGGGCCACGTGGCCGCGCCCCTGCGCGCCCCTGCGGGCGCGTGTCCCTGCGCCCGTACGGGCCCAATGGGGGCCCGCCATGTGGCGGCCCCCCTTTGACCCGCCTGCCACCAGAAACCCCCCCTGCCACCTTGATTCCCGCGCTGCCGTCGCCTCAGAAATCCGTTTTTGTCCCGGTTTCTGTCCATTTTTCGTCCGTTTCCGTCCAAATTTGACAGGCGGCTTCGGTTCAGCTTAATTAACCACAGAAAATTTTAAATTTTCAGTTTGGGCCATTTCTGGGCCACCAAAAGCCTCGCTATATCCAGAATCGCTGGCGGACCCCGTTCTCGCAATCCGGATATCCTATCAACCCGAAATTTTTACTGTGGCCTTAAAACATAATTACGAAGCTCCCCAAATTTTCTCAAAATTTTCCGACACTGTTGGCGGAGCCCGTTCTCACTATCAGGCATCCGATCAAAGCGAAACTTTTTCTGTGGTCTTAAAACATATTTACGGGGCTCCCGTAATTTTCTCGAAATTTTCCGACACTGTAAATTTTCCACTAAAAATCTGGGCCCCTTTCTCCAATAAAATTCCAGATCTCTCCATTTTAACCCAATTTGGGCCCAACTCGCGTCCAAATGTTCTTTACTTCCCTAACTTTCATAACACTAGTATTTCATACCACCTTTATTTACATTTATTTATGTGCCGAAAATTCGGTACATTACACCTGCCTGTCCCAAATCCCCAATAACTGACTACACTATCCCAACCCCTGCTCTATCCTGAGCATAATATCCCCTAAGACTAGACAACAGGAGAAAGAATAAAACGCATGATTTCTCCTAAGTCAGTTCCAGCATGATAGTGTAGCAGAAAATAGTGGCCTAACTAGTGACCATACAAGCATGCAAAGTCCTTTACTCAATAAATATATCACAGGTATTCCAATTCTTACAAGAATTAAAGTATGCTATTGCTTTGGATATCTGATGTGCTAATATGCCACAAGCTAGTCTATACACATGCATAAGCCTCCCAATATATATAAAGCATGATATGGTTTTAGCATATGATTACCAAAAGATTTAAGCAACTTATCCTTTTCCAAGAAACAATGATTCATTAATATCGAGTTCTCTAACGATGCAAGCGCTAACAATCAATCAATACTTTCATACAAACATGCAAGGTTCATCCCACTGATACAACTATCAACATGATATAGGAATGGCTCCAATATGCCTAGTGGGTTATCACAAGTAGGAGGTTTACAACGGTACCCACCTCGAGAGCTAAGTCCTGGTCCCAAAGGTGAAGTCCTCACTCGGCCCAACAAACTCCACAACACTGCACAACATTCCCCAAAGGAACATACATAAATTAATCATACAATGTTCCAAATTCTGTCCAAAACTTAACAGCCCAGAGTTTCCCAGTTTTCACCTGTGAAAAAAGCCCGGAAAATTCCAAGAAAAATACTGTCACGATCCCCGCGACGAACCGGTCGAAATGAGTACCTGCACGCTCAAATCCGAGTTTCCTACGCTGAGAAATAAATTCGGCAAGGGAACCACCCCAAAATAAATTCTACAGAAATTCTGTGTCAAAGAACTCGGGAAAAGAAAGATTTTCACCTTCGGGAAATATTCAGAAAATTCCCAGAAAATTCGAGAGTGTTCCTTGCGTGTGCAGATGAAAAACGCCTCCTGGCACACCTCGATCCGACGCCTGTGCGCGAAGATATAGCCAAAACACCACAGCGCTATCCAAAACTCCGCGAGGAAAAATGGGTCAAATGGATGCTCAGAAAACTCCAAGATAGCTTCGGAAAAAGGAGAGAGCTCAAACAGAGAAATCGGAGTCCTACCTGTCGTGAGTCCAACGGCGCAAGAATCGCCTAAATCGGAGGTTGGGGTGAGCCGGGGGAGTCCGTACACTGAAAAGGGACGAAGCGGGTCGCCGGTGAACAAGCGTCGCGCCGCGCCGTAAAATCGCGAACCTCGGAATGCGTGCCTCAGAAAATCCCAGGGATCCACCAAAGTGGAGAGCATTGTGAGAGGAAGAAGTCTCCTGAAGAGGCCACTGTGAAAAGGAGTCCAAAAAGCCTGAAAAAAAAACAAAGGAAGCCTATTTATAGGCTCGGCCCAAAGGCTAAGTGGGCCGGTTTCGAAATTCGGGCGCCCGAATCCGCCAAGGCCGGTCGCACCGTTCCCATCCGACGCGCCCGAATTCCTGAGGTGATGCCACGTGTCCCCGCAACACGGGACAGCGGTGCAATGGTCCCCGTCGCGCGCCACGCGTCCTCCCCCGTAGTCCTAGTGGGTATGTCAGAGTTTGAGGCTTTACCCACTAGGGGAGGCTACTGGTTTATCTAGTAGTTCTCACCCCTATTGTCCTTCTTCTTTTTGTTCTCCCCTGTTTTGCAGAGTCTTCTGCGGGAGTAGCTGGGCCATCTTCGGCCGATCGAGGTAAGAGGATAGCGGACTAGATAGTCGTCTACCCCGTCTGCGAGCATAGCTGTATTTTGGTCGTATCCCCTATACACTCAGACAGTTTATTCTCTTTTTTTTTTTTGGGTCTTGCTTCAGCTAGCTGGTTGTATTTATTTGGTGAGCTGGGAGAGACATATGTACTTATTTGAGAGTTTATTGTACTTTTACTTTCCAGCTGTGGTCTGAGATGTATTAGTTTTAATTCAGCTCTGTTTTTATGCTCCTTTATTATATCTTTTATATCTGAGAAGGTTACCAGCGCTTCGTGTAACGGAAAATTCCGTGTGCACGGCGGATCTGTGGACGGGCCAGGGTTCTGGTTTACACCCGGGGCGTGACACCGACTGTTGAGTACCTCCAGCCAGTGGGTTAGTATTGTGAGTTGGACATTGTCGATCTGATTGATCGTGGATTTGGATTATAGCCTGCATGAGCCATATTGAGCTCGACAGAGATGCGCGGATACTTTCCTCGGTGGGGTCGCGCCCCTCGAGTGCCGCTACGGAGCTGGGCCTGTTACTTTGCTATCGCGACTTGTCGACGCAGTCCCTCTGGTTGGGCCAGTTTTGGCAGTCACGGACGCTCTACGTAAGTCCCGTCCTCTTGTGGATGTGTTGCAGTAGGTGGGCGCAGGTTTGACTCGACCCCATGCGGCAGTCACTGTGATTGGGTAGTATTTGGGTTAGAGTCGATGCATCATTTTCATCCGTATCACCCTTTGAGCATTGTAGATAGAGAGGCATGATAGCTGTAGATTTTTTTCCAGCTTATCTTTACATTAGTACAGTTCCTGTTATCTTATGCCTCTAGTAGACATAGTGGGCAGACCGTCGGGCTTGGTAGCAGTACCCACTGAGAACTACTGTGGGATATAGTTCTCACACCCGCCGTGGTGACTTTTCCCAGGGACCCCTTTTCCAGTTCCTGCTGCTCTAGTTGCTGACCCTTCTGTTGCTGATCGAGGTGAGGGAGCCGCGAGCTAGTTCCCTACCCTTCCTTGGAGTATAGCTGTACCCCTTTTGGAGCTTAGTAGTACAGTCTGCTAGATTATTGTTGTTAGTTATTTTTGAGAGACTTTTGTAGTGAGGTTCAGACTTGTACTATTTGACAGTTGTATTATCTTATTTCAGTAGTTTACTTTTCAGCTCTGATATCTGTATAGATTTAGTACCCTTCTTTTTGCATGTTAGACGCTTCGTCTATACGGGGCTCACCGTATGGGCGGCGGATCTGTTGGCGGACTCGGGTCGCAGTTTCGACCCCGGGGCGTGACAGTTGGTGTCTCATCCGATTGACTCATGAGGGACTTCATAATTGTAGAGTCATTGATTGTTCCCAAACTGTGCATATATGTCGATGATCGGATGTCCACATCAAATTTTCTCAAGATCCACATGATGATCAATGGGAATGGAAGTCGCTCGGTAGGATGAGCATTCTCCACATATCTTGCCATCCTTGACCATATAAGATACGGAATATTAAAATTTGATCCCAAAGAGGCTTCGGGGTGTTCAAGAAGATATAGAAATAACATTCTATCCCACCGTAATACCTTCGTTTGCATGTTAGGCAAAATATTATAACAAACAATAAAGTTCAAAAACCTATAATGTAGTGAACCGGAATTTTGGTATATAAATAAATATAAATAAAATGGTATGAAATGCTATTTTATTGAATTTGTTGAGGTAAAGGATGACCTGGAAACGAATTGGACCCAAATCGGGATTAGAATGTGAGATCTTGAATCTTACATGAGAAAGTGGGCCCAGATTGCAAGTGGAAAATTCACAGTTTCAGAAAATTCCGAGAAAATTACGGGAGCTCCGTAAATGCGTTTTAAGGCCACAGTAAAAGTTTCGCGTTGATCGGACACCCGGATAGTGAGAACGGGCTCCGCCAGCGAAATTAAATACAGTGAGACTTTTGGCAACCCAGAGAGGGTCCAAACTGAAAAGTTTAAGTACCAGGAGGTAAATTAAGTTAAACTGTGGCTGCCCGTCAAATTTGAGCGAAAACGGGCGAGAAACGGGCAAGAACGGATGAAAACGGGCGAAACTGGGCTTGGGCCCAAGTTTCGGGCGCCCGAAAGTGGGTTTCGGGCGCCCGAAAAGTACTATAGAAAACCGGTTTTCGGGCTGCAGTGAACCGGTTTTTTTGCACTGTAGCGAACCAGTTATTGTAGCAGCCCGGTCCGGACGATGATGCACCCGAAAGTTACTGTAGCGCGCCTGAAAGTTACTGTTGGCACGGATCCCGAGGCAGTTGCACGGATCCCGAGGCAATTGGCACGGATCGTGAGGTGGCGGGCGCGAATCTAGAGGCAAGCCTTTCGCGCGCGACGCGCTGTGGCGCGCGTCTCGAGGCCGCATGGTAGGTGGGGAAACGCCACGTGGCGTCTCCTCATTGGACGCGGCGACCGAGTGGAGCAGGAGGGCGTCGGGAAGGCGCGGTGGCCTGGCGCGGTGTCAGCGGGGGTGGCCACGTGTCGGCCCCCCATTGGCCGGTCAGCGCGACGTGACGCGCTGACGCGACGCGACGCTGCGGCCGGTGTCAGCGGGAGCGTGGGTGCGGTCCACGTGGCGGCCAACGATTGGCCGCCGCTGTTCGGTGGTCGCGGTGCACGGGTCCAGGGACACGTGTCGGCCCCTGGTTGGCCGAGCGATGATGACGTGGCGCCCAGCTGGCGTGGCGTGGACGTGTGGACCGTGGCGGGGCGGTTACTGTAGCCGCCCGAAAACTTTCGGGCGCCCGGAAAATTGCGCCCGAAAGTCCGGATTCGGCATATTTAGGCCCAAACGACCCCATTTTTCCTCCTTTTTCCTTTTTGGCTTTACCCGAGCGTACCAGGAGGGGAGCCGGGCGATTCCGCCCGGGGTTTTCGAGGGCGCACGAGTGCGCCGTGGACTCCGTGGAGCGCGTAAGATGTACCAAAGAGCCTAGTGGGCACGATGGACGTCACGGTGTTGTCGAGGTAGGCCCCGTGTGTCGTTTTTGCGGTATTTTTGGCACAGTTTTGAAGTTTCCTTTTGGATTTTGGATTTGACCCCTTTGCCCACGTGCATGTTAGGGACCCAACTTTCTGTGCCGTTTTACTTCGCGAGTTTCGCGGGCGTTTTGGACGCGCCTCGTTTTGCGTATCGTTCGTGGGAGACATGCACCGTTTTGCGTGCGGATTCGGCAAATGCGCACAGTTTTGGACGCGAACTCGTAAAACGTGCACCGTTTTGCATGCAACGTTGAAAAAGGAACATGCACCGTTTTGCATGCCAATACGAGGTATGTGCTCCGTTTTGAGTGCAGGTTGGACTAACGGGCACCGTTTTGCGTGCAGACTCTAATGTTTGCATTGTTTTGCGTGCAGGATGAGAAAAATGTGCACCGTTTTGCGTGCAACCCCACAGTGAGGCGTGCACCATTTTGCGTGCAGATTTGAGGTACGTGCACCGTTTCGCGCGCAGATCGTGTTGTCGCGCACCTTTTTGCGTGCCATCGCTAATGTTATGCACTATTTTGCATGCAGGGTTAGAAAAATGTGCACCGTTTTGCGTGCAATCCCATAGTGAGGCGTGCACCGTTTTGCGTGCAGATTTGAGGTACGTGCACCGTTTCGCGTGCAGATCGTGTTGTCGCGCATCGTTTTGCGTGCCGGCTGAAGTGGCGCGCACCCTTTTACGTGTGGGTTCTTAATGACATGCACCGTTTTGCGTGCAGGATTGGAGGACGTGCACCATTTTGCGTGCGGACTCGAGGGATGTGCACCGTTTTGCGTGCAAGCTCGAGGAAACAAGTGGAATCGCGCGGAGACCAATTGCAAGTGTCTACGAGCAATTGGGGACACCACAAGGTGGGGAATTCTGCCAAAATTGGGTGACCTCTCCCCTTGCTCCTTTGCTTTTCGATTCGAAGCATGATAGTAGCCTGTTAGAGGCGTTAGGTAATTATGATTAAGATTGCCTGTGTAGATGGATTCAGATGAAAAAGAGCAACTGTTGGTTACTAGAGATAGAGGAATAGATGTGCATGTGTAAAGAGACACAGAGGAAAAGTGCTACTGTTGGTTGCCAAAGATATATGATGAATATGCATGCGTAGAGATAATTATTATTTTATGAATGAGATGAAAATAATTGCATGCATTAAAGAGATTAGCTATCTATGATTGTGATCATGTTAGGATATAACCCTAGGAATCACGTGACATAAGGAAACAACATTGTTGGTAGTAAGACTAGGAGAAAACCTAGTATAGGAGTTGGACGAGTGACATCAACTTAGGAGTTATCCTAGGGTGGACGAGTGGCATGGTCTTAGGTGATAACCTAAGGACACTGGATAGAGTGATCAACATAGAGTCAAAGCACTCTAGGATGTATATGACAAGGGAATTAGGTAAAGGAAACCTAAGGAGAGATAGTGATCAATATAGAGTCAAGGAACTCTAGAACAAGTATGACATGGAACTTAGGTAAAGAGAACCTAAGGTGAACTAGTGATCAGCATAGAGTCAAGGAACTTTAGGACAAGTATGACATGGAACTTAGGTAAAGGGAACCTAAGGTGAACTAGTGGAGTTTGAACTCACAGACAGGATATTAGAGTCAGTGTAACTCTTAAGATAAAGTGGAACAGGAAAATAGAGTTAAGTTAACTCTAGGATTCAATAAGGAATCAGAAAAATGAGAAAAGTGGATCAAGTGTGGAGACATGAAAGGGAAAACAGGAAATTGGAGTCAGAGTAACTCTAAGTTAAAAGTGAAATCGAAAAAT
The DNA here is from genome assembly GCA_029204045.2 of Tillandsia leiboldiana. NCBI lineage: Eukaryota > Viridiplantae > Streptophyta > Magnoliopsida > Poales > Bromeliaceae > Tillandsia > Tillandsia leiboldiana. The sequence continues at coordinate 14,133,776 of CM055065.1, forward strand.
AGAGTTAAGTTAACTCTAAGATTCAGTAAGGAATCAGGAAAGCGGGATAAGATCCCAAGGTTAAAGAATTAAACAAATAGAACCCTAGAGAGTCATAGGGTGTCTGGGCAAATGGACAATAACTTTAACTTCAATTGAGTTAAACAAAAGAAAGTGAAATGTGTAAGAGTCCAGGAGACTCTCTGGTTACCCGTGTGGCAAGACCTAGGGTAAGGGATGAAAAAGTGGTTAATAAGCAAGACAAGCAAATTGCTCAAGATAGAGCTAAAATTTGGTTAATAAGCAAGACAAGCAAATTGCTTAAGATAAAGAGAATGAAAAGAGGATATAAATGACGCCTTCGAATTTGAGACTCATCAAGTGGAACAGGACTCCCTGGGCAGTGACCCGTCGGACGAGGTACTTTCGAAAGGCTTAAAGTTAAAAGCAAGCTAAAAGTGGCTAAAAAGCATAAAGAGAATGTAAATGGCGCCTTCGAATTTGAGACTCGTCAAGTGGAGCAGGACTCCCTGGGCAGTGACCCGTCGGACGAGGTACTTTCGAAAGGCTTAAAGTGAAAGCAAAGAGCTAAATGCTCAAAGGAAAGAGAAAGAGATTTGCCAGTGGCAAAAAGGGAGCTATAAGCTAGAATAAGAAAGAAAAGCAAGTGTTCAAAGGCAAAGAGGCTAAGAACTAAAGTAAAAGAGAAAGAAAAAAGAAAAGAAAAGAAAGAAAATTAAAGATAAAACGGGCGGACCTACGGTGAGAAACGCGGCCCATGTTGGAGCAGTTGGCAGTGCCCCTCTCCCGGGTAGAGACCCGTTCGGGACGTTTCTTCCGTAGGACGGGGTAACACTTGCGGGTGTTATCGGCAAACTTGGAAATCTTATCTTATGATAGCAGGACTACGGGCTGGGGCCCGTTGGATAAGAAATTTCTGAGGGTTAACTTGAACTAAAGCACCAGAATTTAAAGAATAAGAGAAATTTGAGTGGCCAAGATGGCCGGGTTAGTTTGACCTTATATATAGCGGCATAGTGGCCGAGTTGGTGCTTAGTAGCCTGATATGACTAGACAGAGTAGTGCTGGGTTGATGAGTATATACAGATAGTGATATATTATTTCGCATAGCTGCATTTTGATATCGAGGATTTTAGTTTCCTAGCACTATTATTATTGCTTCCATTGGACCAAGTGGTGTAGGACACTTTATCTCGGTGGTTGAACCCACTGGGAACTATGTCGTAGTTCTCACACCCCTTGGGTGACTCCCCCCACAGGTTCGGGTATGGATGCAGCGATCGCGACGGTTCAGATGCAGACGGCGAGGTATACGACAAGGGCAAGGGCCCAGCAGCATAGAGACCTAGAGGGTCTAGCAGAGGTATCCCGCTTTTATATTTCTTGAGTGAACCTTGTATGGTGAGGAATTTATGTAAAAGAATTGTAATAATTTTATTTGCAAGTTCAAAGATGTAAAGTGTAATAAAGTAATGTATGGTTCACTCTTGTATGCTTTCATTTCCGCATTAACTATTGTTATTGAATGAAAGTTTTAAATTTGTAGTGATTTTTAGTACTCTGATATTGAGCTTCCGCATACACTTGTTGTGTTATTATAGATATTACCGTTCCTTTCGGGTAGAGAAAGGTCTTACCCGATTGGCGGGTCTGTTGGCGTGCCCGAACCGTACAAATTGGCGGGCTCGGGGCGTGACATACTCAGGTCGAAGTTCTTTTGAAAATACTGAATTTCCTGCCGACCGAGTATCTGGCATGCAAATTCCATCAACAACTGTCCTCCAAGTTGTATTTGTCATAACATGTCCCTTCATGTAATGAATCCCTTCAGTTTGGGCATTAATTCCTAGCACTTCTCCAATCAGTTTTGGAGTGATTGTAAGCTTGGTGTTCCGGACCATTGTGTTAAACTCTCTGGGTCCGTCCTCATGATCTTGAAGCTGCGTAGCACACATGTAGAAAGTCCTAATGAGATGGAGACAATATCCTGTAGTTTCAGGAAACTTACAGACTTGGGCAAGTCGGGCTTTATCGAACAAAGTTCCAAACGCTGCAGAGCATTCCCTGAGAGCCGCGACATTTACATGTCTCTCACCTATGCACTCTCTCTTCTCAAAGTCCTTCATTCTCTCGGTACTGATATGAACGAAATCCTGCGGAGGTGCCTCACTCGAAAGTGGCTTTTGGATCTCAATTCCACGAGATCGACCCCTCTTCCGTGCAACGCTTTTTCGCTTCATCGACATCGGCTCTATGGAGGTAGCCCATGCTTTTGCTTCAGCAATCTGTTGAGCTCCTTCGACCGTTTTCTCCCAATCTTCCGATTCAGTTTCCGAATCCTCATGTGAAACAAGTTCTCCTTCTTTTTGATTCTTCCTTGCTCTCTTCAATTTGTTTGTTATTCTCGTGCTTACTAGAGCAGTAATGATGACAATTATCCATTCAAAAACCATTACTGTCAGATTTTTGAAAATGAGGTCCTGTGAGCAAGAACTCAAGAATATGGAAAAATTTGTTTAATTTCAAAATTTTAAAAATTCATACCCAAACAATCTTTATCATGTATAGAGACTAGGAATCAAGAAAGATTTACAAAAAAAAAATTAAAAATAGATCAATCCCATGATTTTCGAAAATTTCTAAAATTTGCCTCAAAACCAAATTTTCAAAAATCAAAGCACAAAAATCCGTTTATCAAATGAATACTAAGCATAGAAACAAACCTAAGGTATCCAGAGTTCTTATTTCAAAAGAAATTTGATCAAAAACCGTGCAAAACTGAGATCATAGCATGAAATCCCTCACGTTTTGAAGAACATAAGCAAAAACAGTGAATAACATGAGTTTTGATCATAAGAACTTACTTGGATCGAGTGAAAATGAGTTGCAATAGATCCAAATGCTTTTGTTCCTAGAGAGAGAAACTCATGGATGTGAAAAATAAAAGTTTAGAATGAATAAAAATTCAAAAACCTTTCATTTTTATTAAAACCTAGCCGCGGTCCGGATCGGGTCAGGAGTTCAGTCCGGATCGGTTACCCGCAGAAAATCCCATTGTTCGGGATCCGGACTGAACAATCCAGTCCGAACTGCCTGCAACTTTTTCTTCAGAAAAATTTCGATAAATTTCAGAAAATCTAGAAAAAGTATGTTAGCATTCTTGCATATCAACTTTAAACAAAAAGTATCGTTTCACATAAAAAGAAATAGATTATGATAAATCTATCAAAATATCCCAAATTTTGAAACGAAAATTTATAAAATTTATATCCTCTAAAGTTGAGCAAGTTTAAAAACATCAAACACGATCTTATGAGTTATGAATTTGTCAAATCATCAATTGAGCAAAGAAAATGAAGCACCAAGATCGATAGATGTTTGAAATCCCTAATAAATTAGATGATGTTATCTAGTCAATATGTGTTAGGGAGTGGCTCTTTGAGCATCTTTCAATTTGAAATCCCACCTTATACCAACCTTGGACAGAGTCAAGTATTCCAAAATGCATTTTATCAACTAAACGAGAACACCATGCTTGGTAAAACATGTGGTAGCTGCACACAGTACTCGACGACCGAGGTGGTAGCTCTTTCCTCTATGTGGTGGTAGTTTTCACACTCCACTAAAGGATGTAACTCTTTCCACATCTTTTGAGCATGAAACTTTTAAATAGACTCCCCCTCAATTGACTATCAATTATATGAGATATTAAGTATTCAACGAAAAATTGATCTCGTGTTCATACTTATTTTAATATCAAATAAGATAAAGACAATACCAAGAGATCATTGAATGAGGGATTGACTTTGATCAATTAAAAATGAAATAATTGATATAAATGATCATCGCATCAAAAGAGTTATAATGATATCCAAATCATAATAAATTTCTCAAGAAATGAAAGGATGCAATTAAAGTCAATTTAACAAATGCTCATTTAATGTTCTATATTACCAACAAAAAGAACAAAAACACAAAACAAAACTTAACCTAAGCAATGGTTCAAAAATCGGTTATTTCAAAGAATGCATACCAATTGCTTTTCGCAAATGAATAAAACGTTTTTGATCCAAAGGTTTTGTTAAAATATCGGCTAATTGATCTTCAGTTGAAACATAAGAAATTTGTAAAGTACTTGATTCAACTAGCTCTCTTAAGAAATGATATCTAAGTTCAATGTGTTTTGTTCTAGAGTGCAACACATGGTTTTTAGAAATGTTAATGGCACTAGTGTTGTCACACAAAATAGTTACCGAGGTCGCAGGGATGCGGAAGTCACTCAGTACACTTTTCATCCAAATCAATTGAATTGAACAACTTCCCGCTGAAATGTATTCCGCCTCGGCAGTAGAGAGAGTAATGCAGTTTTTCTTTTTACTATGCCATGCAACATGACAATGGCCAAGGTAAAAACATGCACCACTCGTGCTCTTTCGATCATCCACTGATCCAGCCCAATCGGTATCCGAATATCCTATAATATCGAGAGATGTGCCCATAGGATACCAAATTCTGAAATTTAATGTACCTTTGATGTACCAGATGATCCTTTTCACCGCTTTCAGGTGAATTTCCTTCGGTGCTGATTGATATCTCGCGCAAATCCCAACACTGAAAGAAATATCCGGCCGACTAGCCGTAAGGTAGAGTAGACTTCCAATCATACTACTATAAAGTTTCTCGTATACACTTTCTCCGTGAGATTCACTTCCTAATCCCTTATTGCTAGTTCCCATAGAAGTCGGAAAGTCTTTGGAATTCTCCAATCCAAATTTCTTGACCAACTCCTTTGCATACTTGGATTGACACAAATGAATGCCATCAACACTTTGCTTAACTTGCAATCCAATGAAATACATAAGCTCAGCCATCATGGACATCTCAAATTCGCTTTCCATCGTCTCAGCGAATTTCGAAGTATCGTTGTTTCTTGTAGAACCAAACACGATGTCAGCCACATATATTTGTGCTATAATGAAGTTGTCCTGAAAGTGCTTCACAAAGAGTGTCCGATCTGCTCCCCCTCGACTATAGCCCTTTTCCAAAAGGTGCTTTGTCAATCTTTCGTACCATGCTCGCGGTGCCTGTTTTAGTCCGTAACGAGCCTTTTTTTAATCGAAAGGCATGGTTTGGAAGTTTATGATCAATGAAACCTTTCGGTTGAGCCACATAAACTTCTTCGTTTAGAAAACCATTTAAAAATGCGCTCTTAACGTCCATTTGAAAAAGTTTTATTTTAAAATGGCAAGCAATCGCAAAACGAATACGAATGGACTCGAGACGAGCTACCGGAGCGAAAGTCTCATCAAAGTCTATACCTTCAACTTATGAATAGCCCTAAGCAACTAGACGTGCTTTGTTCCGTATAACGGTACCATCTTCATTTTTCTTGTTCTTGAAAATCCATTTAGTACCGATGATATGTTGTTGCTTCGGGGGCTTCATTAATTCCCAGACTTTGTTCCTTTCAAATTGATTGAGCTCTTCTTGCATTGCTTCAATCCAATAGTCATCTTGAAGAGCTTCATCAACATTCTTTGGTTCGATCATGGAGACATAACATGCAACTCCACAAACCAATTGTCACCGAGTTCTAACTCCTTCTTGAGGATCTCCAATAATGTTTGATTCCGGGTGGTCCTGGGAGATTCGAAGCATTTGAGATAACGGAGTACTCGGGGATATTTGCGATGATTCCTGCACATTGGATAAACTAGAAAACCATGAGATGCATCAAAATTTTCAGAAGAATTATCATGCAAAGATGCAATATCATTAGCAGGAGATTCATCATCAATAGACATATCAGGAGTAGATTTATCAGAAGAAAAATGAAAAGCTTCATCTACTTTAACATTGAAAGATTCTACCATCGTTTTAAATTCAAGATTAAATACCCGATATGCTCTACTGTTTGTAGAATAACCCATAAAAATTTCTTCATCACTTCGAGAGTCGAATTTTCCAAGATTTTCTCGATCGCGTAAAATGTAACAACGACTCCCAAAAATACGAAAATATTTTATATTCGGTTTTCTACAGAACCAAAGTTCATACGGGGTATTCAAAGTACCCTGGCGCAATCTATTGATCACATAGACTGTCACGCCCCGGGGTCGAAACTGCAACCCGGGCTCGCCAACAGATCCGCCGCCTATACAAAACCCCGCATAGGTGAAGCGTCCAACCTGCAAGAAAATGTGCTACAACTAACAGATATCAGAGCTAAAAAAATAAAATCTGCTGTAAAACTAAAACCGACCACTATACAACTGGAAATAATAGTACAATATCTAACTCCCATAAGTGATAATCATACAATGTCCTCAGATACAATAAACCAAAACTCAACAGGGAGGTATCTCCAATAAAACATCAGTGTACAGGCTCTCAATACATATCATATCCTCACTACATCAGTCTCTCAAATGAGGAAAATAAAAATAACTAATCTACTGAAGATCTCCTCTGAAGGAGTACCGCTACTCTCCAACGACGGGTAGGGATCTAGCTCGCGACTCCCTCGCTTCGACCAATAACCGCAGAATCAGCAACACCCGCTAAGACTCTGCAAAACAAAGGAGAGGAAAGAAAAAGGAGGGGGAGAACCCCCAATGGGTGTGAGAACTACATCAACACGTAGTTCTTAGTGGGTACCGCCACCAAGCCCGACGGTCTGCCCACTAAGTCTACTAGAGGCATTAGATAACAATGCAGTAAAAACTGAACAAGAAAGGCTAGAGATACTCTACAGCTACCATGCCTCTATCTAAATGCTCAATAGATGGTATAGATGGAGATATATGCAACTACTCACACCCAAGGTGCTCAATCGACCCAATCGAACTGACTGCCTCATAGGGTCCAGTCAAGCCTGCGCCTACCTACTGCCGTTACATCCAAGGAGGACCGGACTTACGTAGGGCGTCCGTGACTGCCAAAACTGGCCCAGCCAGAGGGACTGCATCGACAAGTCGCGATAGAAAAGTAACAGGCCCACTCCGGACGGGGCACTCGAGGGGCGCGACCCCACCGAGAAAAAAGGTATCCGCGCACTCTGTCGAGCTCAAAGTGGCTCCTGCAGGCTATAGTCAAAATCCACGCTCACTTTCAGAACAGAAGGACCCAAGATACTCAAACATCTGGCACAACGGTCGGAGTACTCTCGACGACTCAGCTGATCAGCTCTCTCGAATCTCGAGACACTAGCAAACTCCACCAACTCGTGGCACAAAACACACTGGCTGGAGATACTCCACAGCCGAGATCGACCCACAACTCTGGGCTAATAAAACTGGTCGGACAACACTCAACGACCCGGGACCACCGTTAACCCCAACGGTTCCCAACAACACTGACCGGAAGATACTCGACGGCCCGGGACCACCGTCTACCCAAACGGCTCCCCACGACACTAGCACAATCTAAACTCAGCTACCAGACTCCACTCAGCCCCCAGGCACGAGCGCAATAATGTCCCACAGAAACCTGACCCCTCGGCCCACTACCCGGGCGAGGCAACACTATGTCCAGGAAAGATGCAAAGTGTGGGATGTCTAAAGCATAAAAGAACCTAGCCCAAGTGAAGGTTCTCTACTGGTCTGGTTAGACATGTAGCATATGACGGGGGTGCTAGGTCAAGTTCCAATAATAGCATTTAAATAAACTGAATCATAAGCAGGGAACATTAATGGATATAATCACCAAAACCAATCAAAATAAGCCTCATCTCCCTAAACATGCTCTCAACTAGCATAGGTAAATCCAATCATTGAACATTCAATATCTCGAAGGTATCTAATGTGTACCATAATTCATGTAAGCCTCAATCCACATGAATTATATCATTCTTATGCTCACATCTCAAAGCTATAGGTTGTACAATGAATTATGCATTCTCTCAATTACCAAACATGAATATCTTATCTTGCAAGTTTTCATTAGGCATATCTGAATATCATATCATATAATTCCTCAAACCAATGTCATTACCAAGCTTGCATCTCAATCAAATACTGGTACACTAACATGCATGCTGTGGTGACCCGGATCTCTGCAGGGCTTCTACAGTGTGACCAGCAGCTTCTGGAGGCCTATGTGGCGTGTCGGCGGTGTTTCTGCACTAATTTGGACACAAGTGTTGGACTTTGGGTGTTAAATAGATCATATAAGTGATCGGAGGACCCCGTTGGATGTTCGGAGGTAATTTCGCGCGAAGCGGATATTAAAAATTGACTCAGCGCGAAGTTTGGACCAAGAAACACCTTTCCGGATGCCTTAGGCAATTTTTAGGAATGGAATTTGGCAAATCGGACACCGGATTTGGACTCAGCACGCGAAAACGATCAAAATGGACTATTTACTTGCATTTTTCGGAATTTGGAACAGTAAAATTACTGTTCACGGACGGAACAGTGATTCCGGCAACCGGCCGGCGGCGGGCAGTGGCGGAGCGCGGCGGCGCGGGCTCGGGCAGGCGGCGGAGCGGCGGCGGGCAGGCGCGCGGGCGCGCGGGCAGGCGCGCGGTCCACGGGCGAGGCGTGCACAAGGGGAGGGACATGTGGCATCTTGTGGTTGGCTGGTCTTCGTACGCCGAGTGCACACAGCGCAGCGGAGCATGTCACGCCCGGGGGTCAAAACTGCGACCCGGGCTCGCCAACAGATCCGCCACCTATGCCACCCTGCATAAGCGAAGCGTCCTACCTGCAAGAAAAGTACTACAGCTAAACAGATATCAGAGCTATAAATAAAAATCTGCTGTATAACTAAAATCAATCACTGTACATCTGGAAATAATACAACAATGTCCGCCTCCCAAAAGAATAATAAAAATATAATATCCTCAAATACAAGCTCTGAACCAAACCGGAAGGTAACTCCAATAAATACACCAGTGTACAGTCTCCCGATACATGAAATATCCTCGCTACATCAGTCTCTCAAAAGAGGAAAAAGAAACAACTAAACTACAGAAGATCTCCTCTGAAGGGGTACCGCTACTCTCCAACGACGGGTAGGGATCTAGCACGCGACACCCTTGCCTCGATCGACAACCGCAGAATCAGCAACACCCGCTAAGACTCTGCAAAAACAAAGGAGAGGAAGGAAAAAGGAGGGGGAAAACCCCCAAAGGGTGTGAGAACTACACCAAAAAGGGAGTTCTCAGTGGGTACCATCGCTAGACCCGACGGTCGGCCCACCAAGTCCTCAAAAGACAAAAACTAACCAAAGCCGTAAAGACGGACAAAAAGAAGCTGGACCCTCCCAACAGCTATCAAGCCACTAAGCTTGCTATGACTGCCATGCCTGCCTATGCCTGCCATGCCTGCTATGCCTGCCATGCCTGCTCTGCCTGCCTATGCCTGCCATGCCTGCTCTGCCTGCCTATGCCTGCCATGCCTGCTCTGCATGCCTATGCCTGCCATGCCTACTATGCCTGCCCTGCCTGCCTATGCCTACTATGCCTGCCATGCCTGCCTGCCTGCCATGCCTGCCTATGCCTGCCCTGCCTGCTATGCCTACTATGCCTGCCATGCCTGCCTGCCTGCCATGCCTGCCTATGCCTGCCCTGCCTGCTATGCCTACTATGCCTGCCATGCCTGCCTGCCTGCCATGCCTGCCTATGCCTGCCCTGCCTGCTATGCCTACTATGCCTGCCATGCCTGCCTGCCTGCCATGCCCGCCTATGCCTGCCCTGCCTGCTATGCCTACTATGCCTGCCATGCCTGTCTGCCTGCCATGCCCGCCTATGCCTGCCCTGCCTGCTATGCCTGCCCTACAACGGTCAACAACCCACAATGACCTTGGGACCACCGTACCCCTAAACGGTTCCCAACAACACTAGTACTGATCCAAACACCGCCACTAGACTCCACTCGGTCCCCCCGACACGAGCGCAACAAAAAAACAAAAGCCTGTAATAAGCCCAATCTAATGCCACCAGTAGACACTGGTACTGCCTGCTCTGCCTGCCGCGACGGGTATGCCAGCCTACGCATAACACCGAAGCAAAGGAGTCTCAAGGATTCAAAGTCTGTCTGCCGCGCACTCCGGAGTGGCACTCGAGGGGAGCGACCCACACGAGTAAAGTATCTCAGTATCCAGTAACATAAGTATCATAATCAGCAGGACTGGATCATGACTCTGATCAAAGTGGGAAAACCCATCCACTAGAGAAATCAGATACCCAATCTGGTGCATAAATAAATGTCCGGTCAACCGCCCAATATCCGCGGTTGCCGCAAAGCCCCACAACTAATCCAACCTGTCCCAGACACCAAGTCCCGACTACACTACCCAGAACCCCTGTTGGAACCTGAGCAACACAGACCACCTGACTAACAAAGAAGGAGAAGAGGATAACATGGTTTCTCCTAAGTCAAGTTCCAAAAGTAGTGCAGCGGTAAAAGATGGCCTAACTACATGTCCATGCACGCATGCTTTGTTCTCAGAAATAATAAAAGTGGGTGAAGCATATATTAGTAAAGCATGCTAAAACATTCCTACTATGGTACCCAAGTGGGTCATTCCTTGCTTACCTCTCGCTCATATCGGTTGCACATCAAATACGCCTGTTATCAATCATAGAGGGATGATAACCCCACATGTGCACTTACATCCACTATGATATAGAAATCTTATACAGTTACTAAATTAAGCTTACCCACCTGAAGTGCTCAATCCAAGGTAAACCTGAAGTCGGTGAAGAGTGTAGACGCTCACAGTCCAAATTCTGCCGAAACTGCATCCTCGGTACATGTCGCGCAAACCTTGGCTCTAAACAGCTAAAAGTACCCCGAAATCAAAGTCTACAGATCCATCGGGTCCTGCAACACATGTAAACACCCCTGGGTACAACAATAAGGTCCAACATTACACCTTCATTCCCAAAATTAACCACGCACAAACACACAGAAAATCAGTCCCACAGATATGCTTATTTCACCTGCCAAAAGTGCCCAGAAAAATCCCATAAAAATATCACAGCAATCCTCGCGTCGATACCTTCGAAACGAGTACCTGCACGTCCAATTCCGAGCCCCGTAGGCCGAGTTACAAATTCCACAGTGCAGGTGCGCAAAACTACACAGCAACATAACTGTAATTCCATTTACAGATAAGGGGAAGAACATATACCTTCGGGCAAAACTCAGAAAAATCCAAGAAAAATACTGTGATATTCCTTGCGTCGAGTAGATGAAAAAAGAGTATAAACACGTCACCATACGATGCCCGGTTGCGGAGATATCGCCGAAAGACCATGCCGCTGTCCAAATCTCCATCACAGAAATGGGGTCACAGTAAGCTCGAACAAACACCTTGAAAAGCGCGAAATGAGGGAAAACCGAAAATACCTAGATCGTAGAACTGTCCGTCGCGGATCCAGCGGCGAAGAAATCGCTCGAAAAGGTGGTCGGAGTAGGCCGGGGGAGCTCGCGCACCGAAACGCGACGAAGGGGAACCCAAATGGACGAGCGTCGCGCCGCGCCGTAAAAATGGAAACCTCGATAAGCGTGCCACCAAAAATCTCAAAACTTTGCAGAAGGATGCATCCAAGCTCGGGGATCATCTTTGCTGAAGGCACCATTGCGAGAGGAGGCTCGGAAAAGCTGGAAAAAGGGGAAAGAAGAAGGCTCGGATCGCTTTTATAGGCTCCAAAAACAATTCAGGAAATACCGAATATGTCCGGATTTCCGGGCGCATGGGACTTTCGGGCGCGCACTGTAGCAGCCCGAAATCCCCCCCCGCGTGCACTGTAGCAGCCCGGAACTCAGCTGGGCTTCCACGTCGCCGGCCAAACAGGCGACAGCAACCCCCGCCGCTCACAATGCGACACGTGGCGCCACCAGACGCCGACACGTGGCCGCCCACGCGCTGGAACCGCCCGTCAACGCGCCCACGTGCGCTCTGCGCCCGCCGCCTGCGCCTCTGCATGCACGCTTCCCGAGGCGCCCGCAGCTACACCGTGGACCGAGTGCACGTGGACCGGCCAACCGGTGTGCGCCACGTGTCCCCCCACCGGTCCACCGTACACCCGCCTTTCCCGTGGACCGCGCCCGCTGCGCCGGCCCAACCGGGAGCCGCCACGTGGCCCACGACCGGTGCACGCCTCCGCGGTGGACCGCGCACCTGCCAGAGCCTGCTCCGCCGCGCTCCGCCGCCGTACGCCGCCGCCGCCGGTGCCGGAACAGTAACTTTGCCTCGAAAAACGTGCCGAATCATCCGGACTCCGGAAAAAGCAAGTGAATAGCCTATTTTCATCGTTTTCGCGCGCTGAATCCAAATCCGAAGTCCAATTTGCCAAATTCCAACTCTAAAAATTGCCGAAGGCGTCCGGGAAGATGTTCCTTGATCCAAACTTCGCCCCGAGTCCAATTTTAATATCCTTTGCGCGCGAAACCACTTCTAAGCATTAAATGGGGCTCTCTGACTACCCTCGTGATCCAATTAACACTCCGAGTCCAACAAAAGTGTCCAATTGGTGTACAACCGCCACCGACACGCCACAAAGGCCCCCCAGAAGCTGCTGGTCAGCCAGTAATCACATCAGGGAAAACCAAGTCCTCACATCCTCCCCCACTAAAGAAAGTTTCGTCCTCGAAACTAGCTCAATTCCACCAGGAGTCGCAAACACCAAGGGTAAGTACTCAACATCATCATCTCCAGCTCCTAAATCATCACTCACTCCCCGTGATTACTCCCAACAACAACAACAACAACAACAAGTACGGTATAGCCCGGTTGCGCAACCTCTAATCTCACGAGCCAGAATTCGCAACGGGCGTCCCTCGTACTCCAAACATTCCTAGATCTCAAATGGGGCGAGTCAATCACGGGCGAGGAATCCAAAACATAAACTTCCGGAGCTGAGACATGAAACACAAAAGGGGTTCCATCCCAAAGTTAGGGAAACCAGATAACCGCCAGTGCAACACACACCAAACCACAACCGGTGTCAACTCAACCAAGGCAACCCGAAGCACACCCACACGATTAACCAATAAGGAAATAAGCCCTAACAAGGAAAGGTCCTCACTCGGTCACTCCCGAATCTGGACCATCCGAGTGAACTACTCAGCCGTGGTCTATCATCCAAAGGAACCCTCAGGGACACAACCACAAGCCATGTTTGCCCCAATAGTCCACACAGCGCCAGCTGTGGAATTATCAAACTCATCCCCAGACAGCTTTCCTGCGCCAGGTATCCGCCATCACAGTGGCCCTGTCGGGGTAATCCAAAATGCTCAACAATAACCCAACTGTAATTCCACAGTCGCTTTAGGAGGCATCACTAAAACTCGCAGATATCTCTCCCAACACTGGAAATACTAGAATTGGCGCTGGTAGCAATCTCAATAATCTGGCATACAGCTTCCTTCACCTAAGCATTATAGCACATCCACAAGTGCTCCTCATGCCCCAAGTCGCTCTGGGAGTAAAAATATCCCTGGAGGATCTTGTTACCAATCCAATCAGGTATTCGCACCATACTATAACTGCCGGAGCACGACTCCATCAAAAGGTCCTAGATACCACCCGGACCTGTCTACCCTCGAACCATAAAAAGACCCTCAGAGTCGTGTATCCACGACGTGGCACTAGGTCAAACAGACCCCTCAATCCATCAGATCCTGCAACTGCGCCATCAGCTCTCTCAGCTCTACAAGCGACATCCAATGAGGTGCTATCGATGGTGGCGCGGTTCCCCGAACCACGGCAAACGCAATCTCTATCTCCCTAACCGGCGGCATCACAAACAGCTCCGGTGAAATCACACCCGGGATCTCGTAGGCAACAGAGATATCCTTGAATCCCAGTGCCGCCAAAAGCACCTCTCACACTGTCGCTACAACCTGTATGCTCTGGTAATCTCAACCATCAAGCCCCCCTCTCGTCTGCCTCACAGAAGGTCAAAGTCCTCTCTTCTGCAGTCTAACATCCTGTGGCACTGTGCCAACCAATCTCAAGCACCTGGTCAAAACACCAACTACCACAATTACCAATAAGTCTGCCGGTACTCGCAGTCTCAGCTGCACTAGACATGATCCAAAAGTCTCCTCCACATGCACAACAACAACAGAAACCTGTACCTCTAGTGCACGTGGTAACAGATCTGCCTCTAGCCCAGGCAAGAATAAAACATGCTCTAACTCCGACTGTTGTGGTGAAATCCTACCTGCGACACTCGATCCACTACCGTGGCGCCCTCCAACCAGGCGGCACAGATGCATCCGCTCAAAGCAAGTGGTTGTCGCTCAATCTGCCTGAAAATCAGGACTATCCCCAAGGGAGTACGACCTCTGTCTCTGCTCACATTGAGGCGACGAATAGGGTCCTCCGCAGATAACAAATCCACGCTACCGCTGCGCTACTCCGATACAAACGCTGATACTGCCATCGGGGTCCACCCGATCCCTGATATCTCAGAAATCCTATACCTCGGAGAAAGAAATCAGAAATGCCTCTGCCGGCTGATCTGTCCTCCATCACCCGGCGCCAAGCGCCAATATCCAGCACTCGCCCCTTGCGGCAGATCCCTAACCAAAGGAACTGCAGCGCCACGCTCCATACACGACGGCTACTCCACCGAGGCATCAATAATCCATAACAGAGGGACCAACTAAGCTGAAAGGTATCCTGGCGCAAACCACTCCCAGACTCACATATCCTATGCGCTTCGTCCCTCGGAAACTGGAGCGCGCAGTTCAACAACTGCATACACTCTCTAGCCCGGAGAGGCTCTCAATTAATCACTCCATCAACACCAACCACGACTCTGCCTCCAAAGGCTCCAAACTCAATCTTACGAGTCGGGGTGGATCATCTGCCAAATCTGGCTCAATAGATCGATCATGCCCCACAGCTCCTCTGCCGTCAACTATCCACCCTGCCTCGGTGCCTCGACACTAAACATTGGCACAGAGGGGGCTATTCAGTGCTCCGACAACTGTGTCACCAATATCAGCTGCTCACTCTGTCGCTGATAAGCTTCTGACAATCCTGTCATCTGGGTCCGGAGTTCTCTGACCTCAATCCGGGTATCCGGCCCAAAACCAACTGCTCAAGCTCAACTGCTATGACAGGATGCACACGGGTCAAAACCCAGCGTCGGGGAGACACAGCCCGCCACGACGAAACCACAAAACAGCACACAACAACGCTCGACCCAATCCAGCGAAAGTCTAAAGCATGTCACCCGTTCCACAGCATTATGTTGTCTGCAGACAACATAATCACTTAGGAGAATAAACATGCCAATCACTCCTCCCGTCCCTTGGGAGAGGTAAAACTCAATCAGGACTCTCGCTAAAAGTCACGACTCTCACGAAGTCAACCAAGGGTCAAACTATAAGCCTAGGGTTTCTAAGTCCACCATGACCTACAACCTAGGCTCTGATACCACTCTAATCTGTCACGCCCCGGGGTCGAAACTGCGACCCGGGCTCGCCAACAGATCCGCCACCTATGCCACCCTGCATAAGCGAAGCGTCCTACCTGCAAGAAAAGTACTACAGCTAAACAGATATCAGAGCTATAAATAAAAATCTGCTGTATAACTAAAATCAATCACTGTACATCTGGAAATAATACAACAATGTCCGCCTCCCAAAAGAATAATAAAAATATAATATCCTCAAATACAAGCTCTGAACCAAACCGGAAGGTAACTCCAATAAATACACCAGTGTACAGTCTCTCGATACATGAAATATCCTCGCTACATCAGTCTCTCAAAAGAGGAAAAAGAAACAACTAAACTACAGAAGATCTCCTCTGAAGGGGTACCGCTACTCTCCAACGACGGTAGGGATCTAGCACGCGACTCCCTTGCCTCGATCGACAACCGCAGAATCAGCAACACCCGCCAAGACTCTGCAAAAACAAGGAGAGGAAGGAAAAAGGAGGGGGAAAACCCCCAAAGGGTGTGGAGCGAACTACATCAAAAGGGAGTTCTCAGTGGGTACCATCGCTAGACCCCGACGGTCGGCCCACCAAGTCCTCAAAAGACAAAAACTAACCAAGCCGTAAAGACTGACAAAAAGAAGCTGGACCCTCCCAACAGCTATCAAGCCACTAAGCTTGCTATGACTGCCATGCCTGCCTATGCCTGCCATGCCTGCTATGCCTGCCATGCCTGCTCTGCCTGCTTATGCCTGCCATGCCTACTATGCCTGCCCTGCCTACTATGCCTACTATGCCTGCCATGCCTGCCTGCCTGCCATGCCTGCCTATGCCTGCCCTGCCTGCTATGCCTACTATGCCTGCCATGCCAGCCTGCCTGCCATGCCTGCCTATGCCTGCCCTGCCTGCTATGCCTACTATGCCTGCCATGCTGCCTGCCTGCCATGCCCGCCTATGCCTGCCCTGCCTGCTATGCCTACATGCCGCCATGCCTGCCTCCTGCCATGCCCGCCTATGCCTGCCCTGCCTGCTATGCCTACTATGCCTGCCATGCCTGTCTGCCTGCCATGCCCGCCTATGCCTGCCCTGCCTGCTATGCCTGCCCTACAAACGTCAACAACCCCAATGACCTTGGGACCACCGTACCCCTAAACGTTTCCCAACACACTAGTACTGATCCAAACACCGCCACTAGACTCCACTCGGTCCCCCCGACACGAGAGCAACAAAAAAACAAAAGCCTGTAATAAGCCCAATCTAATGCCACCAGTAGACACTGGTACTGCCTGCTCTGCCTGCCGCGACGGGTATGCCAGCCTACGCATAACAACCGAAGCAAAGGAGTCTCAAGGACGCAAAGTCTTCTGCCTGCGCACTCCGAGTGGCACTCGAGGGGAGCGACCCACACGAGTAAAGTATCTCATTATCCAGTACAGTAAGTATCATAATCACAGGACTGGATCATGACTCTGATCAAAGTGGGAAAACCCATCCACTAGAGAAATCAGATACCCAATCTGGTGCATAAATAAATTGTCCGGTCAACCGCCCAATATCCTCGGTTGCCGCAAGGCCCCACAACTAATCCAACCTGTCCCAGACACCAGATCCCCGACTACACTAGCCCAAGACCCCTGCTGGAACCTGAGCAACACAGACCACCTGACGAACAAAGAAGGAGAAGAGGATAACATGGTTTCTCCTAAGTCAAGTTCCAAAAGTAGTGTAGCGGTAAAAAGATGGCCTAACTACATGTCCATGCACGCATGCTTTGTTCTCAGAAATAATAAAAGTGGGTGAAGCATATATTAGTAAAGCATGCTAAAACATTCCTACTATGGTATACCAATCTCACCCAAGTGGGTCATTCCTGCTTACCTCTCGCTCATATCGGTTGCACATCAAATACGCCTGTTATCAATCATAGAGGGATGATAACCCCACATGTGCACTTACATCCACTATGATATAGAAATCTTATACAGTTACTAAATTAAGCTTACCCACCTGAAGTGCTCAATCCAAGGTAAACCTGAAGTCGGTGAGAGTGTAGACGCTCACAGTCCAAATTCTGCCGAAACTGCATCCTCGGTACATGTCGCGCAAACCTTGGCTCTAAACAGCTAAAGTACCCCGAAATCAAAGTCCAGATCCATCGGGTCCAGCAACACATGTAAACACCCCTGGGTACAACAATAGGTCCAACATTACACCTTCATTCCCAAAATTAACCACGCACAAAACACAGAAAATCAGTCCCAAAGGATGCTTATTTCACCTGCCGAAAGTGCCCAGAAAATCCCATAAAATATCACAGCAATCCTCGCGTCGATACCTTCGAAACGAGTACCTGCACGTCCAATTCCGAGCCCCGTAGGCCGAGTTACAAATTCCACAGTGCAGGTGCGCAAAACTACACAGCAACATAACTGTAATTCCATTTACAGATAAGGGAAGAACATATACCTTCGGGCAAAACTCAGAAAAATCCAAGAAAAAATACTGTGATATTCCTTGCGTCGAGTAGATGAAAAAAGTGTACACGCACGTCACCATACGATGCCCGGTTGCGGAGATATCGCCGAAAGACCATGCGCTGTCCAAATCTCCATCACAGAAATGGGGTCACAGTACTCGAACAAACACCTTGAAAAGAGCGCGAAATGAGGAAAACCGAAATACCTAATCGTAGATCTGTCCGTCGCGGATCCAGCGGCAAAGAAATCGCTCGAAAAGGTGGTCGGAGTAGCCGGGGAGCTCGCGCAACGAAACGCGACGAAGGGGAACCCAAATGGACGAGCGTCGCGCCGCGCCGTAAAAATGGAAACCTCGATAAGCGTGCAACCAAAAATCTCAAAAACTTTGCAGAAGGATCATCCAAGCTCGGGGATCATCTTTGCTGAGGCACCATGGTAGATGAGAGCTCGTAAAAGCTTGGAAAAAGGTTAAAGAAGAAGGCTCGATCGCTTTTATGGCTCCAAAAACAATT